>ML677339.1:29483635-29497224 GCA_007922305.1 Dermatemys mawii | reverse complement strand
TATCTATCTATCTATCTATCTATCTATCTATCTATCTATCTATCTATATCTATTATTTTATTTTTTATTTTATTTTATTATTTTCAACTTCTGATGAGTACAGATCCCACTTGCAGTTCTTAGTGCCCACTATCCTCATTCCCTAACGGCCTGCTCTGTTGACAAGGAGTAGACACAGTCAAACTTAGTGAGTGAGCTCATGCCTACATCCTCTCCTGAAGATGAACTGATGTTAGCACAAATGACATTCTGCAGAGAGAAGGATATTTGCTTATAATGTCGTAATGTGGACTCTGATTCAAAAGAGAGAACTTTAATTAACCATGCTCTTTGCAAGCTCCAGTAGGTAGTGTATTGTAGAGGCAAAGTGTGTTTTCTGTGCCTGTACTACAGCACAATGGTATATGTGCACATAGATTTAGAAGTAAAGCTGGAAGAAAAAGTAAGTGGAGATGACCCCAAGAGGAGGGCTTCCCACCCAGTTGTCCCGTGTAATCCTTCCCCCTCCCCTCCTCCGACGATAGGTCGGATAACCACATCTTTTCTATGCTTTTCCCTATTCCACCCATCTATGTTGTAAGGTTTCAGCCCCTGCCTGAGAGTGGTATGCCAACTAGACATAGTTAAAGTTCTGACCCTTAACACCCCACTTGTGTCATTTAATGCCTCAGTGGTTTTGATACATCAATGCAGTTAGCTCCATAGCTGCTTCATTGCAAAAGTACCTTAAGAAGTTACCATATGCTTCGTTGATTGGTTTACCTATTTATCATACAATGTTAAGCAAATAGATTATATGTTACCCAATAATATATACCCTCCAAGATCAGGCCAGGTATCAGTAGCCAGCATGGGTATATCTTGTCTGTCTGACTAGGAAGATAGATTCTCTCCCTTAAAGGATTTTAAAGCCAAGCCACTTAACTCTTTCAGTTACTTAATTTAACCAGCATCAGTTGCATCATCGATACATTTTCCATCACAGTACTTTATTCAGTAGTCAAGACTGATTTACATTTATATTGCTTACTGGGATCACGATAAGTACAGACCTTTCTGCCTCAGGTAGAGCAAACTGATTTCTTTCAAAAGTGTTGAATGTTATAGAGGACATGGAATCGGGCATACAAATTGGGTTTTAATCCAAAAAGACGTCAGATTTTTTTCATCAAGTTTACATGTAAAAAGTTACTCACTTTAATAGAATAAACTGTGCATGTTTTTGAAGGTTTGTGTGTGTGCGTGCAGATGGAGGATGGGAATTTTTTTAAATAATCCAACACTTATACAGGAAAACAAGATTGCTGTTTATATTGGAGATTTTGCTGTATCTCCACTCCCAAAATGATTCCTTACATAGTATTTTATAATATTTGACCAATACATTAATTTCCCTCTCTCATGACAGATCATGGTAATGTCAGATGGCACATCAGTCCCTTCAGGGCAGAGCCTTCATCTCCCCAATCTTCCCAGTAACTCCCTCTCTTCTTCTGAAGTGAAGAAGAAATCATCTCATGGACTAAAGGTGAGACCTGTTTTGATATGAGAAATTGAGGTGGTGAAACAAATCTGGAAAACAATTTCTAAAATGTATTCCTTGGTGTTTCACAATAACCTGGCATTTGCAACATTACAGGCACTTCACTGAAATGAATTTACCGACTTCCTACTTTAAAAGTAGTGCAGATCTCAGATGGTTGTGAGAACAACCAACGGTTAAGGAATTTACATTGTATATTTCACTTTAAAAATAACAATATTGCTTTTTTCTTTTCCCAATATTTGAAAGAACTCTGTCTCATTACTCTTGCAAAATATACCACAGAACATTTACTAGCATACTTCCAAGCATTGAAACAAATAATTAAATGTAACAATTTAAATAATTAAAACAAATTTATGTGCATCAAAATAAATGGGCAAAGTGCATCTTGTGATGTGGTGATGGGGTTTTTGAATTCTATTTATTCTTTTACTTGCTGTTTCACAATTGGAAATCTGTCATCAGTCTCCAGGTCATCAATGTGAATAAGTGATGCTAATAAATAGTAAAAGTAATACTTTGCCTCCTGTACTAGAAGCATGATTATTTCAATGAGGCATGTGAAAAATGTAAATTAACATGTTCAAAGTAGCAGAGAATTTTTTCAGATCACTTAAATGAATTGGGAATAAACTGCATTTTAGGATTTTTTTCTAACAACCAAAAACATCCACCTGCTTCAAGAAGCAATCAATGTATAAGTATCCTCTCTATCCCGATTGCTTTTCTTTGTTCAATATTTTATTGTTTGGGTTTTGGTTTCCTTTGTTGCTTGATGCTGCTTTAAAGCACACTCTTTGACCTTATTGGCACCTGATTTTGTATGCCATGAGAGTACTATTATTGCTTATCATTTACATACAATGAAAATGTGCACAGCATTGTTCCCTAGGTAAAATGCCAGTGCCAATAAGGCACTGAACCAAAGAGTCCCTGACACAGAAATAACATTGCTAAATTCACATGTTGGTAACATACAAAATAGATCATCATTAAAAAGGAGACACAGAAGCAAGTGGTCTATCTATTGTGCTTATATAGCCCCATTACCATAGTTTTTTGAGCGCCTCACTATCCTTCAGTAATTACCCTACAACACCCCTCTTAGGCAGGGAAGTGCTATTATCTCCATTTTACAGAATGGGGACTGTGGCTCAGAGATTTTACTTGCTCCCAGTCATACAGAAAGTCACTGCCAAAGTAGAGAATTGAATCCAGTCTTCCCAAATTCTAGGTTAGAGTCCTAACTACTGGACTGTCCTTCCTCTATCTGTGTAGAGAAGTGAGTATTGTTGTGGGGGGGCGGGTTCTGTCCCATCTAATGGCACTGAGACCACTTAAAAAGAGAGAGAGAAAATAAGTCTGCTCTGCAGCCTTAGCTGATTGAAAGTTGGCTTTTAGCTCCTGCACTAAGCTCTAGAGGTCCTCGGTTCACACCCACCTGCCAATGACTGGGGTCTGTCGGCGTTACATCTGTATCTTGAGTGCTTCACTGTACAGGTTGCTTTTCAATAATTTGTTAAAAGGAAGGACAGGAAGGCACTTGACAACTGGTAATTGTGAAGTTGTTCTAAAAGTAAGTCATGGAGTTAAAGAAAGCCCAGTGTCTCCCAAAGATGTTAAGTCAATATTTTTTATGGTATCTTCCAATCTTTTATGACCATGCTCTGAAGAGGCCCTTTCTAGTTTTGAACTTCTACGATTTCTTACACAAGTTTCCATCCACAGTACACAAATATTGAGGCTTCCCCTTTTAAGACAATGTTTACATGTGGTGATTATTCAAAAGTGCATTGGCATGTGAAGGTGCATTGTATGATCATCTCTTCATGTATTCTGCCTTGTATATTATAAGGATGTTTTATAAACTGAAACAACTTAGGAGTAGGCCTGGGAAGCATTATGTGCTAGCATTATGTGCTAATGTGTCTAGCCATTTTGGTAGATATGGAGCAGGGGATTGGGTCTTTGCAATAGAAAAGTCCCTTGTTCACTGAGTTGTTGCTTCAGGAGCTCTACCTTATTTATTGCCCCTGCTGATACAATTACCAGCAGTGAGTTTCTAACCACATGGTGGTGGAATGGTTAGATACAATAGGCAATACAAGATCAAATATAGAATCATACCACAATGGAGATTTGCATTCCATATCTGGGAAGCTGTTGTAAAGGAATGATTATTTATAAGGGCATGCAACAGAAATAGTGTCTGATTTAAAGCATTGTTTTAATTTTAGCCATAAGTACCTACCTATTCCTTTTCTCCTTTGTCAGAGATCCAGAAAGATAAAATATCTATAAATTATCACTATAAGCCCTCAATAAGTAGTGTGGCATCCCAGAGCCATGGGTATAGTTAATATAAAAAAAATGGAGATATACCTATCTCATAGAGCTGGAAGGACCTTGAAAGGTCATCAAGTCCAGCCCCCTGCCTACAGTAACAGGCCCAAGTACTGTCCCCTGACAGATTTTTTTGCCCCAGATCCCTAAATGGCCCCCTCAAGGATTGAACTCACAACCCTGGGTTTAGCAGGCCAATGCCCAAACCACTGAGCTATTCCTCCCTGCTGTTAGCTCTCTAATTAATCACTTTCTTCTTTGTTCAGTTTTATCTGATGTTTGTTGCAATGTTTAATGGTGGAAAGAATCATTGTATCAGTTCATTGCATTACTTGCCAGTGGGAAGGATTATTCAGCTCTCTCCACTTAGAAACAGCCTTGTCTCCTCCCAGCCTCACATGCAACATAGACTGCAGTATTGCTCTCTGGTCATGGCAACAGGTACAAATATCTGCAAAAATATGCACGAAAGCATTGCCTTATTTAGGCTTATCACTTGCATTTGGAGGAACGGACATGCAACATAATCGTAGCCCGATTGTTATTAAAATGTTGTGTAGTCTTCTATGGTAACATTCTGTAAATTGAAATCTACTTCTTTTTGGAAATTTTTAAGCCCTAACTTGTTGAGGAATAGTATTTACTTAGGGTAAGACCACAACTGGTGTAAATTAAAGAACTTCAACTTCAGTGTAGCTTCCTTATTGGTGTGAACAGAGTGTACAAGTGAGCAAATGTAACTTTTTACAGCACTCTCTAAAGTCACAGTTAAATATTATGGAATAGCTCTTTTAATCTAAATTTCACGGGTAGGGTTTTCAGGTTTCAGTTTAGATTTACAGATAGAGGGTACTATTGAAATTGACAGTGGGTCTTAACCGTAAATATTTCAACCAAGAAGTCCAAGAATGTTAGCTTCCCACTCACCAACTTCAGATTGTTATACAATACTCCTTTCAGAGTAGCAGCCGTGTTGGTTTGTATCCGCAAAAAGAACAGGAGTACTTGTGGCACCTTAGAGACAAACATTTATTTAAGCATAAGCTTTTGTAGGCTACAGCCCATTTCATCGGATGCATAGAATGGAACACACAGAAGGAAGATATACATATGCACTCACACGCAGAGAAAGCATGAAAAGGTGGAAGTTGCCATACCAATTCTAAGAGGCTATTTAATTAAGATGAGCTATTATCAGCAAGAAAAAAAACTTTTGTGGTGATTAATCAAGATGGCTCATATCAGACAGGTGACAAAAAGGTGTGAGGATACTTAACATGGGGAAATAGATTCAATTTGTGTAATGACCTAGCCATGCCCAGTCTCTGTTCAAGCCTAAATTAATGGTATCCAATTTGCAAATTAATTGCAGTTTAGCAGCTTCTCTTTGGAGTCTGTTTTTGGAGTTTTTCTGTGGTAAAATTGTCACCTTCAAGTCTGTTATTGAGTGACCAGAGACTTCAAAAACAGATTCCAACGAGAAGTTTTTTTTCTCCTGCTGATAATAGCCCAACTTAATTAAATAGCCTCTTAGAATTGGTATGGCAACTTCCACCTTTTCATGCTGTGTGTGTGTCTGTGTCTAGATATATATATCTTCCTACTGTGTGTTCCATTCTGTGCATCTGATGAAGTGGGCTGTAGCTTACGAAGGCTTATGCTTAAATAAATTTGTTAGTCTCTAAGGTGCCACAAGTACTCCTGTTCTGTATACAGTATTCCTAGTTAGGTGTATTCAAGGAGGAATTGCACAGCTCACAGGCAGTATTCTTGAGTGCAAAGAAAAGAAGAAAAAATGATATTGTTGGCTAAATATTCACTTGCACAAAATCAGAAGGAACTAATTGGGAATACAGAACCATCACACTTTGCTTACTACATAATCTTCTGAAATATAGATTCAAAAACATAGGTGTCTGTATCTCCTACCTTACACAGTTTAATGTGACAAACATGATATAGACAAATGTTCTGATCTGGAAGCTGAGTGTGACTCTTAGGAATATGAAGGGGTTTTGGTAAAGGAATAAGTTTCTTGTCTTTAACATTCTTTAATGTGTACATTTTCAAGGACTCTGGATGCTTTAGGAATATATAAATATCCCAAGTGACATGTTAAATCAGGGCCAGTAATAATTATATTACTTAAGTGTGTTGATTTTTTTCATTTAATTTTTTTAAATATGCAAAATATAAGAGGACTGCGTTTAGTACTATACAACCACATTTTAATCTATTTTCTAATTATCTGATGTGGAGAGTCCTTTGGAATCAGTCTGTCAGTCACCCAGTAATTCCATTTACTTTCTAAAAACAGTAGCCATTAACTTCATTGCCTATAGAAAAACAGTGTCTTGTGTTCCTCCTGCTGGGTCTTTGGCCGCAGCGAGCTACCACCACACCAAAATGTTTTTCTATTTTTCTGCCATTGTTTGCTATAATGCAATCTGCCATATGGATCAGACCTCGTTGAAAGCTTTAGGAGAGAGGGTAGTAATGTCTGTGAAATGAACAATCAGTAGGGGGAAATACTTTTTAGGGAAAAAACTACAAACAATAGTAAATAAAACAAGGCAGGGGACACTGAAATATTAAATTTCTCTCCTAAGAAGGAAATGTTCCCCTCTTATCATCTTCTGCTCTATGATTTCTTAGCTCAGTATTACAAAATGGCAAAAGTCATTTTTAACTTGAATTTCTGAAACTTAGCAACTCCATCACCTGACATCCATTGCTCCCCACAACCCTAAATTCAGGGGCAAATTTGTGAGGCTAACTCCTTGTTCTTACCTTAATGTTTCCAGATTATTTGGAGACAGCTTTGAAATTTGAAGTAATGACTTTATTAGAAATAAAATGTGTGTTTTCTGACCACCTGACTAAATTAAACGTAATGAATCAAAATTTCTTCAATTACTAACTAGCTTCATTATGTCTATCTGCTACTTCAGTTCTTTGAAACCATTTTCATAGGAAGGCACTTGCCCTATGGCAGGGGTAGCCAACCTGAGCCTGAGAAGGAGCCAGAATTTACATTACCAAAGAGCCACAGTAATACATCAGCAGCCTCCATCAGCTCCCCGCTCCCAGCTCCTCTGGCCCACTGACAGCCCCGCCAATCAGCACCTCCCCCTTCCTCCCTATACCTCTCGATCAGCTGTTTCATGGCCTACACGAGGCTCTAGGACGGGGAGAAGTGATGGAACTGTAAGCTCAGGGGAGTGGGGGAAGGGGTGGAGTGGCGGGGGCAGGACCTGTGGCAGAGCTAGGGGTTGAGCAGTGAGCACCCCCCAGCACATTGGAAAGTTGGCACCTGTAGCTCCAGCCCCGGAGTCAGTGCCTATACAAGGAGCCGCATATTAACTTCTGAAGAGCCACATGTGGCTCCGGAGCCAGAGGTTATCCACCTCTGCCCCGTGGCATCTATTTAACCAAACTGGGAGATTACGGGTTGCAACATGAAGTCATGATGTGCCTTTGCATGAGATCCAATAGTTATTTTAGATCCTCCATTTTTCTCATCTCTTTGCCTTATTATCCCAGTGCTTATTAAGTCTCTAGGCACTTTCTCTTTTATTGGCTGTCACAGTCTGTATGTTATGAAAAGTGTTTCTTGACTGTATCATGCTCTCCCAAATGTTTCTTTTACAGGTCTGTTACTCTTGCTATATCAAGGGGATTATGTTTCTGGAAGTAATGTGTGCCCTTTTATTTAATTTACTTGGATATTTTAACAAGCATGTAATCTCTATATTAATTATGCTTTTGATGTTTGTCATACAAGATACTAAAGAAAGTATAGAATGATTCACTTGGGTTGTTTCAACTAGATACTTGGCAGATAGGCAAAGGTAAGTCATGGTATGTAAATACATTTTCACCCAATAATCCACAATCTAAATGTTACAATCATCACTTGAAAGAAAGATTTAGTTGATGTGCGAGTTTGAGCAACAGAATCTGTCACTCACTTTTATTATTTGCAGTGTTTCTTAGGGTAGAGAGAAGATCAAATGCTTCAGAACGGTTGTTTTTGTTTTTTTTTAAAAAAAGAAAATAAATTAAAAAACATATTTTTGTTTGCATTAAGATATATAAAACACAGAGTATGGGTGAATTTTCATATATCTCTACCAGTATGCCCAGTTATTTACTTAATTCTCATATGTTAATTGAATGTGATGAATGAAAATACTATTGTTTCCCGTGAAATTTCGTGCCTCGCATGCTGTTTTCTTCCAGCTGTTGTTGAGTCATGTAGAGTGTTTGCACAAGGGGTGGAGGTTGATAAGAATGTATTCACTTAGGTGAGAGTGAATCTGAGTTGTAGTGAGGGGCTGTCCTAGTGGTCAGTGAAGTAATTCTGTGCATACATGAGGGTGGAGCCAAATTCATCCATGGTGAGCATAATGTTGGTACCATGGTTTCAGTAAGCCCATCAACTTCCTGCTTTTAAAGACCATTTTAAATTGAGGGCTTGTTTCTTTTAAAAACTCAAGGGGGACTGCTGGGCTGGGTTTCCGTATGACTTAATCCCTCAACTCTCCAAGACCCGTTTCACAGCTGTCAAGCAAAGACCCAGGGTCAAGCGGTCTTCCAAAAGTAAACCACAGTCCCCCTAGACTGACTTCTTTGTCCTCTGGGTAGTCAAGTTTGGTGGACAATAAAGTTTTCCCATGTTGCACCACCAACAAAGGACTAGAGCAGCCACATTTTGGGAGAGTACTAGGAAGTCTGGATTATAGCTGGTTGGACTCAGGCCTTGTCTACACTACGGGGGGAGATTGATTCAAGTGACACAACTTCAGCTACATGAATAATGTAGCTGAAGTCATGTACTTAGATCTCCTTACCATGGGGTCCACACTACACTATGTCAATAAGAGACGCTCTCCCATTGACTCCCCTTGCGCTTCTCATTCAGGTGGAGTACAGGAGTTGACAGGAGAGCAATCTGCAGTTGATTTAGTGCGTCTTCACTAGACCTGCTAAATTGACCATCGATCCTCTGGTAAGTGTAGACAAGCCCTTAGACTCACATAATGCAGTCTAGATGCTGGAACCCAGGTTGGGATCTATGGTTCAACAATGCCTAAACTTTGGTTACAAATGTGTGTAGATGCTCAAGCCTTAGGTTAACAAATGTAGGGTCGGGTAATTTGAGGAGTTCTAATCCTGGGCTGACATTGCAGTGTAGGAATTACCCTATAACTCAGTTATTAGGGCACTCACCTGAGATGTGGAGACCCAGACTGAATCAGACTTTGGCCTTCCACGTGGAATATAAAAACTATATCTTGCCTTTGGTGTTCGTCACTATATCTTGCCTTTGGTGTTTGTTTTACATAGAACTTAAGCTTTACACGCACACACACTTAAACTCCAGGAAAATGGTCTTGACTAAAATCAGGAATGACTAATGTTTTCGTTTTTGTTTTAATTAGTGGCCTGGGAAGTGCCTTACCTTCAAACATTCAGATGGCATCAGAATTGTTAAGGGGAGTAATAGATTTTATTTACTGCTTAGTGTTTAAAGGCACTTATCTTTCATGAGCATGCTACAAGTACATGCCTTCAAGTAGATAAAAGCTTGTGACATGTAGGAGGGAGAAAAATCATTGTTTTTAACCTCTGCGGAAAGGACAAGAAACAATGGTCTTAAATTGCAGCAAGGGAGGTTTAGATTGGACATTAGGAAAAACTTCCTAACTGTCAGGGTGGCTAAGCACTGGAATAAATTACCTAGGGAGACTGTGGACTCTCCATCTTTGGAAATTTTTAAGAGCAGGTTAGACAAATGCCTGTTGCGGATGGCTCTAGATAATACTTAGTCCTGCCACAAGTGCAGGGGACTGAACTAGATGACCTCTTGAGGTTCCTTCCAGTCCTATGCTTAGTAAAGTGCATATTAATTTGATAGTTGAATCAGGAAATTTCAAAATCTGTCTAATATATTTAAAATACTAGTGTAGTTTAGACCCACAGTGAGAATGCATTCATAGAGAACAGTCTTCTCAGCTAGACTACTGAATTTCCTATCTAAGCCACATTTCACTTATGGTTGGAAGAGCTGGGCAGAGGCCAGATTTTCCATTGTGTGGGAAATTGATTAGATTTTGAGGAACTGGCATTTTCAAATGGAAAAATATCCCATCAGAAAATTTTTGACTGGCTCTAATGTTTGGACTCCTTACTGCTGGCTCTGAAGGCCTGGCAATACCAGTTTTGTTTTTAAATATATATCCATGAAAAATGTCTGTCTTGTGGGTCAGTCTCTCATTGTTCCCCATCCCCATGTTTCTTTGGCTTTTGGGGTTTATTTTCTGGTGTTATGGTGACTGCTGTGTTTATGTATTTTTGACCTATTGTTTGAAGTAAGCTCTGGATAGCTTTTTTTTTTAAATGACACAAAACTAAATAAAATATTTTAAGTAACAAAAACGCAAACATTAAAAACAGAACAATTTAACTGTTCCTCTTACCCTTACATCTAAGGGGAGGAAGAGAGGTTGCTCTTTCATAGTTCTAATATTTGTAAGACATTACAGCTTCTCTACACAGCCCCAAGTTCAGACTACAGGGGAATGAATAGCAGTGCACAACAAAATGCTACATTGTTACTCCCCCGTGTGGATGCTGCAGGTGCAAATTAAAAGATAGCTTAGTTGGTGTCATTTTCCAACAGGACTACGTTAATGTGAACTAGGAATCTAAGTTCACACCTGCAGCATCCACGTGGGGGAGTTAGAGTGCAGCACTTTGGTGTAGGCTTCTGTTCACACCCTGTAGTCCAAACTGGGCAGTATAGACATAGCCTCATCTCCTACACAGATGGGCATAGCCTAAACATCTAGATTAGACAAGTCCTGAAGAGTTTTCTGACAGTTTCTTGGTAAGCAGATAACAAGTATAGCTGCACAGCACAACACATGTATCCTGCTCTAACATCCCATCTAACTGGCACAAGTTTTATTTGAATGGCCAACTCTGTTTTCAGAGCAGTTTTCTATAAACTATATTTTTAAAACTAGTCAATCTCAATAGAGGTTGTGGGTTACTGCAACCCTAGTTTGCTCATTGCATTTCTCGTGTTCTGCTTCTGTCACATTCTGAATTGTGGTTACTCCAACAGCAGTTCCCAAAAATTAAATGTTTCCCTTTTCCTCATTGTAAACATGTGGCAGTGTAAGGCAGCCAAATAAACCACAGCTACAGATAGGCAGGAGGGTTCCCACCTCCACCTCGGAAAACCCCCTCCCAAAAAACCAGGTGCTTATCAGTACAGAATGGTGAATGAACATCAACTGACAAAAAACAAGGCAGTTATATAGTTAAGTGTATAATTTTTATGTATGGGATATAAAGATCAGGGAATTGTAGATGTATCAGCTCCAGGTTTAACTGCACTTCTGCTCCCTCAAAAGCACTGTATGTGGCAGGAACTCACATTCCTCTCCCTCCAGAATAGTGTTTTAGGGTTGTGTTTATTCCAGCAGGTCTGATCTTCCTTTAGTGCCTGCTATTCTGCTGTCTCTTAAGGGCTTTGACAGTGTTTACCAGTGTCCAGTCAGCTTTCATGAAGCAATGTTCATTTCTTTAGGACAAAAGCATTACAGAGAAAACATACAATAAAACAATAAATGGTCTACATTCATGTTAAACATACCAGGCGTTGCCCATCTTCCATATGGAGACCATGATAGATTCAAAAATCCTTAACCTCTTGTAGCAGGGCTTTGTCCTCTTGGTTAAAGACTCATATCAGCTTGTGGATCAACTGAAGATCACAGAATAAGTTCAGGCTGACACTTTATACCGCTAGAGATCTTTTTTCCCCAATCCTTCTGAAACTGATAAAACCAATCAATGTTTCAAAGGGCTGGATAGCTGTATAACCAGTACAGTGACCTTGCATTAATAAACCCTCAGGGATTCCCAGTTCCCCAAAACCACCCAGTGAGCCAGGAAGACAAAGACTTAAAGCGTTTATCGACACAAAAGTCTTTGAATATTCCATGTGCCCCACAGTATCTGACATATCCAAATATGATAGTCTTTGAAGTTTCCATGCTTGTAGGGTCTCACATCTATTGCTTCTTTACATCACTTATACTGTTGTAATTGGCAAATATGCACCACTCTTTACACATAGCTCTTACTTAGCAAGCTCGCCTTGACTTCCAAAATTTCAAGATTTTAATGATCTCTTAAATATTTTGTTTACTGAGATATCACTGACTACATTGGTCTCCACTCCTAAGTCAAACCAAACTAATATTACAAACCACACTATCTTTCCCCCAGGCAAGGGGACTTAGTGATAAATGGACACTTAGACCAAAAGTCACAAATACTGATGTTGCTCCCAGTTCTAACAGACCAGTCACTTACCTCAGACCAATTTGTATATGAGATCACACACCAAACACCTATTTCCATTTCTATAATGAACTAATTAAAGTTTATTTACAAGGGGAATTAAGTTGTTTATTTACAGATTAAAGCATATGCACACAAGTGAGTTATCTATGATTACCACATCTCTGTCACCTTTGGGAATCTGTCAATTCAAGAGGTCTTTCAGGTCGACCCAGGCTCTGCCTCAGTTGAGACTCTCTCTAGCCCTGTGAGAGTTCAAACAGCAAAGAGATGAAAAAATCTTCAAATCAACTATTTTTATTTCCATCTTCCAGCACAAAAAACAATGGGATGAGGCCCTTTGCACACACTTCTCTGTGGGCGGATAAGACAATGAACAAAGCTTTTGTCTTTTATAATTGCCCATTTAATTTCTGATAGTCCTCCTGGATAGACGGGATGGGGGTGGGGGATGATTCCCGTGGCTGGGTTCACAAGTTCAGAACAAACATTTTCAAAGCTACAAACCAAAATGTACATATTTCTTTATAGCGTGGTATACAGACATTATAAATGAGATGAATGCATTCAGCACCTTGCAGGCATTTTATAGAGTCAAAACACTAAATACATTCTTATATGACTAATACCTATGTTGAACAAAACTAACATATAGGTGAGCTGGTTTGGTTTCCAGCCATGAGGTTGTCAGTTTTTAGTGAGCACCTATGGCCTTGGCCAGAACTGGCACTTGGTTTACCAACATCACAATTAACATTACAAATATATTTTTACATCAATAAGCTTAAATATCTGACAATCAAAATTGGGAGCAAGCTCCCCAAACAGGTTGAACACAGAAATGTAGTTGACATAATTCAATAAGGTAACCTCATATTACAAATTTTGCCATAGATTAATCTATGAAATTCACTGTTGCTGGATATTGAAGTATCTTGCTTAGGAAGATTGAAAGAAGGATTAGATTGGGGTAGGCAACCTATGGCATGCGTGCAGGGGTGAAAGTAAATCAAGCTTCTTACCGGTACGGGGGCTGGGCTGGAGCCAGCTCTGCCCCCCGGAAGGGGTGGGGCCTCGGGCAGAAGGGGCGGGGCTGAGGGAGAGGGTCAGAGCCAGCCCCAGCACAGCCTAGCTCAGACCCCGTACAGGAAAGCGGCCTCTCCCTCACTCCCCTCTCCTCAGTATAACCCCACCTCCCCTGCCGGGGGCTCCGCAGCAGTTTAAAGGGCCTGGGGCGGTAGCGGCGGCCCAGCCCCGGGCTCTTTAAATAGCTGCCGGGGCCCTGCCGCCACTTCCCTAGGGTTCCAGCAATGGGGCTCCC
>ML677339.1:29425004-29483235 GCA_007922305.1 Dermatemys mawii | reverse complement strand
GGGGAGGTAGCGGCAGCCCAGCCCCGGGCTCTTTAAATATCTACAGGAGCCCTGCCGCAGCCTCCCCAGGGCGCCGGCAGCAGGGCTCCGCAGGGACGGGACCCCCATTGCTGGAATCCTAGGGAAGTGGCGGTGGGGCCCCGGCAGCTATTTAAATAGCCCAGGGTTGGGCCGCCGCTACCTCCCCGGGCCCCGCTGCCGGAGCCCATCGCAGTACCCCCCCGCCAACCTCCCCGGGGCTCCCGCAGCGGGAGCTCTGGCAGCAGTTTAAAGGGCCCGGGGCTCCAGCCGCTGCTGGGAGCCCTAGGCCCTTTACATTGCGCCTGGGGAAGCTGATCTGCCCTGGTACGGTGCACTGGCTCTTGCCGGTACACCGTACTGGGGCGTACCGGCTTACTTTCACCTCTGCATGCACGCCAAAGATGACACGCAAGCTGATTTTCAGTGGCACTCCCACTCTGGAGGGCTCTGCATTTTAATTTAATTTTAAATTAAGCTTTTAAACATTTTAAAAACCTTATTTACGTTACATACAACAATTGTTTAGTTTGTATATTAAAGACTTACAGAAAGAGACCTAAAAACGTTAAAATGTATTACTGGTACGTGAAACCTTAAATTAGAGTGAATAAATGAAGACACGGCACACCGCTTCTGAAAGGCTGCCGACCTCTGGATTAGATGCTTAGGAAGAACAGTGCTGGCAGTTACAGTCGTATGGAAAAAAATTAGGATGATCAATTCTCATGCTTTAAGGTGAAAACGTCTTGAGACAGATGGCAGTTAGAGAACCTCACACACCCACACCCACCCACCCACCATGTTATTGTATTGCACAGTGGCTAAGGTGCGCTGTATTTTCATCTTTTACTGAAAAAATTGATGGTAATCACTGCTTGAGACAGTATATTCAAGTAAAATATTTGGGTCATTGTGCTGTTCCAGTAATTCTTCTGTTTGTGAGCTAGATGATCCTGCGTATTTAATTCATTGCTTGTCATCTGGGTTCTACTGTTGCTTTCTAAGCAGAAGAAGAGGAGAATACTATAGTATTTTGGAATGATTGCATGTTGTGTGTAAATGAATCCTATTTGTGTACAAATATCTGTGCATGCACTATTTTACATCATATTTTATAACACCCCTAAATTACAGTATTTTGTAGATTTTCTGTTTTGTTTTGCTTGCACATCCAACACACTCTTTGGTTCCATGAATTTCTAAAGTTATTTTTAATTTCTATACCATTTAAGCTTTTCTTTTTGCCATGGAGAAAAGAAATTCCCTGGCAGTTTGAGAACTGTATGCAGTCACTTGAATCATATACATTTCTTCATCAAAATCTATTTAACATTTAGGAATACTTGAATAAAAATGTTTACTTTAAGCTATTATTGTGTAATCAACCTATACTAATATAATTAGCCTTACTATGATCATATGTTGCTTGTTGGAAGTTGGATTTTGTTCTTTCAGAATTACTAGTTCAGGAAAAATAAACTTGTTTCTGGGGATAACTACTGCAAGAATTTGGTGTTAATATCTCTGGAATGAATGATTTTTCAAAGGTTCTTAGTGCTTTATCAATGTGAGCTGCTGGTGAGTTGAGCACCTGTTTAAAATCAGGCCAGGAACAATGGAGTCAGATCATATGTAATGAGAAATCCCAGAAATAGCGTTTTTAGAGGTTCAGAATGTGGTGCTCTTACTATTGGTACCACTTGAAAGATGTTGGCTCCACCAAACGTTTGGCCTTTGAGATTTTTACAGTGGCAAATTTGGCAAAGAGGCACATTGTACACCATATCTGCCATTTGCTTGTCTGGTAGAACTATTTAAACATTAGAACTGCTCAAAAGCTAATGCCATTATCAAAGTTGGAATTAAAAACAAGGAAATACCCAACATAAACAAAACCCAGGAAAAAGTAAACAGCAGTATGAGAAAGTGGAACCAGGTAAAGGTTTTCCTTTCCTAGCACAGTCTACTTCACAGCTTTCCCTCACCCCCCACACCATGAGTTTGAAGTGAGGAAGACTTCAGTAAGATACCGGGTAGCCAGATGGGTTTTAGGAATTATCCATGGATATATCATTCTGTATGAGAAATGAACTGTGGAAAAAGTTGGGGAGAGCATAAGATCTTGCCTGAAATGTTGTGGGGGCAACATGCTTTCTGACCCTCACATGGTTGTAGTTGTGTGTAAAGAACAGGTTCCTTACTTGCCTTGTTGTCATAACTGATTTGCTTTTCACACTTGACATTTTTTATTAGAAATTCCTGAACTTTCTTTTTTTGTGTGCTCTTCTAATTTATACTACATAAACCCAACTTTCTTGAGAAGTTAAAATTGCCTTAGCTACCTGCCAAACAATCTTAGATGCTCTTATTGCACTACAACTCACTGAAAAAGTCCACCCTTTATAACCACTGAGGTACTGTATTCATCTTTAAAATAAATCAGTGTGTTTTTCTTAAGATAAGATCAGGTTTTTTTCAAAGTACAGTTTTTTAAAGGGGGGAACCTAGAAGAATTGTTTTAACCTATGAATGTATTCTTAGAGTGAACAAATTCTACAGTTTGTAATCCAAGTGTTTAGGTTAAATCTTGTGTTAATACTGTTTTTGTCTTTGTTTTAAATCTCCTCTGTGCTTATCCTTGTTGCAGGACCCCAATAAGAATATAAACACAAACAGCAGCAGCAGTAGTAACAGTTTTTCAAAGCCCCATAAATTAACAAAGGAGCACAAGGAAAAACCATCTAAAGACTCAAAAGAACATAAAAGTGCCTTCAAAGAACCTTCCAGGGAACACAACAAATCTTCCAAAGAATCCTCTAAGAAACCCAAAGAAAATAAACCACTGAAAGATGAAAAAATTGTTCCTAAGATGGCCTTCAAGGAACCCAAACCCATGTCCAAGGAGCCAAAATCTGAAAATAGCATCCTCACTATAACAGGTGGACAGCAGCAAGAAAAGAAGGTCTCTACAAAAAGGCCCCCTAGTACAGATTCTGAGGAACTTACTGCCAAAAAAAGGAAAAAAAGTAGTTCGGAGGCTTTATTTCGAAGTTTTTCGAGTGCTCCCTCCCTGATACTTACTTGTTCTGCTGACAAAAAACAAATAAGGGATAAATCTCAGTTTAAGATGGGGAAGGTCAAAATGGAAAGTGAGACACTGGAGAAAAAGAAGCCTACTTTACCACCATTTGATGATATTGTGGATCCCAATGATTCTGACATGGAGGAAAACATGTCCTCCAAATCTGAAGTAAGTGTGTCTTGTTTTTATTTCCATGTTTTGGGTTGTGTTTCATATTTTTCTTGTTTTTATTTCTTTCAGGCAACTTTGTTATTTCTGTGGATTCTAAATGGGCTTTTAGATCTTTTGTAAATTGTGCAAAACCATGGGTGTTAACTATTGGCTATTTCAATGTTCAGATGTTTTGGTTATATTGTCACTTGGCTCATCAATCTATTGACATATAGATCGTTTACTTGCTTTATGGGTAATATCTGGAATTAACAATGCCCTGTCGATTTTTTCTCCTTCTAAAGAAACCAGTTTCACCTTTTTAGAGAGATTGGGTTGTAAGGGTTTTTTCATGGTCTGGGATGAGGATTTGTAATAAGCAAGAAAACTCTATGGTCAATTTTTATCTATTAGTTCCTGAGATGTGAATAAAAGGAATGTTAAAGTACAGTAGCTGCCCATATCCTGTTTTGAGAGGGCAAGCGTGTGGTGTAATCTATGCACATGTCCTTCTTACTAATAACAATGTTGAGAACACTCGCGTCCTGATTAAAGCATAGCTTTCTGTAACAGATTTTTTTTGTTGTCCATGGGGAAAATAGCTCTATAATGAGTCACTGAAGATTGTTGTCATTTCACTGAAAGGATATTGCTGTAAGAAGTTGTATAATAGCATTATATAATAGTACTAGAGAGACAACCACTTCAGTGTCAATAGGCATTTCTGGGTCGGGGTAGAAGGAATGTTAACTACTAGTGCTCTTCTTCCCACCTTCTACCACTCCCAAGCGTGCAGACCCATTGCTTCTTGCTAGCTTTTGTTTGCATTTTTGCATGATACTTGAGTTATAGCACATGGGCCACTAGAGAGCTGTTTAGGTGTGAAGTTGGTAGTGAATATGTCTATTCCAGCAGCACTTGGAGACCACAATCAGAATCAGAGGTTGTGCTCTCTGCTGTACAGATGTTGTGGGAGACAAAGTCTCTGCCCCAAAGAGTTTATATAGTAACAACAGAAGTAATATAAAAAGACTGGGTTGGGAGGGAGACAATTAAATATATACACTTTATATATGAAGTATATTGGTATATTTCTATATACATATTTGCCACATTTTTTTTTTAGTTTTTTTTTTAATTACAGAGATAGCAATATTTTCCAATTGCCCTGAGTCTTGCCATTTAAAGTTGGCTACTTTCTTGTAGTTGTCAGAGCCGAAGTTGGCCTGGAGAAGGAATTAAAAGGAGGAATGATCAGATCACTTATCAAGGAGAACAATCCACACGTAACTGGTGGTGGTGAAGTAAGGATGAAGATGTTTGTGGGAATGAGCAGACAAGTGGGTGGTCAAGGCTGGTGTCTGGCTGAACAGAATGGCTGTGAGTAACAAAAACAAGTGGATAAGGTCAGAGGGACAGAGTCTGAAGGGTCTTGAAGGTCAGGCAGAGAAACTTTAACTTGATATAGTGGAAGAAGCAGAGCCAGCAGAGGGATTTAAAAGAGGGTAGTGGTTGGAGATACTGGCAAGGAAACCCTGTTTTCAGTAGCTCCATTTTATATGGAGCAGAGAGTGAACTGAGTGAGGAGGAGGTTACAATAATCAAAGCAAGTGATAAAAGTTTCAGTTGTGGGCAGGGAGGATAGGAAGGATATTATGGAAGAAGCAGCAGTTAAGATTTGGAAACAGCCTAAATATATGGGGTGAGAGAGAGAGTCAAAGATGACTCCAAGCTTAGTCTTGTCAGACAGGAAGAATGACACTGTTGCTAACAGTGACCCAGAAGAGAGCTCTGGAGGAAAGAGAGGGAAGTTCCATTTTGGCCAAGCAAACATGAAGTTGAGTGGAAGGAGCATCCAGAAGGCGGGACAGCTGAGATGTGGTTATAGCAAAACAGGTTGGGAGTGAAAAAACATCTTGTAAGTGGCTTATGTTTTAGCTTTTTAAAAGCTGATGAATATGAATTATTGCAGTAATTCATAGATTTATTTACATGGAATCATTTTATATTAGATTTGAAATGAATTTATATCAGGAATCTCAATCCTGAATAGCCAGGAGAGCCACATGAGGACTAGTACATTGGCCTGAGGGCCCCCTCTCTGACGTCCACCACCACCACCACCCCATACCCCGCCCCGCCCCCATCCAACCTCTTCCCCAGATCCCCAGCCATGCCTCCTCTCTGCCTCCTCCCCTGAGCATGTATCTCCCTGCTCCTCCCTCCTCCTTCTGGAAAGTGCTAAGCGCCGCCAAACAGTTGTTTGGTGGCAGAAACCTCCTGGAGGTAAGCAGAGCAGTGGGGATGCAACGTGCTGGGGGTAGGGGAGCAGGGGGAGGAGAGCTTGGTGGCCTGCAGGAAATAACTCTGGAGGGGTGGGGGGGCCATGAGGAGCTTGGTGGGCCGCAGGAAATAACCCCACAGGCTGCATGCGACCCGTGTGTTTGAGACCTCTGATTTATATGCTCACCACAATGAAGGGGTTTTTTTTGTTACAGTTACCATATATTAGTCGCCGGTTACTTTGTTTTAAAATGATACACCAGTTGATTTATATACTGATAGTTTATGGGCATTTGGGTATCTTGTCAAAGAGTTTGCAGTCATATAGCCTCTATCATCCCCAGAATTGTACCTTAACTTCTCCAGAAACTCCAAAATGGAAGGAAGACAAACTTTTAGCTGTTCAACACAGCTCAAAGCATGAGCTACTTTTTGCTGTTGGCTATATTTTGGTGAATGAGAATACATCCTTTTCTTTAAAGAGACGTGGGCATGGCAAGTGCAATTATTAGTGTCTGAGAGTAGTGTGTACAGAGTTAACAGGAAACTGCTGTACTTGAGTCCATTGGTAATGCTCGTGGCCAGGGTAGCATGATTAATATATAAGAACTTCATGAAGGTTCAGGCTTTCTTGACAGGGAGTGAGCAGGAGAGCACTGCTCAGATGAACTGATAATGAAGAGGTCTAGTAGTCTGACTTATTTTGAGGTGTCTGAGGCAATCTGTTTTGCACCTCCAATGAGAGGAGATAATGCTGAAATATTTCTGCACGTAAATAGTTAGGCGAGCATTTATAAAATATTGTCTGTTTCTGATAACAGATTAGTGGTGTGCTGTCAAAACTTCAAAAAGGAGCAACCTCAAAAACTGTCTATGCAAACTGCTGCTATGTGTTACTGTCATTGGGCAAAATATGACCCAAGTCTCACATTCTTGGCCAAAATCCATTAGTTCTTTCTCCCACTACCGCCCAAACCCCTAGCCATCTGTCCTTCAACCTTTGACCCCCCCCCCCATTCTTGAACCCATTCCCTAGCATCATATAGAGGCTCTTAAATAATCCTTCCACCTGGTGGTAGTTCTACAGCAGCAGGAGTGGTGGTGGCAGGCAGGTTGTCGTGCAGTTTATCTGTAGGGTGGTTGGTTGGCGGAGTAGGGGATTGTCTTTACCTCACTATCTGAGATGAAAGAGCTCTACAAATGGAGGAAAGGAGAAGAGAGAGGAGAAAGAAGAGCTTCCCCTTTGTTCTCCCTTACGCTAACACTATTCTTTTTGGGTTTTGAGATAGGCCAGTCTCCCCTGAGTGCTAGTGGTTTTCCCTTCCATTACATTGTTTCTGTTTTTACACTTTTGAAATGTTTATGTGCATGTCTGGATTTCTGTATGCTTCTGACATGTATAATATAGTGATCCAACAAGAACTAGGGGTCACCAAATGAAAATAATAGGCAGCAAGTTTAAAACAAACAAAAGGAAATATTTTTTCATACAACGCACAGTCAGCCTGTGGAACTCTTGCCAGAGGATGTTGTAAAGGTCAAGACTATAACAAGGTTCAAAAAAGAACTGGATAAGTTCATGGAGGATAGGTCCATCAATGGCTTTCCCTAGCCTTTATTTGCCAGAAGCTGGGAATAGGTGATAAGGAATGGATCACTTGATGGTTACCTCTTCTGTTCGTTTCCTTTGGAGTACCTGGCATTGTCCACTATCGGAAGATAGTATAGTGGGCTGGATGAATTTTTGATCTGACCCAGTATGGCCATTCTTATGTTCTTAGGTAATTCGCATTCTACTTAGTATGTTAAAGAAAATTGTACAAATAGATATTTGAAGAAATGCAATTTTAATTAATTTAGAGTAGGAGAAAAGAGAGAATTTGCAGAATCCAAGCAGAAAACATTAACAAAAAAGGTTCCTTAACCTATTCTAAATTATTTTCAAGGATCATTCCTCTTCAGAAGAAAACTGAACTTAGAACAGTGAAGTGACCTAAGACTCATATTTTTTAAAAAAATGAAGTTGGGTATTTTTTCTGAAAACTTTTGCCTGGCCTGCACACTCATCTGTTTTTAAATGCAACTTGCCTCCTGAGATACGAATTTTAATTACTTCTCTTCGCAGACTTGATCTGTGATAGCATCTTCTATGGGGATATGGGTGAAGGCAGAGAGAGGGAAATTAAAACACTCCCTAAAGGTGGTAGAGGAATCTCAGTGGATATCGACACTATGTGTAGGGGTGGAGGTGCTGGTTAGTGTGGAAAGGAACTCTTCAAACCACCCACGTAGAATTTTTATTTTAACTCTCCTTCTAGCCTGTTGTATGCTTCCTCTGCCCCACTCCATTCTCCCTGTTTAAACTGTCTGGAACTGGCAATAAATATCCCACTGTGGAGGCATCAGCTTTTGATTTTCACCTGATGGAAGTTTGTCACAAGCAGAAAAGGTCGTTATTTTATTTCTAAAGTGGCTTTTTAATGACCGCTCCCCTAGTGCATAAAAAGGCTGTAAAACTTGGAAGGTACATGGTTGAACAGAATCCTCTTTATAGCATGGCACTAGCAATGTTACAGCTATGGGTGAGATGGCATTTTCAATCTAAATCCTTGTTGCCAGTGATTTTATAACTTTCTGAAAAAAATTACCTGTAAAGCTAAAAGTTCTCATGCTTGTTGTCAGCCTTGAGGTGAATTGATTTTAACATTTAAGAGACGATTCAGCATTGTTAAGACTTAGAAGTTACCTAGAGCTTCACAGATAAACTAAAATCATTTCAAAAGTTCAAATTCTACAGGCATAAGCCTTTACTTCAGGCATGTAGCATTATTATTTGAATCTTCAGTCCATCAGTTTTCCTCTTGAAGAATTTTTAAGGCAAAAAAGAAGGCGACTGCAACACTGGTTGGGATTGTAAAGCTGCAGAAATCAAGGAAATATGTGCTACTTTGGGAGCTCTGTAGCCCAATTTATGTAGAATGGGAATTGGGGATTTCTGACACTATTATGAACATTTAGAGTTTATGGTGCTTAATGATTCTTAATGTGTGTTCTGTAACTTGGTTGTTGTGATCTTACTGTATCTGACTTTTTTCAGTATCCCAATTAAAATCCACAGGTGCCTTCATTTTTAATACAAAGTAGGAATGATGCAAGCGCCGTTTGCAGTGCTGTGTATCACTCATCAGTTATTGTGGTAGAACACCCAAGAAATATCTTAATATTGAATTAAAACAAAACTGAAATTCAGACTTAGAGGTCTATAGGCTGCTATTGTTCACTGCCCAAGGCAGCTAGTGGTGCCCCGTCAAAGGGGAACTCCAGAAGCAGAGCTGGCTGTTCTAAGCGCCTGTTCAAGTCAGAAGTGACAGTAGTAGGTCGTCATGAAACAGACTGGCCTTCGTTGTGAAAAGAAGAAATAATGAGAAGTGAAGGATGTCAAAAAGCCTCACCCCAGCCATCCAAGTGCAAAGGAAGTTTCTCATGGGTTGGTTTTTATGGGCTGGTATTAGATCAGCCAGTTATATGGACCATTGCAACCCATAGCTCCAATCAGTGGCCCCATACTCCTTACAAAAATGTTATACTTTTCTGGTAAAAGGCATTGGGAGTCTGGGAGCTACAAGCCCATGAGTCTTACTTCAGTAATAGGTAAATTAGCTGAAGGAGCCATGAAAAATAGATGTCTGATATATCTAATCTTAAGGTGTTTTTTATAATGCCCATGCTAAACAACCATGTTATGATAGGAATAAACAGCATGTTTTCCTGTAAATTAAAGTTGTGTCTCTGATGAATTAGAATTTTTTTCAGCAGATCATCTATATGGAGTGTAAAGAAGAACTGAACGACATAGTTTATTTCAATTTTCAAAAAGCCTTTCACAGCAGGCTAGTAAGGAGATTAAGTAGTCATGTGGTGGGAGGTGAAGTTCTGCCATTGACTAGAAAGTGGCTAAGAAACAGAAAACAAAAACTAAGACAAAACTGTCTCCATTTTAAATATGAAGAAATATTAATAAATGGGAGTTTTATAGGATTCGGTCCCAAGGATCCGTAGCAATTCATGCAGCCCCTTAATGATCTGGAAAAAGGGGGTGAGCAGGATGGTGGCATACAGATTAGTCAAAACTAGTGAAGAGTGAAAGGAACTTCAAAAGACCCGAATAGCGGCAAGTATGTGAATAACATGTTGGCTGATGAAATTCAGTGTAAAAGGCTATGTATGAAGAAACCATTTGAATTACTCAGATATGCTAATGAGTTCTAAACTAAATGTGACTGCTCAGGAAAAGAACTAGATATCTTTGTGAAAAGCTCAATGAGAGCATTGGTTCTATTTACAGAGGTAGTCAAAAAAAGCAAATAAGATGTTAGGTTGTACTAAAGCAATAGAGAATAGCAGTAATGAAAATATTATTATACTATTACCGTACATAAATGGATTATATACCCTCAGCTTGAACACTGTGTTCAGTTCTGGTCATGTTTCAATAAACCAACCTTCCTGAAGTTAGAAATGGGCATGGTTAGACTATAAGTTTTAGTTTTACATGTCATGGTTAAATATTTTCTCAGCTCTGTAATTGATTTACTCTGTTGTGTAGTTAGGTTTGATGTACAATTTACAGTTTTACGACAAAGAAAGAGTTCTTCATAAACATTGATCGAGTATATGTTTTCAGTAGTCACTTAAATGTTTGTTCCTTAAGTGACTTTTTTTTACAGCTTGAATTAGATATCAGCTTACAGATCAATTTCTAAAATTCAACCGCAGTGATACAAGTGTCAGACCACCAAAACAACAATAACATTTTTGAGTAAAGCTATAATCTGTTAGTTATCAAAGGACATGTTTCAGATGCTTTTTTATGCTTTAAGTGAAATATTGCAGATCACACAAAATGTGAAGTAGTGTCAGTAATTATTGCTAATCAATATATTAATTATTCAGCTGAGAAAATTTGTGAAGGTGTAACCGTGCCTTTGATCATAATTGAGAGAGCCAAATTCAGGACAAACTGTTGAGAAATAAGGCAAACACAGCCCAAAACTGCTGGTTATTCTCCCATGAGATATACCAAACAAGCAACTAAAGTAAACTTCTGTCTCACCACACTGGCTAACAAGATGTCATGAAAGCAGTGTCCTTTGGTTTTCCAGTCCTTGTATTACCCCCCAGAACACTAGACTTTAGAGTTGAGTGGTTCTTTACAACCAGTCTCATCAAATAGAAGGTTCTTCTGATCCCAAAGGACCAGCCATACACCCAGGTCATTGTAAACTCAGATCTTACCCAAAAATCACAGTGATACCAATCCTTTAGTATCTAAAATCTAAAGGAAAAAAAGGAAGGTGAGAGTTAAAATTGGTTATAGGAATTAAATACATACAATAATTGTAAAGTTCTTGGTTCTGGCTTCTAGTAGTGATGGAATAATCAATTTTGACCATCCTGACACCAGCCCAGTCCCAGCCTATTTTAGAGCATCCTGATGTTGCTGCAAGTTATGTCTGGTTGTTCACGGCCCCAGGGGGCTGATAATTGCAGGAAGACAGTAGCGCTCTGCCCAAACCCTGTTTTTTTTCCCCCTCCCTGCTTTTGCCCCCATTCAATGGACTGTCATGGGGCATGGCATGGCACCTCTTATCAGTATATAAGGCAATAGATGCGCCTACACTGCACATTCCTTTTGATGGCATGTAGAGTACATACCCTCTTTGCATGGGTATAAATAATAAGGTAGACAGTCGGGTATCGCTTAAGCAACTGTAGTAATGGCAGACCTGAAGCCTGTGGGTATGTACCATACCACATTTTTCCACAGCCCAAGCAGAGCTTCCCCCATCTACACTGCTTTTGTTAGCAGTGTAATATCGTGCTGCCTCCCTGATGCTGGAGCCTTTCCTGCTGCTGCAGGAAAAGACACCAGCAATGGGGAGGCAGCGGGGAAAGGCTCCTGAAGTAAGAAGCTGCTGAAGCTTTTCCCTGCTGCGTTCCCTCTGCCAGAGCCTTTTACTGACTATGGCTACGCACCTCAGTGTGGGTGCAGTCATAGGCGCCGACTCTGTGGGTACTCTGGGGCTGGAGCACCCACAGGGAAAAATTGGCTGCCAATGGGTGCAGAGCACCCACCAATCTCTTCCCCCCTGCCCAGTTCGCCCCCACCTCCTCCCTTGAGTGCGCCGCATCCCCGCTTCTCCTCCCAGGCTTGCTGCCACGAAACAGCTGTTTTGCAGCATAACAAGATGTGGGAGGGACGGGAAGGAGTGGGAACGCGACACACTCAGGGGACAAGATGGGGAAGAGGTGGGGTGAGGATTTTGGAAGGAGATCCAGCAGGGGCAGGGAGGGGGTGGAGACTGGGGAAGGGGTTGCAATGGGGGCAGAGTAAGTGTGAGAGGGGCCGGGGGGGTTGGTGGGGGTGGGGATGCACGAGCACCCATCGGCACCCAGAGGAGTTGATGCTTATGGACGCAGCTTGCTTTTTGCTACAGCATGTGGTTATGCGTAGCCCCTGCACCGCTGATGTTGGAGTGTAGTGTAGATACTGCCTGTGAGAGCTGTGTGTGCTCTTTATCTCTAAAAATCAGACTGTGCATTTAGGTACCTAGCTTTAGGCATCCAAACCTGAGATTTTACTACTTATCCTTTGTGATGCGCTACCGTACATGACATTTAGTTCTTTTGCCTACTGCTCATGTGAGGGGCGGAGATGAAGTTTCCTTACTTATTTCTGCCGACATCTAATTCAGTCTCTGAGGAGTCTTTAAAACTTCACCTATGAACACACAGCCAAGGCAGCTTACCAATGCTTTGTAGGTGACAGAGAGAGTTAGATAGTGCTATCCTCTCATTTTCTGAGGTCAGTCCCCATTTTGAGCTTCAAATAACTATAATAAAATTACAGTCGGTGGGGAAAAAGCTGTAGATCCAGGCACATTTTGGGTTGGCGATGAGTACTCTGCACATATTTAGTTATTTCTCTGCCCTTGACCTATAGGCTGTTCATGTGTGTGGTGACTTTTCTGTTAGCTGTGATATATACTGCATCATTTGACATATTTTTGTTCTCTTTCTTCATTTGCTTACTCTTGCTTGTTGGCAAGAGTGAAATATTTTTCTTTGAGCTCCTCAGTTGGCTGTATCACTTTCCAAATGTGTCATCATTTTAAAATATGTTAAACATTAGTATTAGCAGCAGACTTGCTGTTCACTATATTGTAGGTCTTTTAAAAGACCCAGTAACATTTATATGAGCTAACAAAGCTATCCAGAAGCCCTTGTATATTGAGACAGTTGGAAATCCCACGCGTGGGCCAGGGAATTTTTACTGGCTGTGGTATGAAGAGTGCAAGGCATCAAGGGAAGGGAGGAGAAGGAAGACATATAAGATTTATAGCTTTATTGAGGCAGAGGGAGACTAGCACAGTCCACTTGAAAACTCCAACAACTCTTTTATCTTTGTTTTTTGTTTAAGAACAACTCTGAGAAAAAATTCAATGACAGGATGTTTGAGTTGAAGAAAATTCTGCCTGCCTGCTTCCTATATGGGATAGTGCAGCAGCATGATAACAAAGTACTTGACCTTCTTGTTTTTGCTCTCTGTGGAATCATGAAATATAGTGACATTCTCATAATATTTACGTGAACTGCTAACTGTTGTGTGAAATGGGGAAATATGAAGTCTTGGATCTATGTGAAATGTTTCCTCAGGCTAGAGCTGCCTTTTCTGAGTGGAGTAATAGTGGAAGAGTATGCAGTTGCACTTCTTATGGGTTTGTGACCAGTTTGGTAGGTATAACAGAGAAAACTAGTGTCTGGCTTTAAAGAAAACTATTACAGAGGAATTGTAGAAAAAAGATCAGAAAAATAAGCACATGCTTAGGTGTTCCAGTTGAGGTTCTCAATTCAGCTTTTGTTTAAATCCCAGCTCCATTGACTTGAATGGAATTTACCTCACTCAAGCCAGTAAAAATGAGAGCAGAATTTGGATGTTAATGAAAATGCATACAGCTTTGTTATATATCTATGATAGTTATTCTCCCCTGACTTTGCAGTACATTTTATGTATCCTCTTTGCCGTCTGTGTCTTTGTAAATATCCCTCCAATTAATACAACAACATTGTTAGTATTCGTTTTTTGGTATTGTAAAGCCTAAGAAAATGACAACTCAGCAAAAGTGCATTAAACCATAAAAGTGTGAAGGAATGGTATTTAATGCACTGCATTGTGTGTTGTAGCAAGCTCAGGCAGTAGGATAGTGAAGAACTTCAGTTATTAAATGGTCTAATACTTGAGAGCTATTTAAATTACATTTCTCTCTAGAAAAAAAATTGTAAATTGCCGTACAGGAAGTCCATTGCAGACAATGAATGTACAGTAGTGAATATGGTTTTGTATTAAATTAACTGCTTGCATATCTTAAAGTAGTCTTAAAAGTTTACCCCCATTAGTACCCTTTAAAAGTTAACCATAAAATGGCACTTTACATCTGGCATAAGATCTATTAATTTGGCCATTAAGAATGTGCAAGAATATTTTTAAAACCCCCATGGTCTTGTAAAATTTCCGGGCTCTTATTAGCTGGAAAAATCCTACTTTCTGCCAGGGCTTGGAGCCAAGGTAAGATCTTTTAGCAGATAACATTTAGCGTTTGAAATAGCAGTAATGAAGTAGAAGTCCATATGGAATTTTCAACTTGTTATTAATTTGAAATAAGCTGTGGGGGTTGGAGGGGGAAGATTATTTTTAAAGCACAATTTTAATTTGTTGTTGCAGGTTAGACTGTGTTACTACTTTGACTAATTTTCAGACAAAAATATTGCAAAGCCAATGAGCTATGTGGTTTTGTACTCCCTGTGTTTGTATGAGACCTTTCTCTGTGTGAACTCTGTCTCCTGAGTAAGCCAGCTTCCACAGCCAGTGGCTTAGTGGCACTTCAGACGATCTCTTTCCTGTTTGGTATTTTATTCCCAATTTCTGCATTTACACAATGACTTAAAAGAAATAAAGACTCTAAAACTCTAAGACTCTAAGACTCTAAAAAAGACTCCAGGTGCATTTTATACATGACCACTCAGAAGCCACTGTTGTGGCGTCATTTGCCCACTGTACTCCTGTGCTGACGGTAGTAAACTCGAGGCTCAAATAAGTAGAATGGAGGCCCTATATGTGAAATATAAGCACATCACTTCTACGTTTGGTCAGTGTTTCTCTGTGGGAACAACAAGGCCCCTCTAGAGGAGTGGACAAAGCAATCAGGATTTGGATACCGTGCTGATGGGCATGACATAAGACCCTGAGTAGGGTACTGTAGCAATGCACCTGACAGATGGCTAGACTAAGCATATTTTGTTAGCTTCTGTTATGAACGGTCATTGAATCACTAGTAACTCATGTTTGCAGATGCATGAAGCCTGAATTCTTCACATCCGAGAACACAATTTCACACTTAACTAAGTAATCTCTCTCTTGTGCCACTGTTTTCTGTAATTTACAGTGTGCACATTGGAATATTAATTTGATAAGAAATCTCTTAGAAAAGCAGGGTCCAATGCTGCAAAGTTGCTGAGCATCATTTGATTCAGTGGGAGTTGAGTATGGTGAGTGCTTCCCACGACATGCTCAGATCCTTTGAGAACTGGACCTAAAGATGTAGTGTACCAGATCATTAATTAAAAATAAGACTAAAATTTTAAGCAGGTTGGGACCTATGAATACCTGGTACCCCAGCCTTGCTGCCTTTCTGTAAGAGCAGTCTGACTCACACTCTCACTCTCTTCCTTTCAGTTACAAAAGGTGTTCCTGGAGTGGATTTCTCACAAATTATTTCATGTTTACTGGTTATTCTGTTTAGCAAATATTCTTTCTGAGCTGTCCACATCAGTCTTTGTAATTGTTGTGTTCTTGCCAAAATATACTTATACATTAGCCGTCTTTAATTACAGTAACTTTAATTCTAACTGTTGCACATTAAACTGTTCTGAAGATTGTAAAATGAATTATTGTTGAACCAGGAAGGTGAGATAAGCTCCATAGATAATGATTCTACTGTGGTAATAACTTTGTCTGTAAGCAGAGATGGTGGTTGTTACAGTAGTTGTTCTGTAATCCCTTGTTGATTTATTCAAATTTGAAAAAAAGTAAAAGAAAATTATTCAAAAATATTTGAAAACAATTGGTGTGAACAGCTTAAAATTTTAATCACATGAAAGTCAGGAAGTTTAGTGAGCATTCTCACAGGAAAAATCATGTGTTACGTTATTGTTCAATGTTGCTCAATGTAAAGTACTGATAAACAGATAATACAACCTAATATAAAGTTAGTGTTTTAGGCCCCAATGTTGCAAACACTTTATACAGATGCTTAAATTTATTCAGAAGTGTGACGGTATTCACATCAATGTGATTACATGTGCATAAAGTCAAGCCCTTGCAGAAAGGAATTGCTGGATTGGGGCCTTATTTTGTATATTTCAGCCTTATAAAAATTCTATTAACCCATTAACCTGCAGCAAGTAAATATTTTACATGAATATGTTCAATATCAGTGTTTTCATTGTGTCATTCTGTTGTGGCAAAGGATAGACAATTGCACTTTTTGTCTGGGCTGGTAAATTCATGACAGTTTTGTCAGGCTGATATAATTGTAGATGCCTGGACAACAGGGTTCTGTGATCAGGTGAGATTGTGATTTTCAAATTTCACCATGTGTTGGATTAGTCTATATTTTCTGTTTGCTGTGGACCAAATAGAAAACTTTGTATCATTAAACTATTATTGTTCCACTCTTCAGCGGAGTAATTTTTTGTAATAGCCTCTTGCTTCTAAAATAGTTTGATATATTCCAGATTTTTTTATGTACTTTCACTCTTTATGTAGAACAATCAAAGTTACTGTTGTGTTTTTTTGGCTAGATTTGTACAATATACCTACAGTTCCCCTGAAGATTTGTTGCCAAACTCCCCAAATATGTTAGATTAATTTTCATAACATTTCCCATTCAGAAGCTTGTAATCTAGCCTGATGATTAAAATGAATTTCCACACACCATGTACATATAATTTAATTTAATGTTACACTTAAAAACTGAGTAATCACTTCAATTTGTATTTTACTGGACAGAATACAGAAAGGATTATTCAAGCACAATACAAATATTTAAATGTCATGTATGTTAACTTAGTTATAAGTTATTTCCTGCTGAGATCAGATAATGCTATTAAAAATCCTGCAGCATTCTGGACGGGTTGTATTGAGATAACTGTTTAAATGTAATACGGTATCTTAGGAATGTTGGGGAATCCTGTCCTAATTGGTGTAAAAGTGTTTTATTTTCCTCATGGAATGTTACAGCAGGAATGGTTGAGGATGACCAGATTTTGAACTGAAGGATTGGATGGTAGGGACAGATGAATGCGTGCTGGATATTTTTAGGGAGCTAGGAAGATACACAGTGGGGAGAGGAGTTCAAGGAGTGGGAAAAATGGGGCTTGTTCCCCTCTCCCTTTCTTGCAGCATCAGAGCAAGGCTAAGGCTGGCTCACAAAGAAAAACAAAAAACAAAACCACCTCACCCTGTGAAAGCAGGTTTTGTAAATCTGGCCGTGAGGAGATTTGAATAGCCTTCAAAAACTGAGTGATTCCCAGTGTCTTTTATTTGTTCCCTGAAAGATCATAGAATCGTAGAAGATTAGGGTTGGAAGGGACCTCATGAGGTTATCTAGTCCAACCCCCTGCTCAAAGCAGGACCAACCCCCTGCTCAAAGCAGGACCAACCCCAACCACCCTCCTTGGGCTGGGTTTAGAGGAGGTTAGGGTAACAACATATAACAGACATGGGAGTGGGTGGGAGTGATCACTGAGTTGCTTGTGCACTACAATAATCTGATCTGTCATGAGGCCAGTCCACAGGCGAGTGTGGATTAATTCCCTTGTCTAATTAATGGTATCTCGTACTACAGAACATTATTTTGAGGTGAAACCGTTATTTAGGTGCATATAGTTTTGCTTGTTCGTCACTCTGGAGGGCCATGGTATTTGCTGACTAATGCTGATCTGTTTTTGAACTCCTCGATGTTTCAACTACTGAACAAAGATTTAGCAGAGCAGCAGTATCCTGCTAGGGGGAAATTATTTATTTTATCAAGGATTTTTGCAGGCTGTTAATTTCTGGGGCATATATTAGAATCTTTGTGAAGATGCTGCTTGCCACATTAAGCCATAAACCCTTTGGCAAACCATTTGGCAAATTGGCGGTATGGATTTAGCAATTTACACTTCTCCTCTGAGTCTGTTTTAAAAGATCTTCAAAACTTATCTCTTACTCTAGGCTACCTCTGAAGAGAATGATTAAAGGAGACAGATAACGTATCCCACTATCAGGGAAAGAGCTGAGGGTTTTGCTGAAGTGAAGGGACATCTTTTCTAATACCTTACTATCTCATGAGAAGATTCTTCACATATTTGAGGATAATGGATACTGGGGATTGTAGTAACTGAATCAGTGGCCCTGGCATTCATTACCTCTGTCAGAAAGCCATTGACTGACTGACAGATTCCATCCCTATTTTACCCTTTTTCGATGTTGGTGAATGGGATTTCAGGACAGAAGTTAATCCTAAATCTCTACTTCTTTCTGTGAACTCATTTTAGTCATTATGGGGAAGAGTGGTAATATATTTTTAATGATTAGTATGATCACATACAGAAATATTGTTTAAACCAGGACAGGAAAGAGGAATGTAGATTAAAAGTATTTTAGTTTCTTACTTTTCATTGTATGAATAGTCTTTCCATTACCAGTGTTGATTTAATGCAATTCAGTTAATGTAGCATAACTCTGGATTTAAATCATATGATCCTCATGCATGTGCACTGTCTACGATAGGACTGAAATCTTTACAGTGCCTAGGATTATCAAGTGAAAACCCATGGTCTGACAATCCTAGACAGCAACAATAGGATCTCAGAGTTTCATAAATTCAAGGAGGGGAACAGTAAGGCAAATATATACTCCACAATGGTGTTAGTGAGTAACTTTTGCTTTGGCAGTAAATCATTACAAGTAGATAAAACTTTGCACGTAAAACTTTACAATTTTAAACAAAGAATATGGTTTGTAGATTTGATGCCTGTACTTGATTTATTAGTGCCAGATCCTCTGAATACAATAAAATACAAGATTGATATTCACTGGGAACATAATACATGGAAAGAAACGTTAATTTACCAGTGTTAATAATATTACAATTACCTCAGACTTCCGTAATTAAATTAGATTTGTATTACGCAAAATTGTAGTGGCTTGGGCCTAACTTAATTTAAATGTAAACAGAAGTACTGAGATTTGTTTTGTTAAAGAAAATTATTTTCTTTGGTTTAAATAGTCTTGTGATAGCAACTTCCTAGTCATGGTGTAGAGGCCACATAATGGATTTAATTTACTGTGTGGGAAGTTCTGCTACAATAAAATTGACCTCATAATGTAAGAAATCTACCTTGCAATCCTAAATTTGCAATGGAATGACAGGGAGCTTTCAAACAAGGGTTATTTTTCATGGTAAGTAATCTGAATTTGGTATGTGAGATACGTAAGATTACAGTACAGAACTGTCTGTTGAGCCATTAATGGTAAAGAATTGTAATGAGGAGACAGCCATCTGTTTTGTGGATTTTTTTTGAAGACTAAGCATAGTTCATATTGTATGAATAATTGTGTGTATATAAATACAAATCTTTGGTGAAAACCATTACACAAGTACATATTAGTACTAACAGAACAAATGCTTACTTAGGTGTTTAGATACTACAGTGATAGATGTGTTAGAAATACCTAAAGACAAAATTGTGTGTAATAAACTATTGCCAATCTCAAGCATCCCAAAATCATGAGTCAAGCCCCTGCAAAAATAATGTCTGGATTAAAAATCATGACATTTGAAAAAAATTGTTCAAATTTTTGTTTTCTGGTTTTCAAGCCTTTAAAATACACTTGGATCCATGTTTTCAAGCTTTTCCCTTAGGATATCATTCACCTGATGTATATCTCAGCCACAAGGTTATGCTCACAACAGAAGCCTAGCAGTTAGTCTGTGCTGGGCTCACTGAAGAGCCCTCTTCTATGACTGTGAACCATACAGGCAGCAGACGGAGGGAATTGAGAAGGGCCACAAGATCTAAGGCTCCATGGATCCAGTAGGCCCAAAAGCCCAGTTAAGAAAAAGCAGAAGCGCAATAGCTAGAACAAAAGCCATAATAATGGCTTTACGTGCATTCAGATGGATCTTAGAAGTGCTTTTAGTATTCTTATGTTTTTATGGGTATCAACACCTCGAAGCTGAGGTCGTTTACAACTACTACCCTCCTACTAAATCTAATGCTCCATCTAATCGTAGATTCACTTCTCCATGTATTACTGTGTGATGCTTCATCAGTGCATGGGAAGGAAGCTGCCTCTTTCTCTCTTGCATCACACTCTCTGCATGGATGAACGGAATGTGGCAGTCTAGGGAGCTTGTCTGAGGAGGAAAAAAAGGCAACTATGGATCAGCATGAGTCATTCTGTCTTCCCATCAGTGAATTCTTGCTGCAGTTCTCTGTTCTAGCCCTTAGCTTTTATATTTAGTCCTTATTTGTCCATAGGGAAGAGAGGAGAAAATGTGGAAGAATTGACAAGTAGGCTGGAACTCTAGTATCATCAAACCCTGGTGTTCAAAAGCATGAGACAGACACTAAAATTGGTTGGACTGGCTTAAAAATTGTAAATTACTTTTTTTTTTGTTTGCCTTCTACTTTGCTAGCCTTTAGCTATCTTCTGTCCCCCAGATCTGTTTGCGATCATTTCATGTTCTAAATGAACCTTAAAAGTACATAGACAAATGCACACTGGCTGCTTAGGAATCATAGAATCTCAGGTCTGGAAGAGACCTCACGTGGTCATCTAGCCCAACCCCCTGCTCAAAGCAGGACCAAGCACAACTAAATCATCCCAGGCAAGGCTTTGTCAAGCTGGGCCTTAAAAACCACTAAGGACGGAGATTCCACCAACCCTTGGTAACCCATTCCAGTGCTTCACCACCCTCCCAGTGAAATAGATTTTCTTAATATCCAACCTAGACCTCCCCCAATGCAACTTGAGACCATTACTCCTTGTTCTGTCATCTGCCACCACTGAGAACAGCCTAGTTCCATCCTCTTTGGAAACATCCGCCCCCTTCAGGAAGTCAAAGACTGCTATTAAGTCCTTACTCACTCTTCTCTTCTGCAGACTAAATAAGCCCATTTCCCTCTACCTCTCCTTGTAAGTCGTGTCCCAGCCTCCTAATCATTTTTGTTGCCCTCCATTGTACTCTTTCCAATTTGTCCGCATCCTTTCTGTAGTGGTGGGGGGGCAAAACTGGACACAGTATTCTAGATGTGGCCTCACTAGTGCCAAATAGAGAGGAATAATCATTTCCTTCGATCTGCTGGCAGTGCTCCTCCTAATGCAGCCCAATACGCTATTAGCCTTCTTGGCAACAAGGGCACACTGCTGACTGGATACAGAGGGACCTAGACAAATTGGGCCAAAAGAAATTGATGAGGTTCAACAAAGACAAGTGCAGAGTCCTGCACTTAGGACGGAAGAATCCCATGCACTGCTATAGACTAAGGACCGAATGGCTAGGCAGCAGTTCTGCAGAAAAGGACCTAGGGGTTACAGTGGACAAGAAGCTGGATATGAGTCAGTAGTTTGCCCTTGTTGCCGAGAAGGCTAATAGCGTGACTTCCACTGTAATCCCTGAGTGCTTTTCTGCAGAACTGTCACTTAGCCAGTTGGACCCCAGCCTGTAGGAGTGCATGGGATTCTTCCTTCCTAAGTGCAGGACTCTGTCCTTATTGAATCTCATCAGATTTTTTTTGGCCCAATCCTCCAACTTGTCTAGGTCATGCTGGACCCTATCCCTACCCTCCATCATATGTATCTCTTCCCCTAGGTTAGTGTCATCTGCAAACTTGCTGAGGGTGCAATCCATCTCATCATCCAGACGATTAATAAAGTTGTTGAACAAAACCAGCCCCAGGACCGATCTCTGGGGCACTCTGCTTGATACCAGCTGCTAACTAGACATAGAGCCATTGATCGCTACCTGTTGAGCCCAACAACATAGCCAGTTTTCTATCCACCTTATACTCCATTCACCCAATCCATACTTTTTTTTTAAACTTGTTGGCAAAACACTATTAAAAGCTTTGCTAAAGTCAAGATATATTGCTGTTAATCCTTTCCTGGTTCCTAAGGTGGGGGAGCTGCCTTTCTTTCCATCTCTATTTCCTTTATCATCCCTGTCCCCACTCATTCACGTTTCTCTACATGTTTCCTTCAGAGTCCTTGTCCTGTTCTATAACTTCTGCCTCATTCCTCCTTACCAGGGCACTACATTCTTTTGCAACATACCTTCCAGTCTCCTGTCCAGTTTCCAATCCTTAAATCATGTGGGGTGGCCAGCTTCACGGAGAACAGTCTGGATTCAGTCCTATTTAAAAACAATGGGAAACAGCCATCTTCATTAGATCATTCTCATTTCTACTTGCAAAAACTGTAAGCAATGGTAGTCAGCCCAACTGCGGGCAGTTTGGCATTAATCACATCAGACTAGTGAGGAGCGATGACCCCTTTTAGAGAGGGGGGAAAAATCAGAATTGCTTCGTGCAGTGGTAAGTTATGGGAGGCTTTAGACAAAACAACAGAACCCATACCTAAAATCATGAAGCATGCAATATCATAAGAGCTGTCAACAATAGAATTCCCTTCTGGTTTCTGAAAGAATTACAAACGTATGCTGAATTTTCTGGGTTTGTCCAGCTCCCCTGACTTGGAAAATGTCTTAGTATCACTATATAGTGGAATCTTATAATTGTACATGCAGTGTTGCTACATGAATTTTATCAGAATAAATATTGACCAGCAGTTTGAGTTTTCCAATGATACCTCCAAAGGCATACTTGTACAAAGATTATAATAATAGTGTGCAAGGGTGAATACAGGGTACAGACTGTCACAGGTACTCTTTAATTACATAACCACATACTATTTTTCCACAGCTCCTCTGCCTCCTTCAGTGCACAGGATTGGCTGTGCTCACTGAATGAGTAGTTTATTTATCCTCATTCATTGTGTGGCCTGATTTATTATTTACTGCATGCCAGTACAATGCTGATTTATGGCACTGATTACAGAATTATTAATTTCCTCATGAGCTTTGCTATGGTGCTGTTATCAGAGTATTTTAGTTCTTTACAGAAATTAATAAAGTTATCGTCACAACAATCTCTGAGGTGAGGCGGAATTATCTCCATTTTACACATTCTGAATTGAGGCACGGAGATTATAATCAAAAATATCAGAAGTGTCAGTTTTGAGTGTTCAATTCAAGCCATCTACGGCCTGATTTTTCAGAGTACTTCGTATTTTATAGCACATATTTATGTTAAAAGAAAAGCTTCTGTTGAATTTAGTTGCAGTAAAAGGTCAGCATTTCTGAAAATCACTCCAGGTGTCTGAAGATGGGTACTCAGAAAATGAGGAATACACAGGGTGGAGAGTCCCAATCTTGGGCTTCAGCCTGAGCCTGAATATCTACACAGCAATTTTTGGAACCATGAACCGGACTCAGCTGGCCCAGGCCAATCATAGCGGTGCTACAAGGCTTCTATCCCCATGTAGACGTACCCACAGTAGCCACTTGTGAAACCTGTGATAATGTGATTTGCCCGGCATCACATAGGATCTCTGTGGAAGAGGCAGGGATAGAATCCGGTTCTCCAGGATAACATTCAAAAATCTTAACTTGAAAACCAGACTTTCTCTTCTTGCAATCCCTCACCCCTTTCACTATATGCCTTCTAACTTTATGCAACAAATGAGGCAGAAGTTCTACAGGCAATAGTTTTCTTCCCTGCACAATCCTGATTCATCCTGAGACCCCGGTTCATCCCATGCACTGAATAAAGCAGTGGTCCTGGGGGAAAGAGAGTACGTAATCATGTAATTATAGCCTGTATCATAATGTATACACTCAAGGGTGGGGGTGTCGAAGTAAAGTTGCACAGACAAACTTAATTCAAGCATTTCCTAACTTGTGTGACTTTGACTTTGTAACCTTTCAGCTTGTTTATTTCTTAACTGTATAACAAGGATATACATGTACATACTTTCCCTTTATTTCCAATAGCATATCTAAATGAGGGTGGCCCTTAATCTATACAATAACATATAGTGGATGCACGCATTAGCACAGTATTGTACTTGGAACACTCATTGATGATCTTCAGTTATGTGGATGTTAGGAGTATGATTTCTAATTTGGTATAACTCTCTAGTCTAAGCCCATCAGTTTACAATATTTGGTAAAAACAAATCCTGTGTCTTGAAAATGTAAGTTCCTTTATCAAATAGTCTCAAGGGAAAAATGCCTGAAGTAAGATGAAATGCAATAGGTCTACTCAAGATCCAGAATAATCTTGTTCTAAATAAACCTTTCTTTTTGTAAAAAATTACTAAAGCCATTTGAATTGAAGTTCAGTGATGCTGGTGGAGTGTAATATGTTTGGTGTCTGATTTATTGCAAAGAAAGTAAGGGTACAAGTGTACATATAATAGTGTCAGATATGGAACCCATGTCTTAAGCAGTCTATGAGGATGTTTGCTTTTGATGGATTTGTGGTCTGGGTGGATGGACTGAGGAGTCCAGATTGTATATTTGTTGTCATTTAGACAGCTGCTTTAAACTAATTCAAAAAACATACTCTCCCTTTCCCCACTTTCCCCCTATCTTTTTCCTCTGCCTGGAGAAAGGAACAGAGAAATCTAACTTTAGCAGGCAGTAATTCTCATTGTTTAACTTGCTCATGGCAAAAGTGTGTTTTGCAGTTCTGCTACCATTCTTAAACACAGCTTCATTAAGCTGTTCACACCAAGTGGGCTAAAAAGTTTGGTTTAATATCTTTTAATTTACCTGTCAGAAATAATGAATTCAAGGCTTCTTACATTAATGATTTCTACATACAGTAGACTCTTGATTATCCAGGATTGGGTTAACCAGAAAGTGATTAACCAGGATGTCAAAAAAAAAAAAAAAGTACGCGTAACTCGCAGGGCCGGCTACTGGCTTTGTTGCTGCCCCAAGCACAAAAAAAACAAAACCCCACCAGAGTACACGGTAGCCAGTGAACCAACACTCCCTCCCCGCGGTGCAGGGTGGCTGGTGAAACAAGCCCCCCTCCCCATATTTCCTATGGATGGTGATTATCCAGGATTTTATTAACCAGAATTAATTTTTTCCCTATCATCCTGGATAATCGAGAGTCTACTGTATTAACTACTGAAGCAATTACCTTACTTACATTAGACTCTTACTAAATGTGCCAATTTTGCATGCTGGGTCACAGGTTACTGCATTAACAATGTCATTATCATGATGGAAGTGAGTTCTTCTTGCACGATAAGGACCCTGATGCGGGTGTGAAGGCTCTGGTTAGTGTTTTATACTATTCTGTATGTGCAGTAGGAAATTAACTATAGATTATTTTATTTGCACAAAATTATAGTAGCTGAATATTCAAGTACGTGCTCTATAATAATTATTTATATTGTGGTTTCATCTAGAGGCCTCAGTTGGGGATAGATCCTGCTGTGCCCACGCCTGTATAGACATATAGTGAAAAACCTTCCTCTGCTTCAAAGAGCTTACAATCCTAAAAGTCTAAATCTAAGAAAAAGTTAATTCAATGAGAGAGACAGAGAATTTTGGGTCCAATCCTGTTCCCTTTTAATTTAGTGGCAAATCTCCCTTCAATTTTAGAGGGAGCAGGATTGCAGAGTTGCTAGATCTCATGACTTTATGATGAGTCCCGTTACAATTGATGTTTTTGTTAAAGCTCCAGGTTCTGGAGACACATGATTGCAAGAGAATTTGAGCTTTCATTTAAAAAAAATTTTTTTAGCCCTGATAAGAGAGGCTTGAAAATTTGACATAAGTGCACCCTAAATGCTCAGAAACCAGAAGGCAAATAAAAAGAACCCAAAGTTTATTATTACTTACGTCTCATGTTTTGGGAGCATGATTCATGATGTTTTAATGCATGGGACTGAATCCTTTGTCTTTTGGGGCACTCTGCTGCTCTCCTAAATCTGTTTGTTCTTGTCACCGCATCACTCTTCTCCTGATACCTCTTCCCTTCACAAGGATGAGCTTGTTACAAGCTGGTGGTTTGGGTCAGTACCTGTTGAGGAATTGTGCAATACTTTGTAAGAGGGATCTTAGTTTAACGTTGCATTGGTAAAATAGCATGTTGATGAGAGGCATGCTTGTACTGTGGTCAGGATTTTTATCCGACATTGTTAATCTGCCATGTTATTGCAGGAACAGTGGAGGACATATTGCATGAGACATGCATTAGTTCTACTTGACACTGCATCAGCAGCTGTAGACAATTTTAGAATTAAATGCATATGTTTCAGTTTGGGAATACACATACCACTTTCAGAGCTCTTGGCGTCTATTGTAATATTCTCTGGCAGAAAATATGGTCCTGGATTAGCAATAAAATTAACTTTCCCATTATATTTTTCTTTTAATAATGGATTTTTTCAATTTACCAGTGTAGATTATGGAGAAAGAAGCATCATTTATTCACATGAATAATACAATAGCATGCAGAAATAATAGTGTAGTTCACAATATAAGACTTCTGGGGGCTGTGCATGAACTACTGTAGCAAAATACCAACTGCTCTTTTATTTAATTTTTTTCATACCTCATTGATTTTCCTTCACTTAGTTAAAATTAAAATTATAAAATTAATTGCTGCTCTAAAAGTATGGATTTTTTTAAATTTTTAAGTCCTCATTATTTTGTTACAATAGTTAAATATTTCCAATTCTATCTGAATGGTTTCAATTCCAACCTCAGACTGTTGGTGTGACTACCTGAAGACAATTTTTTTTTATATTATTACCTAGTCAATTTTCTATCCCATCTATATTAGTTTTAAGATTTATTTCTGATACGTGTGCTACTTGGGAACTTAAAATTATTGAGTTTGGGCAATGTGTGCTCAACTCAATTAGATGTATACTCCTATGGTAACATGGGAATCTAAACTTTTACTGTATGTAGACCTTATTACTGCACGTACACAAGCACACTTAGGATGCAAACTCCTCCCCTTGAGTTGACTCTTCTTATTTCATCATGTGCAACTTTGGTGCTTCCTCACTTGAGCAAAGCTGAAATGGAAGGCTGGTTTCTAGCAGGGAAGGTAATACAGCATTGACTTCCTCTCTTTGCAATGAGAGCACCAGTGCAATTATATTATGCATGTACAGTATAGAAGCCAAAAGTGAGAAGAACAGATAAAAATTCAGTCCCCGATGATGATGATCCAGGCCGGAAAGCAAAAAGATGGGATTGTCCTGTCTACATCAGGACTGTTAGCAAATATGGGGAAAAAACCATAAAAATGTTGATTTATAGCAGTTCACCCTTGGAAGTAGTAAACAATATTCCCACTGTTACTCCGCCCACCACCTAAATCCTTTGTTAAAGGGGATCTGGCACAAGTGAAAATTACATGTCCTAAAACAGCTTTCTTGAAGTACTGTCTTCCTGAGAAGCTAACTGCTGAAGAAATGATCAAGAAGGTAATATTGATCTATAAACAGTTTTAAGTAGGCACGTTTCTACATCCATAGTACAGGGATCACACAAATCTTTATAGATCATTACACACAAATCAAAAACTATCTTTTTTATAAAAATTAAAAGGCAAAAAGCCCCCAAACCCACTAACTGTAATTGTTTCCTGTCTTGTAAAGAAACAGGAATTGTATTGTATTTTATAAACTAGTATGTCTACAAACCCAGTGCGACAGTGAAACTGACAGAAAATTCTCAAAGGTGGTTTATTTCAGTCCTGTGCGGTATAATGTTAACAGGTAAATTTGCCTGAAATATCCTCTGTAGATCAGAAATAAATTTATATCGTACTACTTTTAAACAGAAAGAATGATTTAAAGCAGGTTGGAAAAAAGGGACACGTTTCATCATAACTTTTGCAAAAATTGCACCTTTTATATTTTGGTTGAGCAGTTTCAAAACTCAGAATCTTTCAACCAGCTCTAATAATGGAGCCAGTGTCCCCCGTGCATCAGTATGACAGAAGTTGAGGGGAGAGGGAAGACTGGCTAAGTGTGTAATAAATCATATTGGATCATTGCACTTATGAACAGTTTGGGTCTGAATTCTCATTAGCTTGTCTGCAGGAAGAGCAAACTAGTAAAACAGGAAAAGGACGTATCAGGGAACCTGTCTGCCAGTACTGTCCTGAGCTTCCATTGTTGAAGGACATCCTTTAAGCTAATTTCAGACCCATAAAAAAAAAATCTATTTGGTGATTAGTAACCAGTGGATAAGAGCAGAGAGCCCAAGTGAATAAAGGCCATAAATACCAAAGTCCTTGGGATAACAGCTTGTAAACCTGTCAAAAAGCGTTGCTTAAGTGACAAAAGAGAGGCTCCGGTAACAAGAAGCGTCAGGTCACTAGACACGAATCCATATTCCTGCATGGAAGACATATTTTCAGTTTCTTCTACAGAGCAAACTTTTCCTGCAAGTATTCATTTTTATGTTAAAAGCAACTCTTCCTCCTGAACCCTCTGGGATTTTTCAGAACTGTTAAAGCTAACTTTTAGTTTCCAGAAGTTAATATTCAACATTTATGCTAATCTTGCTCTCATGGAATATGTGACTATAGAGGGCAGATGGAGCAAAGAATGTTAATGAGCTCAAGGTGGCATTAATAAACATTTAAATAGAAAAGACAAGTGTGAATTAAGATCTCTTGTAGTCAATGGCTTTTTCCTATTCCTACAGTTTAAGATTTCTCAAAACTATTTTATTATGTGGCATAATTTTGGTTAACGCAGAGTAATATTGTATCTCTTAACACGAGAAAAGTATTAAAGTGAATTTACAAACCAGACATCGGTTTGGTCCTGAGGCCTGATCTTCTAGTCACTAATTGATGGTAGTATTTGTCGATTGCCACTACAATCAGTTCCCTTAAAGTCCAATTAATCTGTTGGCAGTGATAAGCATTGTGTCTGGTAGTGTTAGTAGGGTCAGCCTTTTACCTTAAGTAATCGTTAGTGTGGTGTTAGCCAAAAATGAAAACAGTGAACTTTTAGCATCCTTAAACACACCTAATAGTATGTGACACATTTTTGCCAGGATTTAGAGGTTTCAAAAATATTATAAATCAAATATTGGTACGCGACTGGGATCTGATTTAAAATGGAAGCTTTGAATTTGCAGTTGAGTCCATATAAGTTACTATTTCTGTGTGAAAATTATAGTAGCTGACAAAAATATACAACACACGTGGCAACCTGTTGAAACCAGTTGTCAGCAAGTAATTTTGTTGCCAAAAGCAGAAATTGACAGATAAAGGAAACCCTTAGAGTAAGTTGTGAAGCCACTCCAGGCAAGAGGCTAAAATTTGTTTTGAAAATGTCGATATCGTTACCATTTGTATTGACCATGTCCATTTTTGTTCCTTATTGATGTAATCTTGGACCAGAATGTTTGGTTTGTATTGTTAGATTATACTGTGTAGTTAAAGACCTTCATTTTAATATTTGTATGGCTTGCCAGATATTTTAAAAAAGGGAAAATAGTATTTTAATGCCATTTCATGCTGCTTTCAACAGCTCTCTTATTTTGAGGGAAGTGGGTGTTGCGCTTTATATCTATAGGTCTGATTCTGTGAACACTTACCCATGCACGAGTAATTCTACTCATGTGAGTAGTCCCATTTAGTACTCGAAGAGTCCTGCACTGACTTGACTCACTCAAATAAAGTTTGTGGAGGATCAGGCCCAAAGTTTGTATTTCGATTGTCTAACTGAGAACGCTAGTTGTCATTCATCTGAGAGGAACAGATGTAACTTTTTTCCCCAAACATTATCAGAAAAAGAGAAATGTTCTGTTGCCCAAATAGGCATCTTTTTGATTGTGAGAAAAGGCGGTAAAAGGCCGTAAATCTGCCTTCTCATTATGAAGGGCAACAATAGATTGATTTACAACAAAAAGGCAACTGTTGAGCTTATATAAGCTGTATGCATAAAAGTGCAAGTTAGCTCTGAGCTTTACAATGGCTAGATATTATTGCTGTTATTTTTGAGAAGGATTTAGTCCTATATTTAATCAGAGGGGAAAGTAGGTAGCCAAAAAGAGTTGAAAGATTTTTCTCTTAACCTGGGTGACGCATCATAATGATGCAGTTACATAAAGCTTAAAGACTGGGGAAGTTTTGTTTTTAATAGTAGGGTTTAAAATTCCATTCAAGTTATCATACTTTCAGTGGGGCATTTTGCTCTTCATATTATTGGAGGATTTTAGCCTCTGTTTTAGCTTTCCCTGCTGTCTTTGTATTTGTTTGTGATGCTTTCTTGCTCTTATCATTTTAGGCATTGAAAAAAGAAGCCATAGAAAGTTGTTGGGGGAGAGGTCAGGTCAGGGTGGTTGCAAAATGGGTGGTAGACAGGCATGAGGACTCAGTAGAAGGTTCGTATACCATTATGGCAAAAAATGTATAGATTTTAATATGGATGAAACTGATAAGGTTCTACAGAAAATACTCTAAGCCATTTATAGAATTAATAGAAAATTATATACTCTCTATAGAATTCTGTTGCAAGGTTGATTCTCTATTGAATGCTAAAAGTTGGTTTTAACAATTCTTTAGAAAGGTGTTCTATTGAAACTATACCTTTAGAAAAATTAAATCCTTTTAGTTCAACTCTTATTAAAGTCTGTAAGGTTTTTCCATAAGGGAAAAGTATTGTGCTGAGTAGAAACCCAATGGGAGCAGAAAAGTATATTTTATTTATATGTAATATATCCCTTGGTGATGGTAAAAAAAAAAAAAAAAAAATTGACCTAGGCTTTTTCTGTTTGTCATGTAGCCTGCTTTACTTGGGTCCCTTCTGCCTCCTAGAGCCCTATCATGATTTGTTAGGAAAACATTGGACAAGCTTGCATTTGTATCATTAGGTCCGTTGCATTATGAAGTCGTTTAAGCCCATGTGTTGCATAACTTCAAATTAGGGCATGGGTAGCTTATTGTATAGAGTATTGGTTTTGTGAAACAAACCTTTTGTATGTGACCTGTAACAGTGTGTATGTTTTGTATGCATAGTAATTTGTACACCTGGCTCTCTGACACCATGAAATGGTCAGGAAATAATTATCGTTGTGAATATCATCCTGTTTAGTGGCATTTTTCCACAGATAAGTGCATGAAGTAGTAAACTGTGCTCTTTTGTTGTTTAAGTTTGCAGCAAATGTATTTACTACTGTGTGTTTGTGTTTGTTTTTTTAAGTCTGAACAGCCTAGCCCTGCCAGTTCAAGCTCAAGTTCCAGCTCCAGTTTTACACCATCTCAGAACAGCAGACAACAAGGTACCAAACAAGGAAAAGAAATTGAGAAAAGTGTGGAATGAAGGAGCCAGCCAGTAACATGATTGATGGCAGTTCATTACCACTTTTCTGCTGTCTTTTTCACAGTCCGAAGTAGTGAATTAGCCTGTGTTCTCCTTCATCCTTTTTCTTCAAAGTGTATGTGAACGTGATTATAACATGTAAGAAGCAGAGAGAGAAAAATGTATATTTTCATTCAAAAGAGGATGGTTATTTATTTGTTACATAGCATCAAGAAACGTACTAGATACTTTACAGACACTAGATCCTAAAGATCTTGCAGTCGTAATCTTGCAGAAGGATCAGTAGATCCTTATTCCTGCATGAAGCCCCACAGGAGTTAATTGGACTTCATGCAGGGAACAAGGGTCTGTATTTGTGGATCCCTTTGAAGAATCATGAGACAAGAGTCCAATCCAACGAGTTGCTGAGCATTTCTGCCTACTCTTTGCCGCCCTTGAGTGCTCATACACACACACAATGAATTTATTAAGAGTTGGATAGCACTTTGTACCTCAAGGGGTTTGGCCCTTAAACTTCCCAAATGATATATTTACTTTTAAAAATAATCTGACATGGAGAACGTTATTGTTAGTCTTTAAGGGCACATTTAGATTTTTCTGGCTAATAATTTTGGCTCCCTCCGAACTCAGCAAAGAAATGTAAGTTTCTGCCAGAAGAGCCTGCCAAACCAGTTTTTATATAAATCAATCGAGATTCATAAGAGCTATTAAACCACTTAGTTCCTGTTTGGCTTTTTTCCTTGACTTTGTCAAATTGTACAACTGATATGTTCTTGATCAGCTTGTTGTTTTTTTTAAAGCAGGAAGCTTTTGCCTGATTAAAATTGAATTTGTTTCAGTGTATGCATTTATATTCCTCAGACTCATTTTTTTTCTTTAAAATTGAATAGATTAGTACCCCAGAGAGAGTATTCTGTTTAAAAAGCAAATCTAAACAGAATGCATATCTGTCAGATTTTTATGAAGGTGACCATTACTGATTGGCTCTGTATTCTGACAGCAGTGTTTCCAGTGTGTTATAACTGTCATTAGACCAAGAAAGCAAGGGAAAAAATTGCATCCCCAGCTTCAAGCACTTGGCTTGTAACTAAGGCTGTGCAAAATATTTTGAACTGAATCCCACCAGTATTCATAAAAACCTCAATAGTGATATATATGGGCTGCCCCATTACCCCACCAAGAGCCCTGAACATTTTCCTTACTTTTAAAATGTCTTTTCAAGAAGGAAACCTGGTGATCTATCACTTTCCTCTCCTCCTAATATCTTTAGGAGGGTACAGTTTGGCCCTTTCCACCTACTGAGCTTTACATGAGATGTTGTACAGATTTTCCAATTCTGAACCTTTTGCAGAATAAGTGGCAGCCCTTCTTTCTCCCTCTACCACCGCCGACAGCGGTAGGTGTGTGGTCACAGGAGTAAGTGCTAATAGATGCTCGTCTGTTCTAGGGATTTCCTGTTAAGTGAATGCATCTTCCTGTCTGCTATTGTGTAAGCATCCGTATATTGGGGATGAAGGATGAGACAGAGTGTGGCATTCTGTCTTGTGCCTCTGGAGATGCCAAAGGTGGATGTATGTCTGTGTGTCTGCTGTGGGAGGGCTTTCTACATAGGAGAGAGGAGTAAATCAGCTGGCTGCCCTGTGAAGGGCCAAAGAGAGGGCCATCTAATTTCCCCCAGAAAACATCTGGAGGAGTAGCAGATAAGATGCCCCTATGCTGTGCATACTTAGGTACATATAGTTGCATGTTCAGAGAAGATGACACTTAAAGGTACCTTGAGCTTGTTAGGGAAGCAGAACTGGTGTGGGTCAGGTGAGGAGAATTCACTGGTTTCATTTTTTGCTTCACTTTGTGTTCAAACTAAAACTAAGAATGACTGGTGAGGCCAAATAGGGTCAAAGGAGGGGCAAGATGTTGAGTGGCCTATAGTCCTTTGCCAAACTAGGAGATAATTATGGTACCTCCAAGCACTTTAACTGGTAAATGTTGGTATTTAATGCTGCCCTATGTGTGAGACTAAATATTTGTACATTATATTGTTAAATTTGAATACAATATTTTTAACCTACCGTTGCCCCTCTTGTTTTTGTTCATCGTCTTTGTTCCTTTCCTCCTCCTTATGGGCTCTAAGGTCAGAAGGGATCATAGTGATAATCTAGGCTGACCTCCTGCATATTGCATGCCACAGAACCTCACTCACCCACTCCTGTAATAGACCGCTTTCCTCTGGCTGAGTTCCTGAAGGCCTCAAATCATGATTTAGTGATTTCAAGTTGCAGATGATTCACCACTGACACCAGTTTAAACCTGCAAGTAATCCGTGCCCCATGCTGCAGAGGAGGTGAACAACCCCGAGGGCATCTGCCAATCTAACCAGGGGGGAAATTCATTTCTGACCCCAACTATGGTGATCAGTTAAACCCTGAGCATGCGGGTAAGACCCACCAGGCAGGAAGAATTCTCTGTAGTAACTCAGAGCCCTCCCCACCTAGTGTCCTGTCTCCAGCCACTGGAATTTTTGCTACTGGCTATCGCCAGTGGGACATATGCCATTATACTGTTCCCTCCAGAAACTTATCGAGCTCAGTCTTGAAGACAGTTAGATTTTTGCTCCCACTGCTCACCTTGGAAGGCTGTTCCAGAACTTCACTCCTCTAATAGTTAGAAACCTTTGCCTAATTTCAAGCCTAAATTTGTTGATGGCCAGTTTATATGCATTTGTTCTTGTGTTCACATTGTCACTTAACTTAAACATCTCCACTCCGTCCCTGCTTTTATCTCTTTGTTGTATTTATAGAGAGCAATCATATCTCCCCTGAGCCGCCTTTTGGTTATGCTAAACAATCCAAACTATTTTAGTCTCCTCGCATAAGACAGGTTTTCCTTTCCTTGGATCATCCTAGTACCCCTTTTCCGCACCTGTTCCATTTTGAATTCATCTTTCTTGAACATGGGAGACCAGAACTGCAGACGATATTCCAGATGAGGTCTCACCCCGTCTTGTATAATGGTACTAGCACTTCCCTGTCTCTACCGGAAATACCTCTCCTGATGTACTCTGGGACTGCATTAGCCTTTTTTACGGTTGTATCACATTGACGGCTCATAGTCATCCTATGGTCAACCAATACACCCAGCTCTGTCTCCTCCTCCTGCAGCTTCCAAATGAAAAGTCCCCAGTTTAGAGCAAAAACTCTTGTTGTTAGTCTATCAGTGCATGACTTTGCACTATTAAATTTCATCCCGTTTTGATTACTCCAGTTTATAAGGTCATCCAGATCTTCTTGTTTGATATTCCAGTCCTCCTTCATATTGGCAATATCTCCCGACTATGTGTTACCCACAAATTTTATTAGAGCACACTTGCTTTTTGTGCCAAGGTTAGTAATTGAAATGTTAAAGAAGTTTGAACCCAAGACCAATCCCTGAGGAACTCCACCAGTAACCTTCTTCCAGACTGACAGTTCCCCTTTCAGTCTGACCCATTGTCTCCCCTTTAACCAGTTCCTTATCCACCTTTCAACTACTTCCATCCTATATCTGTCTATTTTTGCTTTGTTTTTGAATATTGATACTTCCCAGTTTTCTCTCTCTTCCTCTACCACTTATCTGGTCTTTTTTTCAGTTTCCCAGTCTGTCTCTTGTCTTCCTCTTCCCCCTTAATCTCTCCTTCCTTCTTGCTATCTCCCTTCAAATGCAGCCTCTTTCTCATGATTTCTCCTTTATTCCCTTCTTTAGCTCTTCCACTCGTTCTCTTCTGCTGTCCTGCCCCTCTGCCATTCATTCCCCACGCAGAGCAACAGTCAGGAAGGCAGTTGGCTGGAAGGAATCTCTTCTAGCAGACAAGAACCGATTGATCTGTTTCCTGTCCCCATGGTGGTGCTGCAGGTGACTTTCTTCCCCGGCAAGGACCAGGTGAAGGAAGTCACCACTATCCTCCACATACACTTATTAGAAGCCAAGGATGGGGGGTCCTCTCCTGGCCTTTGTAATGTCTCAGCTGGCAGTTTGTTGCTATTAGAACTGCCTGTCCTGTGGTCTGCGTCCATGTCTGTTACACTAGGCATATGTCCATCAGCCCCATGTTATGGGCTTGGCTCCAAGCAGACCTCAGGGTATGCAAATACAGAAAAGAACCCACTAAATTCAGTTTGCCCAAACCATGCCAACCTAAACCAACCTTGCACAGCCTTACTTGTAAACCATTTTAATTACAGGTCTTAACAGTTCTTACTGTTTTTAACACTGGACAAAGACATTTGGGGTGCCTCTGGTGTGATCCCTATCAGAACTGAAACAATTTACATCACAGTCCCCTACCTAGAGGAAGTAAAGTCTCATTTTAAAGCATAGTCTCAAAACTGTGATTGAACTTTACAAGAGCTTTGTTGCAACCTTACAAGAGTAGTGTGGGGCTTAATTTATTGATAGCAAAGCACTTTGAGATTCTTGTGTTGAAGGCACCATAAAAATGTAATAAACTATTGCCAGTATAGAAATGTAATAATAAACTACTGCCACCACTACTCCTGCTATTCCTGGATGCCCTCTATACTCTCGAATATGATGTGATCTAGAATCAAACTCTCAGTGGTCCGATTCATTTCCTTCAGCCTCCCAAGCTGTCTTTTACCTCATGCTCCTTTTAAGCAGCTGTCCTCTTCTATATTTCGCAGATATGTTAAACATGCAGCTTTGCATAGCCATGTTTTATAGCAAAATAAATAAAAGGTACAATGAAAGAATTAAATCCTAAATTAATTTTATAGAGTCTTAGAGAGAACCAAGCTGAGCACCTCAAATTAATTCAAGAAAAAAGATAGGACAGTGCTGCGTGGGATTGACATGCTTCTCACATATGAATGCTGGCAAAGTGCTTGCTTGACCTGAAATTGACCTTGAAATAAAAGGAACAGCTTTATCTAAATAGATCAAAAACCGTCAGACAAAGACTGCCTTGGCCAGAACAAGTTCCAATCAGAATGATTTATTAAACTCTGCTTTTCAATACATGGATTAACCTAACAAATGTACTATTACCAATATGTGTCTGTAGAACTTTATTGATAGAGAATAACCTTTGAGAAAGAGAGAAGGGGGGGAAGGCTAGCAGTTTATAAATATCTCATTTAATATAATAAAAAATAGAACACTCAATTTTTCTTAAATTAAAACATGCACTGGGGAATATTTGGTGTGAACGTATTTTGCTTCAGCTACATTCCAAGGAGCCAGTCCTGTAAACATTTAGACACATGGGTCACTTTACTGTTATGAGTATTCCCATTGAAGTCAACAGGACTACTTGCGTGAGTAAATGATTCATGTGCAAATGTTTGCAGCATAAGCCTCTAGTGCATTACTTCATTTGTTTAATTCTTAAAAGTCTTCTCCCCACCTCTAACACTTCAGATTTTTTTTCTTCTGTAAAACTGCATAGTAGGCTGATGTGTTTGGAACATTGCAAAGTGAATTTGAATTCCAATTCTTGATTTGTGTTTGTTTTGTCATTTCTGTTGGTCAGGTCCCTTGAGGTCTATAATGAAAGATTTGCATTCTGATGATAATGAAGATGAATCAGATGAAGCAGAGGAGAATGAGAATGACTCTGAAATGGAAAGACCTGTAAATACTCGTGGAGGAAGTAGAGGTCGCAGGTGAGTATCTTGTAACTGCAAACAACTTGAAGCGTGGTGTAGTATGATAGCAGTAGTTATGACCGATGGATTTTTTTTAAAGCTGAATAGCTTAAGCTCAACGAACAGAGAGGCAGTTTATTCAGTTTCTATAAGGAGCGTGCATATGCTCTTACAAACCGTCAAATCACATGGGAGCTGCTTCTACACAAAACCATTTGGTCAGTTTATGCCTGACTCTCCTCTACCTTTCATTAGCTTTACGCTACTGTGACTCTGTTAGGTTGTTTTTGATTGACATTGGTGTAAGTGAGAGCAGAATCAGGTCCTCCATGTGCAAGGTGTTCTGTACAGCAGGTACAAGTTAACCCACAAATCTTGTGATTGACCTCCTTCCCCCAAATTCCTCCCATTTGGGTTTTTGGGGGAGGCTTTGGGAGAGATTGTGTTTCAGTTTGCGAGCCACAGGAATAGGGAAGAGGTTCCAGGAGAGTCATCCATCAGGCTCTAGTGGGTTCCCTCTCTTATTGGTTGGGCAGTCATTGGCTGCCTACTCTCCCCTAATCATCAAGGGTGGGGCAGTCGCCCTGCTGAATTTTCAGTTCTTTCTAGGTGCCACCTTCTAAGTAGTCAGAGAACTTTCTGGTAAGCAATAGAACAGTCAGTTGGTAGCTTCAGATTCTCTCCCCAGTCAGGAAAGCAATGATATGTGGGTTTAAAGGTGGAGGGAAGAACCTCCATCAACAACCTCCTCAACCCACTTGTTGGTGACTAAGATGGCTTTTCACAGGTCCAGCTTCTGCATCAGACTAAAGATGGTTTTGGGGATCCAGCCTCAAGTTTGCATTCATTGTTAACAGTGAATTGCAGGAATGAGTCTTCCAAACTGCTACACCTGGGGGCATTCTGTGCCACAGAATTAAAAATTCTGTGCACAATATTTTAAATTCTGCAAATTTTATTTTTCAATAGAACACTACATAATCACAACCAGTTTCAATTATTTTCGTAATTTATTTTAAAATACCTGTCAGCAAGTATGTGTGTAACAGTACACACAGACACACACACACAGACACACACACACAGACACTCCCCCAGGAGTGGAGAGTTAAAGATGCCCCTATGGCAATCCTGTTTCTCTGACCCCCTGCCAGCCTGACACCCCTCCTCCCCAGAGCCCACCTATGCCCCCCCACAGCCAAAACACCCAAACCCCTTCCTCCCCAGAGCCCAAACCTGGGGCTCCCCTCCGGAGCCCAGCTGCGGCTCCAGCCCAGACACCTATCCCCCTCTGCTGCAGAGCCCAGGCATCCAGAGAGAGAACCAGCCTGAGGCTAAGTCCCAGGCCTGCACAGAGTTTCCTGTGTGTTGCCCTCTCCTTCCCTCAGGGCATGCTGGGAACGTCAGCTGCCAGGAACCCTCTAGCTACCTCTCCTCCAGCAGTGTCGTCTTTGTGTTAGCTGGCTCTGCAGAGTCCAGTGCTAGCAGCACTGTGGCACATTTCTGTGGGGGAAAGGAAATTCTGTGTGCACAATGTTAATTTCTGCAAAGTTCTGCATTGCGCAGGGGTGCAGAATTCCCCCAGGAGTAAACTGCAAAGGAAGCCCATAGATTATTAGTGGGGTATAACTTAATAATTCAGCTGTAAATTAAGAACGTTGAATGTATGCAAAATTCAAACAGTCAGTAGCGATAGTGTATAGAAAATGAATTACAGAAGAACCTAAGAGTTGCAAACACATAGGGAATGGAGGCTGGTTGTAACTCTGAACAAAACGTTATGGTGGTTCTTTGAAAAGTTTACAGCTGAACATTGACTTAATACAGCTTTGAAACTGCACTATGCAGAAGGCAAATGCTGCTTTCCATTTATTTTTTTAGTAGTTTGTTTAACACAGAACTGTATTTCCCTCCCCAATCCCAGTCTCTGCTGCTGCCTGATTGCGTACTTTTGGTTCCAAAGGAGATGTGTGATTGACTGGTCAGTTCATAACTCTGAGGTTTAACTGTACTCGTCTTGAATCCATGTGTGAAACTTTTCCCCTCCAAATGTCCAATTTCAATCCATATGTCTCTTAGAGCAAAAACCATCTGTCTTTAACTTATGAACTGTAAACATTGAAATGGGAAACAGACCTTTGTAGGGTTATTGCATGGTAATTCATAGAACCCCGTTTTGAATTCATAGAATTTTGAATTTTGAATTCATAGAACCCCGCTTTTGAGCCATATGACTTCGGGGTATAGAAGAAAAGGATACAGATAGGATCCCAACAAAGTTGATTGTGTTGATAGTCGCCATTTTTGTGATGCGTTATACCAGTAAGTTCTGATAACTAACACAGAGAAAGAAAAAGCTCCTAACAATCTTCAAACTCCCACAATTTCAGTGGATCTTACTGTGTATTATGCTGAGCACTGGAGTGGGAAAAGTGCTATGTCAATCTGAAAAAAGAATGTAATCAAATTATTTTATGATGAACTCATTATATTGTGGATGTCTTAATTAACTTTTAGTGAAGCACTTAATAGAAGCAGGAAGTATGTAAACTTGGAAGATTATGGAAGGAAGGAAGAGTAGCTGTAGTTGCTGCTCACATCTGTTCTTCCTGCTCACAATTCCCAGAGGATTCTGCAGTTGGGACACTTGCCTCATTGAGATTCTGTTTACTGCTGACAACTGTTAACTAAACACTGTAGCACTTCAGTCATCAAGGTGAAGGATCTATGGGAGGGCAGCTGTTCCAGTTCTCCATATTACACAGTCTTTATTCCACTGGATGGCTTCAGAGCAGCAGGAGAGTGACTTCTGCTTGGGTGCCTGCCCTTTACTGACGGCACAGCTGCACTTTCAAAGGTCCGATAACTGATGACAGCTTGTGAAGCAAAGAAAGTTCTCAGTGTCCCACCTATAAGTGTGATCTAGGAGTGGCCGTGTGTTCAGCCTTTGTTATTATATCTGATTTCTGTGGCTCTCCTTTTCCTCAGGGTTAGTCTAAGTGACGGTAGTGACAGTGACAGCAGTTCAGCTTCCTCACCGCTACATCATGAACCTCCACCACCTTTATTAAAAACCAACAACAATCAGGTACAGTGAAGTTCCCTACATACAAGAGTGGTGTAGCTGTACTAATAGCTTTGGAGCTAGCCTTTTGCCCTTGATTGCTTTAATTTTCAGACTGAGTAATTAATTTTTTTTTACCCTGATTTTGAATATATTTGACTGAACAAATATTCTCTGTAAAACAGATGAGCAATGTATTTGGCAGTATTCTAAGGAAGACAACACTTTGGTGTATATTAAGTCATACTGTGTAAAAGCTAAACTTGTTAAGACCTGGCTTTACAACAGCAGTCATACTGTTGATGTTAGTTTTGGTTCACAGGTAATCAGGTTTTTTTTTTCATTTGGTCTTCATCTCAGAGTTGTAATCAACCATATTAGATAAAACATTTTGTTATATTTATAGTAAATAATGCTTAGCACTGTAGAAATATTGGGTAGTCTTTGTAGCACTGTTGAGATAGATAAGTAGCTTTATCCCATCTGGCAGGTGTAGAAACTGAAAGCAGTTAACTGACCCAAATCTACACAGTCAGTAGCAAACAAAGCTTAGAACTCAGGAGGTCCTCATACCTAATCTGTTGGATCACAACATGTTTCTAAATTAATAGAGGTTTTTATAATACATAAGCATACTACAATATATGCATTTGCTATTATCTTTAAAGCAGTTAATATTCACAGTGTTTACAGATACATAAATGAAGTCATTTATATACTTGTGTTTGGTGACAAAACAGAACACAAATCTACTGCAGAGAAAACTTGGTCACACTCCAAACTCTCATATAGTCTGGTTAAGCTAAATGAGAATATGTACATGTTTATAGTAGCAATGTGGATAAAATAGACCCACTGTTTTAATAAAAATATTTAACTTGGGTGTTAGAGGTAAGCCTAGATAGCACTCCCTTCCTTTCTTCAGGAAAATTAATTATCTCTACTGACATAAATAATATACTATCCATTCCTTTTCCAGTAACACATACATGTATTGATGCAAACAGCAATACATGAATAATTTGTTTATATCAATTAGATTAGGATATTCTGCAGAAAAGGAGATATGCTGTGTGGTTAGCAGGCACACTTGTAATAACAGTAAAGAAGTCCATGTGATTTCACAGTCAGTAAGCATTAATGAGATCAATCAAAAGTTCTCAAGATATTTTAAAATTGATTTCTACATGAACTTTGGAGAGAAATCACTTTTATAAACATACATAAAGTGATATTTCCATTTCCTTTCAGCTATCACTTAGTTCTGGGCAGTCTTCCTTTGGAGACTGGAGTGCAAGGAAAATGAATGATCTTGTCAAAGGATCATAGGGATAACCAAAGCTGGTTGCTTTTTGAAAATCTCACCTGGTTTCATGCAGGGAAATCATAACTGTATCTTTCTCTCTCACTAGGCACGATCCATAGGGACTGGCACCATACGTGAAAGAAAATGTAGAATCAAATGAATTAAAAATCTTAAATGAATCCACATGCTCCATAGAATCTCTATGGATAGTAATTCCATGCTCTAATAAGAATATAACAATAGAGATCTATTATCGACCACCTGATCAGGACAGTGATAGTGACAATGAAATGCTAAGGGAGATTAGAGAGGCTGTCAAAATAAATAACTCGATAATAATGGGGGTTTCAATTATCCCCATATTGACTGGGTACATGTCACCCCCGGACGAAATGCAGACACCAAATTCTTCGATACCTTAAATGACTGACTGCTTCTTGGAGCAGCTAATACAGGAACCCACAAGGGGAGAGGCAACTCTTGATTTAGTCCTGAGCGCAAGAGCTGGTCCAAGAGGTAACTATAACAGGACCGCTCGGGAATAGTGATCATAATATAATAAAATTTAACATTCCCTTGCTGGGAACAAAACTGCAGCAGCCCAACACTGTGGCATTTAATTTCAGGAAGGGAAACTGCAAAAATGAGGGAGTTAGTTAAATGGAAATTAATAGGTAAAGTGACTAAAGTGAAGTCCCTGCAAGCTGCATGGACACTTTTCAAAGACATCATAATAGAGGCCCAACTTAAATGTATACCCCAAATTAAAAAACAAAGTCAAAGAACTAAAAAAGAGCCACCGTGGCTTAAAAACCATGTAAAAGAAGCAGTGAGGGATAAAAAGGCATCTTTTAAAAAGTGGAAGTCAAATCCTACTGAGGTAACTAGAGAGGAGCATAAACACTGCCAAATTAAGTGTAAAAATGTAATAAGAAAAGCCAAAATGGAATTTGAAGAACAGCTAGCCAGAAACTCAAAAGGTAATAACAAAATGTTTTTTAAATACATCAGAAGCAGGAAGCCTGCTAAACAACCAGTGGGGCCCCTGGATGATAGAGATACAAAAGGAGCACTTAAAGGTGACAAAGTCATTGCGGAGAAACTAAGTGAATTCTTTGCTTCGGTCTTCACGGCTGAGGACATTAGGGAGATTCCCAAACCTGAACCGTCTTTTGTAGTTAACAAATCTGAGGAATTGTCACAGATTGAAGTGTCACTAGAGGAGGTCTTGGGACTAATTGATAAACTTAACTGTAACAAGTCACCGGGACCAGATGGCGTTCACCCAAGAGTTCTGAAAGAACTCAAATGTGAAATTGCGAACTGTTAACTAAGGTTTGTAACCTGTCCTTTAAATCGGCTTCTGTACCCCATGACTGGAAGATAGCTAATGTAACGCTAATATTTAAAAAGGGCTCTAGAAGTGATCCCGGTAACTACAGACTGGTAAGTCTAATGTCCGTACTGGGCAAATTAGTTGAAACAATAGTAAAGAATAAAATTGTCAGGCACATAGAAGAACATAAATTGTTGGGCAAAAGTCAGCATGGTTTCTGTAAAGGGAAATCATGTCTTATTAATCTATTAGAGTTCTTTGAAGGGGTCAACAAACATGTAGACAAGGGGGATCCAGTGGACGTAGTGTACTTAGATTTCCAGAAAGCCTTTGACAAGGTTCCTCACCAAAGGCTCTTACGTAAATTAAGTTGCCATGGGACAAGAGGGAAGATCCTTTCATGGATTGAGAACTGGTTAAAAGACAGGGAACACAGGGTAGGAATAAATGGTAAATTTTCAGAATCGAGAGAGAGGTAACTAGTGGTGTTCCCCAGAGGTCAGTCCTAGGACCAATCCTATTCAACTTATTCATCAGTGATTTGGAGGAAGGGGTAAACAGTGAGGTGGCAAAGTTTGCAGATGATACTAAACTGCTCAAAATAGTTAAGACCCAGGCAGACTGTGAAGAACTTCAAAAAGATCTCACAAAACTAAGTGATTGGGCAACAAAATGGCAAATGAAATTTAATGTGGATAAATGTAAAGTAATGCACTTTGGAAAAAATAACCCCAACTATACGTACAATATGATGGGGGCTAATTTAGCTACAACTAATCAAGAAAGAGATCTTGGAGTCATCGTGGATAGTTCTCTGAAGACGTCCATGCAGTGTGCAGCGACAGTCAAAAAAGCAAAAAGGATGTTAGGAATCAGTAACAAAGGGATAGAAAATAAGACGGAGAATATCTTATTGTCCCTGTACAAATCCATGGTGCACCCACATCTTGAATACTGTGTACAAATGTTGTCTCCTCATCTCAAAAAGGATATACTGGCATTAGAAAAGGTTCAGAGAAGGGCAACTAAAATGATTAGGGGATTGGAACGGGTCGCATATGAGGAGAGATTAAAGAGGCTCGGACTTTTTAGCTTGGAAGAGAAGAGACTAAGGGGGGATATGATAGAGGTATATAAAATTATGAGTGGCGTGGAGAAAGTGAATAAGGAAAAGTTATTTACTTGTTCCCATAATAGCAGAACTAAGGGCCACCCATTGAAATTAGTGGGCAGCAGGTTTAAAACAAATAAAAGGAAGTTCTTCTTTACACAGTGCACAGTCAACCTGTGGAACTCCTTGCCTGAGGAGGCTGTGAAGGCTAGGACTATAACAGGGTTTAAAAGAGAACTGGATAAATTCATGGAGGCTAAGTCCATTAACGGTTATTAGCCAGGCTGGGTAAGGAATGGTGTCCCTAGCCTCTGTTTGTCAGAGAGGGGTGATAGATGGCAGGAGAGAGATCACTTGATCTTTACCTGTTAGGGTCACTCACTCCAGGGCACCTGACATTGGCCACTGTCGGTAGACAGGATACTGAGCTAGATGGACCTTTGGTCTGACCCAGTATGGCCTTTCTTATGTTCATTTGGCCACTGTCTGTCATGCCATGCCTATCTACTCCAATGAGCACTATAAACTCCCATGTGTTCATTTGGTCTCTCCAAACAGTATAGGGTATTTAAAGAGATACCAGTTGGAAGTAAGCAGCTCACTATCCTAAAGCATTCACATACTGTCTTAACAGATGAGGTAGAAAATATACTTTGAGGAGTGGTCAGGCCTACCTGTACTAGAATTCCAATTGTGTTAGTCAGAACTATGTTTAAATATGGTTCTTGCCAGCAAGGTACTGCCATGATCTTCCTGACTGGTGTAAACAGATGTGTGCTACAAAATAGGTTTACACTACAGAACCATACTGTTACAGATTAGGAAAAGCACTACCCTCTACAGATGAGTGACTGAAGGAATCAATTTCGGGCAGGTTTGAGAGTTACAAATACTGAGTTAATATTAGCCTTTGCATAAGCTTTCTCTAACGTATATAGTGACACATCTCATCGAAACTAGGGTGCTTCGGGTATAAGGTGCCTACGGCATATGGGGAAGCTACTGGATTTCAATAGCCACATTTGGTAGATTATAAGTGAGCAACTCCTTCAAGCTTTCTCTGAATTCCCAGGCTAGTGAAATTATATGAAAACCATTTCTGATGTTAGGGCTACTGTGTATCAAAATTTCATCATTCCTAGGTAAACTGTTAAAAGCTTTTTCCCTTTAAAAATAAATAAAATAAAAACAAACAAAAAAAAAAAAACGAAAGAAAAACCTAAAAAGCCTGGCATTTTGCCCAGAAGCATTCACATTTTGTCAAGACAAGATTTATCTTCCTCCATCCCAAAATGCGATAGCTCTGGGCTTGTTAAATCTAAGATGTTTTTTTCAGGTGAGCTTCATGCATTGCTTTCTGGGCACGTATCATCCTTTGTAAAATAAACACTTAGGATAAAACTAAGTTCTGGTCATCTTGTCTGTGTTGGAAAGTAGCTGCACACTTTTCTCTTTCTCTCTGTCTCATTTACAAGGTGTCAGTCACGCTAGGTAAAACATAAGTGTGATCTGTGGGAGTTGGGGGAGATGGTGGGAACTGAAGGAAGGCCATGTTGGGTTATGAGGTTATCAAAAAATCTCCATTTTTAACAAGTCCTGACTGAGTAATTTTCATTTTGAAGTTGGTGTTGTGTTATGATAACCCAGCATATTGTTAGGGGAAACTGTGCTACTGCAGATGGATTCTTTGTGATGAGGTATAAAACTGAAAGCCTGATCATTTGTGATCATTAAATAGCCCATGACTCTTTTCACAGCAACTAGCCACACTGCAAATTGAGTAATTACATTCTGATTACATAAACTGAGTTTCAAATGGAAAAAAATCCCATTCCTCACTTCTGTCCTAAAACTGTCATATAATAGCATTGTGTACCCTTGACTATTTGACACATTCTTTACCTAGAGGTGACTAAGTTTCAGCATTTGTTGAAGAGACACTGGTATATAATTTGTACACAGTGTAGGCCCAAGTTTGTAAAGTAGCTTGTAATCATAGTGGATGAAAGGTGCTATGTAAATGCATGATCATTATCTTTGATTGAACACTCTTCTTGCACAGTTGCAGCTCATGAAAACACTAGATTAGCTACATTTCAAAAACTGTATCCTTCAGAAAAGGCAGACAACAGTAAAGATAATAAGAAAACATATTAATCATACTGCACATTAAATGCACGTAGCCTTTACCAGGGAGGTAGAGTTTGCCTCAGCACTATGCATATGTTCAAAAATTTAGACCTCTTAACCTGCCAAGGTTCAGACAAAGACCATACAAAAAACAGTCCAGGAAGCTTTAAAATGATATAGAATCAATTTATTTAGCATTAATATCACTCTTTTATAACCATATCTTCATGATTTTGTGATGTAAGTTACTCCTAAGAAAAGAAGATTGAGTAGGTTTGTTAGGTCAAAGATTGTTAAGGGTTATTTGTGAGGTTTGGTAGTGATTTCCTCCAGATATTTTTATATTCTTTGTGTTTTTATGTAACAGCATTTTTAAAATGTTTTCTTAATTTTTTAGAATTTGTACAGCCCAAAGATGCAATTAATACTTAGAGCATTTTTTGTTTCTTTTCCAGATTCTAGAAGTGAAAAGTCCAATAAAGCAAAGTAAATCGGATAAACAAATAAAGAATGGTGATTGTGATAAGGTAAATATGAGTGTGATAGCAATAAACTATTTAGAAAGCCACATTGTTGTTATATTTTCTCTTCCACATCCCTTTTACAGCATTATTTTTGTTACAAAACAGACAACTCACTGGTTAGTATGTCTCTGCTCTAAGTGTTTCTTAAGTACAGCATTGTTCTTTTCTCTTTTTTTCTTTGCAAGCATTGTCCCCTCAAAGCTTTGGCAAACTTCACTGGATGAGGATCTACCACCTATTGTTTTTATATATACAGCACCACAAATATGTATAGTGCTTTATAGAACAAATTAAAGACAGTTCCTACATTAAGGATCTTACAATATAAGTCTTGGGCAATCAATAGAAATAGTTTACAGAATCCTTTCCAAGGGCTGGTGCTCATTGGGAAGTGAGTGTGATATAACATGTTAACTAGCATTATGCTAAGCGTACGTTAGCACTCAGCATACAGAGCATACGTGCCTAAATTTGTTAGCTGGCCATGGGTGAGTTCTAACGTGGGTTTTAATGTTGTTTTAGTTAACATAATGTAATCTCCCTCTGTATGCCCAAAATGGTTTAGAATTTATGAATAGCAACCTCATTGTGCTACCATGAGTCTGAAACTCCTAATTTGGTTTCCCATTCCCAGATTGTCTATGACCTAGTACATAGCACTGCTTTGTTAGACCAGCAGTTCTCAATCTTTTTCATCCCATGAGCACGTGTTACAATGGGAAAAAAAAGTAACCATGAAAAGAGGAAGGATGATTATGACCTCCTGCCCCCTCCCCCTCAGACCAGTTTTCAACTCCCTTAGAGGCTGTGACCTCCAGGTTTGGTACCCATGTGTTACTTCAGAAATGCTAGTGGGCAGCCTAGATGAGATGATATACGTGAGTTTTATTGTGGTAGGGAGTGGAAGGATTTACCTCTGGTGTGAATTAGTGTTTAAGTTCTAAGGTGGTGGGTAGGGGAGTTTGATCCCCTCTGAATAAGCAGCTCACTTTTTCTTGCACTTGCCTTCATTCATCTAAAAACCTCCTGCCCATTATTCAACTTTCTCTTCAGGATTCAGTGGTTCATCAATTTCAAAAATCACCCTTGGTGATAGAATGCAAACTTCTGTTGTGCTGGAGAACAAATCAGATTTTGTGAAATTCTTTTGAATATCTGATATAGTGAAATTACTAAAAAAAGGTCCCTTAAAGTTTTTTAACATTATGAAGTAAAAAAGTTTAACTGGTGGTTGCTTGGATCACATACTGCTTAGTTGGTTGGAGTTAAATGTTTAGTTCCCTCACCAAACGAAAGAGAACAAGTCAAATGAGAATACAAATGCTGTTGTAAATACTCTGTACTAAATCTGGAGTTTGTGGAAATACACAACTATTCCTTAACAGGTTCTTTGTTGTGGGGGGGGATTGTTTTCAGGCATATCTCGATGAACTAGTAGAGCTCCACAGAAGATTAATGACATTGAGGGAAAGGCATGTACTGCAACAGGTGAGGAGAGCTCTTGTGCAGTATCAGAGTGCTCAACAAAGTCAAAAAGCCAAATCTGTTCTTCCTCTTTTAACTAAAGCTTTGTAATCTGACTTCATAGCTCTCAGGCCTGAGACTGCATAATCTATTGCCTATTAAGGATGTTAATATGACCTAAAGAACTATATCAGACAAATTTTTCATTCCATTGCCATATACGAGCACACTTTTGAGTTGGAATTGATCCCCTTGAGTTTCCAGATTTATTGACAGATATAAAAATGGTGCTTATTTGAGCTAAATGTTGTCACTAATTTACAATATTGATCAGTACATTTCTCAAGCTGCTGATTCCTGAAAATTGGACACAGGCCTATAAAATATGGTCTGTGGGAGGGCAAAATGAATAGAAATATTGTACAATTGGGCAAGAATCCTGTTTATTTTTTGGAAAACCATGATGAAATCCTTGGTGAAAAGCAATTAAATACAGTTTCCAAGAGTGATCATGAAAACAAATGTCACTTTATGGTAAAATACAGTATATTCATTCCTTAATCTTCCTCAGTCATGGGAGACAATTAATTACTTTGGTGTAAACTAGTTAATCAGAACTAAAAAAGCTTCAAATACTCTGATAGCATTACATAGTGCTAAGAAATGACTTACATTATATTCTCTCTGCATGCACTGATCTCAGCATTGTTGGTAGTGTTGAATTACAAATGGCTGGAGATGAAACAATTCACATTATTAACAAAGCAGAAGTAATTGTAGTACAGATGGCTTTATTGTGTTTACAGCAATTAGATACCACTCTGATAGGCACTTTATTGAGATTTTTACCACTTCCAATTGATTGCAATCACTCAGTAAATTTTTCAACATTTGCATAAGTACATATAATAACAAAATACTTTGCAGACCTTCAGCATTCATCTATGAGTGTATATTTGCTCACACATTCTTTTGTGACTGAGCATCAGAAAGTAGTGCAAGTTCAGTATAACATAGAAGATCTCAGATTTGGATATTTCTAGTTAAATAGGACCCCAGCTGACGGTGTTAATTTAATCTGTAAGTATATTATTGTCCAAGTTCAGTATGTCTTTAACATATTGTTGTTTCCAGTCACACTTTGCCGCTAGAGTACGTTTGCTCTTCGTTGCCAATTGAAGGAGCTTCTCTCATTAAGCAAAATGGTGGGTAAAGACTAACTGCAGAAGAGCTCGTATAATTCAGTACAGCATAGCATCTAGGTGGGTGGAAGAGGCAAGTGAAAAAAATTTTAAACCACCTTTAAAACTGTCAGCATAAACAGGAGATGAAGGTGAAAGAGGAAAAAAAATAGAAAAATGGGTAGGATAATCCAAGTTGAGTTAGTAATTTTACTGTTTCTCTTCTTGACTTAATGGCTTGAAGTTTCTTATGGGAGGTGGGGTTTCTGTCATTGGTGGAAAGATGGTGGTTTTACATCATGGAAGCACCTTTTGCATCTGATACTGGAGCATCACTAGTATTGGAGAGGTTCCTTACTTTGATTCCTCACTCCCATGTTAGAAATCCAGGATGGAGATCCTTTTGAAGAGCATTTAAATGGGGATCCTTAGCATCCCATTCTGATTACAAAGAGTAAAGAAATATAAAAACAAAAACCTATGAATTATAAAATGATATCAAGACTCTCCAGGGAAAATGTTGTTTTATGCTGATTGTATCTCTCAGAGGATTGAAAGCATGTGAAGAATGTGATTATACCATATTGCATGTCTCAACCTGGCTTAGTGCCTAATGAACTCCTGTTATAAAAGTTAGGTTTATTAAGTACCAGTACTGTCCAGCACCTTGAGATCGTTGGTCTACGAAGTTGTGAATGTGCCCCAGGCTGTTAGTACAGGTCCAATGAAAGCTGAATTTATGGAAAGGTTATTCAGGCCAAGACAGTAGTAAAATATTATTTTGCTGATGTTAGCTAGGAGTTGTAAAATATTGGCACAAAAGGCTCCTGACATCCAATTAAACTAGAAAAAAGAGCAGGAGTAGTTACCCATTTTCTATGTTGGCAAACCTTCTCTGACCCCAGGACTTATTTATAGTAGTAACTTCATATAGAAAAATCGCTTAATGCCTTAATTGTTGGTATCAGGACTTTATTTTTAAAGAAACCTTTGATCCGTCCATATTAGAGAGGAGCAGAGGGAGGAAATATGAGACAGATAAACTGGAGTCTGTCCATGTAGGGTTTTAAAAATGAGGGCAGTTTTGAAGTGATACCTTGGATGGAATTGAAGGACTATGGAGGGAGATTCTTTAGGAGGAAGTTATGGTCTCTTTTGGTATACAGGAGAGCAGGCAGCAGTTAGGTTGACCAGATGTCCCAATTTTACAGGGATAGTCCCAATTTTGGGGTCTTTTTCTTATATAAGCTCCTATTACCCCCCCCCCCATCCCAATTTTTCACATTTGCTGTCTGGTCACCCTAGCAGCAGTACTCTGCATGTGATTGTCTGAAGAGCGGGGACGTAAAGGGGGTGCAAGTCAGAGGAACAAGAAATGAAGGCATAGATCAGGATTATAGCAGGGTTAAAGATGAAGCAGTGATACAGTGGAGCCCCTATATAATGCGCCACACAATAACGCAAGTTCGGTTATAGAGTGATTATACTGTGGCTCCCAAGTCCTTGCTCTCTGTCCCTGGCAGGTGCGGGGGCCACGGCTTCTTTCCCCTACTGGGCAGTGTGGAGAGAAGCTGCAACCTCCCTTGCCAGGGACAGAGAACTCAGGACTGCAGACGGGGGCTGCGGCTTCTTTCCCCGCTGCCCAGCAGGAGAGAGAAGCTGTGGCCCCCACCTGCCTGGGATAGAGAATTCTGGGGCAGCAGACTGCAGCCCGGGAATTCCCTGTAGAAGCCGCAGCTCCGCGCCTGCTGGGACAGGGGACTCCGGGGGCTGCAGGCACTGGTGGTCCCTGCCCCCAGCAGGCACAGGGTGGGCAGCGGCTTCCACAGAGAACTCCTGGGCTGCAGTCTGCAGCCCCGTTGTTCTCTGCCCCCAGCAGGCGTGGGGTCGCAGCTTCTCCCCGCTGCTGGGCAATGGGGAGAAAAGCTGCAGGCCCCCGCCTGCCGGGAGTGGAACCCCGATATAACGCGACCCCGCTATAGTGCGATGGGATTTCTTGGATCCCATGAGTCGTGTTATAGCGTGGTCCACTGTACTTATAGGCCATGCTGAACATCTGATGAGAAGTGTAGCATTGCCGTATTGAGGACTATGGAAGGAGGAGGAAAGTTTTGCCATTTCAGTTGCCACCAGGTCTATGAATGGTGATGGCAAACAGGAGATCTCAGTTGAAGAAAAAAGTATGAAAGATGTAGCTGACTGAGGAAGCAATTCTCTGTGAGACAATTAGTTGAAGGAAGCTGAGATGAGTCAACAAGTTTTGAGGCAGGGAGAGCAAACAGGAGTATTATTATTTGACATTATAGATGTCAAAAGATACATATTTGAATAATATCAGTGTAATGATGGTAGTTAAGGCTAAAGATGCATATGAATTAGCCAAGAGGGAGAATCTAGATGGAAAAGATCAGATGACCAAGAACTGAGCCGTGTGGGAAATCTATTTACTAGTATTTATGTGGAGGCGGGGTGGTGGGGGAGAGGCTTAAAAAAATTATCTTCCCCATTTTCTCTTCTTGGGAATATATATGCTAAATAGAAGGGATTGAGATTTCTTCTAATAATGCAACAGCTTTTATGCAATTAGAAGTGAAACAGCAGCAGATTAGATTAGCCGTTTACCAGTACTCAAGCTTACGTCTCGACCAATGTCTTCAAAATTGGTTCCCTGTAGTTAGGTGCCTGAATCCATACTTAGGCACCATGGGTGAAATCCTGACTCCATTGAAGTCACTGGGAATTTTGCCATCAAATTCAGTGGGCCAGGCTTTTGCCTCATGCGTTTTGGCACAAGAAGGCACATCCTCTACTCATGTAAACTCTCATAGTTCTGTCAAAGTCAAGGGCTTTTCGAAAACACCATTGGGTATGTCTACACAGTCCATGGGAGCGAGCCTTCCAGCATGGGTTAACAGACTCAGGCTAGTGGGGCTTGAGCTCTAGAAATAGCTGTTATGACAGCATTTTGAAGCTGTGGCTCGGGCTGGAGCTTGGGCTCTCAAGCCTAGGAATGGGAAGTGACCAATGCAAATCACAAGTGCTCAGTACCACTGAAAACAAGCCATTAATTTAGGTATCTAAATACAGATTTAGGTGCTTAACTTCAAGAGGCACCCAAGTTTTGAAAATGTGGGCGTCTGAGGGAAGCTTGCAAATCTGGGAACTATCAAATGGTTTAAAACCCTCCATACGTTGAAAATGGGGTTTGTCGTCATTGACACTATAGTCTCCTCATGCACAGGTGCTCATTTTCTTGTTTAAGACACACAAATTGTTGTAAACATGATGGATGGTTATAAAACTGAGCTGGAGCGACATTGTGTAAACAGAATTGTACGTTAAAGCAGAAAAGCAAAGCTCACCAATGGGATATTTTTGGACTTTGCTGCCTGGATACTCAGAATAAAACATTTTAATGTTGTGTTTCTAACATTATAACTGTCAGGCTTCCTGGCAACAAATCCAAACCTTTATTCTTTTCCTAGTATTTTTGAATAGTGTAAGGATGTGTGTGCTAATATTATAAGTCATGAACACTGCTCTCGTTGGCAGGCAGTCAAGAACTCCAAAATTTTAGAAGCTTTTCATAGAACTGTCCGGGTCTATCCCTATGTATTTTTGTACATCCCTTAAAACCTTTGGGGTTCATTTCACTCTGATTTATCAGGTGTCCTTGACAGAGTGGATATATTTCTTGAGACCAGGATGAGGGATAGGGTTAAAATGTTTATATTACTTAGTCTGAGGCTTTAAAAGCCTGGAGTAGATACTGCTCTAAAAAACAGATAAAAACCTCTTTTATTAAGTGTATTGTGTTTCTCAAAAATGCATCTGTTAACACTCTTATGTGTTTTTATATTTCAAAATCAAGCATACTATTATGGAAGTTACCCAAGGGTACTTTTCTGGCACAGTATCACAGGCAAACATGTTAAATAGAATTCTCTAAAGGAGGTCTACCTCTTACCTTCCCCAGTGTACATAAACTTGATTACCAGCTAATTGTTGTGTTTAGAGACCATGCATTAGTGATGTGGATTAAAAGTTCCAAAGTGAAAAAACTAAAGCTGAGAGGCACAGCTTTAAATGAAACACAGATAAACCAGAATCAATTCCAGGAGCAGTGTCTGAACTGGTTTCTTGGTATTCAGAGTTCTGGCCTAATTGAAATCCAAAGTGAACCTTTTTTCCCCACGTGGGGAAAAAGAATTTGTGTAGTTAGAAAGAGCAGTTTGAATTCTGAGAATCATTCTTTTCTGTCACTTTTACTGTGTTTCCAAACAGTACAATCCAATCCTCTGGAACCCCACTGCATGTTATTTCTTTTAGCATTAGTGTAGTAAGCCTCTTCCTCTCTGGTACAGGCAGGAAAAACCATTTGTTGAAAGAATAAAAACGAGAGGGAGAAATTAAACAAATGTTGTCTTTGGATTAGTCACAGCTTTATTTTTTTAAAATAAGTTATTTACATTCCACTACAACCATTATATTTTTTACTAAATTTGTCATTCTAATCTATATTCTGACCATCATTTGTAATTGGAACATTTTTCTTCTACTGTTGGAAAATGAACAACAGTTTAGATAGCATGCTCAAAAACAAAATAAGGCATCTATAACAACAGATTGTTTCATATAGGGATGGGTCAGAATCTGTTATCTATTCTAAGCCAATGGAAGCTTGCAGGTTTGAAATAAGAGCTCTTCTGCACTGCAATGAAACACCCCCAGCTGGCCCATATTGGCTTACTCAGGCCCCAGGGGCTTGGGCTGCAGAGCTATACAATTGCAGTTAGATGTTTGGACTGTATGTCCATCATAATTGTGTATGAGCATATTGTAATACAGCATAGTATAACGTGCACAGTATGATACAAAGTTTTAGTGAAACAGATGTTTGTCTGAATAAAATTTAAATGGGCTGTCATTTAAAATTCAGAAAGAGTAACTTTACCAGTTTAGTATGAGACTCAGTTAAATTCAACGTCAAATCAAAAGTAGAACTGCATGTGCAGAAAATGGTTATTGCAGCAGTACCCAGAGCTTCTAATCAGGATCATGGCCCCATTGTTCTATGTGCTTTACAAACACATACAAAAGTAGAGTCCCTTGCCCATAAGAGCTTACAGTCTAAAAAAGAGTTTACATAAATCTCTCCAGTCTTGACCTGTCCAGGATTTAAAGAAATCTCCTTAACAGTTGCCCATATAAAAAATTTTTTATACAAATATCCACATTTCAAGATAAGCAACATCTTGAATATTTTATAGTGTTAAATGTACCAAACTTTTTTTTTAAAAAAATAATTTGTTTATTAATCTTGTAAATTGGGGAGCTAAATTCACCTATAAACTCTTCGCTTGTGTTGCAGGTTCCAAAATCCCCTCACATCTTTAATATTTGACTGTTGCATTTGCAGAGTAGTTAAATGATATTGTGCCAAGAAGTTTCAAGTGCCTTTGAAACTCTTGGGGAAATAGTATTTGAACTGAACCATTTTCTTTTCAATATACTAAACAAAGGGGTTATTTTTCCTCTTCCTCAGAAAATGAAATATATGTTGCTGTTTGTTCCTTTTCTGCTTCCTCTCATCCTAAAACTGAGTGTGAAGGCTTTTTTTCTATAAAATCCATAAAACGCTATTTATTACACTATCAGGTTGCCAAGCACAATCCAGTTGGCCAAGACAGAGTTGTATGACCTCAGTAATGCTGCTATAGAAATTCATTCTGTAAGCATGACAATTGTGTGTGTGTTCTTTTCAAGGAAATTCATAACCACAGTTAACTACCAATCAGTCATCACACTGTTTAGGAACTGAGTCGTGAGAATGAACTCTAAAGTGGAAGATGATGTTTCTTTAGACAAATTAGAAGTTTCTTATATTTAGTGGCATCGACTTTTAAAAAGATCCAACTTAGAAAAGCTAGGGTTGTAACGTCTGAAGTCAGGAATGAAAAACAATCTATTTGAAAAAGGGCTAACTCCTAAACAATGAAACAAATCCTGTGCAACAAGGGTTTGTTCCATACAACTTGATTCTTGGGCTGGGATAAGGAATTCTTTACCCCAACTAAATGAGCTGTGTATAACTTGGGTGTGGCTAAACATGTGGAATGGTCATGACAAATGAGTGTGTTCTACATTCCCAGACAGATAGAGATGGAAAGAATGTGGAGAGAAGCTCCCTCTGTGACTTTATTCCAGATAATCCATGTGACTGTAGATTCACTGGGGTTGCAGCTGCCATGGTACCACATCTCCGTCAGTGTGCCAGCTGAAAGAGGTGCCTTGGGGTTCTGCCTAATGGAAAGCAGGTGCATGTAGAGTCTGATTCCATGAGCTATCACTTGCCCCTTCCTCAGTGTCAACATTTAACAAATAATGGTATTGCTCTCCTGAGTGTGATGAGTTTGTCTAGATACACACCACATAGCATACATTATCCAGAGTTACATTTTATAGAAAATCAGTTTTCAGCATTACTGCCTCTTCCAGATACAAATGATCGTTTATGCAAGCTATGTCTGCCCTGGCAACTGAATGACAAAATTTTTGTTTTTCAGAGGTGTTAACCCCTCCCCTACCTGAAAGACAAAAGTTTTCCTGCAACAAGTGCCAGTGTGAATAGTGTGTTGTCAGCAGGCGCACTCTCCTGCCAACAGCGCAAACGCCGCTTGTTGGGGGTAGAAGTTCCTTGTCGCCAGGAGAGCTGACAAACAACAGCTACACTGCGCGACTTTTAGCAGTACAGCTGTGACGACACAGCCATGTCACTAAAAGCTGTGTAGTGTAGACATAGCCTTAATGTGAAATGAACTACTTCACTTATGTCCTTCACCATTCCTGGCAGGCCCCACTACATCTTTTCTGACTGGACATGTCTGAACACTAGGTAATCTGAGCAATATGTTGCATCGCCAACTAAAGGAGTTTCCCCTTGCCTTCCTGATGAGATTAGTTTGTGGTTTAACTTTAAACATCTGTTTTAGTTTAAAATATATCAGATTTGATGTAGAGTTGTTAATCCAAAAGATGTAGCAGATATTCCTGGAATTAACAATTGATGCAAGATCTGTTGAGTTTTCCCCTGTAAGTGAGCTTGTGTTTTTGTTTTGCTTTAAACTGGTATTTTGTAAGGATTGTTCCCCTCCTCTAAGAGTTTATGGGATCCCAACAATCATCGAAGGCCAAGTATTGCATAATAAGCTTGATAACATTGTCAGAGTATCCAGTAAGCCAGACTACGTATGGGAAAACAGACACTAAACATACATAAGACATTTTATAAATAGAGATACATATATTTTTTTATTTGGTGCACCTAGGTGGAAACGGGCTCCATTATGATAGGTGCTGTACAAACACACAAAAAGGCTATCTCTGTCTCAAACAGTTTACAGTCTACTATTAGTAGATTTAAATAAACACAGATATGTAATTAGTTTTAATGTAAGTATATTTATTGCCGTAGCTTATGATAGTGCCTCTTTCCTTCTCCTTTACCATTTTGCCTTAGCCTGTGGTACTCAATTTCTGTCTTGCAAAACCCTTTGATCTTGTTTTCCTCTTACAGGTAAACCTATTACAAATATTTGTACTTGCAAAAGGTTTAATACCAATCATGTCCTGTAATAACAGATTTCCTAGCTATGAGCCAGATAAATGCATTAGACTAGACAAAAATTTTACCTCCGTGCCCCCCAAGGACTTAAAAATAATTAGTTAGCATTTCGTAAAAGGCTTTTAAGATTAAAAAAAAAAACCTCTTCTCAATGCCAATAATTGTTGTTTGGTGTTAATTCTAGCTGAAAATTAGCTGAAGCTGGAGTTTGGCCTCAGTTTTGGGTACCCTTATTGGTTATATTCTGGGGGAACAAACGGGTGTAATTTGAATTAAGATTCTGTTTTGTCAAAACTATTAGAACTTCAGGGGAGAGATGGTATTTAACATAAAATGTTCTGATTTTGTTCCATTATTTTGGAATTTTGGTCTGGTGGACTCGTTCATTACACAGTAACACTTTAGTAGGAGCATTTAATTGTGCAGTTCATCCTAAAAATATGAAATGGGTGGAATTTTCACCTAAATATTCTTTTTCGCTTTCTCCTCCCAGATTGTAAACCTGATAGAAGAAACTGGACACTTTCATATCACAAACACAACCTTTGACTTTGACCTTTGCTCACTGGACAAAACCACAGTCCGTAAACTACAGAGTTACCTGGAAACTTCTGGAACATCCTGAGGATACAGCATCTGGCTGCATCAAAAACTGTTTTTTAAATAAAACATTGAAAGTGATGCAACCAAAATGGGAAAAAATAAACCAACCCTCTTCAGCTTTATTTTTCTTTAAAGCCAATCATCATCTCTTGATAAAGGAGAGGAATAGTGACAAGACTCAGAGGATCGCTCTTCTCACCAAGGAAATGCTCTGGAAGAGTTAGCCTGGATAGCCTTGAAAAAAACAAACACAAAAAAAAACAAACACAAAAAAACTTGTTCTTAATGAATGTGTATGGTATCATGTATCTCTCTGTGGTGTTCCAGTCCACAAGACGAATGCATGTTCAACACACTGCCTTATTACATAACTGATCTATTTATTATTGCATACATATATTCTAAAGTCATTGAGGGAATGACACTACCAGATGTTACAAGTACTCGGGTTCCATGTATGCTCCTTTGATGCAGCACCATCACAAGCCTAGTAACCTTACTCATGTTAAAATGCCACTTATTGCTGACTTTCTCAAGTCACTTAAAACACTATAGTCTTGTTTCCACTTTTGCATTTGCAGGAAACAAGGTACGAAGTGCGGGACCAAAAAGTGGCCCTAATATTTGTCTCCAGTCTGCCACAGTGGGTTGGACCACAGGTCCTTGGCTCTATCCATTTATTGATCTTAGACCATGGTAAAAAAATGCACCAAATAGGATCATATGACTTGCTGTCTAGCGTTAGTCAATAAACCAGTAGGACTTGTAACAAAGAAGTGTTACTGTGTACTGTCCTGAATCCAGCATTGTTTGTCATCAACATTCTTGTGTCTGTTTTAATGTTATAATATTAGATATATATAAAAGTGAAGGTGTTCTACATGATCACCATAAAAGGAGGAATACTGGTCCTGATTTCTAAGGAAATATTGTAGAAAATCCTTAATTTGGAGCTATTTATTACTGCGAGTTTCAATACTCTTCTGCTGCCAGTGTGTGACTCACCTTTACCATAAAAACTGTTGGCATAGTATTTTTGTTTGTTCATACAGTACATGGTCTGCTTAGACTTTTTTTTACACCTGATAAATTAAAATCCTTTCTTTGAAAAAATATCTTTGTTGTTATACAGTGACATGTTGGAGAAATATATATATATATATA
>ML677339.1:29409544-29424604 GCA_007922305.1 Dermatemys mawii | reverse complement strand
TATATATATAAAAATAAATGTTTATAGGTTCCAAATTTCAGTACCTGTTGAATAATCTGCTTGCGTTTCCAGAAGGATTTCTTGTCTGTGAAAACATATGTTCTTCCATGTTCATTTCCTGAGAATGAGGAATATTTTGCATACCTGTGCAATCCAGAGAATTTACAAATAGTTTGAAATCAATGTTCTGTGATCTCGTTATGATGATTTCATTATGAAACTGTCACTTCTTTATGGAAAATTAAAGTCTTGATCCTGATGAAAAGAGAACGCAATTAAGAAATACTTCTGGATCCGAAGGTTTGTTCAGCCTTAAGAAAACGTGTTTGCAGAGAGGCCAGTATCTTTCCCATGTATGCTTACATGCCAGATGTAGTACATTCCTACACAGTTGAACAACAGTAGTATCTGTATGTTTTATTGTTTCATGTACATAGTTTTGTGCAGTACAGTGAAACTAGATTCCTGCTGGGGTTATTTCTTCATATTCAAATGGGAATTAACACTGTTTCTTTAAGTCCAAAGAAAATCGTATATTTTATTTTGGGTTTTTTCAGTTTTTTAAATTGAAAATGTTGTTTAACCATAGTCCCATGGAAAGTCTTTCAGGCTTCCAAAAGAACAAGTGTACTTTCTTCAGTAATGTTATGACTCTTATTGACGATTGGCATGAAACATACTTGAAGCGTTATGTTGTTAAGTCCACATCTCAATGTGCAATTGTTGGGGGAAACGTGTTTAAAAATCATTTTGACATCGGGAGGATGATGCTGGGAGGGTAAGGGAGGGATTTTGGGGGGTTAATTTTTGTCAACATTTTATATGAAAATGTTTTGAAATCTAAAAGCAATCTTTAAAAAAGTCTTTGAACTACTAGTGCACATTCAACTTACTACCTTTTTAGTTAAATCAGATACATGTGGAGTCTGGTCCATTTTGACTTTTCTAACTAAATTTTGTGGTTAAAAACTCCTGAGCTTCAGGAGGCAAAGGGAGCCCAAGATTTCTTCTAGCATGAATTGAATATCCTGCTGTTTTAAATAACTGGTGAACTAAGTCGTGTTACCCGTAGAAATACTAGCGAACTTCTGTTGTACATATGAATGGGGGAAGGGTAGGGAAGCCCATATAAAAGGGAGACTATTGCAATAACTGTAGGACTTTACCTCTGAATTTCATATAAATCCTTGATCATCCTTAAAAAAAAAAAAAATATTAGTGCTCTACTTTGATAAGATTGGGAAATAGACTGCAGCTGCATTTTGTGTGTGTTAATTATAAAGTGAGTTTTCCACAAAATTCTGATAGAATAAGAGTCACTAAGCATTGATCTCTTTAAAAAAAACAAAAAAGTTTTACATTAGCTATTTTCATCCAATTTTGTATGCAGAAACAAAATAAATCCTTTTTCAATTAATTTCAAATAGTCATATTTCTCTTAAAAGAAAAATCATAATAACCCTACCTAAATCCAATATGTTTATGAGCACTGATCTTTGGGACCAGTTAAAATGTTTTTACGTACACCCTACCTTACAACCACTACGTTAACTTTTAAGTGCAAGAGAATAAAAGGTTTGGGATTTAATTTAGTGCCGACCTATTTTTAAAAAAATTAACTGAATTAATTTGAATAATGGATTAAGTTGACCAGGTAGAGATTAGCAGTAAACAATATTTTGCAGCACTAGTTGGACACTTATTAGAGAGTAACAATTGTAGGTCATGGAAAGCACAACTTTATTCTTAGACTAAAAGATTTATTTGGGCATAAGCTTTCAAGGGTAAAAATCCCACTTCTTCAGATGCATGGAAGCATGGATGCATGCATCTGAAGAAGTAGTTTTTTTGGGTTTTTTACCCCATGAAAGCTTATGCCCATATAAATCTGTTAGCCTTTAAGGTGCCACCAAACTCCTCATTGTTTTTGTGGATACAGACTAACATGGCTACCACTCTGAAACTTTATTCTTGAAACTAACTAAATGTTCACCTCAGGAACTGGATATCCAAGTGGGATAATGTTTTAGTAGAAGTCTGGGTCCCCTGAAAACTCAACTTCTCCTAAATTTAAAAAAGTGTCTTAATCCACCTTAACACAAGAGGAAATGCCTTACAAAATAGGCCTGTATTTGGTGGCACAAGTTGTGGTAAAGAGGTAACATTAATGGAGAATCAAAGGTGAAGCACGAAATACCTAAATTTGTGCTGTATCGGTAACAGTCTTTGAAGTGTAAGAGATGGTTTAGTTATTTCTATCTGTGAATTTGTCCCGTTTTATTAATTTAGGTAAAAATCTATCTTTATAAATTGAAAAGTAAAGCAAGTATAGTACTTGTGGTTGGAGAGATCCAACATAATATTTTACTAAGACTTCATAAGAGAAAAGATACTTAGGACAGATTTTAGTTTTCATAATGAAATTAAGTACGCCACAGTCTGTTTCACGTCAGTGAAAAGTATAATTATCATCTGGATTTCTTAGAAGCTACATTAGTGTTCTGATCTCTTGAAATACCTCATAAATTTCAAAGCCTGTTACTTGGAGTTTGCAGAGCTGATGGGAAAGTAGTTAGAGGTCTATAGAGCAACTTGTCCTTTTTTGTTGTCATGTGCATTATTTCATCCAAGCAGTGTCTGGAGTAGAATGTTTGATATGCTCTCATGTTATATTTCTTTGTTCCATCTGGATTACTTTTCTCTCTTCCCTCACTTGCATTTTAATTGTGTGTACCGTATCTTTCAGCAGGCTCATATTTCATTCTGTATTTTTGTGCGTGCGTATTGGTCCATTTGACTTCCACAGCTTGATGCTAATCTGGAGTCAACTTAGACTCCACTGAAAATCGTGTTATTTACTCAGTCACTTGTGGCTGTTCCATCCAGTCTGTGGTGAGGAGACATCAAGAGAGTGGATTTTAAATCAGAAAGACAAAGGTGCCACTGTCTAAAGTGTAAATATGTATTTTTGCACTCCTACTACAATAAACTGAAATAGAGGCTTATAGTGGAAATGCTGACAGGCCCTTAACCATGGCAGGAGCTACAAGGCACTATAAAAATCTTATTCTAAAGATTAACAAGCACAAGACAGATGTTTTTTCTGAACCTCAACAGTTTCCCTAATTGTTAAAGGGTATATATTGTGCTTCATGAAGGTTCTTACTCTGTTTTAACCATAATTCCTTAGCACAGACTGTTCATGTGTGCCCATTTCCCAGTGCTGGATAGTGTACCTGGAAAATTTACTCTTGGGCACAAAAGGATTAAGAAATTCTAGTGGATGATGGGATTACAACTCCTATTTCTGAAGCATTTTTTCTGTGTGCATGTGGCTTAACCAGTGCATTAGTGCAGTTAGAACAAGTAAGTTTACAAGGCTGGCCCTGTGAGTGAGAGAGCAGACAAAGTTACATCAAAGCACAATTATACAAGGGCCCTGCATTTATTTGAGCAGCAAGAAGTGCCAGAGTGACTAGACAGGAAGGAGAAATATTACCACAATGTGAACAATGACCTTTCAGTTTTGATTTAAAAAAAAAAACATTAGATGGCTGCATATAATTCCTTACATTAATGGAGAGAATACTGTTTGCTGATCAGCATTTAGATCTTGTTTGAGATAGCAGGACACAATATTCAGGGTGGAGGCTCTTCAGTGCATTATTCTTATAACGGGGTTGTTGTTGACTCTAAGGATCTGAGGGTTAAGTGGATTGCAGTAGGGTACAAACATCTGAGTTATCGTGAAATGGATTTGAGACACTAATATCTGATTAATATTCATGGTGAGTATTCTATCTAATCTATTCACTCTTTCTGCATCAGGCTGATTCATTCTGCCATAAAGCAATACCTTTGCTTTTTTTTTCCAGCATGAAGACTAAGCAAAGCGAAATATTCATCTGTGAATGCAACAAGAGATGCATTTTCATCATGATGGGGGTAGTTCAATCTGGAAATCTCCCAGTCTTGGATGTCAGTTCAAATGGGTCATGCATTTTCCTATGTTCCATCACCCAACCTGTGCTGTAAAGCTGGTCCTCTCATTAACACATTTTGCCCTCATCTCTGATAAGAATACGGCATAAATGATTTACCTTCCGTTATTACTGCTGGATGCAAACAGAATTCAAGGTCTTTGTCCAGTTCAGGAAATTGTAGGCTGGTTAAATTGTCAATTACAAGTTTCTGTTAAGACCTAGAAGTAAAGCTAATCTCCATCAAGGGGGAAAGAAAGATGCACTAAAAAAATTTCCCACCACAATTTCTCTCCTTGAACAATTTCCAAAAGTTTCTAAAAGTTAGAAAAGGGAATACGCACAAACCATTAAGAAAAGAAATGAAAGGTATTGAAAAGATAAAACAAATGAGTTGTACTAAAAGCCTGGCTGTGCGAGTAATAAGGTCGTAATGGTGATATTGATTTCAGTGCAGGGCTGACATTCCTAGCACATGTGGTTTGTGTATCTGTGTCTGAGTGGGTGGTCTAGAAAAAAGTGCTAAATACAGCAAGATGGCTTAGTTTTTGAGCAGTGGAGGGAGACCTTCATTGCAGGCTCAGCCAGTGTCGTCCAAGGCTCTCCAGGATAAAGCAGCTTTCCGTTAGCTTTGTTCTCAGGGGCTAAGCCGTAACTTTCCTTATTCATTTAAATATTGAGTCTCTATTCTGCACAGTATCAATGACATGGCAGGGGTTTTAGTATTGGTTGTTGTTTTGGGTGGGTAGTTTTGGGACATGGAATGTAGCAATTGTAGTAACATGGAATGTAGCAATTTTTTCTATTCTGGCTGATTTATTTTCTCAGTATTTTGAATCTGTTGTGTCTCCTTTTTAAAGTTGTTAATTTGAGAGTAGCATGAGGGGAAAAAACTGTTTTCGTTAGAGGATCACACTTTATTAGCACAATCCATTAACAAAAACTGAATTACAATTAAACTTCTTTCTAAGTACATATGATACCAGTGTGAATACCACACCAAATGCCAGTCTTCAGTGACAAGCCCAGCTTGATGATTTGTAGAGAACCTCTGCAGAATATCAGAAGTGAGGACTCTTGAGCTCTCTTGTAAAGCAAAAGGTTAGTCTTGGGCTTGATACACTGCATTGCTATTCACAAGATCTAGATCAGTGGTTCTCAAACTTTTATATTGGTGACCCCTTTCAAACAGCAAGCCTATGAGTGTGACCCCCACCCCTTATAAATTCAAAACACTTTTTAAAATATTTCACACTATAAATGATGGTAGCAAAACAGAGTTTGAGGTGGAGGCTGACAACTTGCGACCTCTTCCCCCCAAGTAATATCTTTGCAACCCCTTGAGGGGTCACGACCCCCAGTTTGAGAGCCCCAATCTAGATTCAGTGCTTTGAGTAATTCTCTGCACAGATTCCACTCTTGGTGCCAATGTGCATGATATGGGAGTCTTTGAATAACATGTCTGCAGGGGGCTAGGTGTGCCCCAACCACCTTCTCAGTGTCAAGAATGTAAGGGCCACAACCCACACTTAGTACGTTTTTGCCACGCATTGCTGCAGGACTGAACCTTGTTTTGTCCTTTCTCCCAGCAAGTTAGCTGGTACACTTCTAGAGTTAGGATTAGTTATTGCTAATGTTTAATGTCTTAGATAAATTTTCTTTCCACATTACCACATGGAAAATAATTTTCTAAACTTATTCAGAATAGTGATAAGTTTTCACTTCCCCTACAAACCTCATCACCCCCTCCCATCAGACAAGAACTTCCAATGGCAAACCCTAAAATGCTGGGGGTCAAGATCTGCCCCTCTTGTAATGCTGTATATGGTAAATAATAGCCACACTTGATACCTGCTGAGCTTAGAGAGGAACATCATTAAATTTGCAACTCTTTCTGCAAAAAGAGTCAAAAAGCAAGGGCAACAGAATTTAAGCTGTTTCTCCTGGAGATGGCCATGTAACCCTTATCAGCCCCCGCCAATCCCTCCAGGTATCAGGCTCGTTCCGTATATCAAGTGCTCTGGTGAGCCAAGACACCACACTGAGTTCCCAGGTGACATCTCACAAGCCTCACTCATCAGCCATCTCAGTGATGTCCTCAGAAAGGGGTCACAAAAGGAATACTGCTGTACTCCAAGGACCCAGGGATGGAAAGGCTCCCCTAAAGTTCACTCTTCTAAAAGCTGGAAGATGGAGTTTCACTATAGTGTCCTGCACCAAAACCCAAACCAGCAGTGACACCTTCTCTCACATAAAGGACTGTGTTGTCTCTGGGATCGGCAGTACAACACCAAAGCCATTGGCACAGATGACCATGGCACCCTCCACCTCTGCGTTAGGAGTTTCGAGACCAACTACCTCAATAGCAAGAACCAGCCCTTTGGTACTCAACCACCTCCTTGATACTGAACAAGACTGCACTCCAAGGTAATTTGAAAGCTTTTTACATTGGCACCCATGCATTGCATGGTGTCCAGAGATCTTTCACCGAGGCCAGTACCATACTCACCTCTCACTGAGGAGCTATGGAGGGTTATCATCAAACCATCCACTGCATTGATGCCACAGCAATGCAAGCCTGAGAGAACTGCCCTGTGCTGGAAGAAGTGTATTTATTTTCCTCCTCAGAAGGATACCAGAAGACCATCAGGGAATCCCCCACATAGTACTCAGCTATATGTTTTGTCTCCACACTACCCTTGTCAACTGTGACTCTGCTGGTCCCACTCACTGGGGGGTGTGGGGTGTGAATCAATATGCAATGGAACCTACATCTTTGACAGCGTCTCCAGCCAGATTCCCACAGAAGACAGTTTCAGGCATCTCAGTCTCTGTCTTGTTCTAACCTCAACTTTTGGAGGAATACAATATTGACAATCACTCTTCTCAGCAACAGCATCATCTACCTTTCTCACAAGTGCTTATAGACAATAGCACAATGATGCATTACACCAACAGGCACAGAGCAGAGCCAGGTCCTCTCCACACTGCCAGGAAGCCATATATCACTAGGATTAGTGTACCTGTTATCCGATCACATTTGTGGCCCTTCCTTTTCCTGGAATGCAGAATGCCTTGTTGGACCAGCTCAGCAGAGGCTTAACTGAGACTCCACAGATGGGCCCTCAAGACCAAATTCTTTCACAGCACCTTTCACAGATGTGGGTTTCCACATGTGGACCTGTTTGTGACATGTCACCACAACTGCCAGAGCTTTCTGTGGACTCCAGTTCTGATGATTGTCTTTCCTCTGGTCCTTGTGATACCTAGCATCCTGAGGAAACTGAAGCAAGCCATTGACTGCATCATCTTTGGGGCAAACATTTTGCTATGGGACAGACATTTAGCTACAAAGCAGAAAAACATTTGACTAGACTGGTGTATAAGGCCAAATGGAAGAGGTTGGACTGCCCAGACAGAAAACAACTCCTCTCACCATTGCCATCTCCAGTTTTTGCAATATTGGACTATTTGCTAACCCTGACTCAATCAGGATTGTCCCTAAAATCAATGAGCTTCTGGCAGTAATCTCTGCTAGTCATCTTTCCATCCAAGGCCATGCAGTCTGTTCATGTCCCAGGGTGGACGATACAGTCATTGCACGACCTCATCCAAAGTTTCTATCCAAGGTGGTCTCCAACACTCATAATCAGTCACTTCACCTCCTGGTTTTCTTCCCTAATCCTTATTTTATCCTGGCTGAAATAAAACTTCATATTCAACATATCATGAGAGCATTGTCTTTTTTAATTAACTAGGACCAAGCCATTCAGGTGAAACCTAGACTTCAGGACAATTTAGCTAAGATCCTGCTGGACACATTAGGGTTCAAGTGGCTTGTGAAGCCTTTCTGAGTAGCATTCCCTCATCAGAAAGATGTAGAACAGCAACATGGAGCTGAATCCATACATTCATTGCTCACTGTTCCCAATTCAGAAGCCAGTGCTAGTTTTGGTAGGACAGTTCTGCAATTGCTATTCAAGTAGAACTCCTGTAGCCCTCCTCCAAGCAAATGGACAACTGCTTGGTAGTCAGTTAGAATAGAATCTATATGGGAAATTACTTGAAGAAGGAAGTCTGGTTACTTACCCTACATTTACACAGCTTCCCCAACTCACCCTACATTTACACAGTTTCCCCAACCCACTCTCAGTCCCTGCCAGTCAGACACCTGTTTTTATGGGATTCTTGTGGAAGGGATGCCTTTTCTTTGATACTTGTGATACCTAATGTGCCAAGGAAACACACTAGTGTGGATTTCGACTATCCCACCTCCATACATTCTTCTATGGGAAGCAAGATGGCGGCCAGGACACAGGTATGGCCCTGGCTCACCCTGCTACTCAAAAGAATCCAATCTCACATAAAATATAGTTTATGCACTTCAAGAGTGAAATCTGTTTGGACAATACCAGACCAGACTTCCTGTGTGTGGACAAAACCAGACCTTCTGTTCTGACCATGGACAAGAATTTTAACCTCTGCTGCCTCAATTCCCAACTATAATAGGAGAATAGTACTACTTTTCTCCCATCCTTTCATTCTTGTCTATTTGGAATGTAAGCTGTTCAGAGAAGGAATTATCACTATGTGTATTTACTACTTCTCGCACAAAAGGACTTAAATGTTTATTGGAGCATTTAAAGACATGAAGTCATGAGGATTTCCTAAAAGAAATAAAAAATAGATATCTTTCTAATTGCATGCATTAGATTATAAGTGTCTGATTTTCAAAACAAAAAATTAAGTGTTCTTGAAAAGTGCTGAAATCCTCTTTAACAGCACAGACCCGGTACAAATATGACAACACAAGCTTCTAAAAACAGGCTCAGCTCAGTTTTGGTGGGCTCATATAATCCAGCGAGAGAAAAGCTTACTCTCTATAGTTTAAGACCTGTCCTCAGTATTGAGAATGCTGAGAAGGGGTCAGTTGGTGGAAGTGATTTTTGTGTTGTAGATACTTGCTTTTTAGTAATTGTAAATAGTATATTCTCCATCACTTGTAGCCTTTATATCAAGGATGGATGCCTTTTTTAAAAATAGCTGTAGCTTAACTGCAAATTGGTCTAAAAACAGGAATTACGGAGTGGAATGATATAGCCCCTGTTATAGAATCATAGAAGTGTAGGACTGTAGGGGATCTAGAGAAGTCATCTAGTCCAGTCTCCTGCACTCAAGGCAAGGCTAGGTGATAACTAGACTATTCCTGATAGGTGTGTTTCTAACCTGTTCTTAAAAACCTCCAGTGATGGAGATTCCACAACCTACCTAGGCAATTTATTCCAGCACTTAACTGCCCTGGTACGAAGTTTTTCCTAATGTCCAATCTAAGCCTCCCTTGCTGCAATTTAAGTTTCTTGTCCCATCCTGAGAGGTTAACAAGAACTATTTTTCTCCTTCCTCCTTGTGATAATCTTTTATATACTTGAAAACTGTTATCATGTCACCACCTCAGACTATTACCATTTTCTTCTCCAGCCTAAACAAACCCAATTTTTTCCAGCCTTCCTTCATAGGTCATGTTTTCTAGACCACTAATCATGTTTGTTGTACTCCTCTGGACTGTTTCTAGTTTTTCCACATCTTTGTTGAAATGTGGCATCCAGAACTGGACTCAAGCTGAGGCCTTATCAGTGTGGAGTAGAACGGAATAATTACTTCTCATGACTTGCTTACAACAGTCCTGCTATACAGTAGTTCTCAGACTTGTATAATGGTGACCCCTTTCACATAGCAAGCCTCTGAGTGTGACCTCCTCCTTATAAATTAAAAATACTTTTCAATATATTTAAGACCATTATAAATGCTGGATGCTAAGTGGGTTTGGCGGCTGACAGCTTGTGATCCCCCATGTAATAACCTTGTGACCCCCCCCCGAGGGGTCTCAACCCCCAGTTTGAGAACCCCTGTGCTAATGCATCCCAGAATGATGTTCACTTTTTTTTTTTTTTTTTTTTTTTTTTTGCAAGAGTCTTACACTGGTGGCTCATATATAGCTTGCAATCCACAGTGACCTCCCAGATTCCTTTCTGCAGTACTCCTTCCTAGGCAGTCATTTCCCATTTTGTATGTGTGCAGTTGTCTGTTCCTTCCTAAGTGAAGTACTTCACATTTGTCCTTACTGAATTTTATCCTATTTACTTCAGACCATTTCTCTAGTTTGACCAGCTCTTTTTGAGTTTTAATCCTATCCTCCAAAGCACTTGCAACACTTCCCAGCTTGGTATCGTCTGCAAACTTTATAAGTGTACTTTCTGTGCCATTATTTAAATCATTGATGAAGATATTGAACAGAACCAGACCCAGAGCTGATCCCTGTGGGACCCCACTCAATATTCTGGAGATCAGACTAAATGATCATAATGAAGTGGTGGATTAAAACCAACAATTCACTTTGTTTTGACCTTCAAATTGCCATCAAAAGGTAATGACTTCCAGTTAGTGCATCGTACCAATTACTTGCAGGTGAGTGGCTCTGAGCAATCGAGTCCCAATGCCCTTTATTTCATAGAACTAGTGATATGAGTAAGACTTGATGCTTTGTAATTTAGAGCTATGTGAAATTTATCTTCTAATCCTTCACTTATTTTTTCTCTATATGAGGGTCTGTTAAGTGTAGAAATACAAAGTGAATTCCTATTCATTCAAATAACTCCAGCCTGGCCAATGGTTTAACAGAAGAATGCTCTTTTTTTAACTATAGAAATACTACTAAAATGTCAGGTGCCCCAAGTGACATTGGTGTCTCATTCTGCTAGCCACCATACAATATGAGACACCCTTGCTCAAAGGAACTTACAAAAATAATCCTAAATGAATTAGTTTTCAGATTGTGAGTGAGATTTCCCCCCACATTGAGCCATTCTTTTTAAGTGACAAATTTGAGGAACTATCCTAAACTGAGGTGTCAATAGAGGACATTTTGGAACAAACTGATAAATTTAACAGTAATAAGTCACCATAACCAGATGGTATTCACCCAAGAGCTATGAAGGAACTCAAATATGAAATTGTAGAACTACTAAATGTGGTATGTTGTTTATCACTTCAATCAGCTTCTGTACGAGATGACTGGAAGATAGCTAATGTAACACTTATTTTTAAAAAAGACTCCAGGGGCAATTCCAGGCCCATAAACCTAACTTCAGTACCAGACACATTGGTTGAAACCACCAGATACGTAGATGAACGTGATTTGTTGGGGAAGAGTCAACACAGCTTTTGGAAAGGGAAACCATGCCTAACCAGTCAACAAACATGAGGGCGAGAGTGATCCACTGGGTTGAATGTACTTGGACTTTCAGAAAGCAGTTGACAAGGTCCCACATAAAAGGCTCTTATGCAAAGTAGGCAGGCATGGTATAAAGGGGAAGGGCATATCCTGGATCAGTAACTGGTTAAAAGATAGGAGACAAAAGGTAGGATTAAATGGTTGATTTTTACAGTGGACAGAGGTAAGTGGCAGGGGGCCCCAAGGACATGTACTGGGATCAGTGCTGTTCAACATATTCATAATGTGATCTGAATAAAGGAGTAAACAATGTGTGGCAAAGCTTACAGACAATACTAAATTACTCATGATAACTATTAAGTGCATAGCAGATTCTGGAGTCACTAAGGGATCTTACAAAACTGGGTGACTGAGCAACAAAATGGCAGATGAAATTCAACGTTGATAAATGTACATTGGAAAACATAATCCCAAGTATACATACAAAATGATGGATTCTAAACGAGCAATAACCACTGTGACAAAGCTCCAAGTCTGTCCTTGTGGGTCCTGCGCTTCCTGGCAGATTTAGGGGCCTCAGAAACTCATCTAGGCCCCAGAGTGACCTCCCTTTCTCAGTATAATTGGCAAGAGTCACCACCTAGTGAGTTACCTTCATCACAGGCCAGTATGGAAGATGGAAAAGGGGGGAGCCCGGGCCCGCCCTCTACTCCAGACTCCAGCCCAGGGACCCTAATAGTATCAGCTAAGATGGCTGACCTTTTAGGCACAAAACACAATACAATTCCCTGGGCTACTTCCCCACAGCAGTCCCCGCTTCTTCAAACTCCACTTCACTCTTACCTCAGGGCCTTCTTCCTTCAGTATGATATGTTGTCCAACACTCAGTCTCACCAACAGCATAACTTCCTTCCACAGCTCCTGACACCCACACCCACCTGACTACCTGGGAGGTTTTTATCTGGATTCAGCCAGTCCCTGATTGGCTTCAGGTGTCCCAATTAGGCTAGCTGTTTCTACTCCTTTCTAGAAGGTTCTTAATTGGCCCCAGGTGTCTTGATTGGTCTGGAGTAGCCTTTGTTTGGCTATCCAGGGAACAAGGACCTGCACATCCTAAGGCTGATATACCTGCCTTCCAGCACTCTCCTATACCCTTCTGGTCTGACTCCGTCACACCACTCAATAGAGAGATCTTGGAGTGATTGTAAATAGGTCTCTGAAAACATGCTCAATGTGCAATGGCATTCAAAAAAAGCTAACGTTAGAAACCATTAGAAAAGGGATGGATAATACAATATATCTCATTATGCCACTCTGTAAGTCCGTGGTACATCCACACCTGGAATTCTCTGTCTAGTTCTGGTTTTTCCATCAAAGAAAGATATATTAGAATTGGAAAAAAACAGAACGGCAACAAAGATGGTTAGGGGGTATGAAACAGCTGCCATTTGAGGAAAGAATAAGAAGAATGGGACTGTTCAAACTGGAAAAGACAACAGGAGGGATATGGTAGTGATCTATCAAATCAGGTGTAAAGACACGATTTGTTTTTGTTTCATAGGAACATGTGAGTTCTAAAATCCTATTACATTGAGAGAAATCAGCAGGTGTACCAGTTCAAACTGTACTATAGTTCTGAAAACAAATAGATCAAATGATCAAAAAGGAATCAAATATTCTTCTTGTTTAATGAGTCTCCCTAGTTCGTAATTCTTAGACTAGACAGACAAGATCAGATTCCAGTTGGTGTAATGTTATCACAAACATTACCCTGAAGTGTTAATATAAAAACACTATAATTAGAAAGATCTGATATGTAAATGTTTATCATCAGTAATTTTTGATATGTCAAAAGTTGAAGGGATGGTAGTTATCTTGGCTTTAAAAAATCCATTTGATTTTTTCCTGCATCTCGGTAACTAGCCAACACTTGATAGGAATACCTTGTGCAGCCTCCTTCCATTTGTATTTTTACCTTTAATTTGCTATGATGCCAAGGGAAGGAGTAGGAGAACCAGCTAGAGCTCTGACTCTGGGTTCTTTAGTTTCGAGGAACTGGAAATATCATTGTTACCCTGAGCTTTCATTTAAAGGAAAGATGCTCAGCAAATGTATTCTTGAAAAAGTAAATGAACTGATACATTGGAAAATGTGTTTTTCAAGAGGTTATTTTTTCCCAAAGTTTATGGGTCACTCATTTCTTTGCAACCAACCTGGTCTGACCTTTTCGGTACTGTGAGATCCAAGGCAACAGGTACTGTAATTTTGGAAGGACCCCAGAGCAGTTTGAGGTTGTGGTGATTCAGGCTACCACTGATGGTAGATGAAGAGTTGCCTTCTAGCCAGTTGTTTGCCCAAGTTGCTGAACCTTTTGAGCAGACAATATGCATACTGATAACAAGTAGACACTCAGTAATGTGACAGACATCCTTGAGCTCAGGGCTTCTCAACCTGTGGGTTGGGACCCAAAATTGTGTTGCCAGAATGTTTCAAAGAGTCGCATGGCAGCTTCTGTGGCTCCTGTCCCATGGGGCTGGCTGGGCTCGCCTGCTTGCCCCAGGCACTGCAAACTCTTGGGTCCCACCACCACTCAGGTTTGGCCCAGCCAAATTTGAGTGAGTAGCACAACCCCATTCACACTTTTGGTCCATTCAGGGAGGCAGGGCCAAATCTGAGTGGTGCTGCAACCCCAGAGGTTGCAATGTTCAAAGCAGAAAGTCAAGCCCAGCCAGCCTCACAGCACAAGCGCTGCAGGAATCACCACTATGGGGTGAGTGCCAGGCAGAACCCAATCCTCCCCCCCTGGTGGGCAGGATCCCACCCTAGGACTCTACCAACAGACTATTTACTGGGTTGCAACAAGCCATAAATACTTAAATATAGGTCCCAAGCTAAAAAAGTTGAGACCAACTGCTCTTGTGAACTGGGAGAAGGATTTCAGGGTCACATTCCTATCTCTGAAAGTGACTTTGTACGGCCTCAGTCAAGTCACTTAACCTCACTGTTTAATTTCACCAGCTGTAAAATGGGAATATTTCCTTAGCATATAGGGGATATGTGCAGGTTAGTTAGTGACCTAGATATGTGCAAACACCTATGGTGTTTGCAGTGCTCACAGCTTCACCTTATTTGATCAATTATCCCTTGCAAAATTCTTTTTAATGTTGGTAATTTTCTACAGTCCGTTGCATAAGCAGCTGATTACACACTGATGAACATGCCGCTAATACAGCTTTCTGCAGGGGCTTAAAGGGTGTGATGGAGGTGCACTTGCTCTTGGAGCACCCCCTTGTTTTAAGGGGCAAAGTCCCTGTTATACTTGGCTCTGGTACCTCCTGCTGGCTGTCAGCAGTTCGTGAGGTCTACTGTGGCTCATGCCTATGGCCAAATCACATACAGATTTAAACTGCTTTGGGGGTTTACAGGAGGTCCAACTGAAAGTTCATAAAACGTCCATCTCAAGTGATCCTTCAGTTCCTCTATCTTGGGCTATTCCTCAGCTTGTCCTTTGGGTCAGCCCCACTCTGGGCTCAATATTCCTTCCACTGGGTCTGCACGCCCCTTCCTGAGAGGCTGGCAGGGGAACCCAGGTCCATCTCCTACTCTGTGTTCCAGCTCAAGGACCCCACAATAAGCCGCTAGGCCTGATCTTTCAGATATGCTGAAGTTTCCCTGGGCCATTTCCTACTTCTAAGCCCCCTTGGGCTGATTCCCCACAGCTTGTGCTTACCACAGCCTCCCCAGTCTCTGGCTTTTCCCTGGGATCCTTTCAGCTTTTCCTTTCTCTGCTGAACTAATAACTCTTCTCCAGAGTGTGACAGAGTCAGACCAGAAGGGTATAGGAGAGTG
>ML677339.1:29395592-29409144 GCA_007922305.1 Dermatemys mawii | reverse complement strand
TGGAAGGCAGGTATATCAGCCTCAGGATGTGTAGGTCCCTGTTCCCTGGATAGCCAAACAAAGGCTACTCCAGGCCAATCAGGAAGCTTCTAGAAAGGACTAGAAACAGCTAGCCTGATTGGGACACCTGAAGCCAATCAGGGACTGGCTGAAACCAGATAAAAACCTCCCAGTTAGTCAGGTGGGCTGTGGGTGTCAGGAGCTGTGGAAGGAGGTTGTGCTGTTGGTGAGACTGAGTCGTGGACAACATATCATACAGAAGGAAGGAGGCCCTGAGGTAAGGGTGAAGTGGAGCTTGAAGAAGCAGGGACTGTTGTGGGGAAGTAGCCCAGGGAATTGTGTTTTGTGGATAAAAGGTCAGCCATCTTAGCTGATACTATTAGGGTCCCTGGGCTGGAGTCCGGAGTAGAGGGCGGGCCCGGGCTCCCCTCTTTCTGTCTCCCCATATTAGTTACTGAGAAAGGGAGGTCACTCTGGGGCCTGGATGAGTTTCTGAAGCCCCTAAATCTGCCAGGAAGCGCAGGACCCACAAATACAGACTCGGAACTTTGTCACACTAGGGTGAGGAAATGTCCCGATTTTTATAGGGACAGACCTGATTTTGAGGTCTTTTTCTTATATAGGCTCCTATTACCCCCCATCTCCTGTCCCAATTTTTCACACTTGCTGTCTGGTCACCCTACTTCTGCCCATTTGGGCTCCAGTTAAGTGAGTTTACTGACCCTACCTGAAATCCTCCCCCACATGAACCTAACCTGTGCCTGCAGAGTTCTTCCTCTGTTGCTTCTTATCTTAGCACCTTTTCCCTCACGTCCTCCCTTTCCCAGGGACTCTGACAGCTCCCTACTGATCTCCCTGAACCTTGTAGGCCCTAGCTCAGGGCTTCCGCTACAGAAGCCTATGCTGTATGCTGTGGGTCCTCCTTCCTGACTTCCTATCAGTTTAAACCTTATCCCTCTATAGGAGAGCCCTGACCCTTCTCAAGGAGAGGGAACTTCCCTATCTCTTGGGATTTCTACTGTTAGCTGAGCTCCCTCAGCTCCTTGTGGGTATGTCTACCTTGCATCTGGGAGTACACCTCCAAGCACTGATTGACAAATATGTACAGCGGGGCTTGTTCTAGTGTGCTAAAAATAGCTGTTGTGGATTCTGCAATGTGGGCTGGAGCTAGGTTTCTCAGACCTGGAGGTGAGGATGGTGGTGGGGTTTGGGTTTTCTTCCCTTTCTAGCTGGTGATGGGAGTCATCCCATCGCAAAGGGGTAATCTCCAAGACAGACGTGCTGTTACTTCTTGTTTATTCTAGGTGTTCAAATGTTCAGGATATTCTACATCTGAAATCTGTTATAACTTTGCAGAGAAAAAAGCCAAACCTGCCAAGATCCTACACAGGATGATGTTCTAATGTGAAGTTAACTAGTACATAAACGGAACTGCCTCTGAGGAAAATGTTTACCCCAGAACATGCATGGAGTGGGAGAGATTATTTTTACTGTGTTCCTTACTATGCAAAACCTCAAAAATATCTTCTGAAGTGGGGGGAAGAGCTTATGAAAGATGGTCATATCTGCAGAAGGAAATGGAAAGATTACTATTGGTGAGCATTATTGCACATATCAGTGAATTAATTACTAACACAAACTGACTCTTCACACTTTTATAACAAAGTGAAAGTCCTTTTGTATAAAGCCTTGATTGGACCAAAGAATTTGACAGTGAAACCACTGGACCTAAGTCTCTGGACCAAAGTTAATGGGAATTTTTATGATGGAAGCCCTAAAGAAATATAAATGGATTGTTAGGAATTAGATAGGTGAACTATAATACACAATGTGAGAACTCTACATGCATTCAGGTTGAAATATGGATGCAGAAGTTAAAAACCAAGGAAAAGCTAAATGACATTAATACTGTTAGTTATGGGAAAATTAGTTATGGATGGAAAGTTGCATGTCTAAACATGGATTTAGATTTATTTTATAAATGCAAGGGTAAAAAAAAGAGAGTAGGTATTAAAAAAGAAGTGTACCAGTACATAAATGAAAAATTGAGTCAATTTTGTCAAATATGTACAGAGGGGTCAAAAAAAAAAGAAAACACAGAGTAGGGATGGCATCTTGTATACCAAAATTTGAAATGAATATATCTAAAATGATATCCAATGTGGTAGCTGTTATGACACAGCCAAACTAGTAGGAGTTATGATAGCATTTAAATTGGACCCCAGATGTATGCCTAGCAGCAGCAATTTTTTCACATTCTATCTCCGCCTTTATGACAGTTAAAAAAGGGTGTCTTGGTATGTAGAAGTGATTTAACCAATTAAATTTTATTTCTAATAATAGAGTTAGCACAGATGGGGATTCATGTAACATTAGCTTGAATCCCTGCACATTTTGGGATAATAGGGAACGATATGGCAGACAACGCAGCTAAAAACACTGTAATAAATGGAAGGATTGATGTAGAAGTTCCCTTGAGTAAAAAGGAATTCAAAAGCCTAGTACTGAAAAATTGAAAAGAGGAATGACAAAAAATTTGGACTAATGAAAAAAGGAAGATTTTTTTTAAAAAAAATTGTGCCCTTGAGTTGAGGATAACAAGGCCTGATGTGATTGTGTTTAGAGTATTTACTGGCCCTTGTGACTTGAACAAAAGTCTGTTTTGAATAAATAGACACACAAAGGGACTATGTTCATTCGGTAAGGTAGAAGAAACAATTGATCACTCTTTATGGGTATGTAAGGGATTTAATGAAGGGAAAATCTAGGAATTCAAACATCTTAAGGTAACAAAAGTTACATTATGTTACAATAATGGGGGAAATCTGAAGACCAGAGAGCAAAATGAGAGAATATAAACTGTGAAGTATTTAGGAATTATAGTTGGTGCCAGTAACAGACTATTCAGTTAAGTCTCCTTTGCCATTTCAAAAGAAAAAGAAATTGACAGAACTCTGTGAGTTGACAGGCAGGGAGCTCATGAAATCAGCAATTAGCCTGTGGGCTCTACAGTTGTCAATTATTAACAGTTGCAACAGCCTCATAGGCCAGACCAGCAAGATTTTTCATGTCTTCTGACTAGATGAAAGAAACTTAAGTGCTTTGCTTTGGTTTGATTTGTTTGTACTCTCTGGTTTTTCAATAGCATTTCATTTAAGAAAAACTAACTTGGATTTGAACTTTAATATCATATAGGTGCTGACTGAATGCTCTGGATGAAAGAGCCTCTAAAAACAAGTGGCTCTAATTGGCCTAGACATGCCCAAATTCATAAAATAAGTGCTTAGAAGGGTCTGTCACACCTCCATTTATTGGGGTGCCACAGATAATAGATAAGACACAGAATGAGCCTTCAGACTATACATGCTTGGGGAAAGTTACTCACTGTTACACTTAATGGAAACATGGAACTTCACGTTGTCCCTACAGTCCCTGAGAATCTTATGGTCAGGCACATGATGTCAGAGAGACGAGGAAGAACTGTGGATGGTGGGAATACCACCACTGAATTACCGAAATAACAACCTTAAACTCAGGACTTAGTGGCTAAATGAATGAGGCATTTTTTAAATTTAAAAGATGGGTAATTTTAAAGACTGCAGCTATGGGATAAAATCCTGCAGCACTTACCCTGAAATACTCCCAATAATTGCTACTGAAACTAATAGGCATTTTTCCTAAGTGCGGGTCTGAGTACAGGTCTCAGAAGAGGACCCTAAACTTCAATGCAGCAAGTCATGTATGGTATTTGCTTCAGTCCCATTGAAGTAAATAGAACTGAAGCATGTGCTTAAAGTTAAGCATTTGTGTAAGTTGCTTAACAGACCAACGTCCTGATTTCAGTATATGATTTTGGTTCTTGGATTTTTGTTTGTTTTCCTGAAAGATGTTCAGTATGCCTTCAGAATAGTTCATGATTGACGTATGAGCAGTCAAAAGCAGGAAACTGCACAAATATTTTTTAATATTCATTTGGGGATGTGGAGCATGTTTGCGTCCAAGGAAAAGAATAACTACAAATCATACCAGTGTAGATTCTGTATACATTGAGTCCTTATTAACTTATGTAGAGATTGATTGTAACCTGGCTGATGATGCAGGCTTAAAACAAAAATAACTTTGCAGATACAACTTTGAACATGCTCTGGGAAAATGGCTCTCTTTTCAAGACAAATGTACAGCATGCAGATCAAAAGCATCAGATGACTCTGGTGCTAATTATTCTAATGGTCCAATCATTTGGGTACAGTTTAAGTGTCACTCTCAGGCCTTGGCAAGCAATTAGAGGAGCTGACTTTGGACCATCTAAAAATCATTTTAATCATATTTAAATGTCTTTAACATCTTATAAATAAATGTGTATATAACTGGTATAGGTGCATGCACACATGAGATTGTTACTGATTTGGAGTCTTAAGCAGTTTTTCCAAAGATTTGCCTTGAATTAAAACATTAAACATATGTTGACCTTTTAAAAGGACACCAATGAGGTATTGTATTTTCCACCACTTAAAAAAACAGCATGGTTCTTTTTCTTCCCTCTTCTTTCATTTCTCTCTGCCCAAGTCCAGATCCAGGTCCAAAAGAGTACTGAAACCCACAGGAGAGGGGAGTTGTTCTTTTGGCGGGAGGGTATTAGAGGAAGTTTTGGTCTATGCACCTGCTGATGCTGCATCTCTTTTACAGAACACTTTTTGTTCAGAGTGTATGAATTCTGTAGATATAATGCACGGTAGGGTTATTGGTTTTAGTACATTTCTTTGAAATTCTGTGAATTTAATGCTCATGAAAAGGACTGAATTCACAGCCTGGGAGACTGAAGTTGCTTTGTTGTTTGGGGTAACAAGTATAGGCAGCTTGGAATGCAGCCTTCCTAATTCAGCTCTGCTGAAGTGCCTAAGCACTGACGTGACCTAATCATTTCTAGTGGGAAGAAGACTCTGTCTCGGAGGCTTTCATCCACTGGCACTTCCAGGCCCCTAACCTGTGGCTGTTCTCTTATCTGTCTTTAATTTATTAGTATCTGATAATGTGAGGCCCACAATTATGAACACAGCATTGTGGAAGCAGTTGTCCAAAAAAATGTTTACAGAGTGATTGCTAACTCCCTGTTCTGTGACATGGTACTGTGACAAAGCTCCAAATTTGTACTTGTGGGTCCTGCGCTTCCTGGCAGATTTAGGGGCCTCAGAAACTCATCTAGGCCCCAGAGTGACCTCCCTTTCTCAGTATAATTGGCAAGAGTCACCACCTAGTGAGTTACCTTCATCACAGGCCAGTATGGAAGATGGAAAAAGGGGGAGCCCGGGCCCGCCCTCTACTCTGGGCTCAAGCCCAGGGACCCTAACAGTATCAGCTAAGATGGCTGACCTTTTATCCATAAAACACAATACAATTCCCTGGGCTACTTCCCCACAGCAGTCCCCGCTTCTCAAACTCCACTTCAGCCTTACCTCAGGGCCTCCTTCCTTCTGGATGATATGTTGTCCACCACTCAGTCTCACCAACAGCACAACTTCCTTCCACAGCTCCTGACATCCACAGCCCACCTGACTAACTGGGAGGTTAACTGGTTTCAGCCAGTGCCTGATTGGCTACAGGTGTCCCAATCAGGCTAGCTGTTTCTGCTCCTTTCTAGAAGGTTCTTAATTGGCCCCAGGTGTCTTGATTGGCCTGGAGTAGCCTTTGTTTGGCTCTCCAGGGAACAGGGACCTGCATATCCTGAGACTAATATACCTGCCTTCCAGCACTCTCTCATATCCTTCTGGTCTGACTCCATCACAGTACCTTTTATCATATGCAGGCAGCTCAAAAAATATACTGGTTGTTTTTGCTGCCTTACTCCATGGTGAATTCATACCTAACTTGCTGTGCTCCATCATTCTTAGGTCTCTTTCTTCATTAAACACTGCACATATCTCCCACACTATTTCATACTCTTAGAACTGCAGATGGGCTAAAACCAGAACCTGCTTAAAGAAACTAAAAGGAGTTGCAAACACCGGGTTTTAAATTAGATGAGGCAAAATGGTGTGGATGAGGGAAAAGCTTTCACCTTTACCTCTTCCTTCCTCCTACTCTGCCAATGACTCTGGTAAGAATGTAGATATTCAAAACTGGCTAATAATTATAGTTAATCCCTTCCAAAGGAACTGTAAATATATTTACAGTAGGAAACTAGGCAGGTGGTCTGTAGAATGAAATCTGGTTTTAAAAGCAAACCAGGCATAAATATGAATGACATAAGAGGGTTACCTCAGTTCACAAGATTTTTTTATTGTCTAGCTTTGTTTTACTGGGTTATTCTGCTGTGGATACTGTATCACTCTTTGATATGTGAAGAACTGGGATTTTTGAAGTTAATGGCACAAAATGCATTAATCTGAGTATATACAGTTTGAATAGTGTGAGTAATTCTATGCCCCAAGTGTGTTAGGATCCTGTGTTATTCCCTTTAGCGTAAGTGGGTTTGCAGTGTTGAATTCCCTAAGATAGAATCAGATATATAGAGCAATGTAGTTTGTTTATATTTCTTCAAACTAATGGATCAGTGTGACTACATTAAATTAAACTTATTCTTCCAGCCTTTGCAATCCTCAAAAGATTTTTCAGGTATGTTTTTTTGTTCTCTGTGTAGATAAAGTTATGCTAATTAGATTCAGCCTTGCAGTGGGGCTCTGTGTGTGATGTAATAAACCAGGCAACCAGTTGAATGCTAGGGGAGTCTTAAAAGCAAGATAGTTTACCTATGAGACTGTATGTGTAATGTGTGTGTTACATTGTTCATAGATAGTGGGAGTTATAGGTTACATACAGACTGCTACTACAACCGCTATTGTCACACACTCATAACTAATTCAAAAATTCTTATGGATGAAATTATCTATGCTTTATTTCACTTAGAGATAAATATTTTGTGAGGCTTGAGCAAAGTCTGCTCAGCAATTTTAATACATTGGGGCATGGGGAAAATATATAATTTCCCACAGATCAGTGGAATAGCACATGTGAGATAACCTAACCATGATGAAGGTCTCAGTGAGAGAGTGGATTAAATCCTGAAGTGTTAGGTTTTATAACTCTTCTGAAACTTCTTGTTTATATTAACTATTTTATCTCTCAATGTTCTTGTAATTCAGATAAATGTCCAGTTCTCCTTTGAATATTGCTAAGTAGCACTGGAGTGTGTTGGAGCTGCGTATGCTGATAAAACATGGTAAATAAAAGAAAGTCACTGAATGGAGATTAGCTGAGTTACGTATACATTGAGGTTGTCATGGCTTCATTTTCATGCATTCTGCCACTGAACGCAAATATTGTGACATGCAGCAGGTTTATACTCTGCTTTTATTTTTTTAAAGAATAAACTCATCCATAACTGCAGGTACACGGACAGAAAATTTCTCCAAGCTAATTAGAATTAAACAAAAAGACCCCAATCCCTTGAATCCTAACATCCTATCCTAATCTACTTTCATTTAAAATCCTGGGAAACCAGCTTTCCTTCCCCTTGGAAGTTCTTTTCTGTCATACTGACTTCGTTTGATTCTGCCTCTTCCACTTAGATGAATTTTGTAGAGAATCAACAAAAATGTTAGGAGGAAGTTTTAGCTGAAATGTTACATTTTAAAAGAACATTTTAAAAGCTTGAAAATTGTAGACCTATTCTGCAGTGATCTGTGAAACCTGAAAATTTTCAACAAATTCCCAGAGACTTCGTCCCCCCACTGCAAATCAAATATTTGATAAAGAATTAATGAAAAATATGATGTTCAGAAATTGCAACCAGCTCTACAAATGCTTGCATTTTCAATTTAGTTTCAATATAGCCAATGGTGGAAGGGGTTTATGTTCTTCTATATATGTGTGTAAACAAGTAACAATTGTAACTCATCTAAATGTGACTTCATTTTAATGCATGTTGTCACCGAACATGAATACAGTGATGTGAAGCAGGTTTACGTTCTGCTTTTATTTTATATATATTTTATATACTATGGGGTTCTTGCTCCTTTCTCAGAGGCATCTTATCGAAACAGGATACTGGACTGGATGGCCAATGGTCTGATCAGCATGGCAATTCCTATGTTTCAGTGTTACCAGGTAGATTGTGATGTTCTGTTGGGAAGTAAGTGAAGGGATGCTGTGACACCCTGACATCTCAATATTCACCAGTGTCATGTAATTAGGATATGCCTTATACATAGTATGCCTTCTGAGGTGTCACACTAAAAGTCTTTATCTGCTAGACAATATCGTCATGTTGGATTGTGTTATCGTTGTATGTGAAGTTATGACGTTTGGCTATGTATGTGTTACTGAAACATGTTGTGAGGTTGAAAACACCCAGAAGCAGCCTTTCAGGTACGACAGTAAAAAGGCCAGACAATGTTAGTGGCTCATTGAGAATAAGCACACAAGCACAAGGTTTACCCCAGGAACTATGTACAATAGAAACCTCTAAGAGATAGCACTACACAATGGGAATTGTCTGACCCAGGTCACAGCAAAAGAGCTTTCCAGCAATTGGGGAGAAGATATCAAAGGGGGAAAATGACATTGTGGATGGGGGTCCTCACTCTCCCTACAGCAACACACCTGGGAACACCTGAGGAACAAAGACTGAACTGTGGGAAGTGATGTTCCCAGGTTAGAAGGATCTTTAGCCTGTATATGAAAACCTGGGAAAGCCAGGGCAACTTGTGCCTTAAGAATCTGACAGCCTGTTTATCACTCAGAGTGAGAATTAGCAAATTTATATCCTACCTATCTAGTGTGTTAAGTCAGTTTGTGGTTTTTGTTTATTTACTAAGGTAATCTGCTTTGATCTGTTGGCTATCCATTATAATCACTTAAAACCTATCTCTAGTACTTAATAAACTTGGTTTTGTTTTAAACCCAGTTTGTGTATTTCATAACTGCGTCAGGCTGGCAAAAAGCTGTGCCTCTCTCCATACTGAGGAAGAGGGAGAATTTCAATTAGTTTACACTGTCCAGTTCTCTGCACAGAAGACAATGCAATTTTAGCTTTACTCTCCGGAGGGTGAGTGCACTTGAGTGCTGGGCAGTTCCTTAGCTGAGCTCTCCCACACAGAGCTGATCTCAGCATGTGTGTGAATATAGCTGCAGCTGGGTGTGTCTCTATGTACATGTGTGTGTGTGCTGGAAGGGGGTTTGAGAGATTGTCACAGCAACACAAAGTAAAGGGAACCCAGGCTCATGGGACAGGCGGGCTCAGTAGTTTCTCAGTTCCAATTGGCCCCCGGCGGGAACCCATCACAGACACGTCATTCAGAGACTGTCAGTGTGGGAGCCAGCAGAAGAACGGTCAACTGGCAAGTTTCTTTTGTGTCTTGTTATGCGATGATGGCTTTGCACATAGAAAGAAAAGCGAACCATTTGAGTCAGGTATTTCTGAATGGCTGGGCAGAAAATTCATTCATGGAACTGCTTTATGGGCATATAATGAAATTTAGCTGAGACTTTGTTGGATTTTGGTACATTTTGTGAAATCATTATACAATAGGAATGTCTTGATACAGTTGGTAATCTTCATTTAGAAAAAAACAAGAAGCCTGTGACTGAAAGACCTTGTTGCTGGGAAAATCCACTTCAGAAACACTAGAAAATAGTCACTTAAAAAACACGGAACCATGTGAAAGAGTTAGTAGAAATACTTTGTACGCCAATAGGGCTTTTAGCGTGCTATAGCTAATGAGAGTGTTTCTACTGACTTCAATGGGCTTTGGATCAGGCCCAAAGTGTTTTTACAAAAAGGGATAAGCCCTGTTGTCCACAATTAGAAAGGCACAAACAGACATAGAGGGTTCAGACCACTTTTTTCAAAAATATTCACTATTTTAGAATGCCCAACTTAAACTGTAGCAGCTCAGAAAAGCAGGTCTGAAAGTAATAGACAACTCTGAAAATATAGACTCAAGTGACTTGTCCAAGGTCACATAATTAATTAGCAGGTGTAGCAAGAAATTAATCCTGGTCTCCTGACTTCCAGTCCATCTTCACTGGAGTGTGCTATCTAAAATGTACAATTGACTACACACATGACTCATGAATGTATGACCTTCTGATAGGTTTTTTTTCTTCCCCCACACATTCCCTTTCTACAAATGATAAATCATTTATCCACATAAAACCAAGGTGATATCTTGGAATAAGGGAGTAATCTGAATTGTGTGAGGATTCCAAGGTCAGAAATAAGTAGCCAAAAAAAATAAGTAATTTTATAACTATAAAGATATCCTCAGGTGTGTGTTTTGTTTACACTGTCGTGTTGGCATATTTTGTGTACAGGAGGCATTGTGTCTTTGATCTTGTACCTCACAATACAAGAAGAGTGAATATGACAGTCCAATTACACACTACATTTTGATTTATTATTGCTCAGTTACACAGTATGGCTCTTTGGTAAATTCTGGCAGAAATTAGAGGGGTAAAGAAGAGAAAAAATTCAGCCATCTTTTACTCCCTCTCCACGATTACTTTTAAGACATTGCTTTTGGCTTTGAGTTTCCCTGCACAAATGAAGATAGAGAGGCTGCTTTCTCTTGTATTTGTATTTATCCTAATGTTTTACAGAGATGATTTTGCAAGCTGCAGTAGAAAGTACACATTTAATAAAGAGCACATTCCATGTCTTTTATCTGCAGTGCAATCAGCTATTCATAATGCAACATTGATCCTAAATGTAGGCCTGAAGGCAGGTTTAATAAATAACAGACCATTGTTAAGGTATTAATTAAAGGTTCTGGACAGAACTCCTTACCCCTGTTAAGGAATGGTATTTCTTCCTCTACTACATACTTACTAAGCTGTTTTCTAGCTGCAATGTTATGAATGTAATAAAGATAGACACAGATCTTTCATGTATTAAAATGATTCTTGCTTCCTAAAGATGGTAACTCTAAAGATGTCTAGAAATGACTAAATATCAGCATTAGATTGCCCTCTAGTTGTTGGACATCTCTGCTGGGAACTGACCGTAACATCATTAGTCAGCCTAGGATTCATAGATTCATTCATAGATTCATTCATAGATTTTGAAGGCCAGAAGGGATCTTTATGTCATCTAGTCTGACCTCCTGCGGAAACATGCTATAGAATTGTATCCAATTACTTCTATACTGAGCCCAGTATAGGAAGTGTATAGTATCTACTAAATAAAAATGACTGACTCTTGTGGTGTTTATACTTATTATGTTTTAAAAGATAGAAATGGCTGGCAAAGGGAGTGCTGAAAACATTCAGTGTGTAAATAGTTAACAGGGATCTATGAAAATTGCATCAACGTATAGATACATCCCCACACTTATTTTTTATAAAGATTGGAATAGTGTGAAGAAATGAACAGTAATAAATGATTATGGAAGAAGTGATGGGAGCAAAAGACATTTCTAACAAGCCCATGTTTGGTCATCATTAAACATTCTGTAATTTAATGGCTGGAGATTCTCTTGAATTATTATCACTTTTAAAGTTGGCTCATTAATCTGAAAATGTGAAAATATCCCTACCATTTATGTGCAATGTTTATTGGACGTAAGTAAGCAATCCCATAAAAGAATGTAACAGGTGTTAATTTCCTTAATGTGACTACAACGCACTAGGCTCCCTTTGGCACTACTGTGAGCTTGGGATGTATTTGTGTAAATATTGAACTAAATTAACTGGTGTGCTTTCATGATTCAAAGGTTCAAAAACATCTTATTTCATTGTCCGTGAAAGGGTACATTTCACTTGAGTTTTCCATCAGTTTCTGAAGCCTTTAGTTGTCCCCTGCCAGGAGAAGGCTACCAAAGTTGAAACAGGAGTGTGATCCACTATATAAACTTGGGAGTTCCATGCTAGTTACTATGTACTGGAGTTACTGAAAGTAAGTGATGCTTTATTTACTGCTCAGTTTATCATATTGTCTTGAAAATAATATATTAACCCAAACAAGAAATGATCAATCTCTCTTTTGAGACATGAAATAAAACTGAGGCCCTGACCACTTAAGATAAGTAAAGGTTTCATTTGGCACTTCTTGTGGCCCAGTTCCTTCTTGGGTGATTATGTTCTGCCTACTTAAACTCCTACCACAGTTTCAATTGGAAAGAGCATTCTACATTTCCTGTTCACAATTACTGTGCTGCTGTGTACTGTTCCAGTGGTGTAGAATTCCACCCCAGAGGTAGTTGCATTTAAGTGGCAAATGAAATGGTCACTGCCTTAAATCACTGTGAGCTAAGTGTGACAGTATTCAGATGCTGAGTAATACAGGCCTGTTATCTGAAGTTACCTTGGAAGCCTTCCTCTTTTTCTAAGGCATGGAAGTTCTTAAGGTAGTTTAAAAATAATTAGATCATATTGTACATCTGCCTACCCACCGATAAATGATGATAGTGTACAGAAGGCCAGAGCAAGGAATGGAAATGATTAACCTGGAACTCCAGCAAAATGGGCAGTACTATTTAAGTTGATGCCTTTAACTTTACTGGTCCACCCTGTGCAAAATTCAGAGATTGGCTTCATAGAGTAGATCTCAATTCTGTTCCCTTTAAGTGCCTGGGGGTTCCAAAGCACATCTGTTGGGAGTTCAGAGCAAGCAGAGAATATTAGATTATAAATCTATCCTGTAGAGTACAGAGAAGGTTTTGCTGTTTAACTTTGGAGTCTGACAAATATTAATTATTTTTCAATATAATATAATTGGTATTTTTTAAAAAAATCTTTATTTTTGAGATTTTTCACTTAAAATACTTGAAGTAGAAAGAGGTTTGGCATAAGTACAGATGTGGACCAGGACCAGTTAAAAACAAATATTAGTGATTACTCTGTTTTGAAACATTCAAAGTCATTGAAAAGTGAAAACAAGTTATGTTAAAACACATCCCACTTCTGGTGTCAGTTACATCAGCATAAATTTGTATGAACGCCACTGAAATTATTTTGCATATATAGTGGGGTAACTGAGATCAAAGCCTGATGGCCTGCTTAAAAAAATAACTCTAAGGAGCCAGGAAGTTCAATATCAAGACCTGAAAGTCATTACAAACTAACTCAGACTTGTTTGAGTCATATTTTCTTAGGTTAAAAGTCTTGATGTTTTTAGGTGTGTGGGGTTTTTTTTTTGTTTTGTTTTGTTTTTTTTGTTTGTATCAATGCAAGCTTAAGGCAAAACTTTACTGAGCTGGTTAACTTTGGTTGAAAGTTGGCCTGATTTTCAGAAAATTCCCACAACTCCCCTTAATGTTAATAGGAGATATGGGAACTCAGCAACTTTGAAAATCACCCCACTTTTGTGGGTATCTAACTGTGGACAGCAACAGTACATTTAAAAATGCTTGTTAGGCAGCATAGATATTAAGTGAATAAATGTTTCTTAGGTGGAGCCATTGATCCTGTGAGAACATTCTAGCCTGGTGACATTATTTCTTAGGCTTGGTCTACACTTGGGGGAAGGGTTGACCTAAGATACACAACTTCAGCTATGACAAAGAGTCCTATGGCACCTTAAAGACTAACTGAAATTTTTTCAGAGCATGAGCTTTCG
>ML677339.1:28980814-29380592 GCA_007922305.1 Dermatemys mawii | reverse complement strand
CACATCCTGAGGCTGATATACCTGCCTTCCAGCACTCTCCTATACCCCTCTGGTCTGACTCCGTCACACTACACAGAGTAATATAACGCAACATATTCCTCTCTGCAACACAGGAATGGGCTATTTATTAGCTTTGTTCATCCCAATCTTCCACGTGATGTGAGCTCATTACGTTATGTTGATATCAGTGCAACCTAGCAATTGTCTTAACTGGTCTTTCTAATACCGTGTTACATGATATGAATATGCAGAAAGGACACACAAAGGACAGAATAATGTCTTTTGGTACTTAAAATCGTCTTAATTGTCTCTTCCCTTGCTCCCACCAAATCTACAGCACCAGTACTGGTTAAGAAGCCTGCTGACCCAGGAAGAACTAGTAGTGGTGTACAGCCTGGATTGGTTGTAGCATGCTACGGCTGCCACCTATCTGGCAGTCCAAATAAATTGGGGACAGAGACCAATACAAAAAGCACTAGAACAGAAATAATTGCATGGAGCTAGAACAGACGCTGAGGCAAATTTAGAATCCCCATTAGTTTCATTTTACACACACATACACACATACACACACACGTCAGGCAATGCTTTGTAAACAGCAATAAACGAGATGGAGAGTTGAACTTTTAAAGTGGTTCCAGTTCTGGCACCAGGGGGCACAAGTCCCCCTAAGTCCAGGCCTTATCCAAAAAGCTGAGAGAGACTTCAGATGCCGTTCCTTGAAGTTCAGGAGAGGGTGAAGACTCAAGAATTGGTGAGCCATTCATAAAATATGAGTGTTACTTAAGAGTGCAGGACTGGATGGGTTATGTTTCATCCCTGGATAAAACAGAAGACAAATAATAAACTGAACATTATGATTAAATATCCACCCCCATCCTCCAGTTAGTTTCTGGTACAAAATGTACTCACAACAATCTTCAAACACGCAAACAGGTAAGCCACACAATAAAATTATAACAAGTGCTGATTTGTGGATACTCAGGATTACCAAGCCAACTTGAAAAATCAAGGTATATAGCAACATATAATTAACAATAATTGCTTCAAACTGCTTCAGAGCCGAATTAGAAGATTCAAAACTGACCTTGGAAAAAAATGTAAGTGTCCAGCCGCCTTTGTTCAATTTGTCAGCATACATCAGTCTGACCCAATGCAGCCTTTCTCTGCACTTGCGCAGAAAATGTCATGTTGTCCTGGTCTTTCCACAAACACTCCAGCAAGAGAAACCTGCAATATATTGCATCGAGAAGCTTCTGCTTTGTCCTTATGGAATTAATAGGAATATGGAATTAATTAGAACAAAGGACTCGCACAACAGGTACCTATTGCTCTTTCCTTGGATTCAATCATTTGTTACATACAAGTCTTGACCTTGACAGATCATTTAGCCTAGTTTTTTGAGAAATGTGCAAAATTTTCAACGCTAAAGTCATATTTGTGTACCATTGCACATTTTTAAACCTCTGTAATATCCACTGATAATTTTCAACAGGTGTCAATGTACAGCTTGATATTATCATAGTTTTGCCATGAAATTAAACAATCTTCCAAATAAAGGGAACAGATTGCCCTTCAGAGTTGCTAGTCCAACCCTGAATAATTGTGTGAACGCAATGCCAATAAAAGAGATCACTCAAGCTATTAGATGTTGATAACCAGAAGTAGATAGCAGATGTTCTGCAGCCTAGGGAAGGTGAACAATGTTTGTCACATTGCCTTGTGTGCCTCCTGAGCAGTTTTTCTCATATTCCATTCTTTCTTCCCCAGGAACCATTTCATGTTCCCGGGACATAGTGCTGGAATGTGCAGGTTGTACACACACTACTCCTTACCTATCATTCCGAAACAGCTGGCTCTCTCTTACACTGCAATAAGATAAATTAGTATTTACATCTGAAGCTAGCCACTCCCACGTGCCACACATGCCATATTGACTGTGGAAATTAACATGAATATTCTCTGCATTGACTGAACTCCCCATCAGCATGACAAGGAGAAATATAAAATAAGTGATCTTTAAATGGTGTAATTGTTAACTACTTGACATATGGAAAAGCCTGACAATAGTGCTTGTAGCTAATGGAGACAGCATTTTTTTTTAAGGGTGGATTGAAAGAGTTGGATATGTGACAGAGTCGATGAGACAATGCGGGAGAGCAGTGACGCTGCTGTACAATGGCTACTTCTGCTCTTGACTTTCAGTGAGGTCCTGATATTAGGTACCTACTGAAAGCATGTCAGAAAGCTCCCTGCTCCTGAGATAGATCCCTACTTGAGAGTAGATCATTAAGAACTCAGCTCTTCTATCTAGAAGCCTCTCTATTATTTGAAAATCAAGAGAGAGTAATATTCAAATGTGATAGATGTAACAGCATCTACTCATGCCATTGGTTGCTGTGCTCTTCTGTGTCAGGTCCTTATCACAGCTTGTGGTGCTGGCCAGCAACCTTTGAGCTTAATGTAATTTGCAGACACCTGGACAGCACGGTTTCCAGATTTGCTCATAAGATGACCTGTAGCTTAACAGAGGGACTGTTACATGGACTATTACACTGCTCCCCCAACCCCTCACAAATTCACAATTCAGTGGATCACATCCTTCCTCATTCATAATTATAACTGCTATAGTTGCTATGGAGATGTAGCCCTTTGGAAAAACAAACTGGTGAAATATTTAATGTATTTTTAGCTGTCTATAAAGTGATGGAGCAACTGAAAACAAGAAGGAGAACAAGCATGTAGTGAGGCTGATTTTTACTGACCACCATCAAGTTCACTGGTGAAATGCTGTAAACGGGAATGCGGAATTGTGACTAATTAACATCCTTGTTCACACATGCATAATATTGTTTGCATATAAACATAGTTATTAGTGCGAAGCACAGCCATTCCCCAAATGTTTGTGTGGGCAAAAAAAGTTCTTATACATTTTAGCAAATGAAGGGAAGGCAACAAACCTTGTTCAAATGAACAACACTCAAGAATTGGAGTGAATGTTTGCACGAACTGATGTGTAGTATTCAGCCCAGACCTACTCTGCACCAAAGACTACAGAAGACTTGGATCCATGAAAGCTTTAGAGACCTATTAACTTTCTTCATCATCTTTCTTTTCAGGAATTTGAGCATTGAGGGGTCAACAGACCTTGCCAGGGTATCTTGTCTGCAACCTTCTCTATGGAGACATTCCATAGTAATGCTTGTTTGTTTTTACGTGCAATCAAACTTCTCTGACAAATGGTTTGGGAGATAAGTCTGAATTCTGGATGTTACTGCAAATGCAGTCTCTCTCTCTTTCCTACATAGTGTCCAATCCAATGCCCACTTCAGTGGGCTTTGGCTGGAATCCATGGTAAAAGTACATTTCAACCTTGGAAATGAAATATTTCTTAAATCTAGGACAGGCAGTTTCGTATAACAATGAATGATTGGTATCACATCATCTAACTCCTGACCACCGCTATCCCCAATTTAACTAAATAAGTTGATGAGTTGGTGGTACTTTGGCATGGTGTTGTCTGGAAGTTGTATTTGTAAGAAGATGTGGTGCTAATCTGGAATTCAGGAAACCAGAGTTCAATTCCCTGCTCTGCAATATTTATCCTGTGTGATGCTGGACAAGTCCTAAGCCTCTCTGTGCCTCAGTAGCCCATCTGTATAATGGGGCTAATAGCATTCCCCTACCTCATAGGGCTGTTGTGAGGATGAGTAATTACAGACTGTGAGGTGTTTGGTTACTATGTTAGTGTGGGGCCGTAAAAGTACCATATATGGACAGACACACTGGAATGACTTTGTGAGACATAGTGCTATCTCCACAAGTGTGACTAATGGGGCAAACAAGAAACACAGTTTATAGCAGAAAGAGAACCCTGCAATTTGCAGATGTACCTAAAACATCCTAGGACATCCACCATGCCACCTCTATCTGCAAAATAATTGTAACTTGTTTCCATACATAATTTTTAAAAAAACATTTGACTTTTTAAATACTAAGTAACAGAGAGTACTTAATAGTAATAGAGGTTGCTCTTTAAGTAGGATTTATTTTAATGCAGTGCAATATTTCTCTTCTGTAATAAAACAAACGGCTGGTACACACATACTTAAGACAAATACATGCTGTCTCTCTCTTTCTAGACTGTATTTGTATTATGTTTGTAGCAGCCATATGTTTTTATTTGGAGACAATATGTTGAATTTCCAAAAGAGGAGACAATGCTGTCAAACTAGAAACTATTAAGGTAAATATTATGAGTGTAATTATGCTATCTCATTATTTGCTGTATTATTGAATCACAAGGGTTATAGATGCCATGCAGATGATATTTGTTTGTACATTATTTAAACTAATCCCTAATGAATACACATGAATATATATGAGGGGTGTATGTGTATATGTGTGTGTGTGTATATATGTGTGTATATATATGTGTATATATATAAAAATGTGTGTCCGAGTGAGTATAATATATGCATGTGCTGTATGACTGCTTACTAATATAAAGGAAACTGTATGTGTGACGAATATATTTTCAAATTACACATTTTAACATTATAGTTTCTTCTTGGTTTATTTCCCTTAAGAACTACCTCCTTGGAGCTGCCAGTTGAGCGGCATCCTTCTGAGGTTTTTGAGTCTTAAAGAAAAAGAAAAAGCCAAAGAAGAAATCTGCAGCCTAGTCTCACTGGATTAACTTAAGCCATCTTGTGCTGCCTGCACAGGCGATGAAACGGAGCCTTTCACAGCCTGGGACACCAGCAGGACATCCTGTTTCAGTTTAGAAATCACCCCCATTCCCTCCCACCCACCCACCAATAAAACAAAGAAACCCAAGAAATAATCTCTGACAGAAGAGACTACTCAGGAGTTGATTGTCACACTGGCATCAAGCCAAGCCCAGTGTGCCACAAAAATGGACCCAGGAGGAGAGCTACTGGAAAACAGTCAAAGAGAACTGAAAAGGGAAGTCATTAAACTACCAACAACAACAAAACTCTCATTTGTTCAGCTTTTGTTTTTCTTTTTCTTTTCTTTTCTAAAAAGATAAATTAAAGGCCATATGAAGCCACCCTCCAGGCCGGTAATAAAACTCCAGACCTACTTGTTTATATTTCACCAATGCTGCTGCTGCGGCTGTTTTGTGTGTGTTGTATTTTTTATGAACTTATGCACCACTTGACTACTTTGGTTTTTTTTTTAAATTATATATAAAATATAAAATTCTAGGTCACATGTTTCCTGAAGACTGAAAGGAAAGGTTTTGTAAATCAGCATGAAGCTTGCAAATGCTTTTGTGATGATATTTTTATGATAGAAGAAGGGTTTGTTATTTGTGGAAGAGTGTTTAAAGTATTAGGGACAGCTCCTCAGTTGGTGTAAATTGGCATAGTCCACCTGAAGTCAATGGAGATCTGCTGACGTTACACCAGCTGAGATTCTGGCCTTTTTTCAGGAAACTAATGGTAAGCAATAAATAAGTGAACATTTTGTATGCTGGGAAGTCGGAAGGGATGTTGTTGTCATTAGGCTTTCAGAGCTCCATCTTCCTAGGTTGTAAAGGAAAAAGTACCTTATGCTGTGTGGTTTAAAATATGTAAAACTTGCACATCCTAGAAAATATGTGATCTGCATATATGTCTTAATAGTAATTGGCCTAGTTGACAGAAGTGGCTCAACAGTGGGGACCTAATTAGCAGAATTAATGGAGCAAGTAGTAAGTGTTTTGGCAGATGATAGAGAGATACATTATCTAATGTTTACTTTTCCTTTTTCTAAATACTGTTTTTAATTAGCACCAGGATCTTTCCTCTCTAGCCATTTGGAGTGCAGCTTTGGGATTGTTTCTTTGATATAACACATGCCATTTCTGGTGGCTGTTCACTTGTCAGTTCTTGGCATTGTGGAGCAAAGATACAGCTTGGGACATCTCATAAGTTACGGCCAAAAAGGAGACCAAGAAAAAAGTACTTCGTGATGTTTGCAACATCTGAAAATATCCTAGGAGAGCAGGATTTCTCATGCCCAGCACAATCACATTTGTTTATGACAGTCCGGTAAATATTCTGAGCAGATGCAGAGCATTCATTCTGCACTGCAAAAACACCTCACGCTCAAAATCTGCTTATTCTAATTTTTTACCTATGGGTGAAAATGAAAGCCAGGAAATATCAAATGAAGGAACACCTCCGCATCTCAAGTGCCTCAAATAATTAGAGGTACTGAAGCTTTTATTTTGGTATAGATCCGTTTTTTATAGAGGGACCTGAGCAGTGCAATGAATCGGAGCTTCTCCCAAAAGAGAGAATCCTTTTAAAACTGGGGATTTATTTGCCCAACTTGTTTATTTTTTTTAAAGAAGAGTTTGGTTTGTTTTAGTTAAGGGACAGCGCTACAGTGATCCAATTATACAGGCAAATGTATATTCCTTTGGTAGCAGCACAGCAACACTGCAAACTGAGATATTGTGTATATTCATAAAATGCGATAACTCTGCATTTCAGGGTATTGTCCTTTTTGGACTAGGGTGAATAATTATCCTCCCTCATTTTTGGATCCAAATCTAATATGATGGGCAAGGAGATATGAGAAGCATTTTTTAACATTTTATGTCATTCCTAAACCATCGATCAGCTCCCTATGATGTTCATGGCCCTTTGGAGCTCTTTTTACAACGATTTAGGAATCAATGCTCATCTAATTATTCTCTCAATGTGGATGAAGCAAATTCATTAGTGAAACAAGTAACAGATGCCCCAAAACACCTGGGGGGAAATTAGTATGGACACACAACTGTCATCCTATCTTCCCCCAGTCACATTTTTCCACCTGCTCATGTAGTGTACACCCGTGGCTTGTTAGCAAGGAGCATGGTTGTACTCCAACGTGAAAGACTTAGGGCTTTTCAAAGCTACTTTTGTTACATTTATAGTGCCATCCTGTTTCGCATGGCTAGGAAGGGCTAAACAGTTTGCCAGCGGAATGACCCAAAACCTACCTTTAAAGTCATGTTAGAAAGATATGCAAATGATAATTGGGGCCATTCATGCTAAATAGGCTAGAACTTTGAAATGCAAACCTATATTGTTTGAAGTAATACTAATTGTGTGTGTCTTAAATGCTACCTGTAAACAGACACTTCCTGTTTGTCACTATAACTATTGATTCAAAGATCAAAAGGGAATATTAACAATTAGATGAATCTTTGTTAAACTAATGTCATTGTCTATATGTCTCTTTGAAGTTTGTAATAGATTGCCTAATGGATAAATTGCCCTATGTTAATTTGTGTAAATAATTACTGCTGGTGTTTAGAAAGCAAAAGGTTTCACCAAAAGGCTATTGTTTAACCAGGACTGTGTGGTCAAGGGGATGCTAGAACACTGTATATAAAGATCCTTAAGTCCTGATCCTGTTCATCACAGATCTGCTTAAGCTTCATCAGGGGAAGTCTGAGTCGCAAGACTGAGGTCCCAGTTAAGCTGGTATGCCCTGAATATGATATTTGGACATTGGACTGTAACTTATGAACTTAATTGTAAAGGAACTCTTTGCAAATATAAATCTAACCATCTCTGCTATGAATCTGAACCTCAATGAAATGAAGGATGTCTGTATGTATATTGATCTTTTAACCATAATCTCTTTTATTTTATTAATAAATGTTAGTTTAGTTAATAAGAATTGGCTGTAGTGTGTATTTGGGTAAGATCTGAAACTTTCATTAACCTGGGAGGTAATGTATCCAATCCTTTGGGACCGATATAAACTTTTCTTTTATATGAGGAAATAAGATTTACAGAAATTTTCATCATATTTGATGTGGGTACTGCATGGAGGCCTGAGGCTGGATCACTTTAAGGGAACTGTGTTGTTTGGACTTCTAAGTAACCAGTGAGGTAATAAAGAAGCTGTTTTATGCTGGCTTGGTAAATCTAAATATTAGAATATCCACTAACTTTAAGGGGATTGTCTGCCCCATTCTTTGCAGTTCACCCTGAGTGATCATAACCAGTCATACTTCACTAAAAAGCTTAGTCTATCAAACAAACCAAAACAGATGGATGATATAAATGAGCAGGCAGGGAGAGGGCAGGGAAGATGGAATAATAAAATTAAAAGGATGTATATGATACTTGCAGTGTATGTATTATTGCTCATGTCTATATCTACAGTATGTCACATCAGTACACTGCATTTCTATAGGTTTCGTCAATGGATCTGGTCTGCAGAGGAATTCACCTAGCAAAGAGAACTGCATTCTGGATTCTCCGGCTTCTGGGGCCCATTGTAGTTAGGTGCAACTTAAAGCAGCCTTCAGAATTTGAATGCTGGAAAGGCGGGTAGTTATATATAAAATGAGGTAAATATAAACATCCCCAAAATAGTACCAATGAAAGAACACTGTTTAGCAGGAACCATGGGCAGTGAGTATAAGAGACCAGGGGAGGCTAAGCCTCCCCAAATAGGATTCAGTGTACTTCCCTCTGGAAGTGCGCTGGTCCGCCAACTTTGGAGTGCTGCCACCAAAAGGGCATCTGGGCCATAGCCCTGACCATGCTCCACTCCAAGGCCCTAATCCCACTCATCCTCTTTCCCCATGGTCTCACCCACACTGCTCCTCGTTTCACCCATGCTCCGCCTTTTCCCCCAAGGTCCAACTATCATTCTGATTCTTTCCCCAAAGGATCCCTGACACTTGAGGTGAAGAGGTGTGAGTGTCAGGCTTAGCTATTTCCACATGAAAGAGGGGAGGACTCAAACTAAGCAGCAGGGACCAAATTTTACATATGCACTCCCTGGGGGGCAGACACGTCCTCTCAGAAGCCTGTTGCATTGCTCTGTTCTCTGACAGAACTCAAACTATCACTCCCCTGAGGTAAGTCTAGCTAAACTTTCAAGATTCTCTTGAAATTCAATGCCAATTCAATGATATTTTCTGTAGTATCTGTGTACATGTGCATGTTTAACTATTTTTTATTTTACATTGTCTCGCTTTAAAACTGTCCATAAAAATTTGGTTCCCTGCCTTATTAGCTGTAGGATAGCTACTGGTTGATGCACTTATAGGGAGAGGAATTCTTACTTCAAGAGAAGCAGTCAAAAGCAACTTAGATTGTAAGTCCTTTGGGGAAGGGTCTGTCTCTTTGTTCTTTGTTTGTACACTGCCTACCACAATAGGCTCCTGTTCCACACTTGTGGCTCCTAGATACAATATAGGTTAATAATAATAGAGTGACTCTATCTTTATATCAGGTTAAAAGCATGAATAAGGCTACAGACTCTTTATAGAGTAGTGACAAAGAACGGCCAAATAATTAAGAGATATGAGGCAAGTTTTTATCATGTCCCTCTTGAAACTCAGTTACTACTTGTGACAGAGTCAGACCAGAAGGGTATAGGAGAGTGCTGGAAGGCAGGCATATCAGCCTCAGGATGTGCAGGTCCCTGTTCCCTGGATAGCCAAACAAAGGCTACTCCAGGCCAGTCAAGAAGCTTCTAGAAAGCAGCAGAAATAGCTAGCCTGATTGGGACACCTGAAGCCAATCAGGGGCTGGCTGAAACCAGCTAAAAACCTCCCAGTTAGTCAGGTGGGGGAGCCCAGGAGAAAGGAGATGGAGGAGAGGAAGCTTTGCGATACCCTGAGGTAAGGGAGAAGTGGGAGAGCTGTGGGGAAGTAGACCAGGGAAAGTAACAACTCAGTCAGTGAAAGGTTGGCTGCCAATTGCTACTACCATTAGGGACCCTGGGCTGGAACCTGGAGTAGAGGGTGGGCCCGGGTTCCCCCCAACCTGCTACTACTGAAACACCTCCTGGAAGGAGAAGGCAGGCCTCTAGCAGAACAGGAGGTTATACTGTCCTGAAATAAGCCCAAAGGGACAACAGAGACTGTGGGAGTTCTCTCACAAACCGCTTTGCTGTCTGATGATGCAAAGGGCTCAGTAGACTGTAACCCTGGCCTAGAGAGAGAAGGGCTATGTGGAGGGTTGCAGTGAGCCTCTGAGGCTAGCACAAACCTCCTGGAAGCGCTGGACCCACAGGGACAAGGCCAGAGCTTTGCCACATACTTTAAATCCCTGGTGTTCTTTCTGCTCAAGCTAGTAGTCCATCTAACATGGCCCCCCTTGCCCAATAATGGATAACTATGTACCTATTAAACTATGTAAGGTTGTGCTTGATTGAGGAAAGGTAGAAGATTCTTAAACCTCAGACATACACACACCAACAGAGCAACACTCACTGCAGTGAGGGATTTAATACTGTTCTGCCTCTCCAATATAATCAGCACAAGGTTTTATTAGAAGGTTTGGAAAGATTTAAGCAGGTTTGTAAGAAATTCAGTGAAATGACATGAGAAGGGAGCAGTGGTGGAAATGGGAAAAAAAAAATTCTACCATAAACTTGCCATTTGATGTGAAGCAGAGGGTTGCTGTGTGGGTCTTCATTCCTCCTTCCCCAGCAGTTGCTGCATCCACTGGGTTCCCTTGGCTCCTTGCTTTCTCCACCCATGCCAGATTGTCTTGCCAGGAGTCAGAGGAATTTCCTTGGTGGCTGTCCTGCTTTCTGGGGCTGTCTGTTGACTCCCCTTCAGGTTTTTTACCACACTAGTGGGATTCATTGTTCTGCTCCTTTGAGCATGAACAGGGAGAACTAAAAAGGGAAAGGTTCCCAAAGATGGGGAGCAGGCCTGGAAAGGAGAACTGGTTTCTGTCTTGCCATGACCAAAGCACCTTTTGTTGCCTCTCTGAAGGTGGAGGAGGTAAGGCTACAATCTGAGGAGAGGAAAGGGAAAATGAAATAAAAGGGATGTTAGTGAAAATTCAGATAAACTGGAGACCACGTGCCAGACTCATTTACTGGGAACTGTCAGCTTCACTTTTTTCATCAGAGTTGCTCTCTCATTTCTTTTGAATATTCAAATGTTTTTCATACCCTTGAGATAGCCTCGTTAGAAATAAATGAAGAAAGTAAGATTGCGACTCACAATACAAAGGACAATTTGTTTTTAAAGAGACTAATAACTAGACCGAGGGCCAAACTGTGGTAAGAGGATTACAAAAGGAGTCCCCGGTGAAGGTTCCGTCTAGCCGCCGCTCCAATCATTGGCACTAGACAGCAGGGTAAGGGTTAACTCGAGTTTATTCAGCTGCAGTGAAGTCCGCCCGTACAGAGACGGAAGCGGCCTCGATAGACAGATGCTTCCTCCTTTTATACTTATTCTCAATCATTAGCATATTTTGCAAGCCTTAGTAAAGCCTTAGACAGTTATTGAGGCCCAATCACTGCTTTTCTGTCTTATTCTCTCCAGATAAGGTGTTTGTATCACTTCTTTCCGGGTGTTGTGCTCTTCCAGGAGCAGTGCCCTGCTGCACTTGGCCCGCCAGCCACCATGTTCACGTGGGTCCCTAACTGTTGTATTTATTTCTAACTCATGCTCCCAGCTTGCAAAACAGTTGCAAAACAGTCATGCTCCTAGCTTGCAGAACAAAAAGAAAATATCCACTTCTCGATTACCCACCCACCCCCAGGCTTCCCCTTTTCGCTGCACTCATTTTCAGTCTATGCACTTAACTTGCCAAAACAGGAAATACCCATTTCTCCACAAAACAACCCCAAACTTTAGATCTATATCCCAATTTGCCCAAATGTTCATGCTGTGGTCCATCTGTACCCAAAGTAATTAAAACAATTATTGTTTTTATTGGAGATCTTTTGGATATTAAATAATAATGCAGTTGTCACATTTTTAATTATGCATGAAATAATGTGTTATATTAATTCACTAGCTCTAGCAATTATAAAACTACACACTTTGCATGTGGCTAAAATTAGAGTTTTTAAGGAGGATCATTTTCATAAAGACCCAAGTGAAGAACAAATGTCAGGAACTGGCCTGCTGCAAAGACAGACTAGAAGTAGGGCTTGCTGCAAAGTCAGTCTCCAGGCAATCTAACAAGTGCAGTTGGCCTGTGGTAGGTTGCCTGCATGGCTACTGTCTCTGGCTGGCAGCATCAGCAGACTGGCTCTTAAGTCCAGTAGCAACAGCAGCAGTTCAGCAGCTGCTCAAAGCATTTGCCCACATCTGTGCCTGCTTGTTCCCAGGAGTGCCCCTTACTTACCTCACAACAATTAACCTGGTCCTAATCCTTAGCTCTGACTCCTCATTTCATCTGACTCTGGCTTCTGACTTTGCCTCTGACCCTGGCCTCTGGTGCCTGGCTTTTGACTTTGGCTCCACCTTTGACTCTGAGCTCCAATTTCTGATTTCAGGTCTGGCTCTAGGCTCTGGCAGCTGCCTCTGACACTGGCTTTGACCCTGAACTCTGATTCCTGACTCCTGCTCTAATCACTGGTCATGACTGCCCATGTCCTGGTCACTAGCAACAAGGTTCTCTATTTTATGAAGCCCTCAAGAACATTGCAAGAGGAGCGTAGGAGAAAGTGATGTGACTAGAGGAGGCTATATATACCTTACGCTGAAGCAAACCTTGTTTGTTCCTAATATGGTAGAGTAATTCTAGAACATCTCTCCATGTGAAATTGATTCCTACATTTTTGCAAAGTCAGTGAGATGTGCTGGAAGGGCAATCTGTGGTATATGGTATGGTCATAGCAGTTAGGTTTGTATTTTCCATGGTCTTGATCCTCCTCTGCAGAGCACCAGTGAGTAAAAGAATGAAAGAATTACTGTATATTTATCATTATTCCTTGGAACAGTTCCTTCCCTTTTTGTGTTTATAAGCATCTTATTTTCCCACTATGCGTCCAGTAACCCTGTCTGTGGCTATTTAAACTCTCACCTCTTAATAATGTATTGACGTGCTATTATCCGAAAGGTTTAGTGCTCTTTTCATCAGCAATCAGTGCTTTCTGCTACATTTCCTTTATTCCATTATCAATTAATCATTTCCTATCTAGCCTTTTTCCTTATTTGATGTGTGGTTGATTTGCTAGCTATACTTCAGGCTCGAGATCCATATGTGGATACTTCATGGTGCACCAAGCATACAGGAAACCTGTTTTGTCTCTTCTTTCTTCAAGGTGCAACCTGTCAGTTCTGCACTAGATTTTTATTCCCTCTGTCTCTGTCTCTCTCTCTCTCTCTCTCTCTCTCTCTGGAAATATTTTTTTGTGTCCTAGGCGTATCTGTTATTCCTCTCTCGATCATCCTTGTCCATTCTAACATTTTCACATTCTTCTGAGTTTTCAAACAATACAGTACCTGGAAAATGCTACTCCATACTAAATGCTTGAAAATCATCATTATCATACTAATTAATAATACCCACCTAAAGCAGTAAGTAGCTCTTATTAATTGTGGTGTGGACATTTGGGCTGAGGTTTCACCCTGAGCTCTGGGACCCTCCCACTCTGCAGGACTTGCCCACAGTCACTCATTAGGCAACTGGCAAAGATGAAAACAGGACCAGGTCTCCTGAGTCCTAATCCAGTTCTTTGTCCACTGGGCTATACAGCCTCAAACATCTTTGACTCAGACAGTAATTTTTAAAGACAAATATGAAACATTTCTAGTGAGTATAGAACCCTAATAGTAAAAGTGGAGACTGCTTTGACGGTTTCATTATTCAAAGAGATTGGGGTCCTGGGTGGACCTGATCCGAGATTTTGCAGCTTTTTCTTTGACCATGAAACATGGAGGCCAACCGTAGCCAACTCCTCCTCCGTTTGCTGGAGTGCCCTGTGAAACCTGTCGGGGCTCTGTACTAGAAGAATAACGTCATCCACGTAGTCAAGGTCTGAGAGTGAGAGATCACCAATCTTAATGCATTTGAGTCTGATGGAATGTTGCATTATGAAATCCATTGCCTGGCAAAAGAGTGCAAGAGCCAAGACACAGCCCTACCTGACACCAGACACTGATTAAAAAGGTGCTGACATCTGATTCCCAAAGTGTATGGGGCAGTAGTTCTGTTCTGCAGCTCCGCTAATCAAGTCCAGCAGAGTGGTTGGGACGCCTATGACCTTTAAGGCCTTCCATTGCGCAACTTAGTCAACTGAATCAATTACAGCCTTGAGATGGACATATGCCATGTGCAGGGGCTTCTTGAACTCGCAAGGTATTTGCAACAACAAGCAGAGGGCCAAAATGGTGTCTAATCTGGATTTGTTCCTCCTAAAGCCTGACTGTTGAGGGCAAAGTTTCCCAACGTTGCAGGGGCTCCAAATGTACTAGCAGAACATGCACAAGTACATTCCCTGGCATGGACAACAAGGTGATCAGCCTGTAGTTTTTATCTTTGCTGTGCAATCCCTTCCTCTTATAAAGCAAGATAATAATACCATCCTTGGCAAGGACCCAGTTCTTCACACCTGGTGAAAGATGGCCAGAAGTGATTCTGCTACAGGATCGATAGTGCATTTCAGCAGCTCTGGGGGAATATAGGCTCTGTTTCTTGCATATGAGTTTCAGGCTTGAGACTGACTGCTTCAATTATTCCAGCAGAGCAGAGTTGTTCATGGGGGACCAGGCAGGGTGAGATGTGCTTTCAGATAAACTAGGCCAATCTCATACAGTTATTTGAATAGGGGATCTCAAACCTTGAATTTGACCCAGTATTCCCCAGGAAGCCTGTGAAGAGAGGTGACGTGCTCTTGGGGTGATGTACTCTTAATGGCCTGTGTTGCTGACCAGGCAGACTGCTGTGTTTAGAACCAACTGGAACTTGAAAGTCATCAATTTAATAATTAGTTATGGAGCGCTGTAATAATCAGTGCTGGAAGTCACTAATGTGTGAATCCAACAGGAATGGGTGTAGTGCTCTCAACAGCAGTAGATGCTAAAAGGCATTCTTTGTGGGTCTTTGGGGAGCCAGAAGTGGGGAGGGGCCCAGGCGGACTCTGAGACTGAACTATCTGAAGTATCTGAGGATGGATGCTTTCAATGAAGAGTCATGTTATAGAGGTGAGGAGTTCTTCACAGTGCTTCCCTCTCTCATCAGTACTCTCTCAGCCTTTCTGTGATGCAGCTTGGATCAGGGCTGACTTATAGTGCCCAATGTCCTCATTTTAAGTATAAATATGACCGCTTTATATGAATCTATACCAAAATCCATGCAGATTTCTTTAATATGAATTTGTTTCCAGCATTTTGTACCTTTTTGACAAAACTATGCAGAGAACTCTTGACTGATTTACATAAACAATTGCCATTATTTCTTCTACTTTCTCCATTCTTCCTTGTTTGTTAGTTTTGAGTACATATTTGTTATAGATATTAGGCCAAATGCATCTCTGGGCAAGTCAGCAAAGTTCCACCAAGCACAGCTCTGGCCAGCTTTGGGCAAACTTTGCTGCAGTCAGAATTCCAGCTTATGTTTAAATTTCTTCTCCAAATCCATTGCTACTTTGATCCTCTGTGTTTGGTTTGGTTTTGCTATATTTTATTATCCAAGTGTCTAGATATATTTAGAATAAATTCCCCAATATGAAAATTACCAAATGCTTAGCAATAAAAGGGATTTTAGCTGCTAATTTTATTTATGGGTTGTTTTCCACACTTGTGATATACAGCAGTCCAGCAGTTTTATACTCTACTTAACCATGTACAACTCTCTTTCACTCTTGTCTGGAATAATCTGACAAAACTAGCAACTCAGAGGAGTTGTTGTTTTTTCATTATCTGCTTCTCTGCCCTCTTTCCCCACTCCAACCCCCACCATGTGAGCACACAAAATCCTCCTCTATCCCTACAGCAAATTCATTCTTCCTGCTGGTAAACTCCCATACAGAATTCTGGGTGGCAGGCTCTGACCGGGACTGCATACAAATTAGCTCGTGAAAAATTGCATCAAGTTAGGTAAAGAACAAAAGCAAACTGACTTCAAAGGGAATGTACCAAGTAGAATCTACAGTTATTATACACCAGGGTTTTAAGAAAGCTAGTGTTAAAAAAAATAGAAAAAGAAAAAAGCAGAAGCAGCAGTAGCTACAAAACAAGCAGTTATCAGGTCCCCCCCCCCCTTCTTTCGTTGAGACATAGGAGTAGCTTTTAGAACAAATCATGATCAAAAATGTAGTTCTTTGATATTCGTTTGGGCTACAGCTGCTGCTCCCAGCACTTTGTTCTTCCTGATATTTCTCAGCAATTCACTGAGACAAGAGTGCTCCCTGCCCACCATGCCTGGACCAGCTTAGAGACATACAGAGAGAGAGAGAAAGAGAATCTCAGCCGGCGAATCTGAATTGGCTGGCTACAAATGAATTCTGGCTGGTTTCCCAAAGATTAGAGGCCTGGCAGTGTTTCCTCTTCCTATTTTTTTTTTACCCTTTCTAGTCAGTCAGTGATGTGTGGCTCTCCAGCAAAGAAACAGTGAACTCACAAACTGTCCAGCATATTTTTCATGCTTGTTCTGCTTGTCACTTTTTGGGGGGCAAAAGAGATTGAAAGGAGAGGACGTTAACAAGATTTTTTTTTAAAAAAAAGATTTATTTCTCTTCACTCCTTTACCCATCTGCCCTGCTTATTATAAAGCATATTAGAATAAGAAAGAACTTATTAAAAACACATCTCCTCAGCTTTATGAAAAGACCTAGTATTAAAACCCCATTGCAGTTGAATTGGGTTTTCCCCAACTCTTTTCTCTTGGGATAAAGGTTACTTTCTAGGGAAGGATGCTGGCTCAGCAGTAGTCTTTGCCATCTGAATTGTCTTGCTAGTTGTGGCTCAGAGGCTGGCGTTAGCTGGAGAGACCATCTGCAGCAAGGTTTAAACCTATTTACTTCTCCAGCAAACAGGGAAAACATCTCTTCCTTTGTACTGAATTGGATTGGGACAACAAATAAAATCAAAACTGTGGAGTAGGGTAGGACTAAAAGGAACATGAGTCTCTAATGATTACATTTGCTTTGAAAAAGGAAAATGTCCAGCAAGAAGGAAGTGAGCAGCTGAGATGCATCATAATCATTTCATCTTATTTTACTTACAGGCACTCCCACGTGCAGGGTCTGAAGACAAAGAAAATGCCAAATTATGAATTTACTACCAATAGCTTTTATAGGTTCATTTTAGGGAGCTCCCTTTTTCTACTCCTACTCCCTCCCCGCAAACCATTAAAATAGTGAACTATCCCTGATTTGTCAGGTGCAAAGGGAAGGAGATTGCATAGCTTGGTGAGATGAAAGCTGCTTGACTGATGTCAGACTACATGTGTGACACATTATGGTCTGCATGAGGTGCAAATAGAAAATAGTGATGTCCAGTCATGTCTAACAGCCACTATGTCTCCTGGGCATCCACTGGCAGCTTTTAGACTCTTGTCTATAGAATGGCTGGGGGAAAAGTGCATTATGTGTTCTTTAAAAATCGACTCTCATGAGTCCAGCCACAAGGAAATCAAAGAATTCCTTCTTTGTACATAGGTTGGCTTTCTCAGCTATCGGGATGAGCCTGCTGGACCGGACTCTGGGATACTTGTTAAACTGTATGAAGTAAGCAGAGAAAAAAGATTAAAGGAAGAATACAATCTGTGTGAAGTAGTGGCCCTGACTCTAAAGAAGCAGATGATCTGAGGGAAGGAAGAGCTTCCCTTTAAACTAGAGACTGCACGCAATGCAAATGATCCCATATGCAGCTGCCACTGGCAGCCAGCCACCCGCCTACAGAAGAATAAAGTCAAAGCAACAATTCCCTGAACCCTGAAGCTTAGTGACTTCAAACCAGAAAAGAGAAAAGTGACATGATTTTTTCCAGTGAACTCCTTCCATCTCCAGATTGTGCTGATGACCTCATCAACTACAGCTGTGTACTTTAAGCTTAGCCTCCCTTTGCCCAGTGGACTGCATCTGGTAGTGTCTGTGTATTCATACCTGGGATGGGAAACATCTGGGCCTATCGTCTCCAACATACATAATTAGGTCTTCTTAAAGTATGCTGAACTCCTTCTCATATCAGCAAGCGCATGAAAACGTGACACGTTTTTGTGATGTATGTAGAGTGAGAAAGACATCATCTGGGAAGAAATAGCAGAGCAGCTACAAGCTCCTCCAGAGGCCATTTTTTTTGTTCCTGATGACCTTTCACCCACATCAAGTCCAGCCACAGGGCTAAGGAGTTTTTGTACTAGCAATGTTTGGGTAGACAAGCCCATAGTCTTCCAGCGTCTGGTAGATGTATCCCTTTAATTGAGGAGTGTTGGATGTTTGTGCGGGGTGTGTCTGGATATTTGTTTACAAGTGCTAACTCTGAACACCGTACCATTCCATTCCTTTGTGTGTAGAAATGTGCTGCCTTTGAGGATGGTGCTTTCAAGGAGAGTAGCACAGCCTGTGAAAATCTGAAATCGGCTCGTGGTGTGTCCTCATTCTAAAGCCAAAGAGCTGTTACTTAGGATGACTTAAAAATATGGCACCCCTACCAGCTTGGAATGTGATAGGCTGCAGGCTGGTTCATCTCTACCAACTGTTCTGTACAATACAGTCATATGCCATTGACCCTTTCCTTGAATTGCGTTACTTGCTCCCCAAGCAATTTCCTCTCTGAAAGGTTGATCCTCTCAAACAGGTAGAAATAATGGCACTTTCATTCTGTAATACAAGGCTGCCAAGTCTCCTGTAGTGTATCTCTGCATTTGAGCTGGGAGGTGTGATTCCAAACATGCATAGATGTACTCACACAACCTCTGCTCATACCAGTGCCTAAAAACAGCACTGTTTCTGTGCTGACACACAGTATGTAGGCTGCCTGCCCCAGTATGTACCCAGGGGTTGGGTGGGATTGTACTGGGGTGGCTAGCCTACGCAGCCATGCATGCCACCATGGGTACGCTACTTATAGGCTGTAGCTCAAGAAGACCTAGTGTCAGTACATCTATGTGACCTGGAAACAACACCTCCTAGCTCAAATATAAATGTACCCTATTTGTACCATGCAAATTCAATGATAACTCATGCAAATATGTCTCCTCAACCTGGGGATCACCCCAAGCTCCAAGTGTAGGCGTAGTCAGAGTGTGGCCATTTTTAGTATTTATTACTGCTTGTATTTGCATTGTGCCCTAATCAGGGTCAGGGACCCACTGTTCTAGGCACCACACAAACATATGGAAAGAGGCAGTCATTGACCAGAAAAGGCCTTGATCTGACACTTCTCACATTCTTAAATGGGAGACAGAACTGACTTCAATAGGACCTAAACACATGATTAAAGTTAACCACCTGCTTCAGTTCTTTGCTGAATCAGGGCCTGCCCTAAAGTAAAACAAGAACAAACAAACAGGTGGTTAGAAGAGGGAATGAGGATAGCAGTGATAGGAACATGTGATCACTTTGTGTGACCAGACAGCAAATGTGAAAAATCAGGACAGGGAGTGGCGAGTAATAGGAGCCTATATAAGAAAAAGTCCCCAAAATCAGGACATCTGGTCATCCTATGGACACACTGTGTTCTACTGGATAGTTCTGAGTCAAAAGGCTTTTACTTTTCCCCCAAAATACAGGATGTACGTGAATGAAGTACATATCTGCTCTCCCCGCTGGCTGGCTGGATTACCCATGGCAGCTGCTTTTTTTTCTGATAGGTAGCATGGGTGCAATAGGTTTTTAGGAGCAATTTGAAGGACAGCAGGATAGTGGCATGAGGCTATGGACCAGAATGGGGAGGGCATTCTTTGGTGATGCTGATGCAAGCAGTTGACAAACACAAAGCTGACACTGGCATTATTGGCAGAGAGAAGGCAAGTGATGACTTGAGAAGATATAAGAATAGATAAAGCAGGCACGTTCCCTTAAGAGATGTATTTTGTCTGATGTTGCTTTGGAAGATGCCTTACAATTTTTCAGTCTCTGCAACATTCTTCCTCTTGAAGAGTTTTTAAATTTAATTATTTACTTGGTGTGTTTGCTGTGGGCATCTATTGACTTCCCTGATCTTATTTTTCCCAGTGTGACTGGATATCAGCTCTCTCTTCCCCTCTTTTGCCTTTGATGTATTTCATTCATTTCAGATAGACAATAAACCAGATTATCACTGAAAACAAATGGGAGAAACACCATAGTGTGTGGTAGGGGGCAGATTAATAAATCACAGAGTTTTCACTCTAGACCCTCTGAAGTTTGATAGAGAAGGTGGTTTCAATTTGACAGCAGGAAGTTGACAGGAAGCTGGATTTATTCTGGTTTCTCTTTTCTCTAGAGACCGTTATATTGTAGTATACAGTGAAACATATTCCAAAGGAACTGCTGAACATGACCATCACAATCTTAGTCCCCAAGGGAATTCCTCCATATCAACTGCATTGTGTTATCGGTCCTCCTATTAGAACAATCACTAGAGATTGCCCTGGACAAAACTCCCTAAACTAAATGCCCTGGACATTGGGGGAATTTGGAATCATAATCCTATTCTGCATTTGAATTTTGCTCTGTCTCTACAGTAGGCCAGCCTAAAACCCTAGGATTGAACACCCCTTAACTTTGAGATGTTTGAAATCTGATTTTTTCAGTTAGACCTGATCTCCGTAATTAACAGATTTCACTTTACATACTGCTGAGGTGCTTTCTGCAGCATATTAGACCATTTAACTAGCTTCTTTGAAAAGCTCAAAACGTATTGAGGTCTGTGAGGTTGCATGGATGTATCTGGAGGGCAGAATCTGGCCTGTGGGCAGAAATTCAAGGCTGGAACCAATGTTTTTAAGTCCTCTCCATTTTCAGATAATATTATAACTACAGGAGAATATGTACTCCCTCGACGTAATGAAATCACAATGTAGAAAGAGAACCAACACCTGTTTAAATAATGTTTGTGCAGTGGTATTGTAGTTGTGTTGGTCCCAGCATATTAGTGAGACGAGGCGGGTGAGGTACTAGCTTCTATTGAACCAACTTCTCTCTCACCAACAGAAGTTGGTCCAATAAAACATATTACATCATCTACTTTGTCTCTCTAGATAATATTTAGACAGTTTGTATGCTGTATAGTGTAAGATGTTAACCCTCAATAAACATGACACAATTCTCAAACCAGAGTTAGTGGGACAGAACTGATTTTAGGAGCCTCCATTCAATCTAAACTACAGTGATCTCTATTGAAAACTTTCCAGTTTTGCCTTACATAAGTGGAGGGTATTTGCAGTACTTACAATAGGAAATACTTAGGGCATACCACAAATTCTGACATAACATTCATTGGTTAAGTTAACGATAAGATTTTAAGATTGTTCTAGCCAGGATGGTCCACTTTAACTTTTTATCACAATGTAGTCTTAAAATTATGAGGTAATTAATAAACAAGTCAAAAACTAATATGAACTTTCTGTGGCAAAATTTCAAAAACCTGAGTCTTTGCTACACATGGATTCATTTTGAAAACAAATAATTTTGCACACAGATTGGTGCTCAAGTGACCAGTATCATGACCCATGTTTTGTGGGTAAAAATGCATGGATTTTGGTCACGTAGCATGGCACATGCACAAGTTTTGCTGTAATGTTTGAAAATTTAATCCTCCTAGATTCCCCTCCTACAGTTTAGAAACTCTTAATCATAAAAGCTCAGCCTGAGGCTTTGCAGGTAAAATGAATAAATTCCACGAGCAATGAGTGTTTATATTAAAGAAAAGCCTTAATTTAAAAAGCTAGTGTATTAATTAAGACTGTTGGGATCACTTGCCTTTTGCACCAAACTTACTTCACTCATTTGCACATCATTGTACACCCCTGCACCTTTGAAACAGAGGAGTTCTGCCTCTTTCACATGTCACTCTCCCCAGGGACCACAAGGAACCTCCTCTTTGGCACAGCAGATTTCCAGCTCCGTGGATTTGGAGCCTATTCTGGAGGATTCCCTGGAGACATAGATACTACAGGGCCTGTGGCATTCAGGAGCAGCAGAGAAAAGGAAAACTATTTTTATTTAGATCTCTCTCCTCCTAAATCTACACCATTCTGGGCCAATTTTTCGGTTAAGGTGAAGAGAATTAAGAAACCCACGTTTTTTCCTTGACAGGGGATGGCAGAAAAGCAAATTCTAACACCAACGGATACATGAATAGAAAACTCTTTGAATTAAACCTCAGAGTTTCCTTTCCACTCTGTTGGCTAATGATGTGTCTGGACAAATGTGGCCTTATGTCATCCTGACTTGTTAAAGAAACTACCATAAAAAATGACTACTAATCAAGTCAGATGTACCAAAAATGTCCTAACATACCTTTTCTGTAAAGAAACAATTGTCACCAAGGTATTCTACAAACAGGAGATGGGACTATATATTACCATGCCATGATGCACTATATTTCCTGTGACAGGGCTTAACTGCAGGGCAGAGGAAAAAACCCAATTAGTCACACTGTGCACCTGGAGAGAGGTGATTAAGTAATTGCCTGCTGGCTAGAAGAGCAGTGGCCTTTTAAGTAGCCTTACAAGTAGGCTCAGGGAGCTCAGTTGTGGAGATGTACTACAGTTGTAGGGACAGGTGTCTCTGGAAGAAAGAAGCTCTGGGATAGGGGTTTAACAAACAGGAAACAACTCAGGAAAAATGCTACAGGAACAGGCTAGGCTCCTGAAGTGGAAGCCCTGAGGTAGGGCCAAAGGAAACCTGAGTGGGACAGAATGGAAAGGGCAATAGTTTGAAGATCTGATTGGATTTTAATTTCAACTTGTTTGTGCTACTTTGGAAGGTAACAACAGAACACCTGTGGAGGGGTGTGGGAAGTCAGAAGAAGACGCAGGCTGAGAATGGCCATTGAAGGTCTGAGGGAGAGTCCCTAGTGAGGAGGGAGGGGACAAGAGACAAGAATCTTATTCTGTACTGTGACCAGAGATGAGGTGGAGCCCATGAGGTGTGGATATGCTATTACACTCCCCTGACAAACAGCTCATTCTTGTTTCTGAGTGTTACCTCAGGAAGAGAGTGTTTTTTTCACAGAAATGTTTGAGACTTTACCGCTGGTGAACAGTCCTGGAGACTAGAGTATTCTGTTTATCCATAGCAAAGTACAGTATAGGCCAGGGGTCTCAAACATGCGGCCAGTGGGCCACATGTGGCCCGCAGAGTTATTTCCTACTGCCCGCCATCGGCGCCGACTCCACTGGCAGCCAAGCTCCAAACATTACTGAATGTTTATATTTTATTAAAAACTTTCTTTGAATTACAGTTTTTAAAAAGTTAATACATTGGCTTTTAATAGCATACTATATTACTCTTTTCATTTTTGACTATACTTTTGTATCATTTTATGAAAAGGTTTCAGTGATGCGGCCCTCGGGCCAATGTATTAGTCCTCATGCGGCCCTTGTGGTGATTTGAGTTTGAGGTCCCTGGTATAGGCAGTCTGCAGTGCAGCCTTCTCTTTACTTTCCTACCTGTTAAGCCTCAAACTCAGTTGGAGGGATATCTGGAAAAGAAGGTTTCATGATAATCAGTCTTTGGTGTCTCTTAAGTCTACTGGCAGTGATAACAGTTGTGGCATAGACTCTTGTTTACTAGACTGAACAACACTCCCTGTTTGAAAATATATTTTTAACTTCATTACAGAATAAAGTAGGATTATAGGCTGAGTGGCAAAGGGAGACATTTCTTTATAAGATCAAATATTTCCAGAAAATCATACACAATCACATGGCTTTCTGGTTCTTAAAATGTTACATTTAAACCCTTTGGGGACCTAGCCTGGGACATATTACAGGTTCTTCATTTTTTCCTGCCTATAAAAAGGAAATGTGCATCCACTCTTTCCACAAATGCACCAGTTTTGGACATGTCATGCATTCCCCCTTCCCCTTTTGAATCTCTTCCAGCTGGTGTGACAAAACAGTTGTGGGAAGAAAAATCAGCACACTGAATTCTGGGTCTTGCAGCTGGAGGGCCCAAGCAGGCATCCGAAAGCCAATGCATATACCCCTGAAAAGCCAGGTGAATTACTGTATAATAACTGGACAAATAAAAGAAGTTTCCTCTTCCACTCTCTCCCTTTGCATGCTAGTCAGTTAAAATTGAGGATATCTTCATTTGTAATGCTCTCAAGATATTGATGGGTACATAGCTAGGTACTGTACTGAGCAGCAAATAGGAAGATAATATTCTTCAATTATTTTGTCTATGCAATTGGGACAAATCAGTTCCCCAGATCACTAGTTCCCTGAATGTCTCTGTGGATGAGCTCTAAAAGCATCACCAAAAAAATGAAAGGTGCTGTGGTACCTGGAGCAATAAGGAAGGAGTCAGGAAATTTGTACCTACAGTTCTCACATCAATTTATGAATCAAGGCTTGTTTCAAAAGAGAGAGGGTTGGATTCTGATCCCATCCTGTTGTAAATCGGGAGTAACTGCAGTGAAGTCAGTGGAGTTAAAACAGCGTCATCGGTGTAAATGAGACCAGAACCGGGCTCATAGTGATGACTGATGACATACTAAGTTAATTCTTTTCCCTGCATGAGATCTTGTGTTGGGTATTTTGTGGTTTCACGCTGCTGAGAACTATCAGAAGATCTCATGGGAAATCATGTGGCTATGAAATGAATTAATCTGTATCACTGTTGCACAGCAGGGCCTGTAATTAAGCTGTAATTCCTCCCAGATAGTTTTATAGTTCTCCTTTCGTAATCATCTCCAATTCTAAACTGTAGTTCTTCTGACCTTAACCCAGTTGAGATTTATGGAGCCTTGGTTGAGGCAGGATTGCCCTTTGTGATATTATTTTAAAGAACTTGATTTTTTCTTGCCCCAAGAATTGAACAGGAAAAATAGAGGAAAACTTACTTTAGGAGTCCAGGACTCATAAGTTACACCTAAAGCTGGATGCTACAGAGGCTTTCTGTGGGCAGATAAAAGAAGCTTTAGCCTTGGGTGCTAAGGAAACTATGCAGAATTCAGACTCTTCAGGAGTGTAGTCAAGCTCATTGTTAGCTATCCAAAGGAAGTATCATGCTATGCTTAATGTAAAGCCTCTAAAAGCTCTGCTTTTGATGAGATCTTTCAAAATGGATAGGTCAAACAATCCGTAAGAATCATAATGTCAAATGGATTTCATGGTAGAGCTAGATCTAACATTGCTTTTTAAGGTGTCCCCATAAACTGACATTAATGAACATTTGTGAAATTCTTAGGGGAGGTCACTGATTTATTAATTGAAAGCACTGGAGGTTTTTTGTTGTTGTTGTTTTGTTTTTTTCCAGACCCTTTTGCCTGTAGTGCAGTGACTCACTAGCCCTCTGCCAAGATTCTGAAGCTGCGGCTGTTGATTTACTCAACAACTATAGATGACATCTTTATTGTTGCTATGGAAGTTTTGGCTTTCATAGAATACTCAGGGCCTGAGAATATAAAGATTCCATTGAAAAATGAGTCTTTGTCCCAAAGAGGAGAGGGGAGATCGAAAGCTTTGAAATTGAGAATGAGCATGCTCCTGATTGCAGTTTTGCATTCTTATAGTATAAAAGCTGAGAAAAAGAGAAGATCAGCTGATTGTTTTTCTGGTCTTATTATCCTGCCTTGACTGTTCTTCATGTTTCAAAGGTAGAAGCATCTATGATATCATTTTTTCTAACCTATATACTTCAATTCTTACTTTTTATAGGTCCTCACCCTCATTCTTTTAGGTGGGTTAGTGCCTACATGTTCATCTGAGACAAGGGAAACTAATATGTGACACACATGAAAATATTTTGTTTTCTCATTAAATGTATACTCTCAAACTGAAATTGTTAACTGTTTGAGAACTATGGCTTTACAAGAGAGTTCTCTCCCTATAAATCATATGCTTTTTAGATCCTTTCTAACTGTCCAAAGTTGTGTTAAAGTCTCTACTCCAATGCTGGTTGCTTGAAGAAGTGTTTTTAAAAATAGGGAAAAGAAGTGAAAACATCGAAATCCCTGTTGACGCCATTGTTAAAAAATTGTGTTTTTTCAGAAAGCTTGATGACAATGCTGTCTCTATTCATGGTTCTTTAAAGACACATAGGTTAGTCATACATTGTCCTAGTTCTCCAGCTGTGGGGTAGAGACTATTTTATTGCACATTTTTTATTTTATTGAAATTGGTTCAGATTTGAGGATACCTAATTAAAGAAAATTCTAACTCTTAGCATAACAGCAAGGATCCAATATAATACTTAGAAAGCTTCCAGGCTCAGGGTTAGGCATCTGAGATCAACTGAGCATTCAAAGGTTTGATTTATATTCGATAGTGCACCTTTTCAAAACTATTAAGATGGAAACAGTAAAGAGCCTGATTCTGTGTTCTTCTTTGAATGCCAGTTGCTTCAGGTGCAATTCTGGAGGAAGTGTCCCATATGCTGCGAATGGCTTGTATTTTCAATAGCAAATTTTTGTCTTAGTTCATTATTACCAGGAAATCACATTCTTCACCAGGATGTCAGATGCTTGTATGGACATGCTTATCCATTGTGATCCAATGACCAAGTGGGATATCTCATGACAGCCTATTTGATGAGTGCCCATTTTAAAACAGGAATATTTTAAGCTATATTAGTCCTTGATTCAGCAAAGAATCTTAAGTGTGTGCTTTAGTGTCTTGCTGAACTGGACCTTGAGACCACTGTCAAGGTCCTGTTTCGTTTTGTGGTAAATTTTCAATGTGATGTATAGCCTTACTACTTCCATTACTGTTTAATGGCAGGCGCACCAGAATTGCAACGTGTTCTGATAACTGTGGCTGTTCTGCGCTGCAATAGTCCTGATGTAAAACTGTGGCATAGTGAAAAAGGTATTTGTTGCACAAGTTCCTGAGTGTCACAAACTCAACTGAAAACTGATTTATGCTTATATCTCATTGATTAAAAGACTTTCAAGTTTGTCTTGTGATATCACTTAGCAAGTCAGACCTTATGTATGTACAATAGAGCCTATTCAGCTTTTGCTACAGGCACTAGTCCACAAAAGGAAATACAATGTCACCCTGCACAGGTGAGCAACACAGATAAGTGTAAAAATGGTTCGCTATTAAAAGGCTGCTGCTGGTGCATAGCTAGCATTTGTCTCATTAAAAACCTGTCACTGCACAGGGAGCAGACTGCTCCTTGGAGCTGAAATTAGATGTCAGTTGCCTCAGAATATGCTGACACAAGAAAAAGGATGGTAACAATGGTCTCCTTCTAGTGCCTTGGAAATCAGCTGGTACTAATTGGAGTGAAGTACTTCCCAGCAGCCCAATAGAGGCTTGACTGTAAATCTATTACCCAAAAATCTGGGGATGATTGGAATCATAATGACAGATGGGTGTACAGAGTCAGAATTGTATTAATGAATAATATTTAATTTGGATGAAAAGAAAACACTTTCTGTGGTAAATATTGCATATACCTTGCCTCTCTGCATGCTCACTTTTTACCAATCCATGCCCTCCAAAGCTGGTTGAAATGTGTGCTAACAAAATCAAAACATGTTTCCTGGAGACTAAATGTCCTGTCCAGAGCAGTGTTGTCTGATCCATATCCTTTTACAGCATTACCAACCAAGGCTATTTGAGATCCTGTTTTCATGAATGTAAACACGCTGTCCATATACTTCCGAGGTACAGGGTAAAGGAGTGTCTCCTTGCCTTGCCCCAAAGTTCATTGACTTTACACACATCCAGGCTCAGGAATGTGGATAGAGGGTACTGGAATAGAGATGAAAGCATTTGAAGACTGAAGTAGTTAAATAATTTAGTATTAGATTCTGAAACTGACATTAATTCCACAAACAGTTCTGAGTTTTTGATAGTATGTTTTACAATACAGGCTATTTTCTTTTATTTTTCCTGATAGTCCTACTAAAGACACTTTACTAGTGTAACAGGAAAGAAGTGAAAATATAGGGATATTGCCTGTCCAGTGCTCTGATAGGGAGATGCATGGGATTTCCAGACAGTAGTATGATACTGTGAAATTTTACCCTGTAAATTACATTCCTGTAATACGAGAAACTAGCATAATCTTTTGGCCCATGTTTTACATGGCTGTGACACAAACAAGCCCAGAGGAAAGTATTTATTGAGGGTCTCTGTGTAGAGGTTTATTTTGGACAGGAAGCAGTGTGGTCCATTTGATTGGGTACCAGATTGGGAGTTAGAAGATAGGGGTTTTCTTCCATCTGCCACTGTCTTGCTCTATGACCTTGGGAAGTCACTGATGGCCTCCATTTTCAAAGGTCATCAGCATTCCCTGCTGCCATGGACTATTGGCACAAAGAGGCTAAATTCTGTCTCTCCATTTCCCCTTCAATAAAACGTGGATACAATACTCACTCAGATTTGCCAAATAGTTTGGCATCGAGTCAAAGCTATTAATAAGACTTTCATAAAGCTTGTCATCCTAGCATGAGTCTCGAGAAGAAGAGTTGGAACCTCAGCACCTCTAAAAATCAGGATAGTTTTTAGTTGCCTAAATCTGGACTCGGGCACCAAAGAATGAAACTTTTGTCTTAAATTATCTGCCTAAGGGCTACATGTTGAGCCAGTGGCAGAACTGAGACTACAGCTCAGGAATTCCAGATCCCCCAGTCTAATGCTCAATTCAGTTGATCATGTTACCTGTCTTTTGGGGCCTTCTTCTAACTGCTGCTTAGGAATATGAAAATGAACCCAGGTATTTTATTCAGGAGAAAATCCTAGGTGCTTGATCTTCATCACTTCAGCTAATATATTGATGTGTATTTATTTTACAGTCTTCAGTGTCTCTGGTAAGAACTCTTAGGATCTGAGAATAGACTGCACTACTTAATATTTCCACATGTGCTGTCTGCCATTTCTTCAGGGTCTGATGTCACATTATAGCAAAGGAGGGTAATATAAGGACTGATTATTGTTACTCCAGTTTTATCTCATAATGCTCAGTTACTGCACTGGATGTTTTTATTATGTATTTCTAACTGCAAATACAGCTTTCTCCCTTTTCTGTTCCTGATATTCTCTGTTGCTGACATTCTGCATTTGCTGTTTTGCAAGTAACCCATCTTGCTAAGGCTTCATCACTGACTTACTAGAATAAGCATTCAGACTGTCAGTTTCTCTTGAAGTAAAAAGGAACAAATCAAAAGCTGAGATCTTAAAATGTTGTTAGTAGTGGAAAAGGAATTCTGTGAAAAAGAAATCCTGCTCTTCTGTATGTATTCTCTCTGTGACTTGAATATCAAATATGTTCACTTGACAAGTCAAAATGAGATTTTTCTCAACTGGTGGCAACATAACATCAGGCTGATATCTAAAATTCAAGCTACATTCTTCCCAGTGCATATATCACTGTGTGATAGGGTGCCTTCCCACACAAGTGATGAAAGGGTTAATGTGGGGGTGGAGAACCCGATTAACTCATCTTGTTGCACCTGGACGGTGGACCGGGTCTAATTAATGATGAAACCCAGCTGGGACTGTGTGGTTCTATAAACAGGACATTTGGAGCAAAAGGCAGCTTCAGGGGAAAATTCTGCAGTTACCCTTCTGGTAGTAGGGAATAAGGAGAGCAGTAGGAAACAGGAAGGCTCTTGCAGGCAAGGAGAAAGCCCAGGGAAAGGTTTGGTAGGAAGAAGTCCAGGAAGGTGTCAGTAAGAAGTCTGGTGGAGTGAATCTTGATGGTTGTCTTAGAATCCCTGGATTGGAAACTAGAGCAGAGGGTGAGTCTGTGTTCCACTACCAGCCACCCATGAAGGTGGGGTGAAGCCCCTGACATTAGGGAATAAGGACTTTTGAGAGCCCTGAAGAAAGGCTATCCTGACCACTGAGCCCAGACAGTGTGGACCAAGGGATTGGACATGTGTTTCTCTGGGATTTTGTTAGCCTGGAAGAGGTGCTACTAAATGTAGCCTGACTAGAGGGCTATTGAAGAGGTAGACTGCTGGAGGGCTGCAGCAGCTGTCAGCAGGGAGCACTAAACAAGGAGTGCATTCCATGCCACACTCAGCCATGAGGGGTGCTCCAGTCGTGAGTACAATCTTCTACACACTGCCAGTCCAAAGGTGAAAGTTCTGGTGTCTGCAGAACTTAGTTGCATGAAAACAATGAAACTGTCACATTGTTTCAACTGTGCTCATAAGAGGCAAACATTAGTGCTTTGTTTTTGTAATAGTCTGGGAGACCTCATAAGTCCTGGTTGCTAGGACATGAGCTATACTTAATATCTGATATCAGATATGGGTCCCCCAGGTTGCTCTTCATCCATGGAGCTGTACGAACAAATGCTGGTTTAAACTAATGTAAATGGTGAATTTTCTGTAACTTGAAGTCTTTAAACCATGATTTGAGGAGTTCAGTAACTCGGCCAGAGGTCAGGAGTCTATTTCAGGAATGGGTGAGGTTCTCTGGCCTGCAATGTGCAGGAGGTCAGACTAGATAATCACAATGTCCTTTCTGACCTTAAAATCTGTGAGTCTCTATGTCTAATAAAGAAAACATGGGCAGTTCCTTGCTCAGAAGCTGTGTTGCTGTTTCAGGTACTGAGTATTGTTTGGCCTGTTTATACTAGTGGCCTCAGTCCTGTTTGAGAAGGAACATTGTGTATGTTAATCATGTGTGTTCTAATCAATTATGAGTAGAGTTGGTTAAAAATGTTTCCATTCAAACAGCTTTTACAACAGAAAATGTTGTAAAACCAAAATATTTCCATTTTTGGCTGCTGAAATCTGAAGTTTTAGGGTTTTAACAGATTTTTCTCTCTTTTCAGAAGCTTCTGTTTAGTCAAATGTTGACTAAAAGGAAGCTTTTGAAAAGAGGGGGAAAAAAATCTGTCGTCAAAACCCTAAAACTTCAGATTTCAGCAGCCAAAAATGGAACTCTTTTGGTTTTAAACTGAAAAGTTTTGTGTTTTGGATATCAACAACTAAAACTTTTCTGGGTTTTGGTTGCCAAAATATTGATAATTCAGTTTTTCAGTTTAAAAACTGGAAAAAATTTAAAACCAAATATTTTCACTGGGGGGAAAAAATCATTTCTTAGACAGGTCTATTTGTAAGGTTTCCAAATCATTTTTGTTACTTATCAGCACTAAGATAATTTAACTATATATTTTTTCACAACAAAAGTGTCAAACATGACTTAATTTTAATAGATCTGATAAAAATGTGTCTAATGAGAAAAACTGTGTTTGAGTGCTGAGGTTTTTATCTTGTTGAACACTGATATTTTTAAATAAAAATTTTCATAATATACTGTTAACTATTTTGCTATCTTTTGCTTTTTGCCAACAAAGTTGATTTTTTTTTATCAAAACACTATGGAAAGGGTTATCAAAATACTTATAAAAATGTTTGGTTCATACAAAACCCTGGTTTTCAGTAAATGAGAAATTTCTCAGTGTTTTGAAAAAACAAAAACCAGTTCCTTTTCAAACGTTAATGTAAAACATTTTCACTAAAATATCTTTTGACTGGCTCCAATTTTTTAGGTCTTCTCTCCAGTAGACTTATTTTCCTAACATTTTCAGTATTATTATATGCCGATGTAGCTCTACCAAAGTAGCTATGGTGGAAGTACTAGTGTAGACAGGGTATTAGCAGCCACTGGTGTTCCATCTAAATCTGGTGTACTTTTGTTTTTGTGCTGTAAGTAAATATGCTTGCCAAGCATAATGGTGTTGACATGAGCCACCAAAGTCTGAGTTTTCTTCTGTTTCCCACAATTTATTTAATTATGCTGATTAGTGTGTGATGAATGAGAATCCTATCAGTCTTAATCTGGGTAAGAGAGGGGGAACAAACTTCCTGGGGATCATTTCTTTATATATTTTCCACTTGTTAAAGTTAGGACTGAATTTTTATGCTGGCAAATTGCCAGTGCAAATACCTTTAGATGCAGTTTAATTATGTCACTGGAGCCAGGCATCTTAGTACCCAATTTGCAGGCACAGTCATGTAACTAGATCTCTTAATGACATTAATTTTAATTATGCTTAACAATCTGTTCCACCTTGTATTTAGCTGTGATACTCTGGTTACCTTTCCCACACCTGAAGAAGAGCTGTGTAAAGCTCAAAACTTTGTCTCTTTCACTAGCAGAAGTTCGTCCAATAAAAGATATTATGACACCCATCTTGCCTCTCTCATTAATTTTACCCAGAGATACTTGTGTGTGCACATCTACAAGTCAAAAATGGGGAGCCCATGTTGAAAATGATCTCAGTCTGTTCGTATGAGCAGTTTAAAGTGTGCATCAGCTGAAGAAATATACTAATTCATAATCTTACAGCAAGGGTTGCAGATAGAATTGGGGAAAAGAGAGAGAGACTTAAATATACTGAACAGTGTCTGATAGCTAAATACAGATGTGTTTTGTGTATTTGTTTTCCTAGCCAGATTCCAGATCGAAAGTTGACACGGCTGTCTCTTCTCATGAGGTTTCAGTGATTCACTGCTTGAGTTGTTTGTATTTTAACTGGTGGTTTAAAATTTTAGGATTTAAATGGTCAGAGCTGAGCTTTGAGGTTAAAACTCCATTAAGATAAATGAGGAAAGTTCACACTTCTTTTTGTGCATTTGTTTCAATCTGTCTGGCTGCAGGCTCAACAGATGCAAAGTGCACTGCTTACACAGTGAACTGTATGTTTCCACAAAGAAACCTGTTACTTCACTTAAAATAAAAAGAAGGATAAGAAACATCATCAAAATCTAGGGAAAGATTCAAAATTAACAAAATCAGTAAGTAGACACAATGCAAGTAAGATACAATGCAAGTTACTCTTCCATTGATTCCCTGGTCAATTAGATAAACCCCAAAACAGGTGTGTGTATACATCTCTAAATTATTTGGTTTACCCTTGCAGACTCCAACTAGCAGACTAGGCAATTGTAATAATGCACTGTGAGCACATTGCAAAGTTCTTTGTAGCTCTATGCATTATATGTGGAAACTGATAAAATCACAACTGGAGGCAGTGTGTTGATAATTTGGTCTTCAAGACATCATGGAATAAAGGGGTTGCCTTGCTAGTCATTTGCAACATTTCCTCTTTCATTCACTGTTATGTAATATACTCTGCATTGTGGTGGACTGATGTTTTAGACGTAAGAGAAAGCAGTGTACAGGCCAGAACCTTAGCTGGTAAAAATGATCATAGCTCTTCTGAAGTCAATGGAGTTTACACTAGTTGAGGATCTGGCTCTGTTTGTAATTTGCATGTAGCATGTAAAGATCTATGATATTTTTTGATATGAAAGGTTCTATTATATATAATGTATCAGTTGATAAACCAGGTTGAGGAGGTTTATGATAACCAACTTAAGCCCCTTATGCAGCTGTGTTATGTCTCCACCAAACTGAAATACCCTTTCCAAGTTTTGCATAGCAAAAAAGGCAAGACCCAGCCCATCTGCTAAAACTCCTTATCCGTGAGGAAAGTTCCTCCAGAACCACCATGTGCTCAATTCTCCCCTCACTCCAAGGAATCAATGGAAGAGTAACTTACATTGTATCTTACTTGCATTGTGTCTACTTACTGATTTTGTGAATTTTGAATCTTTCTCTAGATTTTGATGGTGTTTCTTATCCTTCTTTTTATTTCACGTGAAGTAATAGGTTTCTGTGAGGAAACATACAGTTCACCCAAAGTTAAGCGGGGCATGGAGGAGAAACAGATGAAGACATCCAAATGAAACAATTCCTGTAAGGCTATATTTATTTCCAGCCTGCACTGTTCACGTCAGTGGGGATTTGTAAGAGAAATCAGTTTAATATTTCTGAACAGCCATTATCATAATAACACAAAACTCCCGGAAGGTATTTCACATGGGGGGAAAAGAATTGCATTGCAATTCTGACAAATATCCACAACAGTCACAATATTTTATTATTCTGCCAGAAATATTGAATCTCACTGGGGTTACTAACTTAGCTTTGCCCACCAATGCCATGTTTATCATCATTGTATGTTGATGTTTCTGGCTAAAGTGTGAATTTCTTGTATTTATTGGCAGGGAAGGGGGATGTGAGGTCCTTTCAAACTACAAAACTGGGAAGCGGGAAATGCTAATAGCCATACATATACAACATTCACGTTGTGTGGGTGCTGTACGGTGGCTACAAAACCTTGCATGTCAAGACCCGATGTTCTATATCAGTATTATTACCGTGGTAGCAAACTGTCGGGGGCGGGGGGGAGAGAGGGGTCACCATCTCCTCAGCACCGTCTCCTGGCTACCAGCCTGCTCCTTCCCAACCAAGGTATGACTCAGGCCCCTCTCTTCCTGAATGTTTGCCTTTTTGGTTCTCCATCTGAACTTTTAGATACAGAATGTTGTCTGCACCACTAGGGCTTTGTACAGCTTTACCCACCTCCTCAAAAGAAACAGAAAAGTTTTTTGCCCAATTGGACTCACAACTGTTTCTTCAGGACTCTGAATTCAGGACTCTCTTACCCTTGTTCTTGCTCCTCTTCCAGTGCAAAACCCCTCACTCTTCCTGAAGTTTCTTCTCCCCAGCATACCCTAGTTTCCTGCCAGAGACAGGGTCGCCAACTCCAAATATTCAAAAATCATAAGTCAGGCTCACCAAAAATCATGATTGGCTTTAAAAACATGAAATTATGTAAAAATGAACAGATTTGGGGTTCTTTTTATTTACCTTCTGCTTTTTGAGCCATAAGAGTTCACAGGGGTCACATTTTGAAGCTTTTGCCACAGTCACGGGGGCTAGAAACTTACTTTTTCTTTAAGAACAAAGGCTGAAATCATCACAATGCCACTTGATTCCATGTAGTAAGATACTACTACTTAATATGAATGAATCTAGCAGAATAGGCCCCGGTGGGAGTATTTGTAGAGTAAAACACTGCTCAGCATGAAGGAGGCAGGGAATGGAGGGGAAAATCTGACCCTAAATTTGTGACACATACAGCTTAAGTAGCCAACAGTGCGCCTACATTCCCAGTTAACTTGTGTGGTGAACAATGCAGTGAAGGTGTGCTGTGACTTAGACTGTACTTGTTCACAGTGCATCTTTTCAGGCAAACATTGCACATCATGTCAGGTTCACAGACTCTCCTGAGACTCTTGAAGTTGAAGATGCCAGGATACGATGCTCTCTAGACAGAATGCTTTGCTTTGGCCTTAGGTTTTATACCATTCCAACCAGGCTGTGACTGCAATTGAGGAAACACAGCTACAAAGATCTCCAGTTTACTGAGATCTTGAGGTTCATGACACTCAGCTGCAATGTTAAATAACTTGTCACTTGGGATAAAACGTTTAGCTCTTCTGTTTGGAAAGCTTAAAGAAAGCAAACAAAAAACAGAAAAATTGACACTGAGAGGTGTTTAAATAGAACAAATAAACAGTGACAGAAAAGATATGCAGGAGGCTAAGCTTTCAGGCCAGGCGGTCACACTTAGTTAGGTGACATTCATAGAGCAGAAGGCTGTGTTTGTTTTTCCTGTTCCTGTTCAAGCAAATTTATTGCATTATCTGTCTTATTTTGACACTTCAGTGTTTAGGGTTTCTGTTCTAGACGACAAAGGGCATAAAAATTATTGTAAGGTTTACATTTCTGGTGGTAGATTTTGACATGTGTTAGCTAAAAGTGTCCTATCTTCAAAGCAAGTTAGAAGAGGTAGCTTTGATGGGGCGTATGTACTGTTCAGTCTCTGATGAAAGATGCCTTAAAAAAAACAACATCGTACTAAATTACAGAAGAAAATAAAATCCTTTCCTCTTTCATTTCAGCCCTGGATCTTGTAATGACAAACACAAACACAGATGTCTGATTCCACTTGCAGTCCCAATCCCTTTGATGGAACTCTACACAGGCACAGAGAGTTTTCACTAGGATAATAGTTTGTATAGAAGGTTGGACTCTGCTTGTAGAGAGATAAGGTGGTTGAGCTAATATCAATTATTGGACCAACTTCTGTTGGTGAGAGAGACAAGCTTTCAAGCTGCACAAAGCTGCTCTTCAGGTCTGGTAACTATACTCCCAGCATCACAGCAAAATGCAAGGTGGAATAGATTATTTAGCTACATTCCATACAGAGATAAAGTAAAAAGGCTCTCCCTGTCCCTAGCAGCTTGCAATAGGTAGGTGAAACTAGCTGGGGTAAGGTTGGGTGGGGACTATTCAGAGAAAGCAACTGAAAACAGGTTGTGGGCAGAGCTAAAGCAAATTCAAAATTTTATTTGAGTAAATGTTACCACTGTCATCATGCCTGATGCACCATGGAGCTTCCAGACTTTTAGGCTTGAACTGCTATGGCTTGAGCTAAAACTCTCTAACTGCAGCTGTAACAGACCCCTATCCTCTGTAGATTGTGTGCTACAGCGCTCCCTCTGCCACTCACCAATGGGTTATATAAATAGTAAAGAAAACATATTTGAGTACTTTTCCAGTGCTATTTCATATCTTTTAACCTTTTTATGCATTAATTTATATTTATCTAAGTATTTGCTACATCACCTCTTCTCCCCAACCCCATCTCCAGCAGTAATAAGCATGGAGTGTGGCTTCCCCAATCTCTTCCTGCATAAGATAGGTCCTGATTCTGCAACCACTCGTTCATGCTGTGGTTAGATGTTGATAGATATTTGGCTGTGTGTGTGTGTGTGTGTGTGTGTTCCCTCTGTGTGCCACTCCAGCTCTCCACAAACAGATGGCACGGCAGACCTCTAGTCAACTGCCCAATGACCAGAAGATCTGTTAAGGGATGAAGGCACCCAGACAGGTTTATTGTTGACAAAGCATGGTACTAATATCCTGCAGACTTTACTGGACCACCAATATTTGTATGCCTGTAACAATGGACCAGCTCAGTGAACAAACGGACTTTCCATTTCTCCCTAGGCCAGACAAAGGTACTCCCTCTGAGATACATCTTTATACCCTGATACAAACAAGTTATTACTGCCACTCTGACATAGTTAGTTACTGCCCCCTGACGTGGCTAGTTATCATCCATCATCTTGTACATATTGATTTAGTCAAAACATCTTTATTGTGTATTGTCATCTTGATCTTATCTTTTAGGTTCCTGTTGTTATTGGGAAATGTTTTTGTACCATCCTTGATATTGGAATGTTCTGGTACCACTTGATATCAGGATGTGATTGTGTGAGCACCCTATGACTAGCACTTCTTAGGAATGTGTATTTCTGCAATATCTGCCCTGTTATTGCCAAATTCTGTGAGCAAATCCTCCCTCATACCCGGTCTCTGATACAGGGGCTCAGGCTCTCTTCCTACTGTCCATGCAAAAGTCCCACTGCAGTCAATGGGCGTGACAGGACAGGAGCTGTAAGAACCATTTCCTGTGGCATCTCATACCAGGAATCCATTTTCATTGCCGTCCTGCCTTTCTACAGCCATGTGTGTTGCTGCTTACTGGGACCTCCAACATAAGCCTGTCTAAGGCCACATACCAAGAATACTTCTTGAGGGGCGGGGTTAGAAGGGGATGGTTTCAAATATTGTTTTTTGCAGCTTTGTATCATAATCTCATCTTTTGATGGGGGCGAGAACAATATCTTTGTACTATCCACATTATAGACAGTGACTCCTTCTTGTCCCCTTTTTCCTCAACCCCTGTCAGCGTTTGAGCCACAGATACAGCTATCATTACTATTCAGTTGTGTTACTGTATCCCTAAATGTAGCTGCCATTTCAGAGCTCCAACTCTCTGTGGAAACTAATACCATTTTGTTCACAAACCAAACAGCTGGATTAATTTACTTTAAGGGATGATAAGCTAGTGACACTCTATAATCAGTCAAAGGCTTAGATGGCATCCTCCAGCCCAGTGAGCAATTTCAACACAGCTTAGTGAAACAACTGCCGTCAGGTGTAGCTTGTTCTTTCATGTTTTAATTCTTCTTTTATTTCCTTACCAATTGTAATAAGGATCATGTAATTAAAGGAATAGGTTACCATTGTCACAAAGTAATTTGCATCTGGGGCTAGAGATAAAGTGTACCTGTCATAGTAAAGTGTAACTGATTGTCTCCTAAATTCTAAATAGCTCTAGCCCCAGTTATTAAACCACTGTAGGCTTTTTTATAACAGGCCCTTACAACAACCTGAAGAAGAGCTCTGTGTAAGCTCGAAAACTTTTCTCTCTCACCAACTGAAGTTGGTCCAATAAAAGATATTACCTCACCCACCTTGTCTCTCTAACAAGTCCTTGACATTATCATATGTGCTGTTGAGTTTAATGACCTGTGACGTCCAAAATTCATTTTTGATCCATTTATTATCAATATTCCACTCCAAATGGCTTTGCTAGGAAAGCTACTGTAATACAGGGTGAAATTTCTTTTATCTAGATTTAATTCATGCAAGTAACATATACTTTTTGTCTTCTTTAAAAAGTAAAAATGAGATACAGTTTCTATATAATTGATGATGACCCTCTGCCGTTATTTTATTATACGTACTCTCTAAGCATTATTTTATATTGTACATCAGCTGAAATGAGTCTACAGTGCTTCACTGTCCTATAGCTCATCATTAAGTACTTCTTCATGTTGCAAATCTTAGTTATGTATCTTGTTTCAACCTGCTTCCAGAAACTTTCTTCCTATCAGCTCACTGGAGAACACCTGTAGAGTCTGCTCCTGCTGCATTCAGGCCAATGAGAGTTTTCCCATTGAGTTTGGTATGTGTAGGACTGGGTCCTTAAACATTTTGAGGCAAATTCTACTTTCAGTTGCATGTACCTAGTTACCACTAGCTTCCTTTGAGTTCAGCATATGCATTTCAGGACAGATTTTAACCGCATCTGTGGTGCCATTCATTAGACCATATTCCATATCATCCTGATATTTTAATTGTATTTAACATTTATTCTTGGGTATTTTTGACACATGATGTGCAATAGTGAGTGAGCTGGTTGCTGATTTTCAACTGATAATTCATTAAAGTATGTAAAATGTTCAGATTTGTAGATTTTATTCTAAGGAATTGGGTTAATGGGAGAGAAAAAATGCTCCTTTCTGTAGCAGTGGAAGGCCAAGGCAGCCATCTATTCACATACCTGAAAGACATTGCGGTGCGGGGGAGGAATATAGCGGGGATACCAAATGAAAGTCTTGAGAAAAAATCTGAATGAACACTGTGTTATTAATTTATATTAATCAGCAACTAACCACCATGAAAGCTATTTTGGGAATGAATATCCCCTGTCTAACTCAAGTAACTGCAATCAGTCCAGCATGCCTCTCCTTATCCTAGGCCCTACAAATCCAATATACCCTGTAGGCAGAGACACCACGAAGAAAGATCATTTTTCTTCCTTTTCTTTTTCTCTCCAGCTAAGGCCAAACATAATTAGAAGAATGACAGCCTCAAATGTGAAATATATCTGTTTAATTGTCCTGCCAAACTAAGAAATGAAAAAAGTATGTGGTTTAGCAGCAGAAGTAATTTCAGAGACAATAAGAGTTTTGTCACTGACTTCACTAAAACCAGTGTCCAGCCATAATCTTGAGCCCAAATGACTCTGCTAGTGTGATAACCCTTCTTCTAAATTAAATAAAATAATGTGCATCCTCAATAAAGGGCACAGTCAAAAGTGTGTGTTTTCACCTTCCAGGTGTTACTGAGCATTTTCATTAGTGGAACATAAAGCCAAATTGTAAGTGGCCCTCAGTCAAGTTAACCTTATTAACAAAACCCTTACCACTCTGTTTTGCTGTAATTATTGAAACCATCAGAATATTACTATTGCTAGATGTAGTGTTCTGGAACATCACTACACAGAATACCATAACATTATTTTAAATATAAGAAATGAAGACATTTCTGCTCCATTTCCTTGCGCAACATATGGTTATTTTCACACTTTTACAATGGGTGCCAAATGTTAATGTTGTGATTTTCTTGTGTGTTGCACCTTCTTAGTGTTCACGCTGCACAGGTATAAATGACCATCAGGCTACAACACCCTAGAGACTCAGGATAAAAATCTCTCTTGAAATAAATATTAAATGTTAATTCCATCAAGCAGCTCTGTATTATTGTTTGGGTTGCATTTATCATAGAAAGAGTGGGTTACACTCTCTGTGTAGACTCAGGCTGATTGTAGAAATTGAGAACCTGATCCTACAAGTTGATCCAATGGGCTGTGAATAGGGACAGAGTTTGGTATGCAAGAAACAACATACAGTATCTGGCTCTGAATGTCTTCATCAGAAAAATGTTATGGAACAAATGTGGTAGGAAGGGACCAGGAGGTCCAAGTTCTGATAGATAGAATGGGTCTAGAATCAGCCTCCAATAGCTACACTCATGTGAATTTGACTTCCCTCCATGCTTCTTTCTTACAGACTTTACAGGGCTTTATTTTATTTGTTATAGAGACCAAACACAGTAGTGAGATACTAGCCCTACTAAAGACAGTGGCAAAAAGCCAATTGACTTCAGCAGGGCCAGGATTTCATCCTGGAGGAGCAGAGAGACTGCTTTGCATTGCTGACAAACAGGTGTGATAACACTAACGAAAAGAAAAATCTAAAATTACACCCCAAATGTTTGTGTTACTAGAATATAGTAAATCCTCCATCAGCATCAATGCTTCCAGACCTTTTGTCCCTGTTTTTGCAAATCATTGTCAATGTCCATCTCATTCTGAAACATTCTTGCCTAAAATGCAATTTCTTATGATCCGAATCTCTAAGTAAATAAGGTTTCTAGAGTGAATTCATTCCTGTGAAATTAGAAAGAATTTCACTCTATTGGACAAACACCAGAGATAAGTTTGACTATTCTCCATGTTAAAAGATGGCTCTGAGTCTACACTGAAAAGCAGCTATATAAAAATAGCACCTTCTTACTTAACAGATTTATTCCAGGTGTATTTAGAATTAGACATACTAACTTCAGTGACTAAAATATGTTTTACTCCTTTTAGCACAGCAGAGGCAACCCAGCTCAGAGACAGGGATATCGATTCTATTCCTTCTGCATCAACCATCAATAGAATTATTTACAAAGTTCCAATTATACAACCAATCAGTTCAAAAAAGAACTGGATAAATTCATAGAGGATAGGTCCATCAATGGCGATTAGCCAGCATGGGCAGGGATGGTGTCCCTAGACTCCATTTGCCATAAGCTGGGAATGGGCGACAGGGGATGGATCACTTGACGATAACCTGTTCTGTTCATTCCTTCTGGGGCACCTGGCATTGGCCACTGTCGGCAGACAGGATACTGGATAAGATGGACCTTTGGTCTGACCCAGTATGGCCATTCTTATGTTCTTATCGATGCAAAGGTAATTGCAGAGCTAGCACTACAGCCCAGAGTGTGATCCTCCTCTTCCCATAGTAAGTCATGCAAATTGTTGTAGTGAAATCAATGGGACCACGAGTCAGTGCAAGTTGAAGGCTCACAATCTGGCCCCTAGGAGCACAACAGAAATAAACTGAAGTTATACAAGTGCAACAATGGCTTAATTTGACCTGCATATCTTAAACATTGTGGCAATGATGGGGATGGAAAGAACTCAGCCTGACTTTCAGATCCTAGTTTGAGTTTACCAGGGCGGCAGCGAGGGAAAAAAATCCTCCTTGTGAACTAAGTACACTTGATCTGGAACTCGTGGAGACACAATAAACCTGCATTTCTGGAACCCCAAAAGGACATTTTTACAGTCACTTTACAGAGTAAAGCCCCTTAAAGTCTGTAGGAAGGAAATCAAACTATTTCTTACCCTTTTCCTTTTGCAGATGAACATGGTTTTTGGAGGGTGGAAGTGGTCCCTTCTGACATTAAAATCTATTAATCTAAAAAGGTAATATTTTGATGTCTAAGTCAGTGGTAGAGAAGCAGCAGCAAAATTTGGGATTGGTTCTTTAGGTTGAACATCGGAATGGAAATGTAATCAGAGGCTTTCCAATGTGCTTTCATGATTACCGAGGAGCTTTTGATTCTGTCTATCGTATAAATAGATTATCTTAGTTCTCACTGCTATGCGGTAGTGCCTTTCCTAGCTCACCTCAGTGAAATACTTCAGATCCTCTGTATCGTTGCAACACTCAACAAACAACAGCAGTAAGAGAGTTCCAAGCAGGAGGGAACAATTTCAAAATATATTTTTGTGTTTGGCATATTATTTCCTTTTTCGCTAGAACACTGTGACACTACGCCCCCATATTCTTCATAGAGATATGTTATGATGTGATTATGGCATAACTAATATGTATTTTATGCATGATGCATCATGTGAGAAATTATTGTAAAGGTTATGATTTACTAAATAGGATTACCCTATTTGTATGCTTGTATCATTTTTGTATCTGAAGTTAAGAATATTTTCTATGCAGCTATTACAAATGTGTTTACACCTGGGGAATGTCCACTAGACAGAATGCAACCAGTCTAGATTGCTGGCTGGAAAGGGCCATTAGAAAGAATAATAAGTCTTTGAAGTGGCTAATCTCCCACTTTCCTGGAAAGACTTCCTATGGACACTGCAAATAGACTTTTGAATTATGGCTGCAGGGACATTTGATCATGTCACCTGCTACTGGACTCCATGATAAAAGGAGTACTTTTCCACTGACGAGGGGTGGGAATCATACTGGAAGACAAAAGATTCCTGCCATATGTAAAACCTATTCAAGGCAGGGGAGTGACATAATCATGGTTGGGTCTTCACTGTCTCCCCACCCAAGATGACTGCTGTAAACACCTAAGACTGAACTGGGGAAGAGAGGACTGAACCCAGGTTAGAGTGTGTCTGGTCTGTGAAAGAAATACCTGGAGTTTTAAGCTGCAAACAAGAGCATCTTGCCTTCGAAGAACCTCTGCAATCTGCATAAAACAACACTGTGGCAACTCCCCCACCCTGCCCTGAGAGCCCTGCAGCAGCTCCCCGCCCCAGCTCTCCTCCCCTCCCTTCTGCCTTCTCCCCTGAGCACGCTGCTGCTGCTCCACTTCTCCCTGCTCTCAGGCTTGTGGCGCCCATCAGCTGTTTGGTGCAGCAAATCTGGGAGGGGAGGAGAAGCAGAGGGAGCGGCATGCTCAGGGGAGGAGGCAGAGGGGAGGTGAGCTGGGGCAGGGAGCGTTTCCCCTGCGAGCCCCCCCAATACTTGCTGCAGCGGCCCTCCCTGCCCCAGCTCACCTCTGCTCCAGCGCCTCTCCTGATCATGCTACTTGGCGCCTTAGGCGGCTGCCTAGTTAGCCTAGTTGTTGCACCAGTGCTGGTTGTATTTCCCTAGGTTTTTTTATGCATATGTATTAGAGTGCAGTAGATGATCACACATTATTTCTCAGAGAGTGCAATGTAATATCAAGCAGATTTTTCTAACAGCCTTATAAAAGAGCATCTTAAAAGTAAGAGAATGAAGTAGTGATCTGCAGGAATCCTTGCTCCGTTCACTGAACGACTTATAAATGACTTTCATGACTCAATTTTTCTGGTATACAAAAAGTAGTTCAGCCTTAAAGATACTACAAATATATCAAAGGTTCTAGACAAAACTATATTATATTAGATTTGAAAAAGTATGTGAACTTATTTTTTGTTCAGGAAAAAGGTCAATTTATGACAATGCACATGCAACCCTTGAACTCACACTTTAGCTCATGTACTTTTGTATGACTGTACCCTCTAAAATCTTAGTTTGTCGCTATCAAACTTTGGTTGGCATCAAAGAAGCTGAATCCATTACAGGCATATGCCAGAATTGTTAGGACATCTCTTTCCTTATCCCCAATCTATTCAAACAGTATCGGATTGCTCTTCACTGGGGAGAAGTCTATTGACAAGATCCAGATTTGCATTAATACAAAAATTCTCCTGTGTGTTTAGAGATCTTGAGTATCTTTAGCACTGGGAACCTGGTTGTAAGCAACTCTTTCACAAATAGAGCTTGGACACTCAAGGTTCCTGAAGCCCAGAAGCAATTGTTTTAATTAGTGTGACTCAGAGAGTGGATAGTATTTTCTCATGAGAAAAAAAAAATTTCCCATGTGGCAGAAGATAACATTATGAACTTGATCATTGGAGTTGAATGCATCTGCCTCCTGAGTCCATTCACCTTTACAAATGCATTTAGTTCTTCAAAATCCATTGTTTATTTTTACACTGGCTCTTATCAGGTAGGAGGCTGAGCAAAGACACAGTGGCACAGAGCCAGCATTCTTCCTGCACACAAAACATACCTATTTCCAAGGCTCCCTTTTGTAGTTTGATGATTGGCAAGCAAAGTCAGATCTGTTTCCATCCTTAAAGGCTACAGGGAAAGGCAAGTGATTCTTTCATTCTTCACACAAAAAATGAATGTCTTTGAAGTGTACAGAGTTTTTTAATTCCCAAGGATTGTGCTTCTGACTTTGTTTTGGGTTGCCTAAGTATTGGGCCAAACACGGTTCCAACAATCATCATTATTTCATGCCTGAAATTAATAATAGTAATCTTTTATATAGCACTTTCAATCCATAGCTCACAAAATGCTTTGTAAATAGCTGACAACCGTATAGTGTTGTTAGAAGGATCATCTTGGAAGCATGGATTGCAGCTGTCTTCACTATTGCTCCAGACCAACAATATTATTTTTGAACAGAGGAAAGTTCCTGGTAGAATTTTTCCTAGGTATAAACCTGAGAGTATGTGAAATAGTGATCATCAGCAAGCACAACTGGCATCAAGCACACATGTGGAGCTGAAAATTAGACTATACCCTGACTGCCCATTTTTATAGCTAAATTGATGACAAAAGGTGAGCCTTGGATCCAAATTCTTTGTATTTTGGAATGGAATTCACATTCAGATTCCCTAGATCTGAACTCACTCCTCTGTCTTTGGTTCTGGGTCAGATCCCAAACTGGTTTGATACTGTCAAAGTCACAAGAAGAGCTGCTCTTCTGAAATTGCAGCCCAAGATCTTACCTGGCCATCATCTTGCGCTAGCATCTCATGAAAACTCCTCTTTCTGATTTAGCCTTAAATCCATGTTCCCGAATCCAAACTGAACATAAATATGGGTCCATATCCAAACACTGCTTCCTCATCTCCAATAAAAAAATATTTGTATTGGGTTTTTTATTTGCTTTGGGAGAGTAAACGACAATATTTCCCACTTTTGCATTTCCTTCCCCTCCAGCTCACTTTGGATATTGCTGTTTTTACAGTTTTCAGGTAGGCTTGAGAGTTCCAAATGCTGCTTTAGCTGCTCACCTAGATGTTAGACTATAGGACTATGTTAAGTTTGTTCTGCTGAAGAGATTTCTGGAATATAAAAGCTCCCAATCTTAAATTTATTTTAAAGGTTATTAAATAGCATTAGGTTTTTCTATGACAAAGAGCAATCCTATGCTTTCTCTGAACAGCCTTTTTTAATTTTTGCTTTGATCTAAACTAAATCTCTGTGAAATAGCATAGTGAGCATCTCTTTTGTAACTGACTGCATTAATAAAAGCTTCCCCAGCAGTCAGACTAATGCTGTAGAAATTTAAAAGCACAGTACACAGAAAAAATTAAAGGCACATATTCCACAAATAGAAATACATATTGACTTAATTGTGGAGATAAAGGAAAAAAGTAAAGAAATCAAATTTCTCAGATATCCATTAATGATACTGATGATGGGGCAAATGTTATAGTCCTTATTAAATCAAGACCTCTATTGATTTCAGTGGGAGTTTTAACTCAGTAAAGACAGCAGGTTATGTGAGTATATATAATGTAATCTAGAAAGGAATGATTGTACACTGATCTATTGGACTGGCAAAGTAATGCTTAATAGATGGAACTATTCTATTAAATTCTGCTTCCTACAGCAAATCCTTGGAGCAGAATAAGATACAGGATAAGTTACAACGTGCAAAGAAAGTAGAAGTAGTTAGAACTCTTACATCTATTAGACAATTGGAAGTAATTTAATAAGCAAGTCTAAAGATGTCAGAATTGGAGTCTCCATCCTTTAACATAGCTGTCAGAATACATAGCTAAGAAAAACAAATCATCCCATAGTATTCATCATTGATGTGCTGCCAGTATCTTTATAAGAGACTCCCACAAATATTCTCCCCTTCAGTGATTAATGATGGGAGGTGCAGACAATGCTTGCAGTCATAGATTGGAGAATGTCTTTATTTATTTTCCCACTTAAACAAAGCTGCTTTCTTATGACCAAGGAAGGAGGACACATCAGTTGGCCAACAAACTACTGTGAAGTGGATTTCATTGGGAATGTTTGTCTTTTGTGCTTGAAAGCACAGTAAAGTGTATTGATAGTATAGCCCAGTTTTAAACCGGCTTGATTTGGAATGAGGAATGGGGATAGAGACCTTGGAGGAGCAGGCTAGAGGATATCCATCCTTGGGAAGATTTTTGAAAATGTCTAACTCTTGGTGCAGTCTGGTACAGTGCATTCCAAAGGCCAATAATGTGGCCCTAATTAGTATTTTCATGAGTCCCAAGGCTGTTACAGCACCATCCACAGAGGAAAAAATCATCTGAACTTCCCTTAATTCTCTGACTGTTTTCTTAAACTTCAGTGCAGTTGTGTGGGCTCCCTGGGGCATCAGGAGTACAGCTCCATGCCACTCCTCATGAGGGGACAACAGCTGCTTCTGACTGTGGCTGGCAGCTCCACCACTTTCCTACTTACTTTGGAGTGGTTTACAGTGCTAGCGGTGCACAGCTCTTGGATTCAGTTGAGCACAGGGGCTGCTGTTTTGCATGGCCTCTCTGGATGGGAGAGGCTTCTTGCTGATCTGTGCAGGAGCAAGGTACAGTCCCAAACAAAAGACTCCATCCTGCTTCTACTGGTGTCAAGAGGACTTTTGCAATTGATTTCAGTGGAAGCACTACCAATCCGTAATGTGCCTCTGTAATAGAAGAAAAACATTAATTATTGTTGCTTTTCATTAGCCAAATCATGAGGTCTATGGTTCCTACTTAGTCCTTCTCAGGCAAAGCTTTCACTTCAATAGTATTTTGCACTACAATGGAATAAACGCTGAGTTAAGAACCTCTGGAGTTTGTCCACTAATAATACTTTGCACTTTTGTAGCATTTTTCATTTAAGGATGTCAAAGTGCTTTACAATTACAACACCCCTGGATACTTCCACTGCATGCATCTGGCGAAGTGGGTATTAGCCCACGAAAGCTTATGCTTCAATACTTTAGTTAGTCTTTAAGGTGCCACAGGGCTTTTTGTCACTTCTGCAACTCCAGACTAACACGGCTACCTCTCTAATTCTTAACACCCCTGTGAAGCACCTGTCATTAGACCGATTAGGAAGGAAACATTTTTGCTTCAAGCGTACTCTGAGTTCCTACAATCAAGATCAAATTCTGCCTTTTACACCCTTGCGACCTTGATAAAATACACAAGGTAAAGTTTACCCCATACACTGTTTAAGTGACATTCATGTGGTTCAAAATCCTCACCCCAGCCCTCTGAATAGGGGTGAATGTTCCTTGCAGTGTATGAATAATAGAATATGTTTGTTTAAAAAAACCTGTTGAAATGCTTTGATAGCAATTGATGTTTTAGATAAGTGTTGGTGGGTTTTTAAATAACTATATACAATTTTGCATACTGCAAGTCATTTTGGCAAAGTGAGTAGGATCATTGGTCTTATAGCTAAGGCACTGGATAGATTCTTTAGAGATCTTGGTTCAACGTTTAACTCTCCCATGGAGTTCCTGTGAGACCTCAGGCAAGTCACTTGTTCTGTGCCTGGTTAGCGCTGGCTGGAACATTTTGGGCAAAATATAGTTTCATCAACATGTTCTGTTTCACCAAAGCCTAAATGTTTTCCAGAGATGTATTGATTCCAACTAAGTTTTTGACGGGAAGGTTTCGGAGGCCCAGAATGGACTGGCTGGTCACATTTGATGAGATAAACCCTGAATTGACCTTTTTGCTCAGAAAACATGGTTCTTTCAACACATTTCCACAAAAAAAAAAAAAAAAAATTTGAAAGGTTTTGTTTTCCTTTCAGTGTGGAATGAAAACCTTAAGATGACTATTCTGAAAAGAATATGTCCAGAGATGCAATAGCTATAAAGGATCCAAGGGAAGAAGCAGCAATAGTAGTAGGAGATGGTTTAAATTTGGGGTTTTAAGAAGCATTAGAGTTGTAGACCATACAAACAGTGTCCCTACTTCCTTATTTCTGTAGTTTCCCTGTATAATCCTATAAGAGAGAGCTGTCAGGAATTTTCCACATAAGACCTTGCTGTGCTTAAGTGGTGTAGGTGGCTATACATAGAGACACAGAACTAATGGCAGTGAACACAATTCCTTTCGCATGTAAATCACTAGTTTACTGGCAATGGCTTGGAACTAGGGGTTCTCTTGTTCAAACCTGCCTTTAATTTTTTTTTTTCCTCCTTGTTTAGATTCCAGCACTAGAAAACGGGCTGCTGGATAAATGCAGCTGCCAATCAGTGATTATGGTGGTAAAACTTGATTTGAACATTGTGTTTATCCACACCGGAAGTTTAAGATGAGTAAAATATGCAGGATTTTGCACAATGATATTTATGCCACTTAGGGTGACCAGATGTCCCAATTTTATAGGGACAGCCCAATTTTTGGGTCTTTTTCTTATATAGGCTCCTATTACTCTCCACCCCATCCCAATTTTTCACATTTGCTGTCTGGTTACCCTAATGCCACTATCCATTCAAACACAGCTTCAGAACAGGATGTTCTATTTGATTTTTGAGGCTAAATTTCCAAAAGTGGATGCCCAAGTTATGCCTGCAAAATTTCCACGTGCCCCCATTCTCCACACAAACTCCACATTTGGGAACATGAGTAGGCATTTCTTACTAGAGAAAAGGCAACTGTGGCATTTGTTCTTATCTAACACCAGTCTAAATCAGATTTTCTTCTGATAGAACAGACTGCTTTTCCATGTTTTTGGAACAGTCTGCCTATATCCTGTGTGTCAGAGATTTACAGACACTTCTTTTTCTTTTAAGGGTAACACTTTCAAATAGTCTCAAGACAGTCTTCATGTTTGTATGTGTAGACAAAAAATAAGCATACAACTACTTTGTGCATCCAAACTTTGTACACTCAGATCACACATTATAAAATTGCACTTATACCATTTATATGAATCTCTATCAGCCTGATATTCAGCGGTGTTGATGAGCACCTGCAGGCTAGCACCTCTGAGGATCAGGCAACCATCCACTTCTGCTGATGCACCAGTTGCCCAGATAAAAGTGAGTGCACCAAAATGGAAACCGGGGTTGAAGGTATGTCCCAAATATACACATACTATCACAGAATATCTTTAAATATTGGGGGAAATCCTCCACTGGTGTAAACTGAGCAACACTAGTTTATACCAGTTTGGGATCGGGCAGATTGTGGGTTTATGTTTTTGTGTAACCTGGGCGCACTTGGAAATTCTATTTGACAATAATTGATTTAAGACTTCTAGGTGCCCAGCACTTTCGGAAATCAGGTCCCTTAGTTAGCTGCATACAAGAAGCCATAAGATCCTACCTTCAGGTTCCCATTTTTAAAAATAATTACCATTATGTACAATTACAAATATATAAACATTATTTTTATACCTCCATAAGTGAAGATGGTGCTTTATAAAACATAGCTCCTACCAAGAAGAGAGCACAATCTAATTCAAACAAACACAAAATGTGAGGCAACAATATTTCTGACACTTTCCTGACAAAATAGTCCTTATGACACTTACATATTTCCTGTGTGATCAGTTTCTGCATAAAATAACTGCATTCCCAGTTTCTAGTCTTTAGAAAAAAAGACTATACTGGTTATTACACTGTTGATGGGTATTTGAATTATGGAGCCTTACATGTGTGAAATTCTTATGTTAGTGGTGTCTAGGCATGTGAAATTCCTATACCGTGTAATGTGTGCTTAGAAGAGCAACTTAACTGTTGGAGTGAAGCTTAGGGAAGTGGTGTTAGATTTATCTACTTCATTCAATAAATGTAATTAAATCCATTTGTGTACTGACTAGGAATAACAAGCTGATTCTAGTTTGCCAGAGAGGCAGACTATACTAGGGATTTTTACCATTGTATAAAGAATGCCATCTGATGGAAGGGAGCTTAACAGTAATGATATAAAGATCAGCTACTGTTTGGGACAGGCTCTGCTCCATTACTCCTGGCACTGGGAGATGGCGGTTTGATTCCCATATGGCTCCCCTTCCAGAACTCTGACCTATGGACTGTGGAAGAATCCTGGTTCACACAATGGCTGAAGTAATCTGTAGGACGCACTCTAAGGGAGTTCAGTTACTGGGGTGGGGGTTCTGTCTAGTTGGTTGTTGGCTCTAGTGTCTAGTTACTAGCTGGCAAATATCCAAAGTGAAAAAGAGGATTCTCTTAGAATATCGTAGTGCAGTGCTCAGCCTCCTCAGCCACTATTGTCACTAATTAAATTAATTTTGTGGAATGCATGCTAAGCACTTTCTAAACACTCCAGAAAGATAGTCTCTGCTCTGACAAGCTTACAACCTAAGGACAGACAAATAGACAATTCAGGGAAGTCCCATGGCTTGTGTTATACAGGAAGTCAGACTAGGGAAAGGGAATGGTAACAGCAGTGGGCAAATTGTATACAATTTACCTATGTCTGCTCCATTCTTTCAAAGCAGCATGGCAGAAGTGGGTTGTTAACAGGAACTTAAAATGTGGTTAGGGTAGAGGTAGCTCAGCGAGGTCACACCACACTTGGAGAGCTTTGTGGGAGAAGGCAAGGGGGTGATTTTGTGAGAAGCTGATCAACAAGGGGGCAAGTCCAAGCTCCATACTATGCAGTAGGAAATGTGATAAGCTTGCCTCATCTGGATTCATAGACTTTTAAGTCTAGAAGGGATCACAATAATGATCCAGTCTGACTTCCTGTATAACACAAGCCATAGGACTTCCCTGAAGTAACTCCTCTTGTTTTTCAAATATATGCTCTAATTCAAATATCCAACCTTCATTTAAAAATTGCCAGTGATAGAGAATCCTTAGTAAGCTTTTTTCCCCCAATGGTTAATTCCCTCGCTGTTAAAAAATGAGTTCCTCATTTCCTTTGAATTTGTCTAGCTTCAACGTACAGCCACAGGATCTTTTTCTACCTTTGTCTACTAAAGTGAAGAGCCCATTATCAAATTTATGGGTAGTCATTTATAGAGTGTGATCAAGCCACCTTTTAACCTTTCCTTTGTTAACCGAAATAGACTGAGCTCTTTGAGTCTACCACTCTAAGGCATGTTTTCCAATCCTTAAATCATTCTTTGTACTCTTCTCTAAACCTCTCCAATTTATCAACGTCCTCCTTGAATTATGGGCACCAGAACTCTATGTGGCTCTTGATACCATGCAATGATCTTCGACACTGCCAGCCCTGCCAGCTGCCACATAGGAGCCCTGGACATGAGGGAAGGGAGGGTGGCCAGAGCATTACTGCAGCTTGGTGACTTCCTGTTGATGTATGGCCCCTAACAAAGATGCTGTAGGATGCTGTATGAAATACAAAAAGCCAACTGAGATGAGTTTAGAACAGCTCCTTTTTGGGCTGATCAGAGAGAGTCTGGTTTACTAGGCTGATGCTGAAAAATCTCAAGCATCTATGTTTGAGTTTCAGCTGTGCTAATCTGTACCCATGGCATGTCCAGACGCTGGCTAAGAGATTAAGTCTTTTCCAGTGTCTTTCCATTGTTTAGCAAACACAGCAAGATTTAATTGCAAAATTTCATCTTGATGCAAATGGGAATTATTGTGAGCCTAACAGGACCACCAAGATGAGGTTCTACAGTGCCAGTTATACAAATAGATCTGTGAGCCAACATGCAGTCGGAGTTACTATTATGTATCCTTGACAGCTTAACAAAGCTGAGTTTTTATTTCCTATGGTAATATCATTTCTGCAAGAAGGGTGATTGGATGTGTTTGCTCATTATCTACAAAATCAGCCTGGAGAGCCATTGTAATGGGGTTAACAGGTAACTGAGAAAGAGAGGAAATTACTTCTGCATCACAGCAAATATTTGAATAGTGTCACTCTCCTGCATGAATACACCCACCCATTACCGGCACCTGAACAAAAACCTTGTGCATCGAATGGGGAGATAATGATAGTATGAGCTACTCAATGCACAGATCTCAATGGAGTCCAAAATTAGTGAGCACCAATTTATTTGATGCTTTAATGCACACCAAGATACTCCTAAATGAATAATTGCTGAAGGAACAATCATGAACATCATCTTTTGCATAGATAAATCGTATTTCTTCCTAAGCCACTGCAAATATGAGTTTAATAATAATTTGAATAGGCACCATGTTATCATAAAATCATCTAAATGGTATTTAAAATGATTTCCAGAAACTGGCAGACTGTATTGAATTACAATTTTGATGTTAATGTATCTATAATACCACATGAGAGAGGGAATAATAGTGAGGGCAGCATGGATCGAAGTATTTCTAGGTCCTATCTTCTTGAAAGTTATCATCCCATTCTTCCTGCTGCTGTGTCTCAGAAGCCTAATGTTGTGTGTCCCCTTTGGACGTGTTATTTCTCAGAAGGTAGGGGTAAAAGTGGGCTGGTACAGTGTACCGGTAGGAACCCATACCGGCCCGTATTCACCCCAGAAGCCTAGTGTTGTGTCCCCCCTTTGGACGTGTTATTTCTCAGAAGGTAGGGGTAAAAGTGGGCTGGTACAGCGTACCGGTAAGAACCCATACCGGCCCGTATTCACCCCAGAAGCTAGGGGTAAAAGTGGGCTGGTACAGCATACTGGTAAGAACCTATACTGGCCCGTATTCACCCCACCTGATCAGTGGCTGAGCCCTAATTGGGGGCAGGGCTAATCAGGAAGGCCAGGGATATATAAAGCAGTGAGCAAGGGACCAGGGAGCTTGCAAACAGGGGCTGCTAACAGGGAGTTTTGAGAGGGAGTTGTGAAGGGGAATGTGAAGGGGATGAGATATAATTGTCAGTGTGAAAATCCTTTAACTTGAGCTATAATCCAAACTTCTTGATTTAAACTAAACCTTGTTGTTAGCCTAGGTAGCTGTAAAAGATAATGCAGGCAGAAGCCCAGCAGCAGAGTGGGGGCTATCCAGTTTATTGCACTCAATGTAGCATGTATGATTACCTGCTCTCTGGGCGGGTGGCGTATGTGTGCATTCGGTGCGAGAAGCTCCTGGCCCTCAAAGACCATGTACAGGCTTTGGAGGCCAGGGTGGCAGAACTGGAGGAGCTAAGAGAGGTAGAGAAGTATATTGATGAGGCTTTCAGGGACACTGTAGACTTGTTCCACCTCCACTTAGACAGCACCTGTGCTGTTGAGGAGGATGAAAGGCTCAGGGAAGGAGAGCAGTCAACGGGAGCAGAGGGAAACCTTCCCATAGTTGGGACCCTCCTTCCAGGTGCTGTTGGGGTATCCTCTCGCACCGAGGTAAACTCTCCGGGGGAGGTAACTCCAGTCATTAGGAAAAGGCAGTTATTACTAATGGGAGATTCGATCATTAGAAACATAGATAGCTGGGTTTGTGATGACTGGGAGAACCGTATGGTGACTTGCCTGCCTGGTGCGAAGGTTGCGGATCTCTCGAGGCATATAGATAGACTTATGAGTAGTGCTGGGGAGGAGCCGGTGGTCGTGGTACATGTAGGTACCAATGACATAGGTAAGGGCAGCAGAGATGTCCTGGAGGCCAAATTTAGGCTGCTAGGAAAGAGAGTGAAATCCAGGACCTTTATGGTGGCATTCTCAGAAATGCTTCCAGTTCCACGCACAGGGCCATCTAGGCAGGCAGAGCTTCAGAGTCTCAATGCGTGGATGAGACGATGGTGTAGAGAGGAGGGGTTTAGATTTAATAGGAACTGGAAAACTTCTGGGATGGGGGAGCCTATACAGGAAGGAGGGGCTCCACCTAAACCAAAGTGGAACCAGACTGCTGGCACTTAACATTAAAAAGGTTGCAGAGCAGTTTTTAAACTAAGAGATGGGGGAAAGCCGATTGCTGCAGAGAAGCACGTGGATCGGATAGAGACGTCTCTTACAGGAGAGTCTACTGATAGAGATTCTCTAGGTTTTAGTCAGGAGGAGAGGCCAGATCAGATGACAAACTTTCACATAAAGAATGTGACACATCAAAAAAGGGCAGACAAATAAACAGTGACCAGTTTTTAAAGTGCTTGTACACTAATGCTACAAGTCTAAATAATAAGATGGGTGAACTAGAGTGCCTCGTGTTAAAGAAGAATATTGACATAATAGGCATCATAGAAACCTGGTGGAGTGAGGACAATCAATGGGACACAATCATTCCGGGGTTTAAAATATATCAGAAGGACAGAACAGGTCGTGGGAGTGGTGGAGTGGCACTATATGTGAAAGAAAATGTAGAATCAAATGAATTAAAAATCTTAAATGAATCCACATGCTCCATAGAATCTCTATGGATAGTAATTCCATGCTCTAATAAGAATATAACAATAGGGATCTATTATCGACCACCTGATCAGGACAGTGATAGTGACGATGAAATGCTAAGGGAGATTAGAGAGGCTGTCAAAATAAATAAGTCAATAATAATGGGGGATTTCAATTATCCCCATATTGACTGGGTACATGTCACCTCAGGACGAAATGCAGACAACAAATTCTTCAAATGACTGCTTCTTGGAGCAGCTGGTACAGGAACCCACAAGGGGAGAGGCAACTCTTGATTTAGTCCTGAGTGGAGTGCAAGAGCTGGTCCAAGAGGTAACTATAACAGGACCGCTTGGGAATAGTGATCATAATTTAATAACATTTAACATTCCCGTGCTGGGAACAAAACCGCAGCAGCCCAACACTGTGGCATTTAATTTCAGGAAGGGGAGCTATGCAAAAATGAGGGGGTTAGTTGAACGGAAGTTAATAGGTAAAGTGAAATCCCTGCAAGCTGCATGGACACTTTTCAAAGACACCATAATAGAGGCCCAACTTAAAAGTATGCCCCAAATTAAAAAACAAAGTCAAAGAACTAACAAAGAGCCACCGTGGCTTAAAAACCATGTAAAAAAAAGCAGTGAGAGATAAAAAGGCATCTTTTAAAAAGTGGAAGTCAAATCCTACTGAGGTAACTAGAGAGGAGCATAAACACTGCCAAATTAAGTGTAAAAATGTAATAAGAAAAGCCAAAATGGAATTTGAAGAACAGCTAGCCAGAAACTAAAAAGGTAATAATAAAATGTTTTTTAAATACGTCAGAAGCAGGAAGCCTGCTAAACAACAAGTGGGGCCCCTGGATGATAGATATAAAAAAGAGCACTTAAAGATGATAAAGTCATTGTGGAGAAACTAAATGAATTCTTTGCTTCAGTCTTCATGGCTGAGGACATTAGGGAGATTCCCAAACCTGAGCCGTCTTTTGTAGGTGACAAATCTGAGGAATTGTCACAGATTGAAGTGTCACTAGAGGAGGTTTTGGAACTAATTGATAAACTTAACTGTAACAAGTCACCGGGACCAGATTGCATTCACCCAAAAGTTCTGAAAGAACTCCAATGTGAAATTGTGGAACTATTAACTAGGGTTTGTAACCTGTCCTTTAAATTGGCTTCTGTACCCAATGACTGGAAGACAGCTAATGTAACACCAATATTTAAAAAGGGCTCTAGAGGTGATCCCGGCAGCTACAGACTGGTAAGTCTAATGTCCGTACCGGGCAAATTAGTTGAAACGATAGTAAAGAATAAAATTGTCAGGTACATAGAAGAACATAAATTGTTAGGCTAAAGTCAGCATGGTTTCGGTAAAGGGAAATCATGTCTTACTAATCTATTAGAGTTCTCTGAAGGGGTCAATAAACATGTGGACAAGGGGGATCCAGTGGACATAGTGTACTTAGAAAGCCTTTGACAAGGTCCCTCACCGAAGGCTCTTACGTAAATTAAGTTGCCATGGGATAAGAGTTCCCCAAGGGTCTGTGGGAACCTGGGTCAGTTGCCATGAGATAAGGGCTCCCCAAGGGTCAGTCCTAGGACCAGTCCTATTCAACTTATTCATCAATGATTTGGAGGAAGGGGTAAACAGTGAGGCGGCAAAGTTTCAAGATGATACTAAACTGCTCAGAATAGTTAAGACCCAAGCAGACTGTGAAGAACTTGAAAAAGATCTCACGAAACTAAATGATTCGGCAACAAAATTGCAAATGAAATTTAATGTGGTGTGACGGAGTCAGTCCAGAAGGATATAAGAGAGTGCTGGAAGGCAGGTATATTAGTCTCAGGATGTGCAGGTCCCTGTTCCCTGGATAGCCAAACAAAGGCTATTCCAGGCCAATCAAGACACCTGGGGCCAACTAAGAACCTTCTAGAAAGGAGTAGAAACAGCTAGCTTGATTGGGACACCTGAAGCCAATCAGGGACTGGCTGAAACCAGATAAAAACCTCCCAGTTAGTCAGGTGGCTGTGGGTGTCAGGATCTGTGAGAGGAAGTTGTGCTGTTGGTGAGACTGAGTGGTGGACAACATATCATCCAGAAGGAAGGAGGCCCTGAGGTAAGGGTGAAGTGGAGTTTGAAGAAGCAGGGACTCCTGTTGGGAAGTAGCCCAGGGAATTGTATTGTGTTTTATGGATAAAAGGTCATCCATCTTACCTGATACTATTAGGGTCCCTGGGCTGGAGCCCAGAGTAGAGGGTGCGCCCGGGCTCCCCCCTCTTTTCCATCTTCCATACTGGCCTGTGATGAAGGTAACTCACTAGGCGGTGACTCTTGCCAATTATACTGAGAAAGGGAGGTCACTCTGGGGCCTAGATGAGTTTCTGAGGCCCCTAAATCTGCCAGGAAGCGCAGGACCCACAAGTACAAACCTGGAGCTTTGTCACAGTGGATAAATGTAAAGTAATGCACTTTGGCAAAAATAATCCCAACTATACGTACAATATCATGGGGGCTAATTTAGCTACAACTAGTCAGGAAAAAGATCTTGGAGTCATCATGGACAGTTCTCTGAAGATGTTCATGCAGTGTGCAGCGGCAGTCAAAAAAGCAAACAGGATGTTAGGAATCATTAACAAAGGGATAGAAAATAAGACGGAGAATATCTTATTGCCCTTATACAAATCCATGGTGCGCCCACATCTTGAATACTGTGTACAAATGTTGTCTCCTCATCTCAGAAAGGATATACTGGCATTAGAAAAGGTTCAGAGAAGGGCAACTAAAATGATTAGGGGATTGGAACGGGTTCCATATGAGGAGAGATTAAAGAGGCTAGGACTTTTCAGCTTGGAAAAGAGGAGACTAAGGGGGGATATGATACAGGTATATAAAATTATGAGTGTCGTGGAGAAAGTGAATAAGGAAAAGTTATTTACTTGTTTCCATAATAGAAGAACTAGGGGCCACCCATTGAAATTAGTGGGCAGCAGGTTTAAAATAAATAAAAGGAAGTTCTTCTTCACACAGCGCACAGTCAACCTGTGGAACTCCTTGCCTGAGGAGGCTGTGAAGGCTAGGACTATAACAGGGTTTAAAAGAGAACTGGATAAATTCGTGGAGGTTAAGTCCATTAATGGCTATTAGCCAGGGTGGGTAAGGAATGGTGTCCCTAGCCTCTGTTTGTCAGAGGGGGGTGATGGACGGCAGGAGAGAGATCAGTTGATCTTTACCTGTTAGGTTCACGTTCACTCCGGGGCACCTGGCATTGGCCACTGTTGATAGACAGATACTGGGCTAGATGGACCTTTGGTCTGACCCAATACGGCCTTTTTTATGTTCTTATGTTCACATTAAAGCGCTGCTGTGGCAGTGCTTTGCAGATCCTTAAAGCTCTGCCGTGGCAACATCCATTCCTGTTCCCCCCGCCTCAAGTTGGCAGCCCCAGTTGGTAGGGTCTGTACTGGCAGGGCCCCCGACAGCAGAGGCAGAAGGGGCAGGGATGTTAAAGCGCTGTCGCAGCAGCGCTATAAGGATGGTCCTTTGCTGCGGCAATGCTTTAACATTGCTGTGCCCCCTCCATCAGCAGCCCTGCTGGTAGTGGGGTGCAGCAACGTTAAAGTGTTGCTGTGGCAAAGGACCCTTAAAATGCTCCTGCGGCAGTGCTTTAATGTCCATGCGCCTTTTGCCCTCACCCAGTGGTGGGGAGACAAAGGGAACAGCTACAGGTACTTACCGGTACAGGGTGGGCCAGGGCTGGCTCTTACTCCCACACCCAGCCCCTTCCATCCAAGGCCCCATTCCTTCTTGGGCCAGAGCCGTCCCCAGGCCAGCCCCGCACTGATAAGTGCCTATGTGTACTTTCATCCCAATCAGAAGCCTAAAGTTGTATGTCCCCAGTGGATGTGTTATTCCTTGATTTTAGCAAAGTTTTTGGTATGGTTTTCCACCCTATTCTTGCCAGCAAGTTAAAGAAGTATGGACTGGATAAATGGATTATAAGGTGGATAGAAAGCTGGCTAGATCATTGGGCTCAGTGGACAGCGATCAATAGCTCCGTGTCTATTTGGCAGCTGGTATCCAGCAGAATGCCTCAAGGGTCAGTCTTTGGCTGGTGTTGTTAAATATATTCATTAATGATCTGGAACAGGGGTTCCCAAACTTGTTCCACGGCTTGTGCAGCGTAAGCCCCTGCCTGGCCGCATAACGCTTTGTTTACTGGAGTGTCTATAGGTTTGGCCGCTCACAGCTCCCACTGGCTGTGGTTCACCAGCCCTGGATAATGGGAGCCATGAGAAGCGGTGGTATGGGTCAGACCAAAGGTCCATCCAGCCTAGTATCCTGTCTACCAACAGTGACCAATGCCAGATGCCCCAGAGGGAGTGAACCTAACAAATAATGATCAAGTGATCTCTCTCCTGCCATCCATTTCCACCCTCTGACAAACAGAGGCTGGGGACACCATTCCTTACCCATCCTGGCTAATAACCATTCATGGACTTAACCTCCATGAATTTATCCAGTTCTTTTTAAAACCCTCTTAGTTCTCTCTTCAATCCTGTTACTTAGAGACGGGGAGGAATCTCCTTCCTTAGAGGTTTTTAAGGTCAGGCTTGACAGAGCCCTTGCTGGGATGATTTAGTTGGGGTTGGTCCTGCTTTGAGCAGGGAGTTGGACTAGATGATCTCCTGAGATCCCTTCTAACCCTGATATTCTATGATTCTATGATTTTCCTGCCCCTGAAATTCTTGCTTATAGATACGTTTATGACAGTTTCAGTTGCAGATTGCTTTTTTCTTTCCGAGCCTATTATTTTTACTTCCATGCTTCTGAATGGAGCTCATTTGCCTTGCATCTCTGCTCTTTTTCAATGTCATGTCATGTATTTTGCATCTGTGGTGAAAGTCATTGGGAGCTACGGTTATTGGTGGAGGTAGCATGTGAGCTAAGTAGCATGGAACAGTGTTGAAGAAAAGACCACGTCAAAAGCAGTGAGTGTATCAGAAAAGCAGAATGGCAAACGAGAATGAAATGGAGAAAAACCATTTACAATTCAATGGGAGAAAAGGTTTCTGTGGAAAAACTCAGCAGCTTCCTCTTGCAGAGATTGTAACCTATTTTAATTTTGGTTCATAAGGGCTTGCACCCACTTGTTTCACTTTGGGCTCAGGGTTAAAGCATACCCCAAATCTTCATACTGAAATTCAGCCAGAACTGCCTCCTTCCCCTCCCCGCAAGGATTCAAATTGAAACAATAAGAAAAAACTAAGTTTCATATGGTTCAACCAAACCCATGAATTCTTCCCTGGTATCCAGTGTACGGCTCAGGCTCCCTTAAGCAGTTTTCAAAATGGAGAGAGGTAAATAGTGGTGTCCCTTAGATATAAATCATCTGGAAAAAAGTGTAAACAGTGAGATGGCAACATCTGCAGATGATACAAAACTACTCGAGATAGTTAAGTCCAAAGCAGATTCTGAAGAGCTACAAAGAGATCTGTCAAAACTGGGTTACTGGGCAACAGAATGGCAGATGAAATTTGATTATAAATGCAAAGTAATATACATTGGAAAATATTTTCCCAACTAAACATATAAAATGATGGGGTCTAAATTAGCTTTTAGCACTCAAGAAAGATCTTGGAGTCATTGTGGATAGTTCTATGAAAACATCCTTTCAGTGTGCAATGGAGGTCAAAAAAGCTCACACAATGTTGGGAATAATTAAGAAAGGGATAGGTAAGACAGAAAATGCCATATTGCTTCTATATAAATCCATGGTATGCCCATATCTTGAATACTTTGTGGAGATGCGGTTGCCCCATCTCAAAAAAGATATGCTGAATTAGAAAAGGTACAGAAAGGGGTAACAAGAATGATTATGGGTATAGAACAACTTTCATATGAAGATAGATTAATTAGACTTGGACTTTTCAGCTTGGTATGGAGAAAGTAGATAAGGAAGTGGTATTTACTCCTTCTCATAACACAAGAACTAGGAGCCACCAAATGAAATCAATAGGAAGCGTATTTAAAAGAATCAAACGGAAGTATTTCTTCACACAACACACAGTCAATCTGTGGAACTACTTGCCGGAGGAAGTTTGAAGGCCAAGACTATAACAAGGTAAAAAAAAGAACTAGATAAATTCATAGAGGATAGATCTATCAATGACTCTTAGCCAGGATGGGCAGGGATGGTGTCCCTAGCCTCTATTTGCCTGAAGCTGAGAATGGGTGATGGGATGGATCATGTGATGATTACCTCTTCTGTTCATTCCCTCTGGGGCACCAGGCATTGGCCACTGTTTGAAGATAGAATACTGGGCTAGATGGACCTTTGGGCTGATCCAGTATGGCCATTCTTGTGTTCTTATGAAACTTGGCTCCAGTTTATCCAAATTTCACAAACCTTGGCAACCTGATTTGACTTCTGCATTTCCAAGGAGAATTCCACAGACCCTGTGGCTCCTTCACTCTTTCATTTATTTTTGGTTGGTTGACTTTCTTTCTATCACTGTTGCAATGGCAAACTGACTAGGGAACGGGGAGGATAAAATGATTGGAGACATGGCTACCAATTCCATTCCCACACCACCATAGCAGAAGAATAAATAAAATAAATTTGTGAAGTACAGCAAGTTGAATATTCATATTCCAATTATATGCTGCCTGGAGGTGCTCCAGAGGAAATGAACATTGTGCTTTTAGAATCACTCTAAATTACCTTAACATCTAACAAATCCTATGACATGCCAGCAGATAGTTCAAAGGAAAGGTAATCGTAGCTCCATTAAGGGTATGTTGGAGATGAATTAATATGTGAAAGGAAAACATCTTGTACGCCCATAACCTTGCTTTGGTTGTACTTCCTGACAGCGAGTGAAGTGTAAGTGAATGGAAGGGTATACGCAGAAACCTGAATTATGTTGTCAGTGGAGTTTTCAACACTTGACAGAAAAAAGCCTGCAGACTCTTGTCTGGAATGTGTACTTGGCCAAATTTTCAACTGCAGCTCCTGACAATGCACTCTAACAAAATACACATGTCGAAACGTAAGCAAGCACTGGCAGTTGAATGGGCAAATCATGCAGCCGGTGTTCAAGTACTTGATTTTGTTCAAGCAAATGCCTATTTTCCCAACAAAGCATTTATGTGTACGTTTTATCTGCTTGCAGACACTAGCTCATGCATTTTTTCATGCACAAGTTCACTGTCTGAGAATGAATATTTGTACCTTCCAAGCAGCTATGTCCTTTACAGCTTTTATGTGAATATAAAACATACGTGAGAGATTACAATGTAATAATCATATTCCATCCTGCATAACTGATAGTCCACCAATGGACAGATTCACCTTCGAGCATGTGAGTGTAAGCAATAACAATTCACAGTGTTTCTGTAATGAATTAATGAGGTGCTGAATAGCTCCTGAAGATGTGGCAAGAACAGAGCACTTGGAAAAACTGCAAAGCGTAAATTATTTTGTGGATTAATTCTTATGGTTGAGAGGGTGAAATTATCAGAATTAGTTCTGGTGGAGAGTTTGTACAGGGTCTGTTCCACATGACACACATGAAGAGAACATGAATCACGAGGGAGCTTGATGCTTTTAGTCTTGTCATCAGGGAATAGGACAAAGAACCAAGGAGATATATGAGGTTTGTTCTCAGCTCTGTCACAGTCTTCCTGTATAAGCTGAGGCAGATCACTTAACCTCTCAGTGACTCTATTTTTGTAAAATAAGGCTGCTAATACTTATTTACCTTGGAGGGATATGGTGAAGCTAAATCTTTGTGAGGTGTTCAGATAATATGTGATGTTGCCTCTAAAGAAAATTTAAGCCATGTGCTAGAATAATGGCAGAGGAAAAGAGGATGCTGAACCGAGCTCTCTTTGCAATTGAGCACTAAAGCAGCAATGATCTGTGGATGTGTTGATGCAGGCAGTCAGAGGATAGAGGAGGCTGGACGTCTTAACATGAATAAGTGAAATTGATGCATAAAAGTGCACTCAGTCATTTGGAAACCAGTAAAGATCACAATTCATCTCATTATAAACAGGGTAGGCATTGCCTAGTTGGGCTGCCCTCCATTGTAGGATGTACTGTTATGTTATCATATAGTAAAAAGAGGCTCAGATGGTCTATGTGGTGTTACTGAATGATCTATCTAATCATATGGCTAAGAATCAAAACTACTTCTGCAATAGGAATACTGCACTGAGATTTTTACTGTTACTGATTTTAATTATGCTCTAAGGCTTGACTCAGTCAATTCTAACTACAGTGATTGTTTACTGTGCAGCAACACCAATAATTACATTAAATGCAATAGGTAGAAAACTACTTTAGCTTGTGTCTACAGGAAGGATATTTGAAGCTAATGATGTATACAGTGTATTCAATAGCACTTTGGAGCTTTCTGTAAATTAAGCTGGAATATCAGATCTGCCCTGGTTAGAAGATAGATTCCTCCAGTTGAGGAACATAATTCTTAATATGTCAGTGACTTTACCCATAAGTCTGCAATTTAATTTTCAAGGGATATAATATGTTCAATAAGACAGATCCTTTTGGGCACAGTGTGTGAGATGGGTGTCAGTTTCTTCTCAAGCATAACTCCCAATGAGATCAATGGGATTATTTCCTGCCAAATCAAGCCCTAAATGAAGCTACAGCAGTGAGTACAAGATAAATTTGAACTTGGCTGTTTTCAGGCCCTAGTACACTTTGGGCCTCTAAGATTTAAACTTTTACATCATTGGAACTTACCAGCATGCATGTTACCAAAGAGAGACACATATACAGAATTTAGATAATACTATTGCACTAAACGCTGCTAGGAATCAGTCCAACAAAAATTTGTTTTCTTGGTGTGTGTTTGTTTATTTTTGGATTGGCTGCCCAGAATCCCTTTTTCCTTTGACTTTGTTTTCCTGTGACATGTGTTTCTATTAGCAATGTAAGTCCTTGACAGGGCAACAGACTTTTATTTATTAATTTTGCTAACCTCTCAGACACCTTTGTGTGATTAGAATCTTTAGGCCTTTCAAGGCATTTGTTCAAAAGCCAAGTGCTAACTGTTTTTGAAATATCACTAGAGGCACAAACTATACTTCTTTCTTTGAGCAGAAAGAAAAATATACACAGGTTGACAGAATTCTCTCAAACTGAGCTATTTTAAAGTGGGAGATGGGTAGAATGAAGAGTAGTTGAAAGGTCAAGTGTCACAACAAGTCTGTCATCTTTTTAACAGTTGAATACTTCAGAACAATTATGCATATACTTTAAACAAACTTCTTGATTTGCTTCCTTCTCCCCTTCCTTCCTCCTCCCCACCTCTCCCCCTGCATATACGCTTTCCTTTTAATCTTGCAGCCTTCCCTAGAATGCCTTCATTGTAGAGATGTACTGGAAAGCTGGTGGGCTTTCTTATATCTGTCAGCATCTCACGGTCAGAAATCAGAGATGAGTAATCTAAGGGAAATGGGAATGAAATCTACAGGGACCCTGTCAGCACTTTTATTTGAACTATGTTTTTCTTTACATTGCTGGGTGAATGGAGTGGATCATTTTTTTTCTTAATAAAATATTTCAGTACAGTGATTCTTCTCACTTCATATTTTTCTGTACATGTTTTCCCCCTCCCCTTTTCTTCTATGTTCTACCCCTTTGGTTCCTCCCCACCCCCTCCGGTAGTCTCACCCAACTGATAACAGAAGGTTGGAGAGTCGCTGCAGCCTCTCATATACTAACTAGATAACTTGTTAATGACACTTGGTGTCCAAGAGCCTCAAAAGCCTCTTTTAGCGTTGCCATTGTTGCTAAGACTGTCAGTGCTACTGTGGCATATGTTTTTCCTTCTGGGGAAATGTGCTAATTCCCAGTAGAATTTCCTCTCTCTCCCTGGTCTATTATTATCCCTTAACATAATAAGGTTGACACAATAAGCTATTGTGCTGTGCATGTCAACAGATTTTTGGATGTCAAGCTAGAGAAACCAGTTTCTGCTCCACTTTTGCTCCCCCATCCACCTTTATGCTTTCATTCTTGTCACTGCGGTTTTATCCATCCCAGTTATTGAGCAAAGCTCTGTATTTCACAGGGAAGTCAGAGTTTGGATGGCAGCATAGCTCTGTGTAGAGCTACAGTCTCAAATTAAAGTGTGCAGGGATGAATGGAGACTATCACTTTATCTTGCTCATATCTGATGCTTGCATTTGGTTGTCATTAACCTGAAATTCCAATGACCATGGCATGTGACTTGATTTGGATGTATCCTCCAGGTTCTGCAACTGCTTTGAGCATTAAGCCCTCTTACTTTTGGCAGCAGCATCCCAAATGTCTTAAATGTGTTAAGCTGTATTTTGACACACAGTCACCACCCTGCTTTTTGTATGCTGCTGAAGCACACAACCCTAGAGGGAGCTTTGGAACGCATTATGCCTCAGGTAGGTACAATGCTCCTTGGAGCTGCAGGAAATGTGGTCTCTGTCACCTTTGGAGAAGGTGCAGTATCTGCTCCTATCTGTACTAATCCAGTTCTGATAGATTCAAAGAAAGAAGTGGTACAATTGACCTACCCTCTTTGCAGAAGCTAGTGCCAGCAGCTGCACTAGCCCGAAGGAGTCCTTGCATGCAGCGAACAAACAGCTTGCACAGGTGTTGACACTTCTGCAAAATACAGCTATTCTGATTTGGGTATAGGACAACAGAGAGTCAGACCCCCTCATGTTCATTCAGTGCAAGGAACCTCTTTGTGCCAGCTCATGCATAGTAATTTGCATTCTTCCTGAGTCTCCCCTGCACGCTCATGCAAGGGCTGGGCACAATGCTGCCCTTTAAAATATTTCGTTATACAAACTGGAAATATTTAGTGAGCTACATAATATAAACACTGTTATTAGAATGAACCTTTCAGCAGTGAAAGTAGCTAGCTCCTAGAAACCACTGGTAAAATAAGTCAGGATGTACAGAGTATAAAATATTTCACAACCTGTCTTGAGATCTTGATTCAGCTCCAAATTAATTTTGGTCAAAACATCTCAGCAGAACATCTGGATCCCCATATACTTTGTGTATCCGTCTTGCTTATTATTGCTTCCAATCTGATGAGAAATATCCTTGTATGTTTCTGTACTGACCTTTTTCAACTGAAGAACAAATCCCCACCCCCTATAAAAATCCTGCTATACAAATAACTGTATTACATCTGTATTTTGTTCTTTTAACAGCTCCCACAAGGCAATAGGGAAAGGAAAACATTGCCTGTCGTGCTGCAAGCACTGGCTCCGTTGTTGTAAAACCAGACTGCTATAATCCCAATGGATGTAGGTGCTATAAGGAACAGTTAGAAGATTCCATAGCAACTGCAGTCTATGGTCTACGTGGCTTCCTTTCAGTCATTTGAGTTGCTAGAAATCTCCCAAGGACTTTGTTACTATACCAGTGATAGTCACTGGGTGCTTCTAGCATTGATTCGGCCTCTGGCTATGTCATTGTAAAGACAGAGGGAATTCACTGAAGTCTCCCTTTCAGGGAAATCACTGGATGATGACATATGCAGGGAATGAGATAAAATGAGACATGTAAGGCCGGAAAGATGGAGCACTTTTCTGGATTTGCATGGCACAGACAGTATTTATGTGGCAACTTGCCGAAAAGGTTTGTCACTGAGCCATTTATATACCAGGCTGTGGTGCTCACTGGACTTCTTCGCTTACCCTCAGTGTACTGTAAGTGTGGAAAAAATGGAATATGGCAAACAAAAAACAAAGAGTAAGGGTGTCAAAACTGACCATATGGCATGTGGCATATCTTCATTGATTTAATGTCTGGAGCATCTCTGCTCACTTGCACTGAAATATGTGTAAATGAATACATGTGCAAGCATTACTCGTGAAAGTCCATTATTCATCTGTGGAAATGGGGTTTGTGGGGAAAATTGAAGTGTTCTGCTTTTTCACAAAACAATGAAAAAAAGGGATGATAATATATTTGCCTAGGTCCCCAAGTGTGTATATTCACAAACAGGCATTCACATAGTCACAATTGCACAACTGCACAAACATTTGTGTTTCAGAGGCACCTGTGATTAGTGCCACCTCTTTTCAGTGGGCTCAGTTCCTTTTCTCATGGATGTTGTTGTTGTTGTTGTTGGTTTTTTCTCCCTGGTAGCACTCGCGTGCTCACTTTCCTTGTAATGATACCTGAGACATTAAACCAGGGGTCGGCAACCTTTCAGATGTGGTGTGCCAAGTCTTCATTTATTCACTCTAATTAAAGGTTTTGAGTGCCAGTAACACATTTTAACATTTTTAGAAGGTCTCTTTCTATAAGTCTACAATATATAACTAAACTATTGTTGTATATAAAGTAAATAAGGTTTTTAAATTGTTTAAGAAGCTTCATTTAAAATTAAATTAAAATGCAGAACCCACCACTGGCCAGGACCAGGACAGTGTGAATGCCACTGAAAATCAGCTTGCATGCCACCTTTGGCACACATGCCATAGTTCGCCTACCCCTGCATTAGACCATACCAAGGAACATAAAGCTGTCACTGGGTGATGGTGTTGAGAAGTAATTGTGAGCAGCTCAGAGTTTGAAATTAAAATTAAACCCTCCTGAGGCAGGAATAGGCAATCACATAAAATCCTAAAATACCTGCTGTTCTGTCACCAAACTGAATAAGCACCATTTTATCGTCTTGTTACTCTTCTAGTAACAAAGTAACTTCTTTGAGCCTGAGTTACCTCTTGCTTACAGCAGTGCAAACCTGTAACTTCTGTAACTGTAACCTATAACTTCTTTGAGCCTGATTCACCTCTTGCTTACAGTGGTGCAAACCTGGAGTAAGTACAATGAAGTCAGTAGAGCTACCACAGTGAAAACCTGGCATGAGAAGATAATGGCCCATGCGTTCTCCTACTATACTGTGTGATGAGCCCTTAGGCTTTTCAGTCAGGAGAGAAAATGTGAGTGATTTAAAAATTAAATAACTTGATCCCCAGTACTACTGCTTTTTTTTTTTCTGGCTAACCCCTGCTTGGCTGTTTTTCTGATTTTCACTGTTGGCTGTATGGGCAGAGGAGATGCTGAGAAGGCTTGAGTGGTTCAGTTCCATGGCTTCCTGAATGACAGTTGAGCCCATTGTTATTGGTCCTTCTGACTGCTGGTATTTCAGACTATTGGGAACTTGAGGCTGTGTAAGGTTTTTTGGCAATAAAAGATACTTGGCTAACAACATACAAACTCCCAGAGGAACTCCATAAATTAGCTGCACATCAAAATAATAATAAGAATAGGATAAGAGGAACACTTCTGTCTTTCAACAACTTTGAACTTCTTTATTTTTATGCAGCTGATAATATAATATAATTAATAAATATAGATTAATTATAATTAATCATACTTAATAATATGCAGTTGTGAAGTAGAGCACAAGTGGGAAAGAATAGTTACTTAGGTCCAGGTCTAGTAATACTTAACTTATATAACGAGTAGAGATGGACTCAAGACAGAAAAAACATGATCAGACCCACATTTTAAAGACCCAAAAGATGGGAGATGTTTGTTTCTGGGGTTCTAATTTGTCCCAGAAGCTGTTTCTTACAAAATTCTGATCCAGCTCCAATACAGATTTTGAGCTTGTCCAGAACTCAAGGTTAAGTCCTGGGGTTTTGGTTCAGCAGCATCTAGCACTGGTTTTTAGAATTTTATGACATGCATTTACAGAGTTTCAATTAAATTTTGAATATCATGTGAAAGTGGGTCAATTTCTGGTATTTGTTGGGAAATGTGAAAATCAGTGATTTAATGTGATCTTCACGTGAAAGGGGGCAAAACTTGGCTGCTTCAGTTAAATTTCTTGTTGGATTATATCTTCCTTTGAAACCCAAACTCAGAGTGCAAATGCACACAGCCTAAACCAAAGGTTAGTAGGGGCCTCTGCAATGTGCAGCACCACATTGTGGTTTTGGAATAGGAATATGGAGGTAGAATTCCTGAGTTCCATACCTGGCTCTGATACTGACTCACTATATGTCTTTAAGCACATCACTTAGGACCAGGTCTTGATTTCAGTTACGGTAGTGTAAATCAGAAGTATCTGCAATGATTTCCATGGAGTACTCCTAACTTACACAGGTGTACATGAGAGTAAAAACAGTAGTATCTTCCTGTGAATCAGTTCCTCTCTTATAAATTGAGAAGAAATAGTACTTTCTGACCTTACTGGGATGTTGAGGCTTAATTCAGATGTATTCTAGTTAAATGACTGTAGATGAAGACTGGAGCATTGAAAAGACACCATAATTATGCGACAACAGACTACAATTCAACTGAAAAACAAAATTGCAAAGGACAAAAAGCTAGCAAAAGAAACTTTATTGAAAGGGACTGTTTCAAATTAGAGCTGTGCATGAGCCAGAATTTCTGTCCATCAAAAATTTTTTTTCATTTCATCAGGGAAAAACCCCCAACTAATTCTGTAGTGGAAAGGAAAGTCAGATCTGAGAAATCTTCAATGGGAGGAACATTTTCAAAATATTCTGTTTTGGAGGAATCAACATGGAAATTTGGGAGCCTTGGGTCCCCAGCAATCCTTCAGGGTGGGCTGCCAGAAAGCCAGGAAAAGTGTTTTTCATCACCTCATCATCAATTATCAGTAGAGAGTGTAAAGGTACTTGTACTTGAAATTGAGTTCAGCTGGAGCCAGAGGTTTTTTGTACAGGTGCTTATTTCTTCCTACACCTTTTGGACGATGTCATTTGTCATCTTGAATTGATAGTCATAGACAGAGCTGTGTGTCATCAGCATGTTGTTCACACTTGAGACCATAGCCTTTCACTCTCTCCTCTAGCATTTTAATGTGGATGTGGAATAGAGAAACAGTGAATCTCTGCACTTGAATGCTCTTAAGAGGAATGCCTGCCCATCACAACCCTCTGAGAGGAGTGTCGAGTCATCTTACACCTGCTCCACTTACCACTTCTAGGACATGCAGATAGACTAGCAGTCCTATATGTGCAACTGTGATGATGGCAGCTGATACCATAGTAAATCAACTTGGGTGTTTGTCTCCTGCATATGGTTGTAATAAGACTGACCACCAGTGTAGTGTCTATGCAATTACATGGTCTGAAGCCTGACTCTATGGGATCTAAGATACCATCAGAACTGGAAATTCACTGGGGTTAATTAGCCACTATGTTCTCAGTGATTTTGCTTAGGAAGAGCAGGTCTGAAGCAGGTTGGTAGCTAGTCTTAGAGCAGGGGTCTCAGACATGCAGCCTGCGGGCCGCATGCTGCCTATGAAGCCCTTCCTTGCGGCCCGCCAAGCTCCCTGGCCCCCACCGCACCATAGCAGTTTCCGGGAGGGAGGGGCCAGAAGCGGAGGCTTCTCTACTGCCTGGCTGGACTGCTGCATTTGAAAAAAGCTGGCATCTAAAAAAAAGCTTGAACCATCTGAGGCTGGTAATTTCTTGTTTAATTAGATTTGTTTGCTTGTCTTTCCAGTTCTGGACTTCCTATATTGCTCTTGCTTTGTTCGCCAAACAGCTGTTGGCGGTGCCTAGCGCTTACCAGGAGGGAGCGGGGACCTGTGTGCTCAGAGGAGGAGGCGGGGCAGGGGCAGGACCTCATGGAAGGAGTGGAGTGGGGGCAGGTCTGAAGGCAGCGGGGAAGCGGGGGTATGTCAGTGATGTGGCTCTCAGGCCAGTGCACTAGTCCTCATGCGGCCCTCGTGGTCATTTGAGTTTGAGACCCCTTTCTTAGAGTCATAGAATTTAAGGTCAGAAGGGACAACCAGGTCATCTAGTCTGTCCTCTTCTATTTCATAAACCACCAATACCACCCAGAACCTGCTCGTTAAATCAGACAACAGAAATTAGACCAAAGTATTACAGCCCACAGGAAACTAGATTGTGCCACATGCAGAGAACAGGAGGGACCCAGGCGCACAAGTGCTAGAGGTCTTGCAATGGCCAGGAGACCCCTTGTAGATTTTTGGAGGTCCATCGTGGTTGTGGGGTTGGGTTTTTTGAGGACTATTTGATCTATTGCATGCTAAAGGAACACTAGTTTGTCCCTTTCAAGGATATTGCAGAGCGCTGGGATGGGCATTGCCATCCCACTGTAGATTGTCGGAATTAAGAACTAAAAGTTAGTTTCTTGTTTTGGTAGCCTAGGGTTAAGTGTTGATAATTTAGAGAAGGTGATTCTAAGGTAAAGCTTTTTAGCTGTTATTGACCACATGGAAAATATTCTGAGATTGCTAGAAATGAATGTTATTGATGTATGTCCTGAGCTGTTGAAAAAACAGTGACTCCTTATACCCTGAGCTGCCCGAAGATATATATTAGATGGAAGTGTTTAAAGACTGGCAATAAAAGTAACCAGTGCCAATTGCACAGTGAGGTTTACCACGGTTACAGGGAAACTCCCAGTACATGTTACACAAATACCATCAAGATAATTAATCACGGACTAGATGGTAAGCACAAATAAGGTAACATTGTGCTATGTTAATGCCATTTGATGGAAGCAAAAAGCCTATCCATCTTTTGCTTTTTGTTCAAAATTACAATTCCTAATATCTGAAGGGTGGCTCAGTGATATAGGTGGGAAACAGAAAACATAGCATCAATAAATAGACAGTATACATATTAATGTTTCTATTTTAATGTTGCTCCCTCAACTTCAACAACTATTCTTTCAGCATCCTTGTCTATCTCAAATAGACTTAGAAACCAGACTCTGAAATTTCCAAGCAACTCTGCAGAGTGAAAATAAAGTGAAAATATCAAAATTACTTATTTTTCAATAAAGATAACTGTGAAAGCAGTTCACTCAAAACCCCAAAAACATTCATCAGAGCACATCAGTAGCTGTTCCCTGTTATTACTAGTGAAGGAGTGCAGTGCAGTGTAGTGATTATAGCACAAGCCCGGGAATTAGGAATTCTGATTCACTCAGCTTTGCAAAGGATCTTGGACAGGTCACTTAATCTCTTCTTGCCTCAGTTTTCTTTTTCTGTGAAATTAAAATAGCAGGTATGATTCACTCCCATGTACCCAAGGTGTATCAAGGGTGATATAATGGGCTCCCTATGAGATTGCAAGATCAGAGTCTTTCTTCAAATAACTAGTCATCAATTTACCTAGTATGACAAATCAATGCAAATTGAACTGAAAATAAATGAAATTAAAATATTTTTAATACAAAAAAGGAGAAACTGACATATATACACTAGAAAAAATGCACACTCTATTTTGTGTAACCCTTATCCCTTCCTTAGTTAATTTACCTGTTGTCTGTTTTCATCTTCTCCATATTGCAGCTAAATCAGATTGTAAATCAGGCCCTGTGTCTTTTGTGTATCTGTAAACAGTCATCTATGGAGCTGCATTAATAATAATATTACTCAGTGTTGTTTATTATTTTATTATCTCCAGTGGTTAGCATTTTAATTTGATTTTAAATTAAACCAGCTGATCTATCTTTGTCTTCTTGGCTTTGAGGAGCTGTACCACATCGTCCTCTCTTTAACTCTTTTTAAAATAGAGTGAACAAAAATAATCTGATCCTTTCTTTTCCAAATTTCACTGCTGACTGACTGAACAGTAAGCAGAAGAGCTAATTGTTGCTCAGGTAATTATCATTCAGGGTAACAAAGGCTGCTAATTTTTCTCCTTTGTGATTATTATTACTAATCTCCAGTTTACCTCACAGTCGTTTTGCTCTTTTTGTTCCCATAGTGACACCCACTAGAGTATTTAAAAAAAAAATGAAAGAAAAAAAAAAAGAGAAAAGCATCAAACAAAAATACCCTTAATGTTTTTATAGCATCAGCAAGCTGATTAAGTGGATCTATTTCAAACACCTTGGTCTTGTCCACAAATGTGGTGATTGGAAGTGACTTCACTTCCTTTGGTGGGAGTTATCCCCAGCATAAGGATTGCAGGATTTGGCTTCTTGTCCTCAGTGAAAAGTTACCTTCTTTAATGGTAGAACTCAGATAGACCAATGTCCCTGGCACCTCCACTGAAGAATCTTCTGATTTAATTTCAGTATCTTATTCTAGTTCATCCATCACTTGACAGCTTTCTGATCGTCTGCCACTTGTTACATTTCAGACATGTGATGGGGCTGATCCTATTCCATATGAAATCAGGAGAGCTGAAATCTTGGCCTCACTGAAGTCAAAGTCAATGTACTTCATTGGGCCAGGATTTCACTGGAAGATTTGTACATTGTCTTTAAAGGGCGTAAGATTAAGCTCAATCTGAGTGTAATATACTAATGGCTGAATTATAATAATTCATTATAATTATAAATAATAACTTATTATTATTAATATTATCTAATAATAAATTATAATTTAATATTTAATAACATTTTAATAATATGTAATAAACTATTAATATTAATATTTAATATTTAAATTTTAATGATATGTAATAATTTAATAAAATTTAATAATGTTATTAATATTATTTAATTATAAATACACTTTATATTATAAAATAATAATTTGAGTGTAATATACTAATGGCTGAATATACTAATGGCTGAATTCTATTTTTTTAAATAATGTTAATGTTAGTTTCAGCATTTTTTTCTTATTTTTGTCAATTCAAATTTTCACGTTTGCAAAAAATTAAAGGGGAGGCATCAGATGATTAATGATAATGGACATCAAGATTCAAAAAGTTAAAGCTTTATACACCATTAAAACACAAACTGTCAGCATCACATGTCAAAATAAGTCAATATCCTTAAATCCATGGGTCATACCTGTTTTTACTGTTCATTCACATTTGTAACAAGCCTAAACAAAAGTCTAAATCAAAGGCTTTGGACTCTAATCAGTTCTCAAGCAGCTTTGTTCTTACTTTGCCTATCTGCAGTTTTCAGTTATTATCAGTGGAAATATATTTTCATTGGTTTCTGTTGTACAGTGAAATCAATGTTTATTGACATTCACTGACACAAATCTAACCCTTCAAGCCTACTTATACTTTCCTTTGCCAGCTGTTCATGGGACATTTAACATACATATCTGATAGGCTGCAGTCAGTAAAATTCAGGTAATAAAGTGTTACTTTTTCATGCAGGGGAAAAAAAAGTATTTATACCTGCCTACTGTATTTTCCACTCCATGTATCTGATGAAGTGGGTTTTAGCCCATGAAAGCTTATGCCCAAATACATTTTAATCCCTAAGGTGCACAAGGACTCCTCATTGTTTTTGATGGTACAGACTTACATGGCTACATTCTGAAACCTAGTTTTCAAAGGAAATTATTCCACGAAATTTGTCAGGCTCCCCAACCCTGCCAGAGAGTACAGACTTACTCCTTATAAGATACTGGACTAGATCCTCAGCCATGGCTGAGGAGCATACGTCACCTCTCATGACTGGAAGTTCAAAGGTAGTTCCCTCAATCATGAGCTCACCCTGTTGCTCTAAATTACACCAGCTGCCAATGCCACCAATGGGGTTGATATGTCGATCTGGGCTTGGCCAGATGTAAAGGGGCCCTGTCCATGCCCCCTACGTTGGCATCAGGAAAGGAGGGTTGTGGGAGCTGCTATGCTGCATCTTTGTAACCAGGGCTTTTCCTACACTAGGATGATTGTCCCATTGGTTGATTACTCTCCCTTGGCCACTCAGGACAGCTTTGCACTGGGGTGCATTGCAAAATGGTTGCTGTGGAATCAGAATCTGGGCCACCATCTTTAATAATCAACAAAAATAGAGGCTCTGATTCTTCCCATTTTTCTCTTTTTCTCTGTCACGAATGTTACAGTGGAGCTAGATTAATTTTTTTGTAGCTGTATTAACTGTTGCTACATTCCTGGATTTGAAAAATCCACAAAAGTAAATATATTGTTAACATGTCAGACGAAGAGGAGTGACAGTCCTGGCTGCTGCTTTTGTGGAGTGTAGTGGTTCTGCTGGACTAGTGGCTATATTTAACTTACTCCCATACCCTGCTTCTGCCACTGTGTTTCTTCTGCTAATCCAGTTTGTTCCTCCGTGGGACTAGATTTACCTCCTCTTAAATGTAATGTGATGCGGCATCTTGCTGTAGCCTTGGACCTGATCCCTCCCCTCTTCTTTCTCAGATTCTGGCATTCCTGTTCACACTACCTAGAGACAAGAGCTTGGATCACCATGTATCGATAGGGTCACCACCATAAATAATTTTTGATGTTTTTAATAGGAGTTAAATGCATACCCCTAATTTGTGGCTGGGGTCACTGGCCTGCAGTGCAATGACATGGCACCTCCTCCACAGCCCTATGTGGGGGTTCACAAGTGCTGGGCCTGTCATTAAGTGGCTTAATCCAGTGGCTTAATTTTCCAGCCTGCCCACAGCAGCCTTTTCTGAACTACCAGGGCGATGCAACTGGGGTATGGAGCAGGGACAATTGCACAGTTGTTCTGTCCCCAAATCTGCACTTGCAAAAGCAGAGGCCATCTCTGAGAATCAGGTCTGTTGAGTTTTTGTACCGATCCAGTCACTTGAACACCACATGCAAAATTAATAAATCATGTGAGATTCATAAGCAAACCTTGGATCGTTCTTTTGTTGTAATTTTAAATTTCAAGCAAAACACGCACAAAGTAAGCCTGACTTTCATTAAGTTCTCCATGTAAGTAGATGGAAGCCATGTACTCTGAAATCACTTTTCTATGTAATTTTCTATTGTATTCCCGAAACAACATAGTCTCTCTCCAGTTATTAATGTGGGACTACAGCTTGTTCCCACTTAAGGCAACACATCCATTTACTGTAAAGGGTTTTAGATCAGGCCCCATAATGTTAGCAAATTCTGTTACTTTCAGGTGTGCTGAATTAATTCCCATGGGGCTGTAGTTTCATTACTCAGTTAATTCTTCAATAATGCATCCCATTTGCAGATTACAATGCACTTTACAAAGAAAGCTAAATATACTTATCCCATTTGACAGATGGCTAACTTGAAGCACAGAGAGGTGAAATGATCTGTGCAAGGTCATACAGTAAGTTAGTGGCAGAGCCAGGAATAGGACCCTCATTTCCCGACTATCAGGAAACTGGCTACGTTAATTGGGCCATGGTGGCTCCAGTAAAAAATGTTGCTATCTTATTCAGTTGGCTTAAAATGGCACACTATCTTGGGAATCCAAAAATATTCTGCATTTAGTGAAAATGCCTAAGTCTCTCTTTGCTGTTAATTTGTCCATAATCTACGGACTCAAGTCTATTAACTGGGTCTGAAGATACTTGTGTAAAGAGACATATTTTAAGGCTTTTGTGTATCTGCAGCACATGTTGTACACTACAGGTTTGATTCAAAATAAATTGAAGTTAATAGAAAGTCTCTCATTGACTTCAGTAGGTTTTGTATCAGGCCTTACAAGGACAAAAGTCTGTCATGCAATCCATACATGCAGCGCCATTCATTTCAGTGGCAATGGCACAGTTGTATTAGTGGGCAGAATTAGTCTCTAACAGGTTGCCTCAAAGGTGCAGTAAAGTTTATTTGTCTATGTCAGTATAAATTTTATTGTTCCATACAGAGAATGGAGTGGGCCTTTTTGAATGGCTGATTTAAGTTCTACAATTTTCCATTGTTTTTGTACTGGGTGGGGGAGATAAACACATCATGTTCTATCGCATCATAGAGCCTGCTTACCAAAGGCAATGGACTTGTGCTTTGTCTTGAGATCTTTCTCCTGGACTTAAAAAGACAAATAACTCATCCATAATGGAACATTCCACCACCAGAAAATAGGCTGGCATTCAGTGATGACAAATTGTCACCCAACTTTAATTAAAACCCACAACACTCAACTGTATTGTAGTTTTACTCAATTAATTGACTAAATCTGTATAAGCACGACAGGGCTGCTGTCTGTTGTTAGACTAAATCATTCCTTTCCCAATGAATCTGACTTAGTATAACTTGGTAGCGGAGATAAGTGAGTGCTTAAAATTGTTTTTCAGGCACTGATGAAAGAGGCATGTGCAATATTCATTGTGGTATGATAATTTAAAACAGCTAAAAAGATGTTTTCTCTTTTGCATTATGTATAATTAACTTGTGCAACTCACTGCAGCAAGATATCAATGAGGGGAAGCACACAGTAGCATCCAAAAGATAACAAGAACATCCGCCACTATATTAGATAGGAAATATTTGTATGTATCTAGAAAATATAAAGAGATAGAAGCCTTGATGCTCCAAGGTGTAAGTCAATCATTGATGGAAATTAAGAGAAAACTTCACCTACAAACAGACTAAGTCACAATTGTCTACAAAATGTCTCATATCTGCCTCTAAAGCTTCTGGTGCTGGCCACTGCCAGGGACAGGACCTTAGATCTTATCCCACAGGGCAATTCCTAAGTGTTTTATGCTGCAAATTATGCAAAATCCTCTGGGCCTTTGGTCATGAGGAGAAGGCCTTTACTCCATGAATATTCCCACTGACGACTATGGAATTTGTTACGTAGTAATTTACTGTCCTTCATGAGTGAAGTTGGAAGAATCTGGCCTTGTACTGTTATAATAAAAATAATCAATGTTAATTATGTAATATTTAGCACTATAAATTGCATAGTATTTTATAAAAAACCTAGGTCTCTCTCTTGAGAAGCGTGTACAAGGTCACAAGATTTTTTTCATCTTTGCTGTTTGAACTCTCGCAAGACCAGAGATACTAAATTAAGGCGGAGATCCCCAGGGGTTACTCTTGGGTCTGCCCTGAAAGAAATTTTGAATTCACAGATTACTACACATCTGTCATCTTTAGGAATCATAGATGGTAACTCATTTGTGTGCATATGCTTGCTTGCTTTCACCTGTAAGTAGCTCTCTTAATTCTTTTTCCTAGCTAATAACCTTTAGATAATATCAGAGGGGTAGCCATGTTAGTCTGGATCTGCAAGGGGTGACAGGTATGATCCTGAGTTGAAATGGTAGTTCACATATCAATATTCTAACCTGTAGAAGAAGGAGACCTCAACATTAGTAGATTGAGGAAATACAAATAAGGAAAAATGAAAAGACCCTACTGAAAATAAATTAGATATAGTGGTATTATAAAAGTTGCATCCCAGCCTATGGGAGTAGAAGAGAGGGATGTAACCCTTGGGCAGTGCCAGAATGATAGCCACTGAGGAGGAGGAAGGTGATGGTGATGAGGAAGACAATGGCTAACGTTTCAGGTTGCTCTCCAAGGGATGGTGTGAACATGGAGGTTTATATGTACTCTCTGTATTATTTCTATTTACCTTACTAAGTAGGAATGTTTGCAACTTTGCTAAATGTAGTAATAAACAATTGTAAATGTAGGAGATTTCCTCTAATGTGTGCATTTCAGCTGTGCACATTGGGGTTCTCAGGTCTAGAATAATTTCAGTAGTACTGGACCTGATCTTGGGACAAGAACCTGTCAATCCTCAAAGTGATAACTGAGAATTCTTAAGTAATTAATATAATTAATACATAATAGATCAGGCTACACGGGACTGGAAGCAATCTGAATATTTTGTGATTTCTGGTGTAATTAACCATTTATCGCGTGGCAAAGTAGACTGGAGAGCCTAAGGGGATTGTCAGTGACTCCATGGTAAGACTGTTATAGTGATCCAGGAGTTCACATTTGTTATTGCGCTGGTGAAATATTTTTATAGAACTCACCTAGTATAACTCACTTATTATAGTTTGAGATGTTTGCCCTGTTTTTGACAGTCTGCCCAGAGCTAGGCACTCATGGTCGATAGCTACTCCAGACAGAGTGACAGTCTGCAAGATTGAAGTCTTCAGGATTAATCACTTAAAGAAGAAAACCCAGTTCCTTAGACAGCATTAAGGCTTTGTCCACATGGAAGGGGAAGGGAGTAGTTGGTACTGAGCTGACATAAGACCAGTCTTGTCTACACTAACACTCCTACTGTTGTTACCCATGGTGGAGAAGCAATGGTAAGAAATTTATCAGAAAAAAGCTACCATAAATAAAGCTACAGGGAACATAAATAATTTTCTCATCAATCTAGTCTCCCCATGTTTTAGGAGTAATTTGCAAAATCTGTATCACAAGTTTCCCACTGAAACAATGTTGAGAAAAGGCCATTTTCATACCGCTGTGGAATAAACACCTGGGTTTCCAAGGCAGTAGGTAATTACCAGGCAAAGCTGTTGTGAATGTGAAATAAAACAATGGTTTCCCTCTGCACTCAACACTTATCCCAGCTATTAATATGCACTGACAGCATGTAAACCCATACTCTGAGCAAGCTTCTGTTCCCTTTGAAGTCAGGGACAAAAAATCCCATGGATTTCAATGGGTCTGCATTCATTGGGTCTAGGCCCTTAGCCTCCCTACTTTTCAACTAGTTTTGATCACCTATGCTTTGAAAACTTTGAATTATTGATTGGTATGGTAAGTACAAGTTTTCTTAGCTGCCAAGATTTTTCTTTATATAAGACTTTTGTTCAGTAGGAAAAGTACTCCACCATAAAACTGATCCACTGACCTGATGCAACAAGGCTTGCATAGATTATATATTTTTAAGTAGAGCCCAAAAAAGTACCTCTACCTTCTTGAGTGTGTGTATATTATATTATATACCATATGACATAAAATATCATATTTTATAAATCACATACGATAGCTTCTATGGTAAGTTAGACTTTTATTAAGTGTTATTTAAGAGCTAGTTTACACTACACTAATTGCTTTATGACATTGCTCTACATTTCCAGACAGACTGGAAAGCCCCTTTCCCTTTGCCTCTTTCCTGAGAATTCCCATTCCATGTGCTTGGTCTGTGTTGGCGATGAGATGAAAACATTTGCTTTTACATAGTGACTTTCATCTATTTTTGTTTAACAGCAAAAATGCTGTTCTTTTGTAACCTCAAAGATTACATTTGTAACTTAAAGCCAGTCATGTGATCTGCAGCCCACAATCATAGGATTCAGTTAACTGTTGCTTTGAGTCTGATGTGGAGAGAGAGAGAATTGGTACCTCTCAAAGGTGCTAGAGGAAAGAGAATTAGAAAAGACATGCCCAGTTCTACCTCCCTTCAGTTTCAAGTTACTGTAGCAGGTACAGATATTTGGGGGCTTAAAACATGAAGCTATCTGAGCTAACTGTAATGGTGGGGCTCTTCTCTCTAACAACAGTCCATTTGCAGCTTGTATTGACAAGCTTACTAGATCAGCCTGTGATTCTCTCATGAAATACTACGTTGAACATCTTAGGGGTTAATTGGCTGTCTGTGGCTTCATGTATCTGAACTTTCCCACATAAAAATATGTGGAAAATTATATGATAATTGTATTCTTAGAAAATTGACATACTTTCTGAGGAAATCCAGAGAAGAATATTAGCTCCAGGAGCCTGGTAAGCAACCATTTGGTAGATAGGGGGTGCCCCAACATAAGCAATGATTTCCAATAAATACTTCAGGGATAAAAAGTCAGTGTAGTGTACATTTGTAGTGGGGTGAGGACCCTGCTCCAGCCCTGAAGGAGTTAAAGCAGCCCTGGAGAGGGCTATGGCTAGGGGAGCCAATCAAGTAGGTTGATTGGAGAAGCAGCCACACATGGGCCATGCCCCAATCAGGCCACAGCTGGCTCTTATAAAAGCGCTGTGAGCCAGGCACTCAGTCAGTCTTGCTCTGGTGTTGGAGACAGAAGGACCTAGCTGCTGGGGAGAAAAGGGTGCCTAGCAGAGAAGGGCTGGGGGAAAGCAAGAGATGCTGGGGAGCTCCAGCCTGGCAACCACTGCAAGCATTGAGCAAGGCCTAAAACAGGTATACTGTTTGAGCAACATCAAAGCCCCCCTCACCTTTTCCCTTTACTCCACTTCACCCACTGAGTGCATGATTAAATAACCATGGAAAAGACCTGTCTTAGAGTGAACAAGAACAAAGGTGCACTTAAAATTCCAAAGCAAACAACCTGTCACTGATTTGCAGAGAAAACTGGAGGAACTGAGAAATAGCCAAGAGTTATGAGGAGAGAATGAGGGACTCTGACTCCAACCCCAAGCCTGTTGTGGAGGCGTATTGTTATTTTAGTGCTCATCAGCCCTTCCCTGCACTTGCTGCAGCAGCCCCAGCATTTTTCAAGTTTGTGTCAGTTGGCCTCTCTGACAGACAACAAAAGAACTTTGCTGGCAGTGGCCAGTGCTTCCGTTTTGCTGCGTAGTAGTCCCTTCCCTTGTCTGATACATCTGGGGTTTATTATGGGCATTTTCTCTTTTGAGTGAATGTGTTTCTACCATGTGATTGCTGCAGTTTCGACTTACTGGGTTGGCAGCTGTATTTGGTATTTGACCAGCTTCTGAAGCGTCGCTGCTTGCGCCGGGTATATACAGTAGGTTGATGGGGTAGCGTGCTGCTCCAGTTTGCACGGGGGTGACACAGGACACAAGCTGTTGTGTCTGGTTGCCTTAGAGTTTGCCACTTCAGTAAATCTTTTTATATGCCTTTGTTAAGGGTGAGATGCACTGTGACTTCTTAAACCAAACCTAGATGTGGTAACATTTTGTGGGGTACGTGAGATCAATGGATATCACACTCATTTCATGAAAAACCTGAGATCTTGTGTACACACAAAAGATGTACCACTTTAGCTATATCAATACAGCTAAAGCATTACAATTCTCTCCCCCTACCCAATATAGACACAATTATATCATTATAAAAGAGCTTATACTGGTGTAGCTTATTTCTGCACAGAAAGGGGAATTACTGTACCTGTATTAATCACTTTTATTCTAGTATACTTGCATCCACACTAGGACTTTTAACAGTATAACCATATCTGTAAAAAAAAAATCATCACACCAAACGAACATAGTTATTGCAATAAAACTTTTAAGCGGAGACTGGGGCTTAAGTAGTTTTCCCACCATCACCCTAATTGTATCACCTTTGATGTGCTTCCTTAAGAGAGTTGATTTTCTCTTTCTTTCAAAGTATATAGGAAAAATTAACAAGCACCAACAGGTCACTATTGATGGAGTTTTATAATAATATTTATGATGATTATTGTTTGATGCTCTTCCTTTACTGAAATGTTCAGTATTTTTTTGGAAAAAGGACAGTGTGAAAATGTTCCACTCTTGGAAAAAATGGTGATTTATTTATTATTTTTGTTTTGTTTTTTACCATTTCTGCTTGGGAATGATTTTATTTCACAACAGTGAAAAGCTTCTGGAGGGTAGCTATAAATGAGAAATTAGCTTACACTATATTGGACAATAAATACATAAATATTTTTCCAAGATTCACTTCTCACTATTTTAATTCATTGTACAAACTCTTTCAAAACTCTATTGAAAAACAATCTTTGTATTTTCAACTCTGTCGCTTTTTTAAGCTCCTGGGCTCTCTGCTGCAGTGTTGTTTAGAAAGATTTTTAGCAATTCTCGTCCACGAATTACCACAGAGTGATCCCTATATCAGTAAATTCTCTATAGCAACAGTACTATATGGGGATTATAATTTTTTTCTTTCCCCCAGGGCAGGAAAATGTACTGCAGGCGATGCAAAATCAGGCTACTATCCCCTAGGCCAGCAAGCACTGCACTTTTGGTGCTGTCCTGGAACAGAAAGAAAGCACATTAGAACATAAATAAAAGTTATTTTAAGGTTCTAACACAAACTGAGAAAAATCTGAATTTAGGTAGCAACTTGATTGTGCTGAGATCTAGCAGGGGGCCTTCCCAAGGGTGTGTACAATATTATGTCAGCAGTATGTGCAGGAAACTTTTATGTACAATTGTGCTGATCACACTGCACTTTCAATTTTAAATCTAGAGCAGTTGAGTGTCCTTGCTTTTGGGGGTGTAAGTGGGCCCTTTAATGTTGTTTCTGTGCTCTGTGTGATGGCAGAGAGGTGTACTGTGTATTTAGGTTCCTCAGCTGGTTCGGTCTGTTCCTCCTGACCAGGAATTAAAAAAACAACCAAGAAGGGCATCATTTCACTGTGCTTTCAAGCTTGTCTTGAGCATGTCACCTTTTTTTTTTTTTTAAACAGCTCTAATATCTCTTCCAATTCAGACCCAATCCTCCCTCCCTTGTCTAATTCTTAGTCAAGCATAACAGGGCCAGCTGGTTATATCCATGGAGTAAACAATGATTTTCTGCCAGTCCCAACCATGGCTCCTTGTGTCTGCTTAGTTGGTTTCAAGTTGCGACCCTTCCTCCTACCCATATTTAAATGTTGTGTTTAGTGAGGATTAAAATTTGTGAATTGGTGTTAAAAAAAGGGAAGGGGGTCATTGTGGGTCTGAAGGGAATCAACATTGTTTCTCTGGAAAAGCCTGTGTCTGCTTCCCAGACTGACCATCTGGGACACTGTATGGCACTAAATCAACCACAAAGGCAAAAAGGTAAAACAGGGGGAAATAATTAAATTAGAGAAGGGAGAACTTTTCCAGTAGCTGATTTTTCTGATCATTGAAGGTCCCTGGAAAAGTGGTGGATGTGTGGGAGGGTGGGAAAAAGGAGAGTTAGATAGGTCTTAAATGTGAATGAATATCTGTTTGCTGCTGTGTATAGCACTTTCTTTCTATTTCTGACTCTTTCCAAAGTCAACCCATTGACCATAATATCAAGAAAAAGAAAAAAAAAGTAGTTATAAAAATGATTGGAAATCCAATGAGTCCAATAGCTATTCCCCATCTCTTGGTCTATTTGTAGCACTATTAGATTGTAATTTAAGTGTAACAACAGCATTTCCTTAGGTTTCAAGTCTAGTGTATCACATAGCTGCAAGCTCCATGGCGAGACTGAGGGTTTGGTGGAGTGGGATACTGAGACTTCACTATGTGTGAAATTCTGTGTTCTGCAAAAGACACTTGATGATGCAGCACATCTTACAGTGATAATGAAATACTTCCTATTCCTACAGTAACTCAGGAAGCTATTAAACAGGGAACACTAAAGATAAACCTTTTTCTATCTGGAGGATGGGAGTACTTTGCTTCCATTTGTTTTAAAGGCATTAACAAAAGAACTCATTGAGCCATTGGCATGTTTAACAAACCTTGGAACACTAGGAAAGTTTCAGAAGACTGGGAAAAAGCTGATGTTGCACCAATATTTAAAAGAGTAAATGGGATGCCCTGGGGTAATGATAGACCAGTTAGTATGACATTGATCTTGGGCAAAATCATGGAAACAGTGACACTGGATGCGATCAATAAAGAATTAAAAGTTAGTAGCTGAATTAATGCCAATGAACACGGTCTTATGGAAAATAGGTCTTGTCCAAGAAACTCAGTATCAGTTTTTGATGAGATTGTGGTTTGTTGACAAAGTTTGACATAGTATACTTAGACTTCTGTAAGGCATTGATTTAGTATCACACAACGTTTCAAAATCAATGCAGCACATTAAATAGATTAAAAAGTGGTAGATCAGAAACTAATTGTAAATGGTAAAACATCATCTAGAGGACAAGTTTCTACTGGGGACCCATGGGAATCTGTTCTTGGCCTAAAGTTATTCAATATCTTTCTGAATGACACGGAAGAAAATACAACCTCAATGCTGGTAAAGTCTGCAGATGACGCAACAATTGGTCGAGTGGTAAATAATGACATGAAACACCATGGTAACACAGGCAAATAGAGTTTAATGTTGAACTGGTTCAAAAGAAAATGGTTTGGCTCAATTCAACAAACCTTAATGTTTTGATTTGAGTCAAACCAACCTGAAACAAAATATTTTGCTTTGATTTTCCTGACACAAAAATTCAGCAAAAAAATTTTTCCCAAGGAAAATTTCCATGTTGTGGAAATAGCGTTTTCTTTCACAAACTCACTGTGATGGAAAATTCTTAACCAGCTCTACAGTACTATATACGTTCACATTACAATCTGTCCCTACTCTTCTCTGTTCCATTATTCTCATTGCTCCTTTGTATTTGTTTTTTACTCTGCCTCCTCTCTGCTCTGTTTAACCCTAGTTTTTCATTGGACTTTTTACTTTGTCCCCTTTATTTTCTTTCATGATCTATCCTAAGCAGTTCATGAACTTAATAACATTCAGATCTGAGTAAATCTTTCAATTCATATGTAAGAGACTTCAAAATTAGACAAAACAAACTCATCCATCCTGAAGTATAATTAACCGCCAGAAAAGCAAGACCAATTGTAATACAGTGTTGGCATCAGTAATACGCCTGCCAGGGGTTGTAACAGAAACCCTCTCCATATAAATAATTATATTAATGATACGGAAGAACCTGTAAGCCTTGTATTTCTGTTAGGGAGTGTACAGGGATGTTGCATAGAGTTGGCTAGAGAGTATAAAAGTGGCCTGAGGGAAGGAGGAGAGCATCTTTTAACAGAGGAATTGATCTGTTTCCAAAGTTCAGTCAGACAAGAGAAAGCTCTCGTCTGTGTGTGTAACCCACAAGAACTGCCCCGGGGTGGAGGGACCAGTCAAATCATGTTATGTAGGCTCATCTGCTGAAAGGTTGCCATGTAATAAAAAATTTCATTTCTACACCTGAATCATTCTGTTAAACCAGTGCTCTTCACACCTGTATGGGAAAAAAGAAATCATCTGCTACTTTGCTGGGTGTGGGGGAAAGGTAGGTCAAATCCATTCTTTTTTTTCTTTTTTTTTTTTTTTTTTAAACCATTCTTACTCAGTCGCTACTCAGGAAAACAGCCACTAAAGACAATTTGATTAGTCCTCTTCAGTGGGAGTTTGCATGAAGTAATAAACACAGAATAAGAACCTCAGGATTTGGCCCATTACATTTAACATTTCACTGTCACTTCTAATTTCTGATTATATGGAAAATTCCAAGGGGGCTTGAATCTCTCATCGGGTGGGTGAATGAATGAACCTCCTTGCAATCAGCCATTGTAATTATCCGTCTCCAACACTCGAGAACAAGACAATTTAGTTTCAACTTTTGTTAGCTTAGGAGTCTCCAATGAATTTCACTTTATTTCATCACATTGTCCACAACCCACTTCAATCTGAGAGCAGAAGAACTTCAGTGCCATATGGATGGAACGAAAGCCAAATTATTCTGTCTGTTTGCAGAATCAGTTAATCTTCCATTCCTTGACAAATCTTGAAAATGATCATCTTACCAACAGTTTGGTTCATTTTTTACCTAAACTGCTGCTGTTTGTTGACAGTTGCTTGATTTTCTGTAGTTTCACGTTAAACAAGATGTTATTGGCCAAACAGAAGAAGGCTGCCTTGACAACATGTTGAAAAACAAACTAACATTTGAATACTGATTGTTTTTGGTTTTTTGCCATGTCATTGTTCAGGAAGCAGCATTATATAGTACTTAAACCATAGGTCTGGGAGCCCAAAGACCTTTGTTCTATTCCTGAGAGTGCAACTCATTTGTTAGGCAGCCTTGGGCAACCCATTTAATTTCACTGTGCTTCAGTTTACACTCTGAAAAATAATAGTAATGCTTACCTGACTGTATAAAGTAGGGTGACCAGATGTTCCAATTTTGGGGTCTTTTTCTTATATAGGCTCCTATTATCCCCACCCTTTGTCCCAGTTTTTCACACTTGCTGTTTGGTCACACTAGTGTAAAGGGCTTTGAGATCCTCAGATGAAAAGCACTATGTAAGTATAGTTATTAGTAGTAGTAGTAATTATTTTGCACTAATACTTAAAAGTAGTTTTTCTACAGATCATGATACTGACCAGGTTGAATGCAGTGTGTTGATAATTCCTTATATACTTAATAGTGCACCTCTAAAGGTTTGGCTGTTTACTTCCACTCAGATGAGTACCCCGAAGTTTAGATGCTGCTTTGAATGTTACCCAAGCCTCACAAATACAAAGTAGGCCTGGATATCTCATGAGAATATTTTTAGGAAGTTTGTTTGAAGATTTGGCTAAAAGTTCAGGGCTGTTATTTGATTTGAGTCATCTGACCCACTTAATTAATGGCAATTTATTAAAATACTTAGACTATTAATATAATGTATTTATATTGGACCAGTGTTCAAAACCTGAAGATTCTCCAAAATCTTCCAAACTCCTCTGGGGATCAAAAGATGACTCAGCTGGGGAACCAGTATAAACTCTGCATTTCTTCCAGTTGCTTCCCTATCCATTCATAACTCAGCCTTACCTGGGCTGAGACTCAAGCAGCCAGCTCTTATTTAAATACTGTAAAATCATAATATGAGTTGGATAAAATGGAGGAGATTTAGGCTTCCATCCAGCAAAACACTTATGCACATTTTTCACTTTAAGTATGAAAGTAGTTCTATTGAATTATATATATTATAAATTATATATTATATAATAAATGTATTATATATAATTATATTATATAATAAATTATATTTAAATATATATATTGTTTTCTATAGGAACTACTTACATGCTTAAAGTAAAGCACATACTGAAGTGCTTTGCTGAATCAATGCCATAGAGCTCTGAGTTCCCTTCACAGACTCATAGGCCAATGGGAGCTACGGGAAGCGGCGGACAGCATATCGCTGTGGCCTGTGGTCTCCTGCAGCTCCCATTGGCCGGGAAAGGCAAATCGTGACCACTGGGAGCTGCGGGGGGGCCATGTCTGCCCACTATTCCTGTGGAGATGGCAGACCTGGTATTTCTGTGAGTGTTCAGTGAATAAGGGGTTGGATGCTTCAGGGGAATACTTCAATGGGACTGGGGTACAACTATCATTAATCTGCAAGGCCACATAAGGGCTGGTACAGCCCAGAGGAGAGTGTGGGAGTGATGGTGTCAGATGTCAGGCTGGCGTTGAATGGAAGCTGACGTTTACTTCAGCATAAGCAAGACTTCCTCATGTTGGAGGCAGTGGATACCAAGGTGGCTCAGTCCTGGGTGCCCCAGGAACTGTCACACTAGGGGCAGAAAACCATTTGTCCAATGCTAATTTATGGTATCTTTCAGAAAGAAAGGAATGGAGCCACTGTCTGCTTTTGCTGGTGGATGTAGCTGGATGCAGGTGAATCAACAGAATCTTCACAACTTTGAAGGCAGCTGACAAATCGAAACGACATGGACATCTTTCACCAGAAGGAGATCAGCAATAATCGGCCAACAAAATCTTTATCACAGGTCTTTAAACAAACTGATCAGAGTCAAAAAGAGCTAAGGTCTCCAGATAGTCTGATGCAAATCCAGCAATATGTTCGACATAATCATCTTCAGAAAAGGAAGAGTCAGGACAGAGCAATAACCAGAGACATTATCACTACCAAGTCCCTGTTTCTGAGCAAGAATTGACAAATAACTTCTTTAAGATGGGGTGGCCTCTTGAAAATCAACTCTACAAATGACCCTACCAGCTTTTCGTTGGCCTTCTTTAGCCAAGGTGGGCACAGTTCTAACTCATAGGTGGAAGTTGCATATCTCCAAAACTTCATACAATGACACTAGCTTAAATTCAAGCAGGGAAAACTCAGTATATATTCCCATTAGGCATAGCTCAGCTACCGCTGAGACAAACAGCTCAGTCTGGATTGGGCTGATTTTTATCAACAAAATAATTCTGAAAGTTCCCCACAGTGAGAAATATTGAACTCCACCCCTGATGCAAACAGTTAGCCATTAGCCAGGTGGTATGCAATCCACCACAGTAGTTCTGATTGCAACTTTGGTGAAGGCAAAGAAATGCCTGCAGACACAGTGTGCAATTCAAACGCTCCTTACACTGTGATTGGTCAGACAGAGATAGATGTCCATCTGTAGTGCATAAGCAATCTTCCCTCCTATTTCTCCTCTTGTAGCTCATCTGAACACAAAGGTTGCTCTTTTATTATTTTAAGTATATACAGTGTGACAGTCCTACCAGCAGTTCTTGATTGGCGGGAATTAAAAGGGCATGTGAAAAACAAACACTGATTACATCTAAAGAGTCACTGCAGTAGGTTATATTATTGGCCAACATTTTACTAAGCAGTGGATATACACATAGATGCAATATATGGTTAGGAGGAGGAGGGAACAGTTTTAATGTTACTGTGAGGTTCTTTGAGTGGGAAACAGGGTGTTAGTTCCCTTACTGAAAGGAACCCACTAATATTAGACACTAGACCAGCCATAATGGTCTGGTGTTTTAGAAATACCCAGGTTGTCATAGAATCATAGGACTGGAAGGGACCTCAAGAGGTCATCTAGTCCAGTCCCCTGCATGCATGGCAGGACTAAGAATTATCTAGGCCATCCCTGACAGGTGTTTATCAAACCTGCTCTTAAAAATCTTCAGTGATGGAGATTCCACAACTTCCCTAGGCAATTTATTCCAGTGCTTAACCATCCTGACAGTTAGGAAGTTTTTCCTGATGTCTAACAAACCTCTCTTGCTGCAATTTAAGCCAATTGCTTCTTGCCCTGTCTTCAGTGGTTAAGAAGAACAATTTTTCTCCCTCCTCCTTGTAACAACCTTTTAAGTACTTGAAAACTGTTATCATGTCCCCTCTGTCTTCTCTTTTCCAGACTAAACAAATCCATTTTTTTTCAATCTTCACTCACAGGGCATGTTTTCTTGGCCTTTAATCACTTTTGTTGCTCTTCTCTGGACTTTCTCCAATTTGTCCACATTTTTCCTGAAATGTGGTGCCCAGAACTGGACACAATACTCCAGCTGAGGCCTAACCAGCACCAAGTAGAATGGAAGAATTACTTTTTGTGTCTTGCTTACAGCAGTCCTGCTAATACAACCCTCTCTCTTTAAGATTGTGCATTAGGTTCTTTCAGTGATGTATTTCCAGATATTTTCAATGCAAGTTGTTTGTATAAAATCTCTCAAACCCCCTCCCCCACATTTTACAATTCTATTTATAAAAATTAAAAAACAAGTTCTCCAAGCCCTTTTTAATGAAACTTTTTTAAGAAGGTGACTGCATAGTTAGGGAGACTGGCAACAGGACGTAGAGCCTTTCATTTCTAGATTGCTGGTTTGAATCCAGCCCAGCAAGGTTGTTGCCATTTGAGGCCTGTAGAGTTACCTATCTGAATGGATTTTGGTCTCAGTCCACTTCTTAGTGGACGAATATCTTAATCACAAAAACCCCATCACCAAAATTGTAACTAATTGGCCCCTCTGCTGTCAGTCTCAGCAGAGTGAAGAAAGACTGAATGAACCTGATGAACTCTCCACATCAGGGATGAGGTACATTAAAAGTTGCGGGAAGACTGATATTAATCTGTTTTTACCTGTTCTATGGCTATAGAGAAAATGTCAGTCTCTGGAGATGTAAATTCAACATTGTTCACAAAGACAAAATGTATTTAAAATACTGTATAGTCAGACTGGGGGTGAGGGAAGATAATTCCACTTATCTGATCTCCATTAGAGTGCTTTGTTCTGAACTCTTTATTCATTCAAAACCTGTAATGAAGTCAAAGAGTTTACTTTGAGTAATGACCAAACAATCTCAGAAAAGTTGTTAGACTGATCATGGAATTATTTTTAATGAATTTTCCATGAATTTTCATTGTGCGTTGTTTGTGAAGTGCTCTCCCATTATGCAATTCTATTCTCAAAAACAGAAGCTATGTCGTTCTAGTTATTTTGAAGGACACATTTTCTTAACTATTATCTTTCTAGGGATGACAAACATTGGCAAGTAGGATAGGCAAGTATTAAAGAGAGGGAATAGTTGATTTAATGGTCAGATGCTAGCCTGGAACTTGCGAGAGCTGGGTTCAATTTCCTGTTCTGCCACAGACTTCCTGTGTGTCTTTGAACAAGTCACTTAGTCTCTCTGGCTTCAGTTGCTCATCTGAAAAATGGGATAATAGTATGATCCTACCTCAGAAGGGAGTATTATAAGGAAATACACTAAAGACCGTGAGGTTCTCTGATGCTGTGGTGATGAGAGTCATATAAGTACCTAATTCAGATAGGATAAAGTTCATTATCACACATCAATAAATGCAAATTTTAAGCACAAAACCCAGAGAACTGAAATGTAGGCATAACTATACTCACATGTTCGGACTCCATAATTTGCTAGGCACGCTCATCTCCCCTACTGAGGTCAATGGGAGTTCAAGATTTCAGCACTTCACAGTAGCGCTAAGCACTATACAGAATCAGACCCATAGATTAAAAACAAGTGATAACAATCACTATTCTCAAAAGTGGTCAGATCACAGATACTGTAGCCCATGTTGTACCTGCTCTGAGAATAAAGAGATTGGACCCAAGGATGGGTCCCAAAGGTTTGGCACCTTTCAAAGCACTAAATTTAGGCAGGAAAAATTTAGGCAGGAAAAATATGTGTGTGTGATAAATATGTGTGTGTGGAAAATTTAGGCAGGAAAAATGTGTTTGTGGTAAGGAGGAACCTGTGCTTATAATATTAACAGGTCAAATTAATCCCTGGTATACCTCTAATAGTTACGCTAAGGATGTTTCTTGTTTTCCCCACATTAACTGAAAGGCAGATTGTTGTCTAATATTCACATTGCTTGTATCAAACAGGAATAGCTAGGAGTGGAGGGTGTCAAAAGAGATAATCTCACTGAATTCCTTTATTTTAAAATCTCTGGAAAGTAGAGAAGGTGTTATTGATGCAGAAGGGAAACCCTATAATTGCCATAGCGGCTGTTCCTGTTTAAGATGACAAAGTGGTGCCATCTGCTGGTAATACAAGAGAATGTTTTCTTGTAAGTCAACTGTCGGAAAACAAGAAGAACCCAGGGCCTCGCTGACTGCTGGTTCCTTGAGATATGTGACCTCCCACACCAAGGTCACTGAAATGTGCAAGGGGATGTGGGAAAGGGTGACTCGGCTTTATTAATTATTTTAAAATCTAAACTGCTACCAATAGAATGGAACAAAAAAATCTTCTTCAGTAGAAAAGGCACATAGAATCATAGACTCTTATGGTTGGAAGAGATATCAGGAGGTCATTTAGTCCAATCCCCTGCTCAAAGCAGGACCAACACCAACTAAATCATGTCCTAATGCAAGGAGAATAGCAGTGTATATAATCATATATACGTAGGAAGCAAAGTTTTATTGCCAATTGTTTGTTTTCTGTGAGCTTGTATTGTTTAAGACCAATATCATTTATCAGTTTGCAACATTCCTAGTATCTAAGGCCCCAAATGCAGAAAATCCCCTATGCACACACTTAACTTCAAACACTTGCACTGGCCCCTTGATTTCAGTAATATTTTACAAATAACATCTAGTCATGACTTTCTTTCACCATCGTAAATGTGTTTAGCTACTATTCAGCTGCTTCTGCTACTAGGTTTTGCTTGGTTTTCATTCCATGCCATGTGGAACCAGTGAAAGGTTTGACCTGGAAAATTTAGATCTGGCTTTCAACCTGTTTCAAAGTACAAGTATGTTCAGATACGGTGTTTGGGTTCAGATCAGTGTCTGTGTGGGACATTGAGTTTTGTGTGTTTTCTGTATGAAACTAGGAACTGGCCTAGCATGGTTCCTTACTAGGTTAAGATTTGCTGGATAGTTCATAAACGTTGGCCAGCTTGGCATGCGTTTCTAGTTTTTTACAAACTCCAGAATCAGGCAAGTTTATCCTTGTTTTGTGATTTTTTTTTTTTTGGCAAAGGTTTCTCAGTCTATTAATTTATCTTAAAAATAGCTGTCATGTTATTATCTACTGTAATTGTATGGTTTTCTGGTAAGCAGACATCAAAATCAAGTTTTTGAAAGTGTAGCCCTAGGCTGTCTGTGTCGACTTGTATAAGAGAAAATGCATGCAATTTATTACAAATATAAAGCTATAGTATTGCTTAATACCATTTCTGATAACACCCTTCACAAAACAGGGTGTTATCAGAAATGGTATTAAGCAAATTAATGAAAACAAATTAGTTATTCTCTTCTCTATGACTTGTGGTCCTAATCAATTTGCAGCGAAAGATGGAGCAAGAGACACTCTAACCACCATTCTGTCCATCAGTCCTTCAATATCTTGGGCTCTGTAGCCTTTGAATGGTTTGTAACATTTGCACTAAAGCAATGATGATGGTGCTGCTGCTCATGCTGAATCTTTATGGTGACCCCAAAACATACAAGAGCTTCATCAGGTTTTTATTACAAAAAAAAAAAAAAAAAAAAAAGCCCAATCCCTTATGGAGATCTTGTGCCAAAATCAGAGGTAGATCTAAATGTATCTCAGAAAGTTTGAGATGGTGTGGCCTACTTGTTCAGTCTCTATTCAGAGTCCCTTAAAGTCTTCACTTACAAGCTTGGAACTTGAGCTCAGTTTGGGCCCAAGAATCTAGGGGAGTCAAAATTGAGGAGGTATGGGGAGAGAGAGAGAGGAAAAAAAAAAAGAAAAATGTAATCGAATGTTTTAATTACACGTATGTTAAAGTAACCCACAAAATTGCTCAGATTGCCTTCTACTGTAACCTTGTGTTTAGATTCTAAAGGATTGGCTCTTAGCAGGCTATCAGAGATTCCTTGAGTGGCTATAGTTTACAACACTTAAAGGACTCCACTAACAGTAGGCCTTGAGGCCAGCCTTTAATGGCATAGTGTTTTAGAAAAACATCAATTGCCTGCATTTTCAGGTTTTTCATGTGACATTGGAATATGTCATTAAGTGAAAAGCCATAGATCTTTTAGATGGATGAATTTAACATGGCAAGAGCAAGCAATGAAAAGTTAAAGTAATCTTACCTTTTGGAATTTCTTAACATTCTTAACTTGGCCATCCTGTATATCCTGTGTATTTAATGGTACACATTATTGAAGAGTATAAGATTTACAGTACAGTATAAGAAAAAGAGGATGGAAAATATTACAAGTGTAAAACATGGCCAGATTACTCAACACTAAATTCAGGTATTTTTCTAACAAATATTCAATTGCATGGTTTCCATTATAGCAGAATCAACTTAGCATCGCTGTAAGATTGCTCATGAAATTGTTTTCATTGAATATTTTCCAGCTATTTTTAACACAACATTTCAGTATGCAATATTCAGAGGGGATGAGAAAGGGAGTGCAAGACAGTGTAAGTTTGACATCAGTAAATGAGTGTGAGTCCAAGGGAGAATGAGTTAGTGTAACACTGGTCTACGATTTTTTAGAAGTCGTCTGCTTCAGAGATAAAATATGATATTTATTATGTATTTTGATGTGCTGAATTCAAATATGACAATTAAAACAACTGGCTACTGTTTCTAAGATATTTAAGTTTTTACAGTTTATGTCTATGTATATTGTGTAGATAGTAGAGTTTTAATCATAAATTGTAAACCTAGGTCTTTTCATGTGTTTATGGTAGCTTTACATGATAATATTTCACCTGTCCTGTTTATGTAACACTTTAAAAATCAGCAAAAGGATTATATAAATAAAATGTATTATGAAACAAAAGGCAAAAAACTATTATGTACATAGTGTCGTCCTATTCAGTGTCTACTCGGCGCTTCTTGGCTTGTCTCTTGTACTCATTAAATGAAGCATCTCTTGTCACTGTCCAGCAATAGTCTGCAAGCATTGATGGGCTCCACTTGCTCTGATAGCGTTTCTCCATTGTTGCAATGTCCTGGTGAAATCGCTCGCCGTACTCGTCGCTCACTGCTCCGCAGTTCGGTGGAAAAAAATCTAGATAAGAGTACAAAAAATGTATCTTTAGTGACATGTTGCAACCAAGGCTTCTGTATGTCTTGAGGAGGTTTTCCACCAACAACCTGTAGTTGTCTGCCTCGTTGTTTCTGAGAAAATGTGTTGCCACTGACTGGAAGGCTTTCCATGCCGTCTTTTCCTTGCCACCCAGTGTGTGGTCAAATGCATCATCTCGAAGAAGTTCACGAATCTGAGGACCAACAAAGACACCTTCCTTTATCGTAGCTTCACTTAACCTTGGAAATTTTCCACGGAGGTACTTGAAAGCTGCTTGTGTTTTGTCAATGGCCTTGACAAAGTTCTTCATCAGACCCAGCTTGATGTGTAAGGGTGGTAACAAAATCTTCCTTGATTCAGCAAGTGGTGGATGCTGAACACTTTTCCTCCCAGGCTCCAATGACTGTCAGAGTGGCCGATCTTTCTTGATGTAGTGGGAATCTCTTGCACGACTATCCCATTCGCAGAGAAAACAGCAGTACTTTGTGTATCCAGTCTGCAGACCAAGCAAGAGAGCAACAACCTTCAAATGGCCACAAAGCTGCCACTCATGTTGGTCATAGTTTATGCACCTCAAAAGTTGTTTCATGTTGTCATAGGTTTCCTTCATATGGACTGCATGACCAACTGGAATTGATGGCAAAACATTGCCATTATGCGGCAAAACATTGCCATTATGCAGCAAAACAGCTTTAAGACTCGTTTTCGATGAATCAATGAAGAGTCTCCACTCATCTGGATCGTGAACGATGTTGAGGGCTGCCATCACACCATCGATGTTGTTGCAGGCTACAAGATCACCTTCCATGAAGAAGAATGGGACAAGATTCTTTTGACGGTCACGGAACATGGAAACCCTAACATCACCTGCCAGGAGATTCCACTGCTGTAGTCTGGAGCCCAACAGCTCTGTTTTACTCTTGGGTAGTTCCAAATCCCTGACAAGATCATTCAGTTCAGCTTGTGTTATGAGGTGTGGTTCAGAGGAGGAGAATGGGAGAAAATGTGGGTCCTGTGACATTGATGGTTCAGGACCAGAAGTTTCATCCTCTTCCTTGTCTGACTCAAGTGAGAATGATTCTGGTGCATCAGGAACCGGCAGTCCTCCTCCGTGGGGTATTGGGCGTATAGCCAATGGAATGTTTGGATAATGCACAGTCCACTTTTTCTTCTTTGACACACCTTTCCCAACTGGAGGCACCATGCAGAAGTAACAATTGGTGGTATGATCTGTTGGCTCTCTCCAAATCATTGGCACTGCAAAAGGCATAGATTTCCTTTTCCTGTTCAACCACTGGCGAAGATTTGTTGCACAAGTTTTGCAGCATATGTGTGCGGCCCACCTCTTGTCCTGATCTCCAATTTTGCAGCCAAAATAAAGGTAATAGGCTTTCTTAACCATAGTGGTTATACTGTGCTTTTGTGATACAAAAGTCACTTCACCAGAAACATAGCAGAAGTTATCTGCACTGTTCACACAAGTACGAGGCATCTCTGCTCACTTTGGCTAAACAGAAATGTGTCCCTTTGCAAAATCAAACACTGACAAATAAGAGAGCATGACACTGTATGATCTCTAGAGCTGATATAGGGCAATTTGTTCAGCAGAGTGATGTAAGCTTCGTTATGATTGCATCATCCATGACTTCTAGGAATAACATGATGCAATTCATATCAGGTATGATGCAATACCAGTTTCAGATTGCATCAGTCATTGTTTTGCCTAAAAAGCAAGTACTGTCCAAACCCAGTCATAGATTTATTCATAGATCCAGTCAAAGATGTATTTTAGTCATTTCTGGTTTAAATTGAGATCCCTTCCCTTTATAACTCACTTATCCTCTGCCATTCCCATGTCAAGGGTCATATATACTGACCCAATAGCATATCTTGAAAACTAGAGCCAATCGACAATTTTAAGCATCATTTTCGTTCTCAGTGACCCAGAATTAGTAAAGTTTGACTACATTTATTTCAGAAGCATTTTGGCTGTAGAGCAATGTAATTTACTGGCTGAAGAGAATGAAAGAAAAGTGTAAATTAGATTAGATTCCTAAGAATCATCTGAATATGGTCCCTGTATTTAAAAAATAGATAGTTTAGCACCTGGAATAGCCACAGGAACTGGGTAATTTTTCTTATTTGTGGACTGTTCATTTTCACAGAGGTGATACTGTTGTCTGAAGCTCTTTCTACTATTATTCTAGAGGAGGAAGGGTCCTTTCATCTTTCCTTTTATAAAGCAAAGATATTTTGTCACCTATTCAGTGAAATTGCAAGCAAAATTGTTATACGCCGGCACTGCAATTTTCTATCCTTTTTACTTGTTTTTGACAACTATTTGCTCTGTTGAAGATAGTGTTTGTCTGGTGTTCTGATTTTTTGAGTCAAAGAAAAGCAGCTAGGCTAGAGCATACAATTTTTCTTATATAAATATTTCACATTTATAAAACCATTAAAAAGAAAACACATTCAGCAAAGTTTGACCCCTTGTGACTCTTACAAAACTGACATAAACATAGATCCTGAATTTACACATGTAAATGTGTACTTGCGACATTTCATTAAAAATTAGACTTAACTAATTCTGTCAGTTTTAATTAGAAAAAAGTGAAGAATTTTCCTATATTTTGACTGACTATATATTTGTTGCAAATTAGGGCATTTATCATACTAAACTGAATTATTTGTATGTAGTTAGAAATGAAAAGATCTATTTTTATGGTCTCTAATACCGGTGCAGTACATGCAGGCTTTCTGTTAATATAGAAATGTTGGGTCATATTCAGAACCATTCTCAAAATGGGTATGCAAATAGAGAATGCTGGTTGAATCCTCTCCAAAATTGTGCTCCTTAGTAATTCTCAGGAAAACTACCCGTGATTAAGCAATTTTCAAATTCCAGTGAATAGGAATGCCAGTATTTGGTAAAATTTGGAAAATTAAAGCTTCCCACTCCTTATCCCATCAGTGAGCGAGGTCCTGGGGTCTATTCATGTTGTGCAGGTGTGATAGCTGTTTTTTTGGCCAACACACCAAGCCAAGAGCTCCAGAGCTAAAAGCATGAGTTTCCACAGCTTGAACTAAAGTTCTCTCATGGGAGGAAAGGAGTAAAACACTCAACATATTCTCTGTGGATTGCCACTGTGGGGGGTTCTGTAACCCACATTCTCTAGTGAGGTTGATACGGCCTGGTGAAGAGGGATAAATGGTCTGCTTTACATGTCCTCTCTCCTGGGGTTAGTTGAGCTCAGGTTCAACCCTGGGTACGAGTTAGAGCAGCCCAGCTACTATGCTCTGTTCTGGTTGCTGCAGATCCCTGGAGTGCAGCAATACTCTCGACATATCCCTGTGCTGGAGTTGGGTTGAGCTGGTGTTGCAGAGCTGGCATAGCCATCTCTAGCCCACCTGCAGATTCCTTTATAGCTGGAGAAGCACCAATATTTTAAACCACTTTTGTGCTGCTGAAAAAACACAGTGGAGGGACCATGAGCTGGCCCAGTGTATCTAGATTATTACTGAAAGAGTTGGTATGTTATGTATTTGGCAAATACGGTACAACAATGAATAGGATAATCATTTAGGACATGCTTCTGCTCTCACTAAAGACAGTATGAGTTTTTTACTAGCCAGTTTCACACAAAAGGCACAGAATGCAGACCAACACAGTGTATTTCAGTATCACATATGGGCTGGATCCTAAATACTCCTGGGCATCTCCTGAGATGTGTCACTCCATCAATTCTCATTGATTATAACAGGGCTGTTTATGTGAATAAAGATTACAGGGTTGGCCTCCAAGCTAATATTGGATATTGTATTTAATACAGAGCTCATGAACATACCTTGTATTCAGCAGCACAGAATAGATCTGAACATAAGCAAAAAATCTCTACTGAAAAAAGAATATAAAGAAAATAGTTTCTCTTCCCCTAGCCCACATCCAGAGGGCAGTAACATCAACATGCATCAAAAGCAACAAGAACAGTACAGTCTGGTGGTTAGGGATTCCTTCAGGGTGGAAAGTAGAGATGAAAAAATCTAAAAGCAATGTGTATTTCTTCTTGCTAATACAATAAGAGATTATGTCTGAATACTACTTTAGCAATACTATGCCTGCTGTTTTCTGCTTATTTTCTCCACTACCTTTAGGCACAGGAGAATTGGACATAGGGTGACCAGACATCAAATGTGAAAAATCAGGACAGGGTGAGGAGTAATAGGAGCCTGTATAAGAAAAAGACCCAAAAACCAGGACTGCTTCTATAAAATCAGGACATCTCGTCATCCTAATTGGACCCCACTTAGTTTGTGAGTTGTGCTAAAATCCTGTGCAAATGGGCAAAATCAGAAATCTTGGGCAATATAATTTTGAATGAGCAAAAGATGTAGAGATTGACAAATCTCACATTGTTTTCTGTCTCTTATGTGAATAGTATTTGTTCATACAAATAATAGGTCATTGCAAGGGGAAATCTTGACAAAAATCCCTTTGAGAAGATCCTCCCCCTCAGTAACAGGGTTTGTCCTCCACAGAAAAAAGCCATGGGCCCTGCCCCTTAAACCTGTTAGCAGGGCCGGTGCAACTACTGGGCCGTCACCTCAGGCACCTAGATTTGGGGGGCATCAGAAAGCAGTGCCCCATTTTTTTTTCTACAGAGCATTTCAGAGTAGAGCGGCCGCTGGACTGTCCACGGCGCGCTGACAGGTGGCGGCCCTCAGATTCCCAGTGCTGCTGCTGGAGCTCCAGCTCCATGCAAATGCTGCGACATTGTCATTCATTGCCGAGGCGCCAGCGGCTGGGCAGAGCTCAGTGTAGTGTTGACGAGCCCCGCAGCAGCAGGACTTGGCGACGAAATGGGTGGCTGCCTTGGCTCAGCCTCCATGCTCAGCCCCAGCGGGGGTACAGAGAGCACGTTCACCCCTCCTCCCGCCGGAGAACAAAAGAGCCCCATGTGGTGGTCCGGTGTATTGGCCAAGGTAAGTGCTTCCCCACAGCTCGGGAGCCTGCTGGTCCACGCTCCCCTTGCTCACGGGCACGCCAGGTGGCTAGAGGATGGCAGCCCACAGAGCTAGCTGCCCCAGTGCCCTTCTCCCTGCCCCAGCCTCTGTCATGCCCCGGTATCTGGGTTTTAAGCCCTGTTATGCCTGCAACAGGCTTAAGCCTGTGAGTGACCCCCATAACAGCTGCCTGAAGTGCTTGGGGGAATCACACATGAAAGACAAGTGTCCGAGAATGCAGAAGGAGCGTGATATTCGTTTGAGGGCCCTCCTCATGGAGGCTGCGCTCCGCCTGGCCCAGGGCTTTAGGCCCAGCATCTCAGCCTCGGTTTGTAGTGCACCCCTGGCACTGGGCTCAGTCTGGCACCAGCCCACTACCCCTTGTCAGTGCCCAAGAAACAGTGAAAAAAGTAGGATTCCCTGGCACCAAGCAAACAGGGTCAAGGGACATTGAACAAAGGACCTAATTCAGGCCACCTGCCCTCTCCAGAGCCGTATGGGGGTTTCTCTCTAATTGGATCCACTAGTCCCCCCAGGGATCTACCGCTGACTCCCGGGAGTGGCACGGGATCCAGACTCACTATTGTGCAAATATGCATGTGTAGGTTGTTGAAATTTGTCATATTGATGTTGTCAGTTGTTGTTGTATGACAGAGAATCCACCGTTCTAATTTTATAAGTTTTATTAATAATAATAATTGGATATTCTAAAGGTAGAATAAAATGTAGTAGATCTTGATATAAGAGAATGAAGGAAGGAAGTATACGTGACTAAGAAGGGTGTATTTTTGAAAGTATTTTGAAAATTTATAATAAGCAATGCTTCAGGGAGAAGGAAGGGGGAAGGCGGGCACAAGGTGGAAATTTTGCCTAGGATGCAAAATATCCTTGCACAGGCCCTGCCTGTTAGATCCCCAATTCTGATACTCATGTAGGTCTCCCTCGTCTTTTAATCTCCCACTCCTCTGTCATCAAAGCACCAATCCAGGATCTTTTCTGTCTAAATTATGCCAGTACAAACTCAGAATCCACCCTCTCCTCACATGAAGGATGACATCCATATGTGGGCCTCAGGAGGACAAGTGTAAGGCTCTGAACAGTGGTTAGTGCAATTGATTGAGATTCTGAAGATCTAGGTTTAGTTCCCTATTCTGGCACTGACTCACTGTGCAATTTTCAGGAAGTCTCTTAAACTCTCTGTTGCTCAGTTTCACATCTGAAAAATGAAACTATCCACCTTCATAAAGTGCTTTGTGTCTTTGGCTGAAATATGGCATGGGTTTGATCCAAAGCCCACTGAAGTTACTGGCAGGCTTTCCATCTGTAGAGGTGCAAAGTATTACTGTTTTATTGTGTTATAACAATGATAAATTAGGCAGTGTTTATTATTATCGTCTATAAAAGGAAGCACTTGATTTTACTTTTTGACAGTCTCTCTCTTTACTTAATCAATGTAAAACAAATATATATAGAAATTAAGTTTATGATCTATCTATAGATAGAGAACATGAGAAGGTTCCAAAGAGTTTTCTGTTTGGAATGATTTTCACAAGGTGCACTGAAAAACTTGAATTGGATTCCAGAGCTTTTAGAGTTATTCACTCATTCTCAGGCAGTCTGAATATGTTTCCTTGCTCTGGTGCCCAATGTTGACCTTGAAAAAGAAAGTGGGAAATGTTTGGAGAGCAGGGAGAATAGAGGTTTTACATCCCTGTGTCAATGACAAACTGTCTGTTCCAAAGGTGATGAATCAAAACAGGTGATGTCAAAAAACAATTGGGGTGGAGAAGAAAGAGCATGCAAAGCTTCACTTTTTGATTCTCAGAATAGGTTGACCTCACTGCTTTCATTTCAGACCTTCTTTTATTTGTCCCTGCCGTACAATAAAGCTTGGGTGGGCAAAATTCGTCCCATGTTGAGGAGACAGTAAAGCATGTTGTAGATTTTTATGGGACTTAATATGCTGTTCTTTACAGAGTAACATTTTATGTCTACTATTTCTCCTTCTGCTCAGACAGTGCACTTCGGTCTCTAAATCTTCCTCCCCCACCTTTGAACATTTATAGGGGCTTTCAGACAGGCTTGGCTTAAAGCCGTTGACCTCTATGACCTGTGTTATTGACCAGAACACAGCATCTTCTGCCCACATAATATATATCTCTTTATCTCCCTGAAAGAAAAGGAAATGGCTCTCCGAATGACCAGGAACACAATAAAAACTGAAGCTACCGTCCCATTTTCCCTTGCAATGCTGAGCCTCACAAAAGGATAACATATGGGATCAACATGCTCATTAGGCAACAATTTGAACTGTGCATTGCTTCATAACACACTTGGGAATGAATAGACAGTATTTTTACTGAAGTTCTGCCTAACTAAAATTGCCATTTGCAGAATATATAACTTGAACATTACTATAGCAAATGGCACTCTTTTGTGAGTCAGCAATGGCATACCACAGGTTACACAGATCAGCCAGTAATATACAGAACGCCTAAGGAGACATCACTCTGTAAGTTAAGATTCACTGTGAGATGGTTACTAAAATGCATTTGCAAAATACACACACTGCTACAACTTCAACAATCTAAACACTACACCACCTACAAAGTTGGAACTCGCTTCTTTTTCCCTCCTTCCTTCTCCTTCCCGGAGAGTCATTGGCACCTTCTAATCAGGCAGAATATCCATCCTGCTTTCTATATGTAGGAGCTGTCCTTAGTAAAATTAAATTTCTGTTCATCCCATTAGTACAGTACAGAGAAACAATACATTGATGGTGGCCAGTGGAATACATATTAGATTAGATTGTTGTAGAATTAAGGATTGATCATGGTATTCCTGAGAGGCTGGGCTGAAAGAAACCATGAGTAGATCATTAGATTGTCAGTTCTTTGGAGTATGGTGTTTGTTAATATGTGTTTACCAGTACACGCTGCAGTGGGGACCTGATTTGATCAGGGGCCTCTTGATGCTGCTGCAATAAAAACAGATAATGGAGAGACTAATTCCTAAAAATTTAAAAGCCACATGATGTTATTGCCATAACATATGGCACATACCATCCCAGTAAGATATTGCTTTTGTAGAGAATAAATGAGAGGACAGTCTGCAATGGAATTATTCTATCACCATTGACACAATAGTGTAGTTTACAAAATGAAAAAATATGATGAAATGAAAGCAAAATAAAAAGTATGTCTTTTTCAATTCTCACTTATATCAGAGAATAGAATATCAGGGTTGGAAAGGATATAATTGTGTGTGTGCACGTCTGATTTTGCTCTCATTTACACCAGCGTAAATGAGGAGCAACTCCACTTAAGCCAGTGGAGTTGTACCAATTTAAAATTGGTCTAATAGAGAACAAAACCAGTTACTATCTATCTGTCTGAATAGCTCCATTTCTATATGTAGACAGAGAAAGACCTAAATCAATATTATATCTAGATAGATAGATAAAATATAATAGAAATAGTCAAATATGGGGGATTTGCAATTTTTTTCAATCTTGATACTTTTATTTTAATTATAAAATTTAAAATTTTGAAATTCAAAACATTTCAACCAGCTCTCAAGTTGACAGAAAAACAGGAGAAATTTTGCAAAATTAGTAATTACACTAGTAATTACTTCCATTTTTTAATTTAAAAAATGTGGATATTGCAGCATTTTGAATAGCTCTGATACATAAAGAAAAAGAAAATCTAATTTGCCGTACCTTATTCTACATGCTAGTACAGGGATGGGGCCACATACAGAAGTTAATATGCGGCTCCTTGTACAGGCACTGACTCAGGGGTTGGAGCTACAGGCACCAACTTTCCAATGTGCTGGGGGGTGGTGTGTGTGCTCACTGCTCATTGTCACAGGCCCTGCCCCCACTCCACCCCTTCCCACCCCCTCCCCTGAGCCTGAGGTGCCCTTGCTTCCCCCCCCACCCCCGCACACACACCGCCACCCGAGCCTGCTTCACTCCACGAAATAGCTGATCAGGAGGGAGGGAGAGGCACTGATTGACAGGACTGCCAATGGATGAGAAGCTCTGGGAACGGTGTTGGGGAGAGCTAATGGGGGACTGCTGACTTATTACTGTAGCTCTTTGGCAATGCTTTGGCTCCTTGGTAAATTCTGGCTCCTTCTCAGGCTCAGGTTGGCCACCCCTGTACTAGTAGATATGCAGGAACTGAGACTAGTATATTAGATTTTCATTTTCTTTCTATACTAGAGCTGCTCAAACTGTTTCAAATTCTGGAATGTCACTGTAATCCCAGGGATTCTAGTAGTGTCTATAACACAGGAATGAAGTTTAATTACTTTGTCCCTATTGCACTGCCTCAAATGGAATGCCTCCTCTCCTGCAGCAGCTGCTTCTCTTCAGTGTTTCCTCTCTACATTTCTAAGCACCTTCTCTACTTGGATCACAAAGCAGAGATCTGATGGTATGAAAGCTATTATGCATATTTGTATGTTAGCCTTCACACCTCTACTACAAGCCTCAAAAGTCAGGTCTTTGCAGATGCTCCAGCAGACAGTGCCAGGTGGCCTTCTAATAACTAGATAGTCCACAAAGGGGAGACACACACAAGGTAACAGGAACCTTTTACTCTTTCTCTGGGAGAGATAAAGTAAAAGCCACACACTGACTTCCATAGGATGCAATTCAAGCAGGGCTTTAAGTGAAAAGTAAACCTGGTATTTAACACAATTACAACAGTTCTAATCAGCAGAACCATTAACCTTTGCACATTTAGCCTAGACTGGTCTGCAGTGTACCCAGGGGCAAAACATAGACATGGTAATGAGTCTTTCCCAAATGCATATTCTGGAGCTGGTGTCTTTAGTTCTGAAAGGTGTGTGTGGGGAGATGGCATAGCTGTGTTAATGGGGGCTCTTGTTCTCAGCACCCAGTTACTTCACTTTAAAGTTACAGGCACTTTATTGATGTGCATTAAATAGAGACCTCCATCTCATTGAGTTCTCCCTGAGCAATGAAATTAATTCTTGATCTCAATACATAGAGCCATGAATGGTTCAGCAACCTTCAGTGGCACTGAAAGTGGCTCTTCTTCTCAACCATGATTTTCCATTCACCTAGAGCTTAACTGCTTCCTCTCTTTTATTCTCCTGTGGAACAATTTATAAAAATCAGAGAAGCACCACAAAGTTCTGAACTTCCCCACTGATCAAAGGCAACCAGATCGGAGGTTCTGATTTGGTCAATTTTAGAGCTAGGAGCAGCTGCAAAATTCAAATCAGAATTCAGAGCTGGATCTGAACTTCCTTGAGGTGCAACAGTGTTTCCTGTTTCTTCAGATGCTGGCTCAGCTAGTAAAATGGATTTGTCTCATCATCGGTTTGTGAACAATCTGCAGGATGCTGTGTAGAACTACTGTATTCTGATTTTTGAAAGGACACATCCTTTTGAAGAGTCTCCAGGAATTCCAGTGTAATTGTTGACTGTGTAGTGTTGACTGAAATCTCCAAGGGAAATTACCTCTTAAAATAGTTAGGATATGCAATTTTTCGGCCTTGGACTCAGTATCCCTTGCATCCTCATAACAATTACAATGAAAGTTGGTCAGATCAGCTGTCATATTGATCGGTGGCTCATACTTGTGATGAACCACATGTGATGAAATAATATTATGATTTAGTATTTAGTTTGCAAAATCCCCAAATTGTGCTAGGTGCTCTCCATTCCCAGAAAGACACTGAAAGACGCTTGAGTACTAATTCCGTACCGATACCTGTGCTAGCTTGATATTTCCATTATATGGAGGTGAAGGAATAACTAATTCTAGATGCCACCCATTGGGATCTGAGATATACCCCTAGATCCCAGTTTCTAGTTTGTTTATATCATTTATTATTATTTGTTTGTTTCCAGTAGTGTCCCCTGTGTGCTAGCCACTCTGCAAACACAAAAGAAAGCACAGTCTCTGTTCCAGGGAGCTTTAAACCTTCTACTTCCCTTCATTTTAACCATATGCAACCCCACTGACTTCATTTGGGTTGTATGGGACAAAATATAAGGCAGAATTTTCTGCTAAAACATCTATAGTAACTCAGGGATCAAAACTCGAAAACCGTGGGGACAATATTTCAAGCATAGCCGCTGGGTGTATGGGCAAGTCCTCTGAATGGGAGCCAGTATATGCTCACCATCCCAAGGCAGGGGCCTACCACAAACACTGCTAACACAGGTGGAGGTGCTACACTTTCAGAATCCTTGGACTGGCCATGCCTGACCGACCGCAGGGATTCAAGATTGGTTAAGGCTGAACAGTCTGTCTCCCATCTGTGTTCTCCTATAGGGCTGAGCACAGTCTGGCCCACAGTAGTTTAATGTAGTCTTTTTTTAAAAAGAATTTTGCTTTGTTTTTAGAGAACCAAATGAAAGAACCATTTTACAGAGACCTGTAGAAAAGGACTCAACATTTCCACAGTCTCAAATCCTTTTCGAAACCTTATTAATTGGGCACAGACATTTAAAAAAAATTACATTGACTCTGTAAGACAAGAGCTCTGATAATATATTGCCTGCATCTTGAAAATCCTGCCAGTTGAAATTACAGCTGTGTATTAGACTTCAGTTAGTCCTGACCTTGCATGTGACATTAAGGCCGTTTTATTGTCTAACGCACTATCAGATCCCAATCTATTTTCCTGAAATAGCTTTTTGTGGTGGGTCCTGTGCTGCTTCTTTGTTGCAATGTTTTGATTTCAACATAGTTTTATATCTGCTTTTTTCCTTGACATTAGCTATCCATTTCCTTTGACACCACTTAGAATCCTGCCAATCCCAATGCTTCATGCCTTTGCTGGTTTATTTGCACAGTGTCCTAGAAGAGGGAGATATCATTAACTTTTTGAGCTCTAATTTATTCTAGTTTTATACTTATATACTGGATGGGCTGCTTCACACAAGGATACTGCTTGCAGCAGTTTGATCTTCTGTTCCTAGGCTTAAGAGAAGAAAATAATGTTCTGCAATACCAAACATTTCTCAGTGGAAAAAATATTGTTGATTGGATGCTGTAACAGCCTACCATGAAGCACTGGTTTTGTGCGTAAGAGTGTGTAAATCTATGTCCCTCTTGTGACTCAACAGAGAGGATAGAGAGCCTGCTATTGCTACTAGTTAATGCCCTGGTTCTGGAAAGCTTTGCTATTTAGGACAGCACCTAACCTCCTGCTTAATGTTAAGCAAGTTTGTAAAGCCCAGGTTAAGATGCTTAAGGTTTTTCTGAATCAGGACCCCAAAGATCATTCTATTAGCTCACATGGTTGAGGCCTATTCGTTAGGAACTGAGAACCATAGTTCTAGCCTCTGCTCCTTGTAAACGTTTGATTTATACAAAAAGTGTCCTGTGTACAACGTGGTTTTTTTCAATATCCCAGAAGAACCACTTTATACAGATGATATCATCACACATCATGACACATATATTACAGACACAGTCAGAGGGCCATCTATAGGATGCGCTCCGTATTTGTCATGAAGAAATTGTTATCTACATATAAAACAACCCAAGCCAGCAAGTCAACCTGAAACTAATATTGCACTGCGCTGTCTAGAAATATGTATTTCATTTATATTAGATAACTACAGTAGAACCTCAGAATTACAAACAGCAGGGTTACAAACTGACCAGTCAACCACATACCTCATTTGGAGGATATACACAATCAGGAAGCAGCAGAGACCAAAAAAGGCAAAAAACAGAGAGAAAGAGAGAAAAATACAATATTAGTACAGTGTTAAAAATAAGCTATTTAAAAAAGGGGAAAAGAGCATTTTTCTTCTGCATAATAAAGTTTCAAATCTGTATTAAGTCAATGTGCACTTCTAAATTTCAAAAGAGCAACCATAATGTTTTGTTCAGGATTATGAACATTTCAGAGATGCAAACAACCTCCATTTCCAAGGTGTTCATAACTCGGGTTCTATTGTAATTAACTCTTACATACTTGCCTCACAATGACAATTCTGCATCAAATACTGTGTTCTGCCTGTATAAAAACCCTCCACCAGCTTCTGTGGACCTGTCTATATCTAATCCCTTTGTGGAACAAAGCTATACCACACACCTGTGAATCATATTCTGACCTCTATATAAAAATATCACCACCTAACATTGCTTTTCCCTTTGTATTTTACCTGCACAGTTACCTGTAAAATCCACATGAAACATAAATAAATAGCTTTAAAAAGTCCCAAAGATGCCATGTTTTTAATAAAGGCCAGATTCTGTGTTAAGACATTTTGATGCCTCCAATATTGTAAATCCCACTGGGATCCGGCCATTCAGAATAAGTTAAAGCAGCCACAGGTTTGTTCTATCTTACACTGGGCTGCAACAACTCCTGATCAACAGCTAAGAATAGCTGAAGCACAGCACTGCCCTCTCATGCCCCTTTTCTCCCTCGACTGCCAAACTCAACCCCAATATACCTTTTGCTCCAAGACGTGCTAAGATGGGCAATGTAGAGCAGGTCTGCTGACACTAGACTCTAACTCACCCAAGGGAATATTCCGTAGGGGCTTTTTAGAGTATTATTAAGGGGCTCTGCTGGAAAGAGGACTGGATTTTAAGATTACACTTTGAAATCAGCGCCTCAAGTGTTTGTACAGTAGGATACTGGTTAACTTCCTGGTGCCTCATCTTAGGAAGAAAGGGGAAGTTTTGAAGTACTGTTCCAAATTATTGATAATGGTTTAAAGCTTTTAAATGGGCCAAGAGAAATCCACTGTGTGCAATCTGGTGTAAGGAACAGATATTACTGATGTAATAGTGATGCTTCAGCAGCAGGGAATCTGCAGAAGAAAGGTTATAGGAGCATAGTGCAGGATGGCTATCTGAACCCATCACCGCCTTTGCACTTCACTATGGGGCAAGTATCTGATCACAGTTTCATTGTGAATGGGCATCATGCCATCTTAAACAGGTAAATATGAGCACAACAGTCAAGAGACTATGGTAATGGTTGCATCAAGAACTGGTGCTCAGGGCCTGGTTCCCAGACAGGAGTATTGAAGTGTTTGCTGAGTGTACATTTCCACAGCTAGAGGAAAGGGAATAGGCAATTCCTAATTTAACTCAGTGCTGAACTGCAGCAAATTTCAGAAATCGAGCCCAAGGCCAATTTCCATTGCCCAGTCACATTTCCTGGAAATAGATTTGTGATGCTGGCAAATCTTGTGTCAAGGCCCCTAGGCATTACTGAACACTGACAAATGCATAGCTGGGAACCAGTCTGGCTCACCTGTGTTTTTACATTGTTAAAATAGATATTAATGATAATATGTTTAGACTCAATGAAATACTTATAGGATGCTGCATATATTGATCTCTGATCTGATCATCTGTAGCCCAGGGCATAAAGTTATATTTGCCAGTTATATATATCTGGCTTCTATTTGCCAGAAGCTGGGAATGGGCGACAGGCGATGGATCACATGATAATTACCTGTTCTGTTCATTCTCTCTGGGGCACTTGAGATTGTCCACTATCTAAAGACAGGATACTGGGTTAGAAGGACCTTTGGTCTGACCCAGTATGGCCATTCTTATGTTTTTATGTATATTGTTTCCATTGTAAAGCTCTGTAACTGTAAATCAAACAGGGCTGAAGCATTAATTAATGTAATGTTCTGGTCCTGCACACAAGAAGGCTAACTGAAACCACATGAGTCATTATGAAACATCAAAGGACAAAGACTTTGTTGATTACCACCTTCTATGAAGAGAAGACAGGCACTGACACTTGTTCCATCTGTTTGAATTTTGGGGGAAGGGAATAAAAATCCCTGACCAGAAGAAACTGGATTACTATGCTGTTTGGAATTTGGAGAGGGCAATATATTTTTAATCTTAATCTTAGATTTATTTTAAGGTTGCACCTAAAGGACATATAGGGTGACCAGATGTTCCAATTTTATAGGGATAATCCCAATTTTTTGGTCTTTTTCTTATATAGGCTCCCATTACCACCCACCCTCATCCCAATTTTTCACATTTGCTGTCACCATAAGGACATATAAAGCTTGCATATTACAGCAGCTACTATTATGTTTTGAAACCTAAGACTGTAGCTCATTTGTGTGTGTATGCTTACCTGCTTTAACTTTATAAATAACGCTCATGTATTTTTTTAGTTAATTTTTAGTTAGTTTATTATAGGATTGGCTACAAGTGTGGTCGTTGGTGAGAGATCTAAGGTACAACTGATCTGCAGTAAGTGATTGGTCCTTTGAAACTGAGAGTAACCTGAATATTGTTATGATTTTTGGTGTCAGGGACCATCTATCACAAAGACAAGAAACCCCAGAGTACTGAAGGGGACAGTATGTGACTCCAAATTAAGGCTGTTGTCGTGCTTGAGAAGTTCACACTTGACACTTGGTTGATGAAATCTAAGTACAGAACACACAGCCAGTGTGGGGTTTATGTCCTGTTTCTTAATAATCTGCCCTGAGGTTAGCACTCATGGCTCTGACAAGATTCATAAAGGACTTCATACAGCTTGACAAGATTCATAAAAGACTTTGCTCCATTGCCTTCTGCATGGGGAAAGGTAGCATAGGATAGTCATTGTTCAATGTGAGCTCTATTCTCCTCTCAATGCAAGTGGGTAAACGCTATTAATATCACCAGAAATTACACCTAAATAATGTCTAGTATCAGAGGAGTAGCCGTGTTAGTCTGGATTTGCAAAAGCGATAAAGAGTCTTGTAGCACCTTATAGACTAACAGATCTTAGGGATCATGAGCTTTCATGGGCTAAGACCCACTTCATCAGATGAATGCTGTGGAAATCTCCAGAGGCAGGTATAAATATGCAGGCAAGAAATCCTCCCCCCAACCCCTTGATTGAATTTACCTTGCTTTCTTGCCTGCATATTTATACCTGCCTCTGGAGATTTCCACAACTTTCATCTGATGAAGTGGGTCTTAGCCCACGAAAGCTCATGATCCCTAAGATCTGTTAGTCTATAAAGTGCTACAAGACTCTTTGTCACCTAAATAAAGATACACCTAAAAGGGAGAGTAAATACCTCAAACCAGTTGAAAGTGAGTCCCCATTTCTACCCACTGGGTGGTGGCAAAGCACTACGTATACCAGCTGCTTCACTGTATCTCTGAGCTGCAGCTCATAAAAAAGAGAACAAGATTCCATTGATGTAGTACATTTTCCCAGTCTGAAGCGGCCTTTTCCAGCTGAATAGTTCCCTGATTATAGGCCCTGCCTGTTTCATGTATAGTAGAGACATGGCCACCCCTGGTGGATTTGGGTCATTTTTCTCAGAAGCAAATCTGCCCCTCACATACAGTGTCAATTTGTGCAGCCTCTTTCAAAATAAATAAATGTGCAATAAGTATAAGTGGTTTTCATGATTGCCTCTGCTTTGTGCCTTGGATTCCAAGCCAAAACAGCCAAGTGGCAACTACAGCAGCTGCTTGTGCAATGAAGAATTTGCTCACGGGCTGTGTCATAGTGCATTTACACTCTCCTCTTGCATTCAAAAGAGAGCTGGCTGCTTTGTACAATCTTAGTAAAGATGGGAGTGGTGCAATGGCTGAGATACTGCCTAGTATATTAGCAGCTCCGCAGCCTTACTTCCAAAGAGAGGCTTTTAAAATGTGAGAGATGATTTCGAGCAAGAATCACTGGTGGGAGAGAAAGAGTTAAACTGAGGTGATTTGTGCTGCTCTTTATAGGATGGAGCCAAGATAGACTGGTATACCGTATGCTCTCGATTATCCAGGATGATAGGGAAAAAATTAATCCTGGTTAATAAAATCCCAGATAATCACCATCCATAGGAAATATGGGCAGGGGTTGGTTCACCAGCCACCCTGCACTGGGGGGAAGGGGTGTTGGCTATCTGGCTGCCCTGCGCCCTGGTGAGTTCTTTTTTTTTTTTCGGGGGGGGGGGGGGGGGTTTTTTTTTTTTGTGCTTGGGGCATCGACAAAGACAGAGCCGGCCCTGCTAGTTCCGTGTATTTTTTTTGACATCCTGGTTAATCCACAACCTGGTTAACCCAATCCTGGATAATCGAGAGTCTACTGTATATCAGACCTGTATCTGAGCTTCCCCAAAATCTAGAGACGTTTGGATATAGAGTTTTGGTTCAGACCCATTTCTTTTTAAGAATGTTTGCCAGATTCAGCATATGGTAAGTAGATATAGTGAGAAGCACTATGAAGCTTTGACCAAAATCTTAACCCTTTAAGATGAAAGGAAAACATTTTTCTGTTCTCCTCAGAACCACAAGTGACTCCATGTTTCTGGAGTATTTGGAGTATGAGTTGAAATGGGAATTAGTAGTAGGGCCTCTGTGGGCCACACTTACAAATTTTTAATGGAGAATCTTGCCCATGTGATATGAGTAACATAAGGGGAGTGGGGCAGGGGCTGTCTTGTATTTCTCCCCACCCCACTTCCAGTCATTTTTAATGTCCTTTCCCCCAGTTCATAGCACATAGGGGTTCTCTGAATAAAGCAACCTGACAAAAGAAAGGTCCTCTCCCCTCTCTTTCCCTTACGACAGAGGGAACTCTATATGAAAACAAAGAAAGGCAAAGGTGGTCTGGCTATCAGGCAGTCTTCCTGGATTCAGGCTTTTGGGTTTAGTCCGTCAGCTGTTTTTTTTTTGTCTCTCAGTGGGATCTACCTCGATCCGCTCCTGTTGAGGCATACTGCAGTGCGGCTAGGCCATGCAGCTTCAGGAGTTTGGTGAAGTCTGCTGCTGTCTCGTTCTCTGCTGGCCTGTTTCTGCTGTCAGCAGTTTCTGAGACTGAGCAGCCCTCCTCCTGTTCACTGCCCCTTTTTATGGCTGGTTTTCCCTTTAAGCTCCCTCTTCTTCCAGGCAAAACAAGACTTGCAGGTGGGCCTTGATAGAACTGAACAGGCCCAGAAGAGCTTATTAGTATCCCCTTCACCAGAGTGAGGCCGTATCTCTTCACAATGAGTAAGGATAAGATTATGTCTTACTCATGGGTGCTGTGACTTTCAGAGACCTCTGTGACATTTTCTGCTACGACTCCTGGGCCTAATCTGTCAGCCAGAGGGGACACCTAGAGCACCCAGCCACCGCAGGAGGGGACATCTATGGTGGGTGTTGGACCCACCTCCCTCATCAGGGGTTGGGTTCTCATCCCCCCATTGGGTTTCAGGGTTCAGTCATCCCCTTCTTTCCCCATTATTTTTATTAAAATAATACAGTCATGGGCTTCATTAAATTTTTGTTTATTGCCAGTGACCTGCCCGTGACTTTTGCTAAAAGTAACCTTGATAAAATCTTAACCTTAACAAGGGGCCAAACGACGAATGTTACATTGCCAGCAACATTGTCTGTAGCTGCTCTCTCGACCCCACCCTGAGCCAAAGAAATGGTTCCAAGGATTATAAGTCAACAGTGCATGTATCTAAGGGTACATCTTCACTACCCAGTGGATTGGTGGGCAGTGATCGATCCCCGCGCAAGCTCCCTGTCGACTCCGGAACTCCACCTCTGCAAGAGGCAGAAGCAGAATCGATGGCGGGGGGCGGCAGCAGTCGACTCGCCACTGTGTGGACAGCCAGGTAAGTCGCCCTAAGATACGCTGACTTCAGCTACTCTATTTGTGTAGCTGAAGTTGTGTATCTTAGGTCAATCCTTCTCTCCCCAGGGAAGTCCAGGCCTAAGGCTATAAATCCAGTGAGGAAAGAGGAATGAAAATGTGGAAACAGTGCAAATATGATAGTTATCTTTTGTTATGAGAGACTTTTTTATTTTTAAAGTGTTTTTCACTAGAGTTCAGGTAATAATTAAATTCACTTTGTGTCTGAAGCATCACATTCTTCAGTATTTACATTGTCACAAATTCCCAATTTGTACTTCTCAGTGAAAATGGAACCTGACTGATCCTGCTGAGGGAATATAGGTAGGTTCTTTCTTGGGTTCATTTATATGTGATGAAGACACAACCCCCTCCTTCCCAAATCCATGATTTTATAAATTGTTGGTCAGAATCATTATTACTTGAAATACATAACTGAGGAACAGATATATGATTACTAATTAGGGGCCCTTTCCTGCCACAGGCTTCAGTGGACTCAGGACAACATGCTGTTCAGACTAGATGGTTGAGGGACATGAAGAAGCACAAAAGAGGGGAAGATGTGTATCGGATCTGATGTTTTAGCAGTGTGCTGATATTCCCTGGGAGTTAGTCCAGTTATTAAAAATAAAATAGGACACTTAGTTACATTAGTATTCCATATAGTAGAACTGGATGCCCCAGACTTGGTAACAGGCTAGCAAGTCTTTCATCTCCAGATTGCTTTATTATGTCATTACCATCAGATAGCTTTTTGATGGCCTGTGTGGAACAAATGAGTGGTCTCAGACCAGTTCCTACTTAGTATAATGATTCAGTGTGTCTGGGTTTTCTGCCATCTAAGATCTCACTCTGACATAGGGTCAATTAACAAAGTCGAGCATTATTGTGGCTGCTTACACCACAGCTTCTTCAGCCTCATGGCTTCTTGCTGCTTCTAAACAGTTCCCTCCAGGAAATAGTATGCTGCCTGAAAGTGTCTGCTAGCACTTTCATATTGTTACATGCCTTCTCTTTGAAAGAAAATTGTTAAACACCCCAAAAATAACTGAAGGCGTAATCTAACATATTCCTTTCAGATGCTGACCATTCTTGGGGGTACTTTGTTCCTCACCCTATCAGTTTGTCTAGATATTTACCTGTAAAACTTGTAAATCCATTGCACAAAATACCTCAGGTGAGCAGGTCTGTTAACAATCCACCCTCCTCTAGTATGGTATGGTCCCTGTTGCTGTCTTCCTCCTATCTGGTCAACAACTGTTTCTAGGCTGAGTGTTGCTGGAGTCTCCGTTGAAACACCCTCTTCCTTTTGTCTTTCCTCTGGTATTCCCCTGACATTGTCCACTTTTCCAACTCTGGCTCAGGATTCTCCTGCTGCAGAACCCTAGGATGTGTGTCATCCATACTGTGTCATGGAGTGTGGGGTTTGAGGGAGTCATGCACCCCCTACTTCCTGCAATTCATTGTGACTCTCAGCCAGCCAATAAAACAGAAGGTTTATTAGACGATAGGAACACAGTCCAAAACAGAGCTTGTAGGTACAGAAAACAGGACCCCTCAGTCAGATCCATCTTGGAGAGTAGGGAGCCCAGACCTCGGTGCTGGGCCTCCCCGTTTCCCCAGCCATTTCCAAACTCAAACCCTCTCTAGCAGTCTCATCCAGCCACAACTTCCGGCTCCTCCTCCAGCCTTTGTCCATTTTTCCAGGCAGAAAGTGCCACCTGGCTCCAACCCTCTCCTGGACTCAGGTTATGTGTTCACATATCATCCTTCGAGTGAAGTCACACCGTGATATCCCACCACCATCCAGCACCAATACAGACAGTATCAGTAAAACTATCACACAACTTTCCCAGGTCAATACTCCCCACTCCCTACTCCGTCACATCCCGTCCTTAGAGTTTCTTTCATTTTCCTGAGGTACCTGTAGTTTTGCTTCACTACCTGTCCATTGTCTATTTGCACTTGATATGATCTTTGTTTTTCTTCTTGCACCACTGTTTTGTGCCACACAGGGCCAGCTCCAGGCACCAATGATCCAAGTGTGTGCCTGGGGTGGCTGCCTTCAGCGGCTTGCTTGCGGGAGGTCCGTGCCTGCCACGGATTCAACAGCATTTCAGCGGCGGGGATGTCAGGTCCGCGGGAGCCTGGGAGCTCCCGCAAAAATGCCGCCGAATCCGTGGCACGTTGGACCACCAGCAGGAGTGCCACCGAACTTCCACACTTGGGGCGGCAGAAAGCTTAGAGCCGCCCCTGGTGCCAGAACTTATTCTGTTTGGTTAATGGTTGTCTATACAACATCCAGCTTCAGATGTGGCAAATCTCTTGTGGATCCATTGTTTGTTCATTTTTGTTTGTTTTTCCATAGTTCACCAAGTGAAGCATCTGAGTAACCAGGCTCTAACAACCTTCCCTTTGTTGGCAAGTGTCTTCATTCTCTGGTTCATCAATCTTTGGGCCAGACTAGAACTTAGGCCCTGTGAGGGAGTATTCCTGTGATCTAGTAGTGCTATGTATGGGTCAGCCGCTGAGGTTTTCACTTTTTTTAACAATTTCTAAGCAGTTTTTACTACAGATTCCACTTTGCCATTGCTTTGAGGATATCCGACAAAGTGGGTATTAGCCCATGAAAGCTTATGCTTCAATACTTTTGTTAGTCTTTAAGGTGTCACAGGACTCTTTGCTGATGAAGATGTTATGTAATCAAAATCCTAGTCCTTACTGAACTTCTGGAAATCTCCTGAAACAAACTGTGGTCTGTTACTGGAATGCATGGTATCCAATACCAGGTAATGTGTGCTTTTATCTTCCATGTGACTCTCCTGGATGCCGTCTGGTAAATAGTCTATCTCCCAAAAATTGGGGAAAAAATGTATACAATGATTACATATACCTTTGTCTTCAAAGGTATACAAATCCACTTCCATCTTTGCCCATGGTCTATCTGGAATTTTGTATTGCCACAGAGTCTCTTTCAGTTGACGGTCTTCCCAGAATCTATGGAGGAGGTTTTGGAACAAATTGATAAACTTAACTGTAACAAGTCACCGGGACCAGACGACATTCACCCAAGAGTTCTGAAAGAACTCAATTGTGAAATTGCGGAACTATTAACTAGGGTTTGTAACCTGTCCTTTCAATCGGCTTCTGTACCCAATGACTGGAAGATAGCTAATGTAACGCCAATATTTAAAAAGGGCTCTAGAGGTGATCCTGGCAACTACAGACTGGTAAGTCTAACGTCTGTACCGGCCAAATTAGTTGAAACAATAGTAAAGAATAAAATTGTCAGGCACATAGAAGAACATAAATTGTTGGGCAAAAGTCAGCATGGTTTCTGTAAAGTGAAATTCTGTCTTACTAATCTTTTAGAGTTCTTTGAAGAGGTCAACAAACATGTGGACAAGGGGGATCCAGTGGATGTAGTGTACTTAGATTTCCAGAAAGCCTTTGACAAGGTCCCTCACCAAAGACTCTTAAGTAAATTAAGTTGCCCTGGGATAAGAGGGAAGAGCCTTGCATGGATTGAGAACTGGTTAAAAGACAGGGAACAAAGGGTAGGAATAAATGGTAAATTTTCAGAATGGAGAGGGGTAACTTGTGGGTTCCCCAAGGGTCAGTCCTAGGACCAATCTTATTCAACTTATTCATCAATGATTTGGAGGAGGGGGTAAACAGTGAGGTGGCAAAGTTTGCAGATGATACTAAACTGCTCAAAATAGTTAAGACCCAGGCTGACTGTGAATAACTTCAAAAAGATCTCACAAAACTAAATGATTGGGCAACAAAATGGCAAATGAAATTTAATGTGGATAAATGTAAAGTATTGCACATTGGAAAAAATAACCCCAACTATACGTACAGTATGATGGGGGCTATTTTAGCTACAACTAATCAGGAAAAAGATCTTGGCGTCATCGTGGATAGTTCTATGAAGATGTCCATGCAGTGTGCAGCGGCAGTCAAAAAAGCAAACAGGATGTTAGGAATCATTAAAAAAGGGATAGAAAATAAGACAGAGAGTATCTTATTGCCCTTATACAAATCCATGGTGCGCCTACATCTTGAATACTGTGTACAAATGTGGTCTCCTCATCTCAAAAATTAGAAAAGGCATTAAAAAAGGTTCAGAGAAGGGCAACTAAAATGATTAAGGGATTGGAACGGGTCCCATATGAGGAGAGATTAAAGAGGCTAGGACTTTTTAGCTTGGAAAAAGACTAAGGGAGGATATGATAGAGGTATATAAAATTGTGAGTGGCGTGGAGAAAGTGAATAAGGAAAAGTTATTTACTTGTTCCCATAATAGAAGAACTAGGGGCCAACCACTGAAATTAGTGGGCAGCAGGTTTAAAACAAATAAATGGAAGTAGTTCTTCACACAGCGCACAGTCAACCTGCGGAACTCCTTGCCTCAGGTGGCTGCAAAGGCTAGGACTATAACAGGGTTTAAAAGAGAACTGGATAAATTCATGGAGGCTAAGTCCATTAATGGCTATTAGCCAGGCTGGGTAAAGAATGGTGTCCCTGGCCCCTGTTTGTCAGAGGGGGGTGATGGATGGCAGGAGAGAGATCACTTGATCTTTACCTGTTAAGTTCACTCACTCCGGGGCACCTGGCATTGGCCACTGTTGGTAGACAGGATACTGGGCTAGATGGACCTTTGGTCTGACCCAGTACGGTCTTTCTTATGTTCTTATGCATCACGCTTTTCCATGAATATCCACAATTCATTCCTGCTCGTTTCCATTCATTGCTCATTCATTCCTGGCCAGTATATAGTCTCTCTGGTTTACCTTAAGAAACCTTCAATTCCAGATGAGACAAATGGAATTTGTGCATAATCCCATTTCTAAGAGCTGCTGGAATTACTGTGCTTTCTTCTCAAAATATTATGCCATTCTGTTCAAGTAACTTGTCTCTTATCTGAAAGAATGGTGTTCTCTTTAGGTAATTGGTCTTCTGTCACTGGCCATCTGTTTAGCATCATGAGTTTCAATGTCTGCAGCATTTTCTTTTTTTTGCTCTGTACCTCTCTGTATCTTTCTCAGCCTTTCTTCTGAGATATGTAAGTACTGTACTATATTTACTGTCATCACCTCTGCCTCTACAGATAAATACCTCATGACTGGGTTCTGACTCAAGGTGTCTGCCAACACCAGGTCTTTGCCTGGGCAATACTTGATTTGTATGTCGTACCTGTATAGTTCCATCATCATCCATTGTAAGTACAGTACTTTGATGCACTGAATAACAGCTTTCTCCAACTGCTTTTGAGAGCTTTATGGTCAGATTGTATGTCCATGGTGTGACTATAAGTGTGTTGTTGACATTTTTCTGTTCCGGAGAGTATTGCTAACTCTTTTTCGGTTTGAGCATAAGCCTTCTCTGTCACTGCTAATTACAAGTTGTTCCACTTGCAGCATAGTAGCCCCTATATCTGATTCAGATGCATCACATTGCAGTATCAGGGTTTCCTCTGCATTGTAATATTTCAAAATGGAAGCCTTTCCGATCATCTTTTACTTTCTGGAATGCTTGCTTGTGTTGATCCATCCATTCTCATAATGTGTCTTGATGTGTCAGCTGCCACCTTTCAAACAGATTATTGCAAATAATTGATCATTCCCCAAAATCTCTGGACTCCTTTAACATTGCTGGGTCTCCGCATTTCTCTAGTTGCCCTCACTTTCTCTAGGTGTATTTTCAGTCCTTGGGAATTCAATAGGTATCCAAACTATGGCATTTCAGTTATTTTCAATGCGAGCTTGTTTAAGTTCAATTTAATATTCTTTTCTTTGCATCTCTGTAAAATGTAAAAAAACTGTCACAATTTCGGGTCATAATCTTATTGTGCTTGTTTTGGTTCATCTCCCTGTTCCACTATCAGCACTTTGTCTAATATTATCCAGATTCCCATCAGTCCCTACAATGCTTGGATCAATCTATTCTGGAGTACCTCTGGTGCCAGATGGTGGCATCCTTAATCACCAGTATCCCACAATTCTGTAGGCTCTGCAGTTGGTGTTTCAGTGGCTGTAGTAATGCAACAAGGTACTTTTTTCTTTTTGACAATTTGATTGGCTTTATTCTGTGTTATACTCTATTTTGTAAACTCCATCTAGCTAGCCATCTTCCTGAAACACACCTCTGTGCTCCCTCTGTGTTGTCTCCTGATCCCAGGAGATATCAGCTAAAGTATTTTCAGTCACCCCACTAGCCATTTTCATAACTGTACCCTTTTCAGGTTCATGGCTTGGCCACCTTATCGCCCAGACGTGGTACTGCTGTCTAATCATCTGTGACCACAAAGTCTAGTCTGTATTTCTTTTTGTTCCTTGGATTTCTAAATTTAATTTTACATTTCTTAAAGGGCATTAAAGAGGTATGGTGGTGCATTGTTAACAGCTGATTAGTCTCTTCCAGCCCTATGTCTGGGTTCACCAGAATGATTGGGATTATGTAACAATCTTGTTACAACTTGCTACAATAATGTTACAACTTGTGCCACAATCTCATTGAAATCAAATACATTTCTTCCCAAATAACAAGGCTGCGTACAACTGTTTCAGCTTCTTACTAGGATATTTTTGCGCTGTGTTTATCATCTGTTTGGTCACCCACATAGTGTCCTCATACTCGTTGTTCTCTTCGGTTACTGTCTGTACCTAGGATTTATTTTTCTTCTCTCTGGACAAACACTTGGTTGCAAAATGATTACATTTGTCACAGATATGGCATTTTTCCTCACACCATGTCCCTGGAGGATTCAGGCCCTCCATTTTCTGTTGCCAACCTTGTCTTGCAAAACAAACTGTGTACTCACAAAAGTATTCTGCTCTCTGAATGGTCTCCACTGCTGTCCAAGACTCGATTATCCTTGCTACCATGTTTTAGGGTTTATGATGTCTGGATCTTCTGCCAAATAAGATCTCACTAGTAGTTAACAAACTCCAGCTTTATCGTGGCTACTTATAACATGGCTACTTCAGCCTCATGGTTTCTCAGACAGGTCTCCAGAAGGTGTCACTTCCAAACAGTTCCCCCAGAAAACAGTATGCTGCCTGAAAGGGTCTGCTTGCATTTTCATATTGTTACATCTGAGAGATGCCCACAGCACAAAAAAGAAATTTATATGTGGTCTTATTTTAGCCAAAGACTCATCAATGGGAAAGAAACTACTTTCTCACCCCTAAAGTTGGTCTTCTCTAGAACAAGATTAAGAAACAGTGAAAGAGGGGGTGAGGAGTATTGCTCCAACATTTTCTATTTTGCAGCTGCTTGGTGGACAAAGAGAATATTTCTGTCTCCTGGGCTGTTGATTGGCTACCTTTAATTAAAACCAAATTAAGTTAGGGCCATTCTGTACCAACAATTTTAAAACAGAATTCTCCATCGACTTAAAAATCAATGGTATGATATAGCTCTTAATTTATATTTTTTAAACAAACATTCCTTATAAATGCTGCAGATAGAGAGAGGCAAAGAAACAGTAAATGCACATGTTATGTATGACAGGGTGGCTGGTCCCAGTAAATGAAGTAGGTTCAGCATCCCTGTGCCAGAATAGGTGCACTCTCTTTGCCAATTAATAGGGTGGAGCAACACCTAGGGTCTTTAAAGGACCAGGGAGAGGGGAGAGACCTAGTGAAAAAGGACCCAGTAAATTAGAGCTGTCTGAGTGGGAGTCAAGGTTAGGTGAGAGCTGCCAGAGACTTGAAGACTGGAGGAGGCCTTGGATGGAAGCAGGAAGCGTTTCAAGGGGGAAGCTGAAGGCAGGGAGGGCAGGAAAAGGAGTTTGCTGGCTGACCTCCCAGAGCCAGAGGGCTGAAGGCAGGCAGAGCAGGAGCAGAGTGAGGTGCCTACTGCCTCTAAGCTGGAGAGCTGCAGCCAAGGCCCAGAGGGGGCTAAAGGCAGTGGAGCAGCAGAAGGGCTTATCTACTGTCATACAAACTGGACCCTGGGGAACAGTAAAAGGGCCAGGAGGTGTGAGAGATGCTTCTCCAGCAGAAAGGCTGTGTGTGTTCCTGCTGGGGAGAACAGGGCTGCACTCAGGTGGTAGGGCGGTCCTCTCAGAAGGACAGAAGAGGACTGATGAGTTGTCTAGGTGTGGGGAAGACACCAGAGTATGATGTCTTCCCCACACCTTCATTTATGGGAAGGACACCTAGCAGAGAGGGTGTGGAAACTGGATTATGTAGAGGATGTTTTTTAGGGATTCAATGAATTCTACGTTGAGCATAAACCAGCCCTAAGGAGGGATATTATTTAAGCAAGAGAACCTGAAGTGGATTTCCTGGGGACACTGAAAGGGGAAACTGAAGCAGGCATGCTGGCTGTGTCATGCCTGTTGTGTCATGGTGCTCGAAGGGTGACGGGGGGTGAGGGTTTAACAGGGTTGCTGTATTATGTGTTTCAGGGGTTTAAAATAGTGATACAGGAATGATGTAAAAACTCAGATAAAGCCGAGACAGTGAACTAGAAACAAGCGCTGGAGGCTCTCCACCTTTCCTAATAGTTTAAAATCTTAGGGTACATAGAGTACCACCTACAATCATTATTTTATGATATTACTTATTAGTAATGTTCATAAAATATAATTACAAATCTATGCAGTAAAATCTAAAATCATAACACTACCTACTGGTGAAAAGGGAGCATGGATTTTGAATTCAGAAACCTCATCCTACATACCATGACATTGTCCCCTTAATACCAGCACTCCAGAGAGGCATACAGCTAGATCTTGAAGAGAAACAGTCAACTAAACATCACACTTCTAGCTGTTGTTGTAATCACTTGTATTCTTACAACTAACAGCTGAAATCACAATAACGAAAGGAGATAACTAGTGTATGGGGAAGAGAGAGAGAATATTTTTGACTTAATTTTCTCAGCTTTATTATGTTGATTTGACAGCCCTTATGGCAGTTGTGGGCAAACTTTTTGGCCTGAGGGCCACATCGAGGTTGCAAAACTGTATGGAGGGCCGGGTAGGGAAGGCTGTGCCTCCCAAAACAGCCTGGTCCCACCTCCTCTCCGACCCCCATCCACTTCCCGCCCCCTTACTTCCTCTCTCAGAACCTCCAACTCATCCAACCCCCACCCCGCTCCTTGTCCCCTGACTGCCCCCTCCTGAGACCCCCCTGCCCCTAACCACCACCCCCATCTAATCTCCCCCGCTCCTTGTCCCCTGACTACCCCCTCCTGAGACCTGTCACCCTAACTGCCCCCCCAATCCCTACCCCCTACCTAGCCCCCCCACTTCTTGTCCCCTGACCCCTATCCACACCCCTGCACCCTGACAGGCCCCTGGGACTCCCACACCCTATTCAACCCCTTAGTTCCCTGTCCCCTGACTGCCCCCCTCAAACCTCTGCCCCATCCAACTGCTCCCTGTCCCTGTTGACCACCCCTGGGACCTCCTACCACTTATCCAACCCCCCAGTCCCAGCCCCTTTACCACGCCACTCAGAGCAGCATGTCTGGCTCTGCACAGCCTGCCAGAGCTAGACATGCTGCCCAGCAGGAGCTATAGGCCAGAGCACTGCCCTCACGGTGCGCTAAGGCTGCAAGAGAGGAGGGACAGTGGGGGAAGGGCTGGGTGCTAGCCTCACCAGCTGGGAACTCAGGGGCTGGCCAGGATGGGCCCATAGGCTGGATGTGGCCCGCAGCTATAGTTGTCCACCCCTGCCTTAGGGATATCACAGAGATATAACGCACATGGAAGCAGTGGACACAGGATCAGATTGGGTCCTTCTGCTCTAAAAGTGCTGAGGTCCTGACCATTTGAGCGGTTCTGAATTTATCCAGCAGACAGGACACACACACGGGTTGACTCTGTTATGTATAAAATATGGACAAACCCTTTATACATTAAGGGGCAGATCGTCAGTTGGCGTAAATTGTAACAGCTTCATTGAAATCAATGCTTTCAGTTATGCTTGTTGGCCTCAATGGGGCAATGACAACTTACACCAGCTGTTCCATTATCTTTCTTGCAAATGCTGATTCTTTCAGTGGTTAAATGTGCCTCTGTGGCATTGTCTTGATCAGCAATGGAGCAAAGCTTCCCTTTCTCATTTCTTTGTATTGGTCACCAGGGCAAGGGCTGCTGAAGGGACAAAAAATGCCTGTGAGAAGGAAGAGCTCCATGTGGATCTGCTGAGCACTTGGTGTGCCCAATGTTAGATGAATCTATTTGACATGCATGTCTTGCTTATTGTACTTTGTTTGGTTTATGCTGCTATAGATTTGCTGATGATGATTACTGCTATTTTATTTCTGCTGAGTCACCCCACCAGCTCATAGTAAGGCAGGGAAACAAGTAAGGAAACAAACAATACAACTTGTGATTTATTTGCAAATTTCCCAAATGAGAATGTCGACTGAGAGGAGATAATTTTATACCAGCTGGAGAATCAAACATTTCACAGCAGACTTGATCATGATGACTGGGTTGTAGTCCTGACTTAGCAATTGACACGCTGCATGATCCTGGGCAAATCACTTAACATCTCTGTGCCTCAACTAACTCATATTTAAAATGGGTGCTTCCCAGGTTTGTTTCTAGTTTTAATGTTTGTAAAGCACTTTGCAATCTCAAAGGTATAATATGCAAAGCATTATTAGTTAATGAATCCAAGAAAACTATAAGAAGGAGCTAGTGGACTATCTGTTCAGAACAAACACTGCCATCTCATAATCCAAGAACTTTCACGTGAAATATCCATAGCAATAAATCCTAGAATGGAGTTTTGCAGTATGTCATGAACGTGGAGCTAAGTGGGTATGCAGGATACCATGGTAACGGGATTCCAGTATTCAATGATGTCCTAAAATACTTCAATTACCTTTACTGGTAGAGAGGGGTTTTTGTGAAATAGAAAACATTTAAATGTACAGCTGGAGCATGGAACTGTTGTTCCTGACATTCTCCTAAATTCAGTCCCAGAGGATATTTGCGGAAAGTAGATTAAAAGCCATTTTTTTGCTCAGTCTTGAATTATTGAACATACTGTATCAGGCTTTTAACAAGAGCAAAAACAACTAAGAAAATGCTTATAAATGAAAAGATCAAATTTCAGTGGGGAGAAAGAGGAAAGGGACAGGAAGTTTTTTGTTTTTGTTGTTCTTCAGGGCAGACACAGCCTTAAATCTAAATAAAAGGCTCTCTTGTCTCATGATAATCTGTTTCAGGGTGGTGTGGGAAATGATAGTCTGAATCATATATGCCAAGAGAATGTCTCCATTTTAACTACTTTATCTCTAAAATGTAATATGTAGTGTAGTTGTAGCTGTGCTCTTCCCAGGATGTTTGCAAAGCATGGTGGGTGAGGTAATATCTTATATTGGATCAACTTCTATCACCTTTCTTTTGAAAGTTTATCTCACCAACAGAAGTTGATCCACTAAAAGATGTCACTCACCCACGTTGTCTTTCTAAATTATAAGAGAGTCATCTAAAATGTAAAGTTCATTCATCTTTAGTCATGGTACATGTAGGTACCAATGACATAGGGAAGGGCAGGAGAGATGTCCTGGAGGCCAAATTTAGGCTGCCAGGAAACAGATTGAAATCCAGGACCTCTGTGATGGCATTCTCAGAAATACTTCCAGTTCCACGCGCAGGGCCAGCTAGGCAGACAGAGCTTCAGAGTCTCAATGTGTGGATGAGACAATGGTGTAGAGAGGAGGGGTTTAGATTTATTAGGAACTGGGGAAACTTTTGGGATGGGAGGAGCCTATACAGGAAGGGTGGGCTCCACCTAAACCAAAGTGGAACCAGACTGCTGGCACTTAACATTAAAAAGGTTGCAGAGCAGTTTTTAAACTAAGAGATGGGGGAAAGCCAATTGCTGCAGAGAAGCATGTGGATCGGATAGAGACTTCTCTTACAGGAGAGTCTACTGATAGAGATTCTCTAGGTTTTAGTCAGGAGGAGAGGATGGTAAAGAATAAAGGTGAGGCCAGATCAGATGACAAACTTCCACATAAAGAATCTGACACCTCAGAAAAGGGCAGACAAATAAACAATGACCAGTTTTTAAAGTGCTTGTACACAAATGCTAGAAGTCTAAATAATAAGATGGGTGAACTAGAGTGCCTCGTGTTAAAGGAGGATATTGACATAATAGGCATCACAGAAACCTGGTGGAGTGAGGACAATCAATGGGACACAATCATTCCGGGGTATAAAATATATCGGAAGGACAGAACAGGTCGTGGGGGTGGGGGAGTGGCACTATATGTGAAAGAAAATGTAGAATCAAATGAATTAAAAATCTTAAATGAATCCACATGTTCCATAGACTCTCTATGGATAGTAATTCCATGCTCTAATAAGAATATAACAATAGGGATCTATTATCGACCACCTGATCAGGACAGTGATAGTGACAATGAAATGCTAAGGGAGATTAGAGAGGCTATCAAAATAAATAACTCAATAATAGTGGCGGATTTCAACTATCCTCATATTGACTGGGTACATGTCACCTCAGGACGAAATGCAGAGATAAAATTCCTCGATACTTTAAATGACTGCTTCTTGGAGCAGCTGGTACAGGAACCTACAAGGAAAGAGGCAACTCTTGATTTAGTCCTGAGTGGAGCACAAGAACTGGTCCAAGAGGTAACTGTAACAGGACCGCTTGGGAATAGTGATCATAATACAATAACATTTAACATTCCTGTGGTGGGAAAAATACCTCAGCAGCCCAACACTGTGGTATTTAATTTCAGAAAGGGGAACTATGCAAAAATGAGGGGGTTAGTTAAACAGAAATTAAAAGGTACAGTGACTAGCGTGAAATCTCTGCAAGCTGCATGGACACTTTTCAAAGACACCATAATAGAGGCCCAACTTAAATGTATACCCCAAATTAAAAAACAAAGTCAAAGTACTAAAAAAGAGCCACCGTGGCTTAAAAACCATGTAAAACAAGCAGTGAGAGATAAAAAGGCATCTTTTAAAAAGTGGAAGTTAAATCCTACTGAGGTAACTAGAGAGGAGCATAAACACTGCCAAATTAAGTGTAAAAATGGAATAAGAAAAGCCAAAATGGAATTTGAAGAACAGCTAGCCAGAAACTCAAAAGGTAATAACAAAATGTTTCTTAAATACATTAGAAGCAGGAAGCCTGCTAAACAACCAGTGGGGCCCCTGGATGATAGAGATACAAAAGGAGCACTTAAAGGTGACAAAGTCATTGCGGAGAAACTAAATGAATTCTTTGCTTCAGTCTTCACAGCTGAGGACGTTAGGGAGATTCCCAAACCTGAGCCGTCTTTTGTAGGTGACAAATCTGAGGAATTGTCACAGATTGAAGTATCACTAGAGGAGGTTTTGGAACTAATTGATAAACTTAACTGTAACGAGTCACCGGGACCAGATGGCATTCACCCAAACGTTCTGAAAGAACTCAAATGTGAAATTGCGGAACTATTAACTAGGGTTTGTAACCTGTCCTTTCAATCGGCTTCTGTACCCAATGACTGGAAGATAGCTAATGTAACGCCAATATTTAAAAAGGGCTCTAGAGGTGATCCCAGCAATTACAGACCGGTAAGTCTAACATCTGTACCGGCCAAATTAGTTGAAACGATAGTAAAGAATAAAATTGTCAGGCACATAGAAGAACATAAATTGTTGGGCAAAAGTCAGCATGGTTTCTGTAAAGTGAAATCCTGTCTTACTAATCTTTTAGAGTTCTTTGAAGGGGTCAACAAACATGTGGACAAGGGGGATCCAGTGGACGTAGTGTACTTAGATTTCCAGAAAGCCTTTGACAAGGTCCCTCACCAAAGGCTCTTGCGTAAATTAAGTTGCCCTGGGATAAGAGGGAAGAGCCTTGCATGGATTGAGAACTGGCTAAAAGACAGGGAACAAAGAGTAGGAATAAAGGTTAAATTTTCAGAATGGAGACGGATAGCTAGCGGTGTTCCCCAAGGGTCAGTCCTAGGACCAATCCTATTCAACTTATTCATCAATGATTTGGAGGAAGGGGTAAACAGTGAGGTGGCAAAGTTTTCAGATGATACTAAACTGCTCAAAATAGTTAAGACCCAAGCAGACTGTGAAGAACTTCAAAAAGATCTCACAAAACTAAATGATTGGGCAACAAAATGGCAAATGAAATTTAATGTGAATAAATGTAAAGTATTGCACATTGGAAAAAATAACCCCAACTATACATACAATATGATGGGGGCTAATTTAGCTACAGCTAATCAGGAAAAAGATCTTGGAGTCATCATGGATAGTTCTATGAAGACGTCCATGCAGTGTGCAGTGGCAGTCAAAAAAGCAAGCAGGATGTTAGGAGTCATTAAAAAAGGGATAGAGAATAAGATGGAGAATATCTTATTGCCCTTATACAAATCCATGGTGCGCCCACATCTTGAATACTGTGTACAAATGTGGTCTCCTCATCTCAAAAAGGATATACTGGCATTAGAAAAGGTTCAGAGAAGGGCAACTAAAATGATTAGGGGTTTGGAACGGGTCCCATATGAGGAGAGATTAAAGAGGCTAGGAGTTTTTAGCTTGGAAAAGAGGAGACTGAGGGGAGATATGATAGAGGTATATAAAATTATGAGTGGTGTGGAGAAAGTGAATAAGGAAAAGTTATTTACTTGTTCCCATAATAGAAGAACTAGGGGCCACCCAATGAAATTAGTGGGCAGCAGGTTTAAAACAAATAAAAGGAAGTTCTTCTTCACACAGTGCACAGTCAACCTGTGGAACTTCCTGCCTCAGGAGGCTGTGAAGGCTAGGACTATAACAGGATTTAAAAGAGAACTGGATAAATTCATGGAGGTTAAGTCCATTAATGGCTATTAGCCAGGGTGGGTAAGGAATGGTGTCCCTACCCTCTGTTTGTCAGAGGGGGGTGATGGATGGCATCACATGATCGGTACCTGTTAGGTTCACTCCCTCTGGGGCACCTGGCATTGGCCACTGTTGGTAGACAGGATACTGGGCTAGATGGACCTTTGGTCTGACCCAGTACGGCCTTTCTTATGTTCTTATGTTAAGTCTTCCACAGCATAGAAGACATAATGGGCCTGATTCTTTTGTTACTTAAACTTGTGACCTTACTGATGACCACAGAAGAGTTATTCCAGATTAACCCTTGTGTAAGAGAAAGAAGGCTTGAGCCCAATGCCTTAAAGAGTGGTCATTTCAGAAAACAGGTATTAGGGTTATTACTGGTAAAAAGTTGAGAAGTTTACAAAAAACAGCTTTTAGAAAAATCATATTTCTTAGTGTGGCCAACTATTGAGGGAACTAAACCGACAAAGCAAAAAGCCCCATGTTGTTGTCCCCCACCCTTGTTGGGGACCTTCTTATCCTACATTGCCTTTGAAAATTGTATCGTTGTCTACTTCCTCATTACTGGTGTGGTGAGAGGAACAACTCTCCCTACTTCCTGATTTCCCATTCCAGCAGATAGGGAAGTGATTCATGACCATCCTTTCCTGCCCTTACCTACAGTTTGGAGATATACAAATCATAAGGTGGGCCCTGTTTTCACTCCTGGAGTAGAACAAACCTAACTCCAACTGTAGTCTCATAGCAACTCATTAAATTTCTGTCAGCAGCCCTCCTGATGCACCCTGAAAAATTGTACGTTTTGTATTTTGACTGTCTAAAGAGAACTTTGACAATTCAGTTAAATGTATTTAAAATAGATGTATCAGAAGTGTTTAACGTCCCTTTGTTCCAACAAGACTGATAAACTGAGGGAAGTGGGAGGAGTTCGAACACGTATAATTCGGGGTCAGATTCTGCGCTCTATATAAAATCTTAACTGACTTCAAAGGGCCTTTATTTTGCAGATCCCACAGATGCCATAATTTGAGAACTATGGACAGGGACTATTTTTAGAAGGAAAATCAGGGCCACACTGAGTTTTTTTTCAGAGGGACAAAGTGGGGGGTGAGGGAAGTAAATTATTTGATAAAAACGTGGTGACTCCCAAATGAGCTGGTTTAAAGACAGCATGAAGCAGAACCAGAGGCTCAATGGGTTTGTTTTTTCAGGACTCAGATCACCAAACCTCATAAGATCCTAGGATCCCTCAGTTTCCTTTCCACTCTCCAGCAGTCTTCAATGTGGTCAATAGGTAGGATCAGAGAGCAGAGCAGATAGCAAAGATCTGTACAGATACCTGATTCAGATGCTTACATAGTCAATTTTCAAAGCAATGAGTGTTTATCCTTGATGGTGGTTTGGTTCAAATAGTGAAATTTATTTTAGTAGATTTTGATGACTCCTGGACAGCCTCCACGCAACATAATAGCTAATCAGCATTTTTAATGTGATCAGAAATCATTTGAAGGTTGCTGGCATTTCAAAAAACAGTTCCAACTGCCAAGCTTGTATTTAATTAACCTATAGTAACTTATGTAACTTCTTTTTAAAACTGCTGGATCACGTCATTGTAGAGCTTATGCATGTGAGAGGGTCCATGAATTATACAAAGGCTTTTTGAATCCAGCTGTACAACAAAAGAGGAACAATTATATAAGCTCCCTTTTCCTGGCATGGAGCAAATTGCTCCCTCACTCTCTCTCTTTTTTTTTATTACGGTTCACATGGGGGCAGTTTCCCAACTGGTGTAAAATGTCATAGCTCCATTGTAGATATAGTTTGTACCAGCTGAGGATTTGCTCCATGATTCTTTATATTTCCACAAGGGCCAAATCAGATTTCCCGTGGCATGCCTAAGTGAATAGATTTCAGGCAAGGGTTCCCTGTAGAGGTAGGAAATCCTTCAGGGCTGTGGAGTACCTATGAAGCTACATTCTGGTGGCAACTTCAGGGCTACACTAGCCTTTGCAGCCACAGCTCCCTTATGCAGAGCAGAGACTGATAAGTAGACATGTTGGGTTGGTGATCCAGCATTCACATTTGGAGCCCGCCCAAGAAAACCCTCTGCACTGCAGCAGAGGGAGGCCTGTGGAGTAAATCTCTATGGTATGCAAGGCATGTAAACCACTGTACAGAAGACCCACGTCCTCCACCTCAAACATTTGGGTGAGCCACTCTGGTTCTGCTGCCTGCCGAGCCTTCCGAATCTACAGAAAGGTCAGGGTTTGTCCCGTGATGATTAAACCTTAAGATGTGGAGAGCTTAGAGACAAATAAAATACATTTTAATGGCTATAAATAAAGCAGCACTTCACAGTTTGCACTTCAGAGCACTTACTAGCTGGTGGACCACAGAGAGCTGGCTAGTTAGAGTTCTGGCTCCCATTCCTGGTTTCCAGCTGTTTTTGGAAGCCTGTGAAACCTGTTGGAAACAGGAATGGAGGAGCCAATGTACCCATCTTTGCTGGGACTTCTGCTGAAGCATAGGAGGAGAGGAGACGAGACAAGGTCTGTTTTCAAAGATGGGAGCCACTTCTGGAGCGCAGGCCACTAATGAAGAGAATGTCCCTAAAGAAAGGCACTGTGGCTGGGCAGCATGTCCGGGAAAGAAGATATCCAAACAGTGAGGAATAGTGCAGATTGTACAAGCATGTACAATCAGGCAGTGAAGAAGTGTGTATAGGGGAGTATGGGGAGAGAGGAAAGTGAGCTGAAGAGCTAAAGATTGATAACTTTTTTCACTTTGGCATTAAAAAGAGATGATAGATACATGAATGTATATTGTCTTCCCATTTAAGCAATTGCCGTAGCTGCTACGGTCAGTGAGTAGAATCAGGCGTCTGTGTTGGCTGGTCACCTTTATTTAAGGGGGAACCTGAAAGATTTGATTTAATATGAAAAACTACTTTAAATCTGCATCACCCCCTCACTTGGAACTGTAATGTTTTTCAGCAAATGTATTCCATTATACCACAGGGACATTCCACAAAAACAACTTATGCCCGTTATTTTTGAGTTACTATTTTGCTTGAAGTGCATTTCTAATCTTAAAGATGCTATTTTGTAAAAATAGCATTGTGATAAATGAAGTGGAAGTAGGTCCCTTTAATGGATACCCAGCCAGTCAGTTAGCTGTAAAATTCCTCTTGGTATCTGCTCTCTGCTTGCTTTACCTGTAAAGGGTTAACAAGCCCACAAGTTAAAGAAAAGGAGTGGGCACCTGACCAAAAGAGCCAATGGGAGAGCTACAACTTTTTAAAATAGGGGAAAACCTTTCCTTTGTGTTCTGTTGTTCTCTCTGGGCTGAAGAGATGGGCAGCAGGAATGCTGTGTAAAGTTTTAAACCAGATATGAAAACCATCAGATCATATCTAGAACTACTTTTAACAACCCAGATATGTAAATAGATTAGTAATATTTTAGGAAGATGCGATTAGGTTTATTTCTGTTTATTTTTCCAGGCTTGTGGACTGCTCTGTGCTAATCCCAGATGCTTTGTTTGCTTGTAACATTTAAGATAACCCCCAAGAAAGCTGTTTTGGGTGCTTAGTTTTTGGAACTGTTCTTTTAAAATCTAGCAAAAGCCTAAGTTCCAGATGTATTTTCTGCCTTTTTGATTTTAATAAAATTTACCTTTTTTAAGAAGAGGATTGAATTTATGGTGTCCTTGGAGGTTTGTGCATGCTATTTGATTAGCTGGTAGCAACAGCTAATTTCTTTTGTTTTCTTTCTTACCTCTTGCCTGGGGAGGGTGGGGGCTTGAGGATACCCCACAGGGAGGAGCCTAATGCAAGCCTGGAGTGGCTAGTATTAATTTTTAAAATCCTTGCAGGCCCTCACCTTCAAAGTGACAGAGTGGGAATTCAGCCTTGACAAGCATCTTCTTAATTCACAGATCTTTTCCTTGTGTAAACTCAGTCTCATCAATGGATTTTAGTGACAAAAATACTATTTTTATAATACTTTTCATCCCCTTTGCATCCGACGAAGTGGGTGTTAGCACACGAAAGCTTATGCTTCAATACTTTAGTTAGTCTTTAAGGTGCCACAGGACTCTTTGTCACTTCTGCAATCCCAGACTAACATGGCTACCTCTCTGATTCTCCTCATCCCCTTTGGTCCTTCAGTGCCAATGCAGCTATAAGAATGTAATCTGGTTATCCCTTCTCCTTATTCATCAGCAGAAAAGTTCACTAAGTTCTAGTTTGCACAATTAGTTACACTTGTGCAAATTCAGTGAAGTTAAAGCAGTTGCACAAGTATAATAAAGGGTCTAATTTGGCCTGTAGAGCCTTCATTAGGAAAGAAACCAGCTTGATTCTCAGATCCCAGATGAGGACTGGATCAGTTAGGAACCTAAATCCTCTTGGCTTTCAGTATGACCTAAGTTTGTTAGTGCCCAAGTCATTTTTGTAAATCAGACATAGGTTCACTTAGGTGCTTTACAAAATCTGATGTGCAGTAAAAAGGAGATTTCCTTCTACTTAGCTGTGAAGCCATTTTTAAAAACATACCAGATGCCAAAACAGCCATAACTAGATAAAAGTTTGGAAGTATTGACTGGAAATTTCTAATACAAAGCCTCTGTGACTGCTGCATTCGGAATCTGTACCATTATTTTTTCACATGTATATGGTTTTGTGTTGTTAGTTATAGTGGGCTTATCTCATACCTTACTTTAAATGAAACATTGGCAAGAGGTACTAAATTTCAGGATTTGTGCCAGAGTCTATTTAAAAACAAGAGGTTCGATAGAGACGGTTCTATGCTGTCTGTGTCCCATTACAGACTCCAGTCGCTGATCAGTGCCTGATAGCATGATAAGTTTCACTGAGTGGAAAGGTAAGCAGTTCTATTAATATTTCATCACAAGGAAGAAGCAGTTTTCTCCTTATTTTTTTATACTATATAAAGCAAGCAGCAGCAGCAGCAAATAAAAATTCCCAGTGAGGAACTGAGACACTCAATACTTCAAAAACTACGGGCAAAAAAGAAATAGTGTTAGTAACTGATTCTCATTTCTGTCATAAACTAATATCCTCAGACTAACACTGCCACAACTACACTGCATACAATTCTTTCTTTTTAATATTGGATTTGTTAATGGTTAGTATAACATCAACATCTTGCTTGGGTTGCCAACTTTCTGATTTCGGAAAACCAAATACCCTTGCCACACCCCATCCCCAAGGCCCTGCCCCTCTCATTCCGTCCCCCTTCCCTCCATTGCTCACTTCCCCCACCCTCGCTCACTCTCACCAGGCCGCGGCAGGGGGTTGCAGTGCGGGGGAGGGGGGCACGGGAGCTGTCACTGGAGGTGTGTGCTCTGGGATGGGATTGGGGATGAGGGGTTTGGCATGCAGGAGAGGGCTCAAGGCTTGGGCCAAAGGGTTTGGAGTGCAGCAGAGGGCATGTGGTGCGGGTTTGGGAGAGATTTTTTGATGTGGGAGGGGGCTCAGTGCGGGGGTTGGGGTGCAGGAGGGAGTGTGGGGTGCAGGCTCCGAGAGGAGGCTCAAGGCTGGGGCATGGGATTGGGGTGCAGGGTCCAACTGAGTGGCACGTACCTCAGATGGCTCCTGGAAGTGGCTGGTATGTCCCTGCAGCCTCTAGTCCCAGGGCGGCAAGCGAGCTCCATGCACTGTCCTAACCCACAGGTGCCGTCCCTGCAGCTCCCATTGGTCATGGCCAATGGGAGCTGCAGAGCCAGTGCTTGGGGAAGGGGCAGGGAAAGAGGCCTCCCTGGTTGCCCCAGCGCTTAGGGGCCACAGTGACATACTTCCGGGAGCTGTGTGGAGCTAGGGGAGACAGGCAGCCTGCCTTAGCCCCACTGCGCCACTGACCAAACTTTTATGGCCCCATCAGCAATGCTGTCTGGAACTGCTAGGGTCCCTTTTCAACCAGGTGTTCTGGTCAAAAACTGGATGCCTTGTGTAGTAAGATGAGGCCCTGAAACATGAACCCTGGTATCAGAGGCCCAGAATAAGGCCTAAGCTAAAGTAATGGTCAGGACTTTGCTAACATAAAGCAAAGTTAAGCTGTGAGCTAGAGGCAGGCCCTGCTCACAGAAGCTGGCGAGGAAAGGGCTGATGTTGCAAAAAAACACAAACCTCAGAGGTACCACAACACTTGTACATTCCATACAGATAACAAGGAACAGGCTGACCCATCGTAAAGACGGGGGCAAAAGGGAGTGACGTGTAACTTGTTTGTACCTGTGTATAAGAATACAGCACTGAGGTGGTGTCTTTGTCTGGCAGAGGGGACAGTGGGAAGTCCCACCACTGACTGAGCTGGTCCATTGGGGGAAGAGCCAACCAGGAAGCCTGGGCTGCTGTGGCGAGCCCCAGACTGTCCAGATTCCCTGGGTGGGAGCTGGGGTGCCTGAGCGCAGCCCCTCACCTGTGTCCCCACCCCTGGGGTGTGCTGTCCAGGGCAGGAAGAAGGGCCTGGGCTTCCTGGGCAGCTCTTTCCATGGCCCAGCTTCTGGTGCTCAGAAGAGGAGCAGGGGGGTGGGTCCCTGTGGTGAATAGAAGAGATGACCCACCTCAGCCCCCCACTGGGAAGAAGCTGATGGCACCACTAGCAGGGGCTGTGCTTTGCGGTGGGGGAGCCGTATCAGCTCCCTTGACATGAAGCACAGACCCTGTCACTGCCATCGCTCTGTGCCTGCCCAAGCTACTATGCCCATGTTAAAAAGTGGGCGAGCATGGCCTGCCTGCCCTCCCCAGTTCTGGTGCCCCTGGACCTCCAGGGTATGAGGGGGTCCAAATGTTCTTTGTAACCAGGGCCCCAATAAATCTTAATCTGCCTCTGCTTCCTTTCATGTGTTTTAAAGTAAGTGAATAATAAATTACTAGTTTTATATTAGTGGTTGGGTTCCCTGTGTATATGGCTACTTCTGAACTCTGTCTCTGTACCACTTATTAGTCATTGACCCTATAGTTATTGAAGCAGATACTATGCTAACTGGGGTCCGGGCGGAATGTGCCCGCAGGATAGATTGACAGAAACCCTGGTGCGGGGGTTTCGCCGCCTTTTGCAGCAGGGGACATGGGTCACTTGTGGGTTAAAATGAGTGTAAATGGTGGAGTCTCTGTAACTTAATGTCTTTACTTCATGATTTGAGGGCTTCATTAACTCAACCACAGGTTACAGGGTCTGTTACAGGAGTGGATGGATGAGGTTTTGTGGCCTGCAATGTGCAAGAGGTCAAACCAGATGAACATGGTGTCCCCCTCTGACCTTAAAATCTATGAGTCTAGATCTTGCTCTATGCTCTGTGTGAGGCTGAATTAGAGCTCAACAAATAATAAATAACAATATTCAATCAAAAGATCATTTTAAATAAAACATCTGTAATGATGAGGAAACTGTCATGTGCTTTGGTGTTCTTGAAGACCTGGAGAAAACCCAAAAGGCAGGAGTCTAATTGTAAACTATTGCTTACATCCAGTCTTTCCAAAGCAGAGACACCAGGTTTGGGACAGTTGTTACCCATTGACAAGACAGTGACATCGGTCTAGAAAGCGATGTGACTGGAGGGAATGGAAAAGAAGCGGTTGGAAGCAGTACCTTGGAAAGAAAGGATCGATAGCCACATATGAGGAGACAGCTAGGTTCATGAAAGGAATAGAATCTGTTGGGATGAGTCCCTTCAGAAAGGGAGGGTTTTTTTCTTATTCATACTAGGAGTGGGTGAGAAAAGGAGGAGTTTGAGCTCTGTTCCACAGTCATGAACATTTATTTTGTTCCAGATTGGTTTAATCATACCTAAATATCTATCCATTTACCTAGGTAGTTATGTGGCTCCCAATACTGTAGTGTAATCACTGGTCTAGACATTTCCATGTTATGTGTCCGAAGTCACCCAGGCTTTAGCTTGCTACCTTACAACACACCCAAATGTTGCAGCAATAGAGAAGTAATGCAAACAGATGTTTGGTTTTTTTTAACTTGAAAGTCATTGTCAACTTGTCTAGGTTAAAATGGATTTTAAATCTCATGCAGCATTCTGGGAACTTGTGCATTATAATAGAGTTATTTTAAAGACTTGTATAAATTTTTAAAACTGCATGACCTTGGTAATCTAAACGTAGAGTGCTTGTATATCATCCTCCACCAATGCTGCCTGAGAGTTACTTTCCTTAAGACAGTCCAATGAATATTTGGGACTAGGTTGACAATATCCCCATCACGCTAACTTTAAAATACATGAAGTGCAACCTAATATAACAAATAACAATGATTTATATAGTTTGCATATATTGATTTTACTCCATAAAACCAGTGAATAATTTTTTCTTCTGATGCTACCGGCTAGAAACACTGCTCAGCAGCAATTTAAGTACACCTGATTACTTAGTCAGTCTGATCTCTGTGAGGTCAAAGCTAATCTATTTCAAAATCCAACCTTCTGCTTTTGTTTAATATAGCCCACTGAGATTAAAATGAGATTAGAGCTCATCTGATGGTGAGAATAACATCTGTATATGAAATCTTTCGCTGTTCTTTACAAAGCCACTAGCTGTAATAGTGCCCTGCATGTGGATAGGTTCATGGGCCATTAAACATATTCCCTTCTACACACAAGGTTTTTATTTTCTTTGGTCATGGTGATTCTTTTTCACCTGGGCCCTGGACATAAATTATGCTAAATCTGATCCTAAATAGCACCGTCAATATGAATACCAGAATGTTTTTCCCTCACCATCTTTACATTTTTAAACATCTATATATATTGATAAAGCTAAGCTACAGAGTAAAGGTATATCAGTGGAGCTTGTGCAATTATACGTTTACTCAACTCTAAAAATTTAACCCATTGGCAAAGAGCAGACATTTATTTTTACAAAAATACTGTATCTTCTGTAAAGTAAACATTGTACTTGTGCATGGTGCTGGACTTAAATCTCATGACTGAAAACTACCATTTCCACACACACACACACACATCCCAACAATACCAGCGTAGGCACCAGCAATAAAAAATTCTCAACACTATCCTGTCTGTGTGCCTCAACCCAGACCTATGATAAGCCAAACAATCGTTTAAATTGTGCAAAACTAAGCTTTTACAAACTCTAAAACCAGTATCAATGTTCAATGGGTTTTATTTCCTAATAATTTCAGTAGGAATAGTGGTTTGAACCCAAACTTTGTAACTTTGTGCCAGTGTAAGAGAGAGAACCTGACAGGGAAAGAGGCCAGAAACAAAACTGAAAGGAGTGAAAGTAATGTGTTTTTATTGTTCAACATGCACGTAATGCAAAAATGTAAAACATGATGATCAGTGTTAAAGTATAATGCTAAGTGTAATTGGCAATGTACAGTAGGTAAAGAAATAATATATATACATGAATCTGAATCCTTCCCACACCTCCAGATGTAGCTTGAGGCACAGTCAAGGTTCTGCCATGCCTGGCTCTCATGTTGTTTGCTGGAATGGCTACCTTGTTGTGTTTCTGTAGGTGAGTGGTCTGTCTGTGTTAAAAACAACAAAACAAGAATAGGTTGTTGGGCTATCACTTGACCCACAACCTGAAGGACCCGTAGACTGCTTTTCATTTGTCTCCCCCACCCTTTAACTTGTCTAGCTAGTGGCCCTACCAAGAGTTAAAATGCCCACCCTGTGTAGATATCCCATTGTATCAAGCTGCAGTCCCAAGAGAAGGATGTTTATACATCCTTATAATCAGGGGTATTATCCTTGATAACTGCACTGTCCATTTTGATGATGATGCTAGGATTCATTGGCTTGGAACTTCATAGTTTCTCAGATATGGGATAATGTTTTCAGATTCTGTGTGTACAAGAGGGAATCCTTTGGATCTTATCTTCCAGATGACATTGGATAATAAGTGTCAGAAAATCAAATAGTTATGATCCAATCTTTACTTCCTCCAGATCTCTGTTCTTGTTAGGATGATCAACCTGATTTGAGGAAATGCTGACGGAGTCCAGATTTTGGGAGATCATATTCTCAGTTGCTAGACCATTCTGCTGATATCTTAGTGAGATATTACCCTGCACCATTTTTCCAGGTCAATACAGTGTGTTAGACTATACTGCTATATCACCCCCTTAGGAAGATTTGGGCACAACTCCTATCTGAGGCTAGCACACAGCCCTGTGGTATCGACCCCTTTGCTGGAGGTGTTTTAGTGGTCCAAACAAAAAGCCAGTATGCTTTGACAGCCCACAAAATGTAGAGGCCTAGGTCTTTGCCAAGCCAAAGAGAAAAGTTCCAGCCCTGGTCATTTCTGAGAGGGCCTGGGCAGCGAAGGCTCTCAAGCTATTTTCCTGGTCAGCAACACTTGTGCCCAGGAGCCAAGGAGCTCTGAACTGCAGTCCTGCTCCTTCAGAGTACCACCCTGCACTGAGCTGGGATCCTCCATTTTAAGGACCCACCCATCTAGGGTGACCAGACAGCAAGTGTGAAAAATCAGGACAGGGGATAGGGAGTAATAGGAGCCTATACAAGAAAAAGCCCCAAATATCGGGACATCTGGTCACCCTACACCCATTTCCAGGCTTGACAAGCCTCATGGGACTGCTGGGTTGGGCCAATTGTGCCTAGAGGAACTCTAACCCTTTCCTGACTGAGGAGGAGATCTGCCCCATCATACCTGTTTACAGATGACCTACAATCGCTGAAGTGGCAGACAGGAGATTAGAGAGCTAATGGTAAAAGGTTTGATCTGAATCTGAGTAAGTGTGGCATAGAGGATTTTTATCCTGTTGCTGGTGCAGCAATGAAGAATAACAAATCATTTTTGCCTACCACATTGCTGAAGATTTGGCCAGCAGAACTGCTCAGGGTAATAAATCTAGAATGCCTCCCCTCTGGAACAGTCAGATCTTTCTCACTATGAAGAATTTCCATCTACCTTATTATCTGGAATTGTCCAGCATATCTGGCCCTGTCTGCTGATACCCATGGAGACAGTACCTGAATGAGAAGTGTCTAATGCTCTTAATTTGTTTTGGTGGCATATTATTCAGTGTTGCTGAGTGTGATACCTACATTTTAATCCTCAGTGAGTTGGATCCTTGTCTTAGAAGCGGGGACTGAGAAGAAACAGGAGTTGCAGAAGGGGAGGAGTTGGTGAGGAATAGCACCAAAATTCTGTTCGTGGTGCTTGCTTTCTCTGTCTGCCAGTCCAGAAGGAAACAAGAACACTCATTGATTGTGCAATGCTGTTTTATAGTGCAGACAACAAGTAGAAAGGAAAGAATTTCTATACCTTTACCTACCTCACATAAGTGTCATGAAGATTCATTTGTTAACTACTGGACAGAGGTTAGAAGATGTAAAGTACAATATAGGAGCTAAGAATTAAGAAACAAAAGTCAAACTGATCCATTTTGCTTTGCTTTCTAAGATTAATGAAATCCAAACATAAATCTATGGATGCTGAGAGGATATGTTGGATTTTTCTAAGTTTTAGTAAACTTAAAGTGCTTTTAGTAGCCTGGTTAATTACATTTTCCTAAATACGCGGGGCCAAATCTTGAAATCCTCACTCAGTCCTTGCACAGGCAAAGCTCTCGCTGAATGAAATGGGTGTTATGACTGAGTAGGGATGAATAATGATGTCATGATCTTGTCCACAAGTTTTATATTGACAAGATAATCCTTTAAAAATTGAAACAGAAATGATTAATTTTGCAATTACTTAATTCTGAAGCAATAGCGACACTCAAGTTACCAATACACTGCAATAACCTCTCCTTGATCCCCAGAAAGTTGTATCAGTTTCCCCTTTCAGATAAAAGCACAATAAAAGAAATTCCATTTTAATTGCTATATTATGTGTAGTTTTTTCTAAAGAACTTCATTGTTTTATATGACATCTTCAGGTCTACATTAACATTTCAGATGTTAATGAATGCAGACCTACATTTTCATTCTGGTTGAACTAAGAACCTATTAGGTCACTCTATTTTCCATTTCATTACAGAAAAATTCTCATCCTACAATGAAATCTTCACCCACTCCATCAGATTGGAATCATGGTTTGTCTGATAATGATAAATACTGCTATTGAATGGCAAACAGCATTTTAATGCCATGGTACTCATCTTATAATGAACAATTTGCAGACTGTATAGATAATGTATTCCAATTTTTTCCTAACAGTTTTTTAATATACTACTACATTATTTTGGGTCCTAAATTGCTCAGCAAAACGAGCATTGATTTGTTCCTGATCTAAATTTAATGGCTGAAAATGGGACTGCAACTTGATAAGCTAATTTTATTGCTAAATTTTCATATTATCCAAGCCATGCCAAGAGTTCTCATTGGAACTTTTCACAAATATTGTGATTTCTAATTTACTTTTTAGCTTCAAATATGTCTGACTGTAGCTCTACTGGGAAAAAACCTCAAAATGGCTTCCTTTTATCTTTCTGTGCTTTTGATCTAAACATAAGTTTGCTTTCGTGGTCTCTGTTGGAACTAAAATCTTACATGGCTTTTCTTGCACTCTCAGGAAAGCTGTTTAGGGCATATGTTAATTGGGCCAATCTACTTTGTTTAGGGGAAAGGCCAAAACAACAAACAACTTTGTGTTCAGGAGTTGTGGAACTGCTCAGAGAGTAGGGAGCTCATGTTTCTGAAATCTTGGTTGTTTTCTCTTTTCTATATAAGTCTGTGCAAATCAGTCAGTCAGGAGAAAATATGAAACTGCCACTCCAGCTTGGAAAACATGGTTAGTGTTTACTCTCCCATATAAGTGCCATGCTTGCAGTCAAGGTGGGTAGCATCAAACACTACCAGGGAAAGGTATGTGTTTGGACAGTCATAGTTGGCTTTACACCGCTACAGCTAAGGTGAAAATGCTTCTCTACATGCTCTGCAGGTATAAAAAAGTAATTTTGGGCTTCATTACGGACTAGGGAAATTGTGGCCCCCTTAAAGTCAATGGCAAAACTTTAATTAACTTCAAAGGGGCCAGGATTTCAATGCTTGTTTTTAATATGGCAATGTGTTTTAAAAGAACACCCCCTTCCAAAATATGACAGGTCAACTTTGTGTTAATGCAGCATTCTGCATTACTTAAAGTTATGATTTTATTTAATTATTTTTGGCCCCAAAACTGAGAGCATTAACACACACGGATCTCAAATATACAGTGTGCAATAGTTTCCAGTTTAGTCTGTTTTTGGGAAAGCCCTACACCGGTTGAAATTGGTTTTGTAAAAACACATGTGGTAATCATAGAAGATTTAAGAGCTGACACTGTGAGGCCGATATGTGTGTCACACCTGAGGACAGAGGGATGTCTGAGATGAGTCACAGCGTATATCTACTGTCCAAGCATTAATATCTAATTGAGAGTATGCTCAGATCCCTGCAAAATGTGTAAAGATTATGGTGACTGACAACAGGAGATGGTACAGTTTCATGAAATCCCAATCCATCACTGGGAAAAAGTCAAAACAGACCTGTTCGCTGTTAATGAGAGGATTTACATGGTCACAGTAGAAAAAGCTACACAACAAAGTCCTGAAATCCCACAACATAACCCTCTCAACAAAAATAAAACTTTACAATGCATTTGTGTTCACATCTCTTCTCTGCGGCTGTGAGACCTGGACACCATACAAATGGCATATCAAACAGCTAGAGGCCTTCTATATGAGGTTTCTATGTGCCATTATGGAGATTCACTGGCAAGACAAAATTACCAACCTGGAGATTCTCAAAATGTCAAATGCCACAAGCATCAAAGCCATAGATAAAAGCCCAATTACGCTGGGTTGGATATATCATTAGGATGCCTGAACATTGACTCCCCAGAAAAATTTTCCATGGAGAGTTGGCACAAGGACAGTGGAATCAAGGTCACCCCTCTACAAGGACAGCATCAAGGACAGCACACGCTTTGATGCAATAAACTGGATGATCTTGAGAAGGCTGTGTCAAATAGATCAGCATGGCAACATACAACACTCAGAGCTTTCAAAACCTTTGAAGAGGACAGAAAGAATTGACTGTTAGCTGTCAGACCACTGCTATAGCTACCAAAATGCTCACCAATGGCTCTGCCCAATCTGCTTACAGGCATGTGTGTCACACTTTGAACTTTAGAGTCACTCCAGATTCCACAAAAAGAGAGAGCATAAAAACATCATAGTCGAACCGATGGACTATGCAAGAGAATAGATTACTATTTCTGTTTCAGGAAGTGGACTATCTAGAGAACTGAGGAAGAGGTCTGTGTAGCTCAAAAGCTTGTGTCTCTCACCAGCAGAAGTTGGTCTAATTAAAGATATTACCTCACCCAACTTCTCTATCTAGAGAACATTCAGACAAGAACTATGATCTGGAAACTGAAGGTGCATTTCGTAAGGTATGTCATACCTGATACACTATAATGAGACAATGGGCTCAAGTACACTGTAGCAGATTCAAACTGTTCAGCACTAGATGGGAATTTTTGGCACAAGTTGTTTTCGTCTGGGTACCCACCATATAATAGGAAGGCAGAGACAGGCTTCACCCGAGATTGCTTTTAGTCAAGAAGACATAATAGATTGGGTCATTCAGATGAGGGATAGTGTAGTTTTCTCACTCCTGATCATCACTTAAGTAAATCTTTAGGAAGGAATTTGAATGAAATGATATTTATTATTAATAGTAATAATTGATATCATTTTCTATAAATAGATAAGGACCTGACTCCCCAGGAGAAGCTCTTGCAGAAGCAGAAGTAGGGGAAAACTGAGCCATGCCCCTTTGTCATCTATGCCCTGACAACAGTAATTCAGTGTTCTGGAAAATAAGCTGTATCATTCCCCTCCCTCATAAAAAAAAATATAAGGAGGGGAGAGGAGTACATTTCTGCCACATGCCCTCCTTTTATGGTGGCAAGGCTAGAGAATAGGCAGGTGTCATAGCGGGCATAGCCTATGCAATGTATGAAAGCTGACAATCTGCAGTATAATATCAGCAGTTGCCATCTTCCTTTTGGCTGCCACGTGCACCCCTATGATCTCTCTGAACAGGTTTGCAGGATGTACGCTGTCCTGTACAAGAAAACATATGAAACTTTGACTAGCATTATAAGCACTGGTTTCCAGGGGAAATCTGGCATGTAGACCAGTATGTTTCCGATATTCCTCCTCCAATCCACGTGGACCTGCTCCCTTTCCCCATGTACATGAACATATGATATGACTGTGAAGATGGAAAGATTCCCTCTGCCCACTTTTTCCCTCCTTGCAGACATGCTGACCCATGCTGCAGATTTTTGCTCACCTCTTTGCCACTATATAATTTACTGTGGGAAAACTAAGACTTGTTGCAGAGCAGAGAGAAATAGTGAAGCTGAGCATTAAACTGTGTTGATTTAATAAAAGACTATGTTGATCCCTGTTTGTAACAAAGGCTAGAAATAAATAATAAAGGTGAACATATTAATCAGCAGTTTAATAGAATTACTATATTTGTTAAAAAAACGGACAAAATGTGAATTGTGTGAAAACAAAACCAATTAATAATTAGAAAACACTTTCAGTTTCTATTGCCAGCTAGGTCTTCTATTTCAAAAGCAGCATCCCAGCCAACAAAATCCCTGAAACAATAAAAAACAAAGCTGGGATAAAGCTGCTAGTTCTAATTAGGCCGGTAGTACTTCAAACACACAAAAAACGGGCAACTCGTGCAAATCCCATGACTGTTCATCGATTTGATCTCCTGGATTAACTAGGCCACAGACTGACTAACATTTAAAATGTATCTCATGAGTCTGTTTGGATGTTATGCAAAGCATTCATAAAGGGTGCAATTTACCAAAAATATGCTTAGCTTGCACATTTTTCAAGCCCACGAGAAGCCATTTTAACAGAGTCTTGTATGGCAGGCACTTTTTAAAAACTGTTTGATTTACTGAATTGGAGCCTATATTTATCGGATATGCATGACTTGCCAGCCTGTACAAAATCAACATAAGCTTATATTTTTCAGTTGCTATTATCTACTTAAGTGTTCCTTTAATTACAGACAGGCTTTTATAAACAAGAGCCAAAACAACCAGTGAACATTCTTCATGGGCGACAAAGAGTCCTGTGGCACCTTATAGACTAACAGATGTATTGGAGCATAAGCTTTCGTGGGCGAATACCCACTTCATCATATGCATGCAGAGGCATGCATTTGACGAAGTGAGTATTCATCCACGAATAAGTCTGTTCATGCATCTGATGAAGTGGGTATTCAGCCACAAAAGCTTATGCTCCAATATGTCTGTTAGTCTATAAGGTGCCACAGGACACTTCGTCGCTTTTGCAGATCCAGACTAATACGGCTGCCCCTCTGATACTTTCTTCATGGGTGGGCCAGATACCACAAAGTTAACAGATGGAGTAAACTGGTTTTATGTAGTGGATCTTCATAGGATTGAGAGGAGTAGAATCCCATACCATGGAACACCAGTGCAGTGTAACAAGGTGGCTTGCCCTTTAAGGACTAGAGGTTTGGGTCCAGCCTACCCTGATTACGAAGGAGGCACATCTGATCAGGAACCAACTGATTTCCCTATAAAAACAGAAGGACTCTAGGTTACTACAGATAATTCATTCTCAGGTATCTCACTGGTGGGTCTCATCCATGTGCTCGGGGCCTCACTGATTGCCAAATTTATGGTTGGGAAGGAATTTCCCTGCAAGTCAAATTGGCAGAGGACCAAGGGAGGTTTCACCTTCCTCTGCATCATGGGGCCTGGGTCACTTGCTGGTCTGGACAAGACTACATGGTGGATTCTCTGTAATTTGAGGTCTTCAGTAACTGAACCAGAGGTTATGGGCCTATTACAGGAGTAGGTGGGTGAGGTTCTGTGCCCTGCGATGTGCAGGAGGTCAGACTAGATGATCATGATGGTCCCTTCTGGCCTTGAAGTCTATGAGGAGGAATTCAGGCTGCTGACCCTACAGAGAGAATTCTCAGAATGCAGAGAGACTGCTTATGGTGAATAGGCTCCAGCAAAGAAATATGGAGGCTGCTGGGAGCAAGAGGGCTTCAGCAGTGAAACCTAAAACCTGGGGAGTGAGGCAACAGGCAGGAAAGGCCTGAGAGAATGGGTGGACTTCAAAATGTTATTTTGAATGTTTGTTAATTTAATAAAGTAGAACCCAAGAAGGGATGGAAATGGACAAAGTGTTTTTGAGTTTACTGATGAATCAAGAGGGGAAACTGAGGTGAGGAGCCACTTGCAGGACTGTTATGAGGTCACAACGGGTTATTGCCTGGGAAGAGGCCAGTCATTCACAGCAGGTTTTGCTGGGTTCCAGCTACAGCTACCGCTTCCACAGTGGGTTTTTACCAGCCAGTGCAAGTAGTCACAGATCCATTGACTCTGTCCCTACACCAATACCCTCTCTGCATTGCTGTGACCAAGTTTTTCTGTGATCTATCTCCACACTATACAGACAGGGCTTTAAATACCCAAAATGGAGAGAGCAGCATTTGACCTCTAATAAGTGGATAAGACATGGATTAACTGCTTTCTTTGTCATCTATGAATGTCAATCTTTTGTCAGTGAAGACTCACTTTGAAATTAGACATCTGGAGTTTGAAATTAAGTTTTTAGCACACTATAATTGTTAATCCACTGCCATTATCTTGCCAGATTCCGGCAGGACTTCCATCTGAATACTGCGTACAGATGTGGTCTCCTCATTTCAAAAAAGATACACTTGCATTAGAAAAGGTTCAGAGAAGGGCAACTAAAATGACTAGGGGTTTGGAATGGGTTGCATATGAGTAGAGATTAAAGAGACTAGGACTTTTCAGTTTGGAAAAGAGGAGACTAAGGGGGGATGATTTAATTGGGGATTGGTCCTGCTTTGAGCAGGGGGTAGGACTAGATGACCTCCTTAGGTCCCTTCCAACCCTGATATTCTATGATTCTATGAAAGAGGTATATGAAATCATGAGTGGTGTGGAGAAAGTGAACAAGGAAAAGTTATTTACTTGTTTCCATAATATAAGAACTAGGGGCCACCAAATGAAATTAACGGGCAGCACATTTAAAACAAATAAAAGGAAGTTCTTCTTCACACAGCCCACAGTCCATCTGTGGAACTCTTTTCCTTGGGACGTTATGAAGGCTAGGACTATAACAAGGTTTAAAAGAGAAGAGGGTAAATTCATGACTAAAGTCCATTAATGGCTATTAGCCAGGATGGGTAAGGAATGGTGTCCCTAGCCTCTATTTGTCAAAAGGTGGAGATGGATGGCAGGAGAGAAATCACTTGATCATAACCTGTTAGATTCACTCCCTTTGGGGAACCTGGCATTGGCCACTGTCGGTAGACAGGATACTGGGCTGGATGGACCTTTGGTCTGACTCAGTACGGCCATTCTTATATTCTTATCTATTCTGATGTCCATCCACACTTCTACCAAGAATATCTGCTAATACAACAATTGACTGCTGGCAAAAGTTGTGTGATTACATGAGTATAAGTTATGCAGAAGTCATGGAATCCGTGACTTTCAAGGGCCTCTGTAATTTCAGACTGCGGGGGATGGGAGCGGCAGGGTCCTCCACCACCCGCTGGGACAGGAAACTGTGGGGTACCCCCTCCACCTCTGGTGGCCCTCGCACCTCCCGGTAGCGGAGGACCCTAGGGTACCCTGCAGCACACAGCTGCTGTAGGCAGCTCCTGTTCCCTGCAGCTGCCCCTCTTAAAGTTGTACGGGAATCTGCAGACCCCCCCATTTTGTCAGGGATACTTTTACTAAAAGTTAGGGACAAATCACAGCTTCTGTGAATGTTTCTGTTTTGCCCGTGATCTGTCGGTGACTTTTACTAAAAATATCAATGACAAAAATCTTAGCCTTAGTTGTGCATAATATTTCTGCCCTGCTGACAACTTCATAATAATCATCGTGGAGCAATAATGCTTTATTAAAAAGGATCTGCATATTAGACATTTTATAGGTCCATCTTTTCTAAACAAGGGCCAAAAATCTCCCTTCTGTGGGTTATTGCTAGGCCCTGCCAAATTCACGTCTGTGGAAAATACATCACCGACTTTTGTCTACTTTTACCGTGTACTATGCAGATTTCATGGGGGAGACCAGAGTTTCTCAAACCGGGGGTCTCAGCCCAAAACAGGGTCATAGGAGGAGGGGAATTGCACGGTTACTGTAGGAGGCGCGCAGTATTGCTACGCTTACGTCTGTGCTGCCTTCAAAACTGGGTGGCCAGAGAGTGGCAGCTGCTGGCCAGGTGCCCAGCTCTGCAGGCAGCGCCCCGCCAACAGCAGCGCAGAAGTAAGGGTGGCAATACCATACCATGCCACTCTTTCTTCTGCAATGCTGACTTTACAGTTAGGTCAGGACCCCTACAGTTATACCACCATGAAATGTCACATTTAAATATCTGAAATAATGAATTTTACATTTTATAAAATCCTTTGACTGTGAAATTGACCAAAATGGCCCGTGAATTTGGAAGGGCTTTTAGTTATTGCTGTGTGCGGTGAGGAAACCCTGGCTTTGCTTTTAATTCTTCCTTTAGCAAGAAGCTGGGGCTTCCATCTCCTGAATGTGTCCAGTTCCCAAATGCACCCATCTGGGGATCTTAATAGGTTGTTGCAGACTTTTTGCCATATTTTCTGCTGCCATAACACCAGTAAGCTCAATACAGCTACCTCTGCCCAGCAGAGATTTTGGCTACACATCTGCAGTAACTTAATTGAAGGTTTGGGCGGTGAGGGGAGAGACTGGGGGAAGCCTGATTGACCCTCCTTTCTTGATCTACCCTGTCTGTACCCATAGAGCTTGAAGCCCACAGAGCTCCGGCTGGGGGAATGTGTGGGTGGGTGGTGGGGAGGAGGTTCGGGTGTTGGGCTCGTGCTGTAGGGAAAGAAAGAATATACCTTGGAGGCTCACCCTCTTTTTCATGCTGCCCTCATGCCTCAGACGGGATCTATGGGCACAGGTTCTTCTCTGTTTGCAGAAGGAGTGGGGGAGCATTTGACCCTAGCCCTAGAGTATTTTATGTTGTTGTTGATTATTTGCATAGCTCTCAAAAGTGTGAAAGTCTAAAATGACACAATCCCTTTTCCAAAGAGCTATGGATGTGGCATGATGAGGGAGGGTAACAAACAGGGGTGCTATAGCCAAATCATTATAACCATATGATTGAAAAACTCACATTTTCATCATTCCAGACTATTTGGAATTTAGATGTGCAGAATGCATTAAAAAATCTGCTTAAAATTCTTGTACCCTCATATTAAGCATAAATAAATAAACACATCTGAAAATGAAATTCATCTGAAAACCCGATAGTCAGACACTGCAGACTATATTTTTTACAAAACTTTTTCCTCACTTAGAAATTATTGATTTACTTTTATAGCTAAATGAGCTTTTTTTGTATGCCAATGATAAGGATTTCACAAGCCTCCAGAAAGATCCTTTGTTATCTATTTATCTAAAAAGCTGTGGTGCAGTTTAAGATTTTATATTATTGCATCATTCCTAAATTGGAAATCACTTTTATCATTGCTGCTTTGAGAAATACAAAGCTTGTGTATCAAATGTAATTGAGAACTTAGTAATTTTATACCATTACTATGCTACTTGATTTCATTTAATTTTTGTGTGTGTCTGGTGAATAATTATGCTCTTATTTTAGTAGGAAGATGGCACATGGAATTACCTGTTGGATACACAAAAGGGGATAACCTAAATCAAATTAATAAATAATTCTTAAAAGCAAATGAAATTGCAGAGGAAACCCGACGATATGTTTCACTAATTTTTGGCTTTAAGATAAAGCTAACCTCAATGTACTTTCTGTATTTTGTAAAATTCTTTGTATTAACAATTTCTAATCCCTTGTGTCCTACACATTCTTTAGAGATAAAGAAAAATATTTTCAAATTCACAAATCAGAGCATTCATTTATCCCATGCAATGGCTCAATCCAGCTGCAACTCAAGTCGAAGGAAACACTAACATGCTTTAATGGGAGTAAGATCAGGCCTCAATTGAATTGCAAGGAGTTCAAGTAAAAGGCTGTAAATTCACATGTATTCACATGTATTCTTAAATTCACATGTATTCAGTTATCCTTTAAGGACCTTAAGAGTCTTCTGAGCGTTGTTGTCTATGTCAAGACAATTGATACATACATATAATGCATTTTCAAACACTGAAATTGCCTTGGGTTCTGTATATTTTTCCCCTTACAGATACATCTGCCAGTTGTTTTCCTCCATTGTGTTACTGACAATATTGGGTCCTTAGATTAATTCCCTCCACTCATACTACATCAAGCTGTAATGACATCAGATCTCAAGCAAAATAACATTGGGCAAGGTCAGTGCCTAAAAGGGAGATATTTGAGGACAGAAAGTGATGGTAGTGATTCAGTAGGTGCCGATTGTTCTTCTGAGTCAGTACCAAACCAACATTCAAACCTGGTGTTATAGGAACTGGGCTGCTGCAATTGACATCTCTAAGATATGACACAAAACAGAGGTCCTGATCATTAAAGTTCATATGAGTAACTTTCATCTGTGGCCAAATTCCAACTCAGGTAATTACATTCTGCCTTCATAAATTGCCCCTAATGTAATGAACTTGTGGTAATGACCTTTAGAGTATCAAACTGGTAATGCATCTGAGATTTTGGACATGTTGGGCCCACCTCCAAAAGATTTCTCACGTTTGTTTGTTCATTCATTCCTGTCTGAGCAAAAACATTGAATTACCGTGTAATAAAATTGGAGTTGCTTAAAGCATGCATAGATTTAGTTATTGTATTTCCCCTTCAATTTCAACTGGAGAAGTTATTTTTCACATTTTGTCTTGAACTCTTGTGTAGTATTGTTTTGTTTTGTTAAAACAATTACTGAGATTCATTCCAGGGATGGTGTATGTCAGTGGTGGGCCAAAATTTCTCTGTGTAGAATTTATAAGTTAGTAAAATTTTGAATGGCATTGGTTTATATTTGGGTAAAAGGTACTGCATAAATACAAGATAATTCAATGCACTGCTATACATCTAACTATTGAAAGTACCTCTCCCAGTAATTTGGTTTGTCATCTATAGAGAACCTGGATATATGATAGCTTGTCACTTGAATATATCTTGTAAATATTGTTTTATTTGCATCCAAAATCTCTCTTTATATTCTGTGTGTGCGTACCATAAATTTCCTGTTACTAGTTTGCATTTGTAGTTTTTGTGGCTCTTAGGATTAAGAGTCGTCCCACATGCTATATGTACAATATTTAAAAATAGCATGTTTTACCACAGATCAATATTATCTTACGGTCTGGCACTGCAAACACTTATTATTAGGCATAATATTTAACAATGGTAATAGTTCACAGTAGCACACATCATGCCTGATAATTTTTTGTAAGGTCGGGGGCCAAAGGAAACCATTACTACAAGAAGTCATAAAATCTCCATCAAGAACATCATTAAGTATATAGCAGGCTCTTTAATTTCTCTGCTTTGAGATTTCCTGGTTTCTTCCATTTCTTAGGTAAATTTTTGTAAATTTTGCTGGGAATCACAGATTCTTTTCAGCTTGACCTCTGTATATTTCCACTTGTGATCCACAAGGCACAAGCTCTGAATCTTGTACTCATCAATGCCCATTAGGGTTGCTTGCCCTGGTACCGCCCATCCTATAGCACTATACAAATCTAAAAAGGAAGTGGCCCCAATCACCTCTCAGTTCCTTCTCACTACTAGAGGTCCAGTCAGCTTGGCACTCAGTGTCCAGGATGTGTTGCTCACCCATTTTTCTTAACTTTTGTTCCTTTGAGGGCTATTTTTGTTTATAATTAATTAACTAATCAGGATGATCATTAATCTTGAGTTATATTATTACAGGGGTGTTTTGTTTCAGAGGAAACTGAAAGATGATGTGAAGAACTGATCGCCAGACAGATCAAAATAAATAGTTCAAAATACATTAAATATAAAGAGGGCAAGAAGTCCGTACATCTGAATGTGTTTATTGCAGATCAGCAAAGGAGAAGTGGGAAATTAATGTATAATGGAATAGCAGTGAAGGTAAATGGATTTGTTGATGGGGTGGGGAATTTGATCCACCTTTGCTCTGCACACTGACAAGGAAATGCCTGTTTCAGTCCAAATGTGATTTTTATGAGAAATCCAAATTTGGGTATAACTAAGATTGCAGCCTACAATGAGGAACTGGCATTGTGAACACCAGGAATAGAGGGGTTCTAACCAAGACTTCTGAATTAAATAAAATATAAAGTGGTCAAGCTACTGCTGAGAGTATTGCAGTTTATTCATTAAAACAGCAACTGCGCCTGAAGACAGTTAACAAGATTGCTAAGTGCTCACTGAAATCAAACACAAAAGGGGCTCAAACACAGTTAAAACAAATTAACTTATAAATGTGAATTCATATTTATAAAGCATTTTGGGGGTATTTGCTCAGTTGTAGTGAGTTAAATGTACTTAAAAAGTGCATAGAACAAGAAAAATATAATCACTGATATAACCACAACAGCATCACTTTTAGAAAATCCTGTTTTTGACCATGGAAAAGTTACTTTAATGGTTATTAATGACCTACCATGCTTGAAAATCTAGCTGGAACAATAAAGAAGAATGTATTACTTTTTTATTTATTTATTTATTTTTACAAAAATGTAAAGTCAATCAAAGTATCATTCCAATAAATCTTGTAAATTGCAAGGAGCATTCTGATTGAAAGAGCAGGAAATAAATAATGGTGCTGAATTATCAAATCAATAAATAACTATCAGGCACTGTTACAGGGTCCATGTCTGGTCCTGTGTTCTCTCTGCTCCCAATAAAGGTCCTTATACCATTCCACAGTGTTTCACCCAAGTATCCTTTATTTACAGTGCTTGTTCATGGTTTCAAAGTGACAAAGAGTGCTCCCCCAGTCCTTTAGGAGTTACCCCACTGTCCTGGTTCCTGGGATTCCGGGCCTCCAAGGTACCTTACTCACAGCCAGGAGACAGAGTTTCAGCCTCCTGTTCCCTGCCTGGCCTTCCCCTACTGACCATGAGTCAGGGCTTTTCTAGCCCGGTCAGCTTCCTGCCTCAGTTGTGGTCAATCAGCCTCAGCTAGCTCTGTGAGCCAATGCGTATTAGGGCTTCCAGCTGGTTGCCCCTGCTGGGTACTGCCAGCCCCTGCTCCTGGGCCTCCTGCCAGGAAGCAAGGTTGAACTCACAGAGGCAGGGTATTCTAGGGGTTTTACCCTCGCCCTGCCACACGCACTAATTGCATAATCCCTTCAATTGACTGTAAACTCTAATGGTACCAACATACTCTTCCTTGAGCTGGACGGACAGACTTTTGTATCTGCTAGAGTTAATTAACCATTATATCTTTTAAGGCAATGATCCAAAGTTAGGTTAGGGGTTAGCAGGTATAACTCAGCTTAGTTTGATCCTGTGATATTAAGACTCCATGTAAGCTATATAATGGACTTATACCAGTTTCACAGTGGTATAAAGGAGAACATAAATGGCCTTCTGTGCCTTAAACTCAAAGGCAATAATGTGTCTGTTACTGCTTGTTCACCCTGTTCAGAAAGGAGGAAGAAGACAGACTCTTAGGCCTGATCTCTATGTCCTCTGAGAATTCAATAAATACATGCTACGTGCCAGATGCTTGTTTCTGGTCTGCGTGTGCCCAGCACAGCTCATTACGTGGCTTTAAAGGGGTGTGAAGACCCAGGGTATTGCTGAACGTCTCACTATTCCAGAACACAAACTTCCAGTTCCTTAGCTTGTGTAAAGTGACATAATTATATTGAGCTACGCTGCTTTGTACCAGCTGTGGCTCAGGCCAACAGAATGATATTGACCAGTTCCCTCATTAGCAACAAAGGCCAAAGTGAACACATCAGTGGTTTGCGAATTCTGTTGGCCTCCTGTTCTCTTCACAACAGCGTTCAAAGTACTGGTCCAGATCTGCAAGCCACTTAGAATACATTTTCACTACAGCTAGACACTCACGGCTGGCCTGTGCCAGCTGATTCAGGCCTGGGCTAAGGAGCTGTTTAATTACAGTGTAGACATTTGAGCTCAGGTAAGAGCCTCGGCTCTCAGACCCTCCCCACCTTAACCCAAGTCAGCTGGCACAGGTCAGCCACAGGTTTTTAATTACAGTGTAGACATACCCTTAATGGCCTTCGATTAGAGAATTGAGAGTGAATTAAAGCAGCCTGGCTTGAAAGCATTGGTAACATGGATCGCAGTTGCTGGGTCCTCATTTGTGAGGAATGTTTGAAGCCTACAAGCAAAGATGGTAGAAGACGTTTTTCACCACTTGGTATATGTGTTCAGAACACTGAGATGTATAGTAGCACCCCCAAATCTTCACACCACCTTAATGATCTGTAGTCTCAGGGTTTCTCTCTCTCTCTCACGGGTAAAGATAGTATATTGGTAACTTTCTCAAAGTGTTTTCCCCTTCCTATTTATATCACTTCCGGCTTTTCTGAGCTGTGATCAGAGTCATCTTCATTTTTCTGCTGATTTCTTCTAGGTATTGAAACATCTTGGTGATGATGGAGGCTACATCAGTGGAGAAGGTGATATAAAATTGTGTTGAGTTTCATCTGCATATGGTCAGCACCTGAGTCTGTAGCATGTCTGGCTCTCTGAGCAGTCTCATGCAGGTGTCCAAAAGGAGAGGAGAGAGTGTTCAGCTCCTCACTACTCTCTGGGTTCTGTCTGAATGGAAAGAGTGAAGCCAACATAGTACTATCTATTCACACAAGATTCAATGTGTGTACCATGAGCATTATATGATCTCAGTTCCCTTGGACAATTCCTTCCTCCTAATTCCCAGTTAGTTCCCATCACAAAACCTGATTATTCTGACATTGTGCAGAAAGTGCTCAATATTCCCACAGAGAATAACAATAGAGACAAAAATATTAATGCTAAATCACTACTGATCCTTATATAAAGATCCCCTCTTGGTGCGCTTAAGTAGTTTGACACATTGACTACTAACCTATACTAAAATAGTACTGCTAGCATTACACCCAGTAGCAAATTATTATATTTGACATTAGTTGGGGGTGTCTGAGGTTATAATTGTAAGTAGAAATTAGCTTATTCTAGCACAAGTCTAAATGTTAATATGAGAATTGCACGTAATGTTAAAAACAATATTTTTCGCAAGTGCTTAAAACTCACAATGGAATGCAGCTTGTAGATGAATACTTTATGGGTTGATCCTCTGGCTGCTGCCATGAAGGCAAAGTTGTCTAGTGGTTAGGGCACAGGTCTGGCACTAAAGACACTCGGATTCTAATCTTGACACTCACAGTGACTCTGTTCCACTTCATATCTTTTAATCTTGGTTTCCCCACCTACAAAATAGAAATAATATCTACCCTCTGTGACGGAGTCAGACCAGAAGGATATAGGAGAGTGCTGGAAGGCAGGTATATCAGCCTCAGGATGTGCAGGTCCTTGTTCCCTGGATAGCCAAACAACGGCTACTCCAGGCCAATCAAGACACCTGGGGCCAATTAAGAACCTTCTAGAAAGGAGTAGAAACAGCTAGCCTAATTGGGACACCTGAAGCCAATCAGGGACTGGCTGAATCCAGATAAAAACCTCCCAGTTAGTCAGGTGGGCTGTGGGTGTCAGGAGCTGTGGAAGGAGGTTGTGCTGTTGGTGAGACTGAGTGGTGGACAACATATCATCCAGAAGGAAGGAGGCCCTGAGGTAAGGGTGAAGTGGAGTTTGAAGAAGCAGGGACTGCTGTGGGGAAGTAGCCCAGGGAATTGTATTGTGTTTTGTGGATAAAAGGTCAGCCATCTTAGCTGATACTATTAGGGTTGCTGGGCTGGAGCCCGGAGTAGAGGGCGGGCCTGGGCTCCCCCCGCTCTTTCCACCTTCCATACTGGCCTGTGATGAAGGTAACTCACTAGACGGTGACTCTTGCCAATTATACTGAGAAAGGGAGGTCACTCTGGGGCCTAGATGAGTTTCCGAGGCCCCTAAATCTGCCAGGAAGCGCAGGACCCACGAGTACAAACTTGGAGCTTTGTCACATCTCCTAATCTGAAGTGGGTGATGAGGTTTATTCAGTGTTTGTGAAACATCATGGAATCTCTGGATGGAAGAATTTCATTCCATTGCTAGAAGTCTAAAATTCAAATTTTAACAGTCTCTAGCATGTAGTCTATTGAAAACTGCTGTTAAATAGCAATGATATTAGTTTATAGAAGCTTTTTAAATTTATCTTTGCATACCATCCTAGAATATAATTACCAGTTAATATATATGGCCTTTGTGTTTCATATGCTTTTTGGCTTACATTTAACAGGTACCTATCCAATTTATTATTTTGAACAAGTAAATAATATAATATACTTTAAAGATGTACACTGTGTCATTCTTTCTGTTTAACTTCACAGTGTTTACATCTGTCATCCTTTTTTAGTCCTCCCTTTACACTAATAATAAATTGTAAAGTTTTGAAAAAGTGTTTACATTTTTAGATGTCACCCACTCCCCAGTTACCATTAGCATTTAAAAGACTTAACATAAATTTTTATTCAAATATGCCACCTTTAGTAGTCATGGTAACCTCCCTCATCAATATCTTCCAGCTTCAGAATGTGCTGTCACAATACTTCTAGATGCTGCCATTCAGGTTTTTTCACTTGATTCCCTCATGTCCTCATGCACAGAACACATACACCTGCCCTTGCAAAGTCTAAGCTGTGTAACAACAAGAGAGGAGGCAAAATAAAAATGTAAATAAAGAAGACTAATAAGAACCATTGCATGAATCTTTCTGGAGGTAGAAATCGATGAAGAAGGATGATTTATCTCTTGGATGACTTCAGCTGGTGTCTACATGTGGTACAGTAAATTACAGTAAATATAGCAGGTCCTTTCTCTTCTTTTCTTATCTATATTTACACATATTGATGGTGTAGATATGAGAGATAATATTTATCATCGTGATTTAGCAGGCCAATGGTCAGGCTATTTGTTACTTTTTTCTTGTCTTCTCATTTAAGAATAAAAATGTTCTATCGGACTCAAACTAGAGTAGGTTTTATTTGCTGTATCTAGTTTTATTTATATTTTCCAAATGTGTACTCTGACATTTTATACTGGGAGTAGAAAAATATAGAGTTTATTTTTATGATATTCTTCTTGAGGACATTATTCTAATTATGTTCCTGTCATTGCTACTATGTTGTGGGTGTGTCAGAACATGATGATTTGATTCAGTGTATTCAGGCTATTAGCTGAGAGATTTATATTATGAGTCAAATAGTTTTTTGGTTAATTTTTCATTTTTTTTTCTGGCCTGCAATTTGTGGGGTTAGTGAAGCAGAATTTCTACAAATACAGTTAATGGCTACCATGCAGGTGTGTACTTTTGTTCACACAGGGCGAAGGGATTTCTTTTCCATAGCCTATTGGATAATGTTGTGGGTATGAGAGAGTTTTTGAGGTGTGTGTTTCTGGTCAGTGTGCAAGACTTGCATGATTCCACCTTGTGTTTCAGGGCCTACATATGTTGGGCCACTACATGAGCATTCAAGCTTGTTTCCGGTAGTTTTTGAAGTCCTAGTGTCTTTCATGCCTCCTTTTCACTATGTCAGGTTATACAGACTGTGGGCCTACCATACATTTGCCATAGGTACTCGCATATCCGCTTCAGAGAATCCCCCATTCACTGGAGACAAGTAACAGTTTGGATATAGGACCTCCAATAATATCTGATCCAACCATGTCTTACACAATTGGATCTGGTTTGTAATTGTGTATCTGCATTGGTTTCTATTTTAATTACTTTTAATTTCTGAGGTGATTCTGGACAGCCAGTCAGAATGGTACACACGTGTGCCTTTCTATCATCCTTAGCCCCTGGAGAATGTGGGTGATCAGCAGAGATCTGCTACCAATGGGGATATCTCTGGAGTATAGTCTGCAATAGATTTAAATCTCAATACATGTGCTAACTCTAGCATCTAAGGTCATCTTCTCCGTTTATTAATAGTATGAGCAGTGCAAGCCCTGACACTAACTTGAAATTATGAAAACCCTATAAATAAGTTATGAACCTCTTGCATGCCCATTTGCGCCTCAAATATTCCTACCGTTGTTGGTGTACCTGGTCTTGGCCACTGATATCCATCTAGAACAATATTCTATGGTCTTCCAGTCATTTCCATAGCATCCTACTGACACCATAGCTGCTGTCATCTGCTGATATGGCAGTAAACTTGGAAACATTGCAAATGCCAGTACTGTGTATGTAAAGTGACATTATGTCCCAATTCTACTGAGACAATCCTATTTTTATTTTGATGTCCCAGTGTCCCAATAACTACTCTGGGGATGTTTGAAATGTCCTGGCTTTTCATTAAATCAATCAAAACGTTGGTATTTTTGTGTTTGTTCAAGATGTATTGTTAAACTGAGTAGAATTTGCTCTCTGTTTGCCAGGAACTAACAGTCCAGTGGAATGACTATTCAGTGTGATGGACAGTAGAATGAAAGGAAAGCAGAACAAGCAGATATATTTACAGAGCAGCTCTTTAGCTATAAGTGAACACTAACAATATTTGTTAACTTGAGTTTCATTGTAAACTTATTCAGAATATGAATGGCCAGATCATTCAAAATAGAGTCAGTTTAGTGAGCTATTGAAACATGAAGCCATTTCCAAATATTTCTCAGGGCTTGTCTACAAGAACAATTAATTCATGGCAAGCTGGGGTGTGAATCTACCCCACACTAGCCTGCCGCAGACTAACCGCTGACGCACATTACCAGTTTGTTAGTTTGCTTCGATCTAGTTCTCTTTGGAATGGGACTAGATCAAAGCAAGCTCACAAACTATTAATGTCTGGCAGCAGGGTCTACATAGACAGTTAATCTGCTGCAGGCTAGTGCAGGATAGATTTACACCCCAGCTTGCTGTGAACTAAGTATTCATGTGGACAAGCCCTCAGATTCACACAGTATAGGTCTTAAACATTGCCCCCCTCCAACATGGATCTCATCACTAATATTCTGCTTTCTCTGCTATATACTCTGCTGATCTAGCTCTACTCACATCAATGAAGGTCTTTCCATGGATGTTTGTGGGTATTTGAAAAGATCCCAAATGAAGTTAGAGGATCTCTGTGTTCTGCTCCCCTTTCATTTATTCAGTTCCAGACTCCCCATCCTGAAAATACAGACCTGTTAATTCTATCAGTTTGGCATGCTGAAGATGTCATGCAAATAATGACCTCATGTATATGGTAGAAGAATATGCATTACTTCATTTGCATAATTCCCTTCTACCATCAGTCATAAGAAGGATAGCCGTGTTAGTCTGTATCCACAAAAACAATAAGGAATCCTGTGGTACCTTAAAGACTAACAGATTTATTTGGGTTTAAGCTTTCATGGATAAAAAACCCACTTCTTCAGATGCATGGAGTGAAAAATTACAGAAACAGGCATAAATATATATGCATAATTATATATGGGCACATGAAGCAAAGGGAGTTAGCTTATAAGTGGAAAACCAATGCTGAAGGCCAGTTTAGTCAGGGTGGATGTGATCAACTCCAGTAATTCATGAGGAGGTGTCAGTACCTTGGCTAAATTGGCCTTCAACATTAGTTCCCCACTTGTAAGGTAACTCCCTTTGCTTCTTGTGCCAATATATATTTATGCCTGTTTCTGTAATTTTTCACTCCATGCATCTGAAGAGGTGGGTTTTTTACCCATGGAAGCTTATTCCCAAATAAATCGGTTAGTCTTTAAGGTGCCACAGGACCACTTGTTTTTTCTACTATCAAATATCTCAATTCCTAGCTCCTTCTCCTTGTCAAATCAATAAACTCTCCCTATCAAACCCATTATTTCCTCATTCAAATTGTTCCTTCATCCCCTGATATGTTCTGTGTATCCCCCTCCATTCCTTCCTTAAAATTTCCCTCTCTGTCTTGACTCCCTCCCTCCGGGGTCAATCTCTCAAATTCCTCCCCCCTCCCTTCATCCAGCTGTCCCACCATAACTCTCTACTTCTGACTCTCCACATCCTGCCCTTTGAGTTTCTCCCCTCTGTTTTGCCTGTGTAGTGTTCCCATTCAGGAGAATTAAACTACTGCTCAAGGAGCCCAGGAGTCTCGCACAAATTGGAAAATTTAATAGATCAGAAAATATGAGTAGACTGAGTCTTGGCATTTCAAAATGACCCCTTACATCCTGACTCCTCCACACTCACTCCAGAATAATATGAGTGGACTGGGGACAGGTCTTGAAACAACTGGGTAAGGTTATTTTTTAATGTTTTTGCTCAGTCCAGATGATATTTAGCCTTTATCATTCTCTGCATAAAGTAGCAGTACAAGACATATCTAGGAAGAGATTGTGTGTGTGTGTGTGTGTGTGTGTGTGTGTGTGTACAGATGACTGTCAGTATTTATTATTATTATTTTAATTTGTAAAAGGAACTATTCTTTACATAGAATTAAAGTGCTGTTAAGGTTTCCTTTAGAGGTAATTTATATTTATTTTTATTTTGAAAACACAGAGCAGTTATCTAATATTGCATAATAAGGTGTCACAATTTCTGGGAATTTCTTGGGAATATAATTTCTTGGGAAAATATATGTGCTGAAAGACAGAGTTTCAAACTGTGATCTGAAGCTGAACTGGCCCTTTTTTTTTTTTTTTTTTTTTTTTGAGGAAGCTGGAATTCTGGTTCACACCTCTCTAATTAGAGTCTGGGCAAACTTTGAAAATGTGTATTAGAGCCATTTCTGTTCTTAGATAAATGGTTAACATTTGATAACTTTTTACAACTGCTTTTTTGTTCTAACACCCAACCCCAAACCTCAAACTTCCCCATCAAGAAAATAAATGGAATAAAATATGTTTAAATTACTTTCCCAATGAGTCAAAAAATGAGAAATATTAGGAAATACAAAATCATGAGCATTAATTTGTCCTTCCTTCTTGATAATATGTTCTCTCTGAATGGAATGAGTTGTACTGCTCTCAGTCTGAAGGAGACATTGCCATGTTTTATCAAACTTTTTTAAAAAATGTTATTTAAAACTCATTTTACTAATGAAGTGCTTCCTAAATTTTCTGAAGACAAGGATCAATTTTCTAACTTTTTATAAAGAGGCTGATTTCATGTCAAGTGCAGGAGTTCTCCAGCTTTGTCAGACTGTAGACTAGTCCAATCATTGTGCACATGAAAAAAGTTTTTATTAAGGACATAAGACTGTCAAGATTTTTTTTTTTTTAAAAAAAGGTTGCCTGGAGTTAGATGCCTAAGCCCTCATTTAGACACCTATATAAGTGGTCCAGTTTTCAAAAGTGCTGAGCCACCTAGCAGATCCCACTGGCTTTGATAGAAATTGTTGGATGCCCAGCAAATGCCTAAATATGGATTTAAACACTTGGCAGAAGAAAATAAGACGTTTTTTATTGCAATGGGTATAGCTGCTTGATTGGTGTCTTCCCATCTCTTGGTGAACTTTCCATTTTGCATCTATGCTGTTTATTTTCTCTTCCTGATTATTATTTATTTATATAGTGCACAACATGTGGTAGGCACTTTGAAAAGTTCCTCTGCAAAGAATTTATAAACAAAGAGTGTGATTCGAGTTTAAAATCACTCATCAAATATAACTAATCACAATTTTATCTAAATGTTCGTATACTAGAAGGGAAATTGAGTCACTTTACAAAGCTTCAAAAAAGTTTTAATTGAGCTCAATTTGATAATCCTATCACATATTTGTTCTATACTTCTCATCCTAGCATGGATAATTGCCAAGATATTGGTGTGTCTAATGAAGTCTCCCTTGTGATCAGGCTTCTCCATTTCATCTGACTCATTCAGTAACCCCACACAATTCCATGTCTGTGAACCGAATGGCTTCCATGGGACTGAAATGAGATAGCACAGACCACTGGACTGTGGCATCCTTGAGTGAAACAGAAGGAGAAGACAGCTAAGTACAGTTAAGAGAGAGCTCCTATTTCTAAAAAATTGATCTTAGGGCCAGATCTTTAAAGTTATGCTTTGCTCCCATTAATTTAAATAGGAACGAGGCATTTTTAAAAATACCTTTAAAAATTTGCTTCTTAATCACATTGGCATGTCAAATTCAGCCTATTTTAGTAGCAAGCAAAACAAGTTACCAGTAGCTGTCTAGTGGCCTACATGAAATAAAGAAAGGTCATAGTCTTGATCCAGCATCCACAACTCCAGATCACCCTTGCAATTGACTTTGAGCAGACAGTCTCAATAGAGGCCAAGACTAATGGGCTGCAGAGAGCTTTTCTTTCACCTTGTTTCTCTGCAGTTAGAACCGAGGCATGTTGATGGGGGTGGGATGGCTCATGTTGCCACTATTTGTGCTGGACCTGTTCTGTGGATGGAGATCTTCAGTCAAGGTGGCTGGGAATTTTTTGATGGTTTGTTTTTTGTGCCCCTCTTCTTGCAAAAAAGCCAGTTTGTCAAAGTGGAAACTATATGCGTGATGGTGGGTTTCAAGAAATCTCCAGACACCTCCACTGGAATATTTGTTAATTGTTAAAACATCCTATTTTGATCTTTTCAAACTGTTTCAGTTTTTCCAGTCAAAATCACACTTTGTTTTGAAATTTTAGTAAATTTAGACTAAAACACCATGAAAGGGGGAAAGATCAAAAACAAATGAAAGATTTCAAAATTATTAAAATGAACTCTTTTGACTGACCCAAACTGAAATGTTCTTCATATTTTTGCATTGTGAACATTTTTGAGATTCTGACTTTTCCTCCCAGGATGGGAAGGAAACATTTTTGCAGGTTGGGGAAAGACATCAGTCTCTATGGCTGTATGCAGAGTAGTTTTAGCCCTGTTGATCCCAGGATATTAGAGGGAGAAAGGTGAGTGAGGTGATATCTTTTATTGGACTAACTTCTCCTGGCAAGGGGGACAAGATTTCAAATAGGCTGACCAGACAGCAAATGTTAATAATTGGGACAGTGGGTGGGGGATCTCACAGAATCATAAAATATCAGGGTTGGAAGGGACCTCAGGACATCATGTAGTCCAACCCCCTGCTCAAAGCCCTAATAGAAGCCTACATAAGAAAAAGACCTCAAAATTGGGACTGTCCCTGTAAAATTGGGACATCTGGTCACCCTAGTTTCAAACCACACTGAGCTCTTCTTCACGTCTGGGAAAGTCTCCAGGGCCCTGTCTTTCACCCTCCCTCACTTCACTGTATGAAGGGGGAAGCAGGAGAGGGAAAGAAAATCGGAGAGGCTGATAGGCAGGAAAATCTCATTCCCTCCTGCAGCGATGTGTCTATCACACCCTGAGCTGCGGGGCTTCGCTGGGTCCCTGTGACTTTGTGCCATAACGTTCAAGTGGCACATACAGCCAGGCACATGTTCACCTGCTTGCCGCGACAGCCTGATGTGGGAGGGGAGCCTCCCGCTCCTTGACTTACTGTGTCCTCTGTGCCAGAGCGAGGGAGGCAGAGGGGCGGGCGGGAGTGGCCGAGGCGGAGGAGAGCGGAGCAGGGTGGAGAAGGGGCCGGCCGTGGATGCTGTGCGGCGCGCCCGGGTCAGTCTCCCCCGGAGCGCAGCCGCTCACTTGGCCGGGGAAGAGGCGGCGGCCAGCAGCATCCTGCACCGACTAGTCCCTTGCTGGCCCGTCACTTCCAGGGCGGGAGGAGGGCAGGAGGTCCCGGCTGGGAACCCCGGCGGCGCCGGGCGGGCTGCGCGCATGCAAACCACCTTCTGCCCCAGCCCGGCGAGGGAGAGCGCTGCACCCCGGTAAGTGCCGGGCCCCGCGCGGGGGCTGGGGCCGCGACAGCTGGGGGAGGAAGGGGGGCGAGTGGGGAGGGCTCCGGGCTAATCTCCTCACCCTCCGGTTGGCCCTTGGCAGGGGTAGGGAACAGGGGGCGCAAAGGGGGTAGAACTGCCCCCACAGGGATCGTTTGGTAGCTAATCCCCCCATTCCTTTGAAGTGGTCGGGCCCCACTCCCGACCCCCCCCCCCATTTGGTTACCCTTCTTAATTAAGCAAATGGAGGGAGCACCTCTTCCCCATAGCAGGCAGACCCACTCCCAATGCTTTTCCTGCCCTAAGTGGGTCTGCCCCCCACCTCCCCACGGGACAAGATATTTCCCAACACACAGCCCCACCATGGGGTGCTCTGATGTCAAGTGAGAGGTAAAGATGACGGTGCAGGTGCACAGCAGTGAAGCTGAAGCTTGAGGTGGGGGGGAGAAATCAGAGAGTTTCCCCCTCCCCAAGGACCTCACCCTTTATATGAGATTGAGATTGGATGTTTTGGGGAGGAGAGCGGTTGGAGAAAGGAAAAGTTTTACAAAGTTGGAACTGAGTTAGTAGTACCTATTTGTGTGTCTGAGACATCTTTGCAATGACCCAGAGGGAAGGTATACATTAAAAAAAGAAAGTCAGTGAAAAGAGGTTTTATCATCCGTATTTCTAGATATGTGTTCTGTGCAGATATGTGTTATTCTATGGGCTCAAATGTCTTGTGTGTCTGTGTCTGTCCATCTATCTAATCGATAGAAATATCGAAACTGGCGAGGTACAGGGTATATTTTGCCTCTCAGTTCACACATCTAGAATTATATTTCTGATTTCCCTTTATAAACATCTCAAGAGAGCGCTATTTTGATCATTGGTTGTATAAATTGCAAGCACAGCCACTAATAATGTTTCTTTATCTCGAATATTATTTGTGGCAGACTGGTGGGGGGGCCAATTTAAGATGGGAAAACAAAATATCTCCTCTATGGGCTGTAAAAAAATTTTTTTTATATCCCTGGCATCATCTGGAAATGGGAACAATTTTTTAATAAAATAAAGAAAAAATGGATTTGACTGTGGAACTGCTGTGTGCACAAATGTGGATAACATTTGAAATTCTGTATTTAACAAAACAGTAATCATTGGATTTAAAAAGAGTTTTTTAAATTTATTTTTAACATTTCATATAATCTGTAATAATCAGACATGTTAATACCTTAATGTCCTGAATAATTGGCACAATATAAAGTCTTTCTATGTGCATATTCAGTATACAGTAGTAGAAGTAATTTATTTTTATTTGCTTACAGCATAAAAGATCTTATGATTGTATACATCATTTTCTGTTAAACTTTTTTCAAATGTCTGTCTTTTATTCATTAATCTAAACAGTTATTATTCATAGTAGTTGTTCTGTGTTAACAAAGCACACTAATGGCCCAATACTCCAAACTCTTTTTTATGTTCTTACTTGCATGCATAGTCCCATACACTTTAATGGCAATATTTGTGTTAGTCAAGACTATTTGCTTAAGGGTTTGCAGGATTGGGCACTTAAGTGTTTAGAAGATATGTCACATGTGCTTTTACTTTTCAAAAAACAAAGAAAAAATATTCCTAAATGATATTTTTGTCTTTGGTAGTCCAAACACTTTATGGTGTTTGGGGGCCTGATCCAAACAGGCTGAAGTCAACAGGAGCCTGTGTCTTGAATTCAGGGAACTTTAAGTCCATGTCTTAATGGGACATAAAGAAGCCATAGATGTATTTGATCTTTATTTCAATCCTATTGTCAACAGAGTTATTCCTACCTAGAATTCAATGATTATTGCAGGATTGTTTAATTTAAATTTAACGTTTAAATTAAAACTCCTTGAGCTGCAAATAGGTCTGAATAGGGCCATATTTACCCCTAGGTTAATATTCAATGTACGTATATATATTCCCACAATATTTGGGAATTAGGCATTGTGTAATCAGAGTGACAAATAACAAAGAAAAGGAATACTTTAAGTAGTATCCACCAACACAGTAGTTTATTCATTTTTACATATACTTTGGGGACAGCTTTTAGTCTCCGCTGGAATTATTTGTCATCTGCTGAGAAGTGACTTAGTTCTGAATGGCATGAAATGGCCTGATTACTGATGAATTTTTATCCACGGGATTTTCCTCCTGTGCAGAATTTAGTTTTGTATTAAAACAAACATTTTGTTGCTATGTCTGCTGGAAAGCTTAATTTTGATTGGATACAATATGATGCTACATTACAATTTTTGTTTGCAGTGTTGTAGCCGTGTTGGTTCCAGCCTATTAGACAGACAAAGTAGGTGAGGTAATATCTTATATTGGACTAAAGTCTGTTGGTGGAAGAGGCAAGCTTTCAAGCTTCACACACCTTTTTTTTTCAGTTCTGGAAAAGAGAACCAGACTGTCACAGCTAAATGTGTGGGATACATTGATACGTGTAAGGTGTTAACACATGTTGCAGGAGACTACTTAAAAGGAAATGGGCAATTAAAACCTCTACAATCACAGGAAAAATGTTTAATATTCTGTATTAAACTCTTTGTTTAATCAAGTATAGTAAAATCTTTTAAAAACTCAGGTTTCTAATCATATGTTATAATATTAATAAAAGTTGTTTTTCCTTTTAAGCATGAATGACGAATATACTGCATCTGAAGCATAAAAGTACTTGGTTCTGGAAAAGCACGTGAAAGCACCTTTAGCATTAAAATCAGGAAGAAGTATGAAAGAACAGTCTGTCTGATATTGAATTTCTGGCCCACAATCTCTTGCAGAGAACAAAAAATGGCTTTTTCTAAAAATATTGCTGCAAGTATGCTTGAAGAATGGCGTTTGGAGGAACCACTGTTTAAATGTAGGAGGCATCAGAATGTAAGGAAAAAACTGAGACTGATACGAATAATAGGTCTTTTCATGAGTATAATGGCCATTAGCACTTTCTCTCTTTCAATTAGTGCCTTTTTCAAGATGGAGCCACATAGCACAGAGATGACCAGCAGTCTAGGTAGCCAAAAGTCAATGCATGGGCATCAAAGAACTCTGTTGGATGTCAAGGAACAGAATCAAAATGGCACTCCAGATCCACCTATTTCTATGAAATATGAAACTGGACACAATAATGCAACAGAAGAACACTCCAAGGGAGAGTACCCAAAAGACCTTTTTTCTCTTGCAGAAAGAAGAAGAGGGGCAGTAATCCTCCATATCCTGGGAATGATTTACATGTTCATAGCCTTAGCCATAGTCTGTGATGAGTTCTTTGTTCCTTCACTGACTGTCATCACTGAGAAGTTAGCCATATCTGATGATGTGGCTGGGGCAACATTCATGGCTGCGGGTGGCTCAGCTCCAGAACTCTTCACATCTTTGATAGGAGTCTTTATATCTCACAGCAATGTTGGCATTGGAACAATAGTAGGATCTGCAGTATTCAATATCCTGTTTGTTATTGGAATGTGTGCTTTATTTTCTAGAGAGATCTTGAACCTTACCTGGTGGCCGCTCTTTAGGGATGTGTCTTTTTATATCATGGACTTGATCTTGCTAATAATCTTTTTTTTGGATAATTTAATCATGTGGTGGGAGAGTTTAACACTACTGACGGCTTATTTTTGTTATGTGACTTTCATGAAATTCAACGTTCAAGTAGAAGAATGTGTGAAAAAAATTTTAAATAGGAACAAAGTTGAGAAGGTAACAACAGCAGATTCTGAACAAAAGGTTGGTTATTTTTTAATATATATATATATATAAATAAAGCTGAAATACTTTGTGTCTTAAAGACCCTTGATGTGCTAAATATATGTATCATGGACGTTTCTAGGTTTTACCAAATATTTCTGTGATTACCATTATAGTCCACTATACCGGTCAACTGGCAACTAATGAATGAAATAGCTTTTTGAAGCTTATTTATTCCCAGTAGCTTTTTACTCCATAATAGACTAAACCATTCAAAAGTCAGCATTTACCATACCGTGGTGTTTGAGATACTATGGATTTCCCCTTATACCCTTAAATTAGACAGTAGCTTAATATTTCTTGGCAAATGCTGTCTCTTTTATGACTGCCACAGCACTTTCTTCACCAGGAACAAATACACAAATTTGGAACAATGTACAAAAGTACATCTTTTGTAAATTTATCTGTAGAAGTAACAGATAGGATCCTGTTGTTTTTCCAGTTATTTGGATTTACACCATTTCATCACTTTTTAATAATTTTATATAAATTAACTTTTCATTATTCTTTGCAACATCTCAATGATTACAATGGTATAGGGCTGGGCCTTTAATTTTAAACAAATATCTTTATTGCACATTATCTGTCAGCTGAACATACTACAGTTATAAGCCTCATAGCTGGGCCTTGTGATAAAAGGTGGGGAGGTTTGCAATGGTATTCAGTGGATCTGGTTATCATCAACTTGGTGAAGATAACTATAAAGCTAGAGTTTCTTTTAAAAGGAGGTATTTAGGCTAATTAGAAAGCTGAGTTCATACATACTGCATGTAGGCAGTGTGGACTTTTGTCTCAGGGCTTTAGAATACTTGTGCAAACTTTGCATGTTGTCATCTAGGTGGGGTTTAGTTGAGAGCTTAATTGTATATGAACATGAGATGTTGGCATGGGGGGATTATTTACACATACATGATAGTCAGATTTTTTCATTAGTTAAAATTATGTTGTTCAGTAAAGTATGACAGAATTAGCCACCATTTTGTGTGTTTCTGCAGCAGCCACAAAATGGTGGAACAGAATAAAAATGATAATCTTGATCTCTCTGCGTCTCTGTATATGTGTGTGTGTATTGTATACACACAGATATACATATGGGCGCCAGTCCTGCTGCTGATAGCATACAGTCAGACTGATGCATCTGTGCCGAATGCCAGCTAAGTTAATGGCTTCAAATGGTACTGCAGTACACATAGGTGCTATTAGTTGTGGGGCTGGAGACAGAAAATATCAGACAAATTTCCATCAAAACACAATGCAAATGAAAATGGATGGGGGGGGAGTGAAATGTTTTTCATTTTCTGACCAGCTTTAGCGTGCACGCATATATATATATATATATAAAAATAATGTTTATATATAAAGAAACACCTTTTTGGCCTTTGTATTCTTTCCATTTTCCTCAAACAGAACTCTCAACTTTTTCTCTCTCAACATCTCTGTTTGAAAATGAAAAAGGAAGGAAAATAGCAAAAGGCTATTTGCCTTAATAAAGGGTCTTTCAAAAGTCATATAAATATACCTGCTTCTTTCCAATTCCTTATTAGAGAATTAATTCTTAAGACAATCACATTTTATACTAAATGTGTTTCTGTAGGAAGTGGCTGCAGTATATAGAGTACTCATAATTGATCACTCCATGATTACTTTATCTATTAATCTTCTTATACAAGGCATATGATGCTATAACCCATCACAACATGGATATACTACTTGAAGTTATTCTCTCAACCACATAAAAATTGAATCTGTCATTTGGTTTGGATTATCCAGGTCGGTCTATTTCAGTCTATAAAGTAACATAGTGTATTGTACACATCTCTTGATAAGGATTTAGTTATTCTTTACTGAACAGAAGAATAAAATATTTGAAAGCCAAATGAAATGTTCTGAATGCACACTAAAGTACTCTTGATAGACTTGACTAATTACATAAAAGCCATTTTGCAAAGTCACTCATTTAATATATTTGAATAGTTAATTCATTTTCTTAAAGCTGACTCCATACCCATTTCAGCTTGTGCATTCCATCAGTGGTTCACTCATGTGCGTGTATAGCTAAAGTAAAATGGGTATTAAAGAATCATAAAACTGTCAACTTTTTCCTAGAGAAATTAGCTTTGTACCATATTTGTAAAAAGACTGGGAAAGTGGACTCTGAGAGAATAGTTATATATATATATATATATATATATATATATATGTCAGGCTGCAAAAGATTTTGGAAATTTCTGTTAAAACTTTGAAATAATAATCTATTCATTGTTGATTCCTTTAGTATTCATATGAAAAAAAATCAGGATTAACTCACTGGGTAATAACAGGGATGTCATATAGTAAGTGTTTCAATAAGAATCCTGTTGTAATTCTGCATTAATTTATTTACCATTAATCTAAAATGTTAGATAATTGCATTGTATTACTTTTTAAATGAAAAAAACCCTGGAAAATGCAGCAGTCCCCTATAGAAATGTTAAAGGGTTCACTTTGTACATACATTTCCTAAAGCAGAGTATAAAAATACTTGTCAGGTGGTTAATCTCAGTGGCACATGGCTACTTACTTCCCAGCCAGTGGAGATCAGAAGAACTGCAGAGTTGGTATTCTTGATCTTTGAAGGCAGAACTGCCTTATTTCCATACTATCCCTTCCTCCATAGGGAAAGTGCCATGATATCCAAGGCAAAATAATAATGTGTATTATAAAATTAGCATATTTATATTCAAAAGCAACAAATGTAATTGTTCCTAATGCAAAATTGGCATTTGTTTGATGTTTTCCTGTGAGGCATGGAATAGTGAGACAAGTCTTTGCAGTCACTACTAGATAGTGATTAAGGATGTTCTCAGGGACTCTTACTGAAAAAGTTGTTTCATGCTTATGGGTTTTGCAAGACTCAGTAGAAAATTCTCCTATTCCTTTTTGCTGGTTCTTCTAAATGTGCAGTACCAGCTCTACCATGGATAAACTGGAAAGTGGTCAGCCAAGAAAATTGTTGTCTATGGTATTTATCTTTAAGACTTTGTTGTAATCTGACAGCAGGTCAACAGAGTTCTGAGAGGTCTAAATAAAGAATCATAAAGCTGGATAGCTGAAGGGTTAAGTGGCTTAGCAACAAATCTCAACCTCAAAGAGTAAAAAATCTAGATGGTCATAGTGATAGATGAAAAACATTTGAAAAGGTTAAATGTCCCGTTGAAGTAGGTGGCAATACTTTGATAATCACTCCCTTTCAGTAAAAGCCTGCAAGAAACTTGCTATGCTCTGAGAGGGAAATTCACCCCATTGCGGGAGCCCTCATAATTAAGGCTAAAGCAGGGCATAACTAGTGCATACAGCACAGGGTGAATTTCATCCTATAAAGAACAATCTTCTGAGTCTTCTGGTGTATTTTTAGTCTTAAATCATTTTGTTTGTCCACTTAGCTACTTGCATAGAGATGATGTAGATCACCCTGTCTGTGTTTAAATATAAATCAATATTAATATCTTCTATCAAATTAAAAATAGGTCTTAATTACATATGAAACAATCTGTCTGCCTGCCTGTTAGTCTTTCTCAAGAATATTTCTAATGGTTGTATCATCATATTGTGTCTAGGTGCCTCTTGAGTTTCACATAGATCTGAGAAGTATACCAGTAAATCGTGAGCACTGAAGAGCAAACAGAAAGCCATATTTTGTGGTGTAGTCTTCTCTTGTTTTATGAATTATCTGTGTAGATGCCTGTGCATCTAGACAGGAACATCTGCATACTGAGGGGTTTAAATTTAATGTTGGTTCACTTTAATCCCATGTTTTCCAGCTCTCGTTCTTTAAATTTCAATATCCCTACTCCCTTTAAATAAAAGTACAGTTTAGGAAAATCTAGCAGAAATTGACACGGGCAAAGGCATGCTAACAACAATTTGGTATAGATTGCAAGCTCTTTGGGAGGTGGAGCTTATGTGATCCTTAGTGTTTTTCTACAGCACCAAACGAATCGACAGTGCTCAGTGAAAAACGGTGATAATCCTCCTCGGTTCCATTCTGCCTTTGGGGAAGCACAACATGCTGAGCAGCATGGTGGTCACCTTCTTCAGGAGTGTACAAACAGGAGGGGGAATGAAGGAGGACAGATAAAAGGGGAAAGAGGTCAGAGAAGAGACACAGAACAAACATGGACAGACAGGTGAAGAGGTACAGGAGGATGATTAAAATATGAACATAAGGGCAAACCTGGTACTGTAGCAGCAGCACATCACAATTCAGAACCAACCCTGCTCTTTGGTTTCCAGGCCAGCAAGGGTCTGGAAGTGCTGTGAAGGGATGAGACCCAGCCTGGCATGGAAGCCTTAAGTTTCTGACTAGAGACCCTATACAGGAGTAGCATGGAAGAGGTTTTAGAAAGAACCACATTTATTAATCCATGCCCTTGCTAGTTGGATGAAGGGGATAAAAGGAAAGAAGTAAGGATTGAAATAAAGGATGGGGAGAGTAAAACAAAAACCGGTAGGGGGGTAAAAGTAGAGAGGTACAGCTAAACATACAACTGTACAATATCTAAGGAGAGAGACACACGTAGACAGAGAAAGGATGAAGGAGAGAAAAGAGAAAATGAGAAAGGAATAACTTTGAAGGTAGAGGTTACAAGGATTATAACACTTTTATTGGTTGCCTCAGTAGAGAAACAAAAGATTGAAAAGCCAATGCAAGGGAATGAAAATTGAATTTACTATCCCATCCCTATTAGCAGATCTCGCTTTAGCTGAGGTGAAATAGCGGGTAGTCTACCGTGACACTGAAAATGTTGAATCTTTTCTGTAGATATAAAGCTTCAATCTGTTTTTGAGATGGCAACTTCCACCTTGTTAAGTACAATTATGTTTTTACATTAGTCTTCCTGCACCAATGTTGGCATAAAGGGCAGAAACTAGTCTCTTCCATTCCTCTGTCATTTGCTGCTGCTTCTGTATGCTCTGTATTGTTGAAATCAATTGTTCTGCTCTTCCTTCTAAGGGTGGTTCTTAAGATTTTTTTATGGGCACCCTTGTTTCCTTCCACTTGACAGCTTGGGAGTCTGTGTGTGGACAACTGGAATAGATGCCTCAAATATGCCCAGTCTTTCCATTCTACTGGAAATTGACTGCTGGTTGGAAATTTATCAGGTTTCTTCATTGATGATGAAATCTTTCCAACAAATGCCCAGAATCTTTCTGAGGCACCTGCTTTGGAAGGTGTCTAGTTTTCTAGTTTTAGTAGATCTCCAGCTCTTGCTGCCCATATGTTAGTTCTGAGATTATGGTTGAATTGAAAAGTCTCAGTTTTGTTATGGTAATGTATATCTTTCATTTCCATATATTGCTGGATTTAGTAAATGCTGTGGATTGGGCACCTTTCCTACCCTTGATTTCACTTCCCTCTTGAGGTCTTCATTGGCCAATATGCTTCCAAAGTAGGTGGACAATTCTACTTTCTTGATCTGTTTGCCTTCTAATAAAATGTTAGTGGTAAGTGTCTGGGTTTCAATGATGTTTGTTTTACATAATTAATTATGAGCCCTTCTTGGCCTGTTGCTTTTACCAGTTTGTCTATCTTCATAACTTTTTTGAGTTGTTGCTCAATAGCGCAATATTATCAGCAAAGTCTCATCTTCTAGATATTTTCTATCTCCCCATCCTATACCAGTGTTTCTGTTGTTGCACTATTGCACTTGTGCACTACTGAAGAAGCTAAAAATTACTTAGACAAGTAGCTCTTGTCTTCAAGTCACCAGGGTCTGATGATATGTATATCCTAGAATATTCAATCTGAGCCATTAACGATTATCCTTGAGAAGTCATGGAAGACAGGAGAGATTCCAGAAGACTGGAAAAGGACAAATAGAGTGCACCCCTATAAAAAAGGAAATAAGGACAACCAGGGAATTTCAAACCGGTCAGCTTAACTTCTATACCTGGAAAAATAATGGAGCAAATAATTAAGCAATCAATTTGCAAACATCTAGCAGATAATAAGGTGATAAGTAACAGTCAACATGGATTTGTCAAAAACAAATCATGTCAAACCAACCTGATAGCTTTCTTTGACAGGGTAACAAGACTTGTGGATGTGGGGGAAGCAGTAGACATGGTTTATCTTGACTTTAGTAAAGCTTTTGATACTGTCTCGCATGACCTTCTCATAAACAAACTAGGGAAATGGAACTTAAATGGAGCTACTATAAGGTGGGTGCAAAACTTGTTGGAAAACCTTTCCCAGAGCGCAGTTCACAGTCATGCTGGAAGAGCATAACAAGTGGAGTCCCACAGATTCTGTTCAGTATCTTCATCAATGATTTAGATAATGGCATGCAGAGTATAGTTATAAAGTTTGCGGACGATACCAAGCTGGGAGGGGTTGAAAGTGCTTTGGGGGATAGGATTAAAATTAAAAAGGACCTGGAGAAATGGTCTGAAGTAAATGGAAGGAAATTCAGTAAGGAGAAATGCAAAGCACTCCACTTAAGAAGGAACAATCAGTTGCACACAGACAAAATGGGAAATGACTGCCTAGGATGGAGAACTGTGGAAAGAGATGTGGGGTCATAGTGAACCACAAGCTAAATATGAGTCAACAGTGTAATGCTGTTGCAAAAAAAGTGAACATCATTCTGGGATGTATTAGCAGGAATGTTATAAGCAAGACAAGAGAAATCATTCGTCCACTCTATTCCTCTCTGATTAGGCATCAACTGGAATATTGTGTCCAGTTTTGGGCACCATATTTCAGGAAAGATGTGGACAAATTGGAGAGAGTCCAGAGAAGATCAACAAAAATGATTAAAGGTCTAAAAAACATGACCTAGGAGGGAAGATTAAAACTCAATTTTTTTTCAATCTGGAAAAGAGAAGACTGAGAGTGGACATAACAGTTTTCAAATATGTAAAAGGTTGTTACAAAGAGGAGGAAGAAAACTTGTTTTTCTTAACCTCTGAGGATAGGACAAGAAGCAATGGCTTTAAATTGTAATAAGCGAGGTTTAGGTTGAATATTAGGGAAAACTTCCTAACTGTCAGGGTGGTTAAGCACTGGGATAAGTTGCCTATGGAGGTTGTAGAATCTCCATCATTGGAGATTTTTTAAGAGGAGGTGAGACAAACACCTGTCAGGAATAGTTTAGATAATTAGTCCTGCTATAAGTGCAAGGGTCTGGACTAGATGACCTCTTGAGGTCCCTTCTAGTTCTATGATACTTCATTATCTAGGCAGTGGAAATGTCAGACAATAGCAGTGATAAAATGCAGCCCTGTTTCATGCCAGTCTGTTGTCTGGTTATTCACCATTACAGAGCACATTGCGTTTCTGTACATGGCCTGGATAATGTTGATTTGACTTTAGCTGGGATTCTATAGAACTGAAGAACATTCCACAATGTACATCTCTGCAGATTATCAAATGCCCTTTGAAAATCTATGTAACTGATGATATGGGGAACTTGTCATTCTATATGTTCTTTTATGGTGGTTCTTAGTGTGAATATCTGATCTACACAGGATTTCTTGGACCTGAATCCAGCCTATTCTTCTCTAAGCTTCACATCTGCTGTCACTTTCATCCTGTGTACTAACAGACTGTATAAAGCTTTCTTTCCATTACAGAGAATAGTGTAACTCCTCCCCAGTTTTTCCAGTCAGTACAATCACATATTTTGTGATATTCTGGCAATGATTCAGTGTTTCCACTGATCCGGAGAGATCTCTTTTTTCAGAAACTTAATTGAACAGCTTTGTCAAACAGGTATCAGGTGCTTTTAGCATTTTTGCTGTGATTTGGTCATCTCCTGCTGCTTTGTTGTTTGTCTGCTTCATGACTGCAGCCCACTTGTGTCATCTATATTGGACCATTGTTAATGTTAAGTTGATCAAGTTCACGTTTTGAAATCTGGTACTGAAGTGGAACTGAGTCTGTTGAGGACTTCTTTGAAACGCTCTGCTCATCTGTTCTATCTCAGCTGTAAGCATTGTTCCATCTTTGCTTTTTATCGGTCCATTTTCTGTTTTGAAATTTCCACACAGGGTTTAGTCACTTGGTAAACAGCCCTATGCTTTCCTCTCCTCCTTTGCTTTTTTCAGTATTTCGTTGATCTTAGCATTTGAGAATTTTTCTTTGTTCTTTACTTTCTTTGATCAGACACCAGTCTCTTGGCTTATCTTGTTCTCTGTCTGTCTATTTTGATATCCAACTGTGATATCCAAGCTACAGCTTGAATCACACGGTCTCTGAGCTGTGCCCATTTTTCTATGGGTACAGTCTGTGTCTTGCCATCTTCTGCCTCTGGCAGTGCCTCAAATCTGTTCCTTAGTTCAGACGGGAATTTTTCGCAGTACTCATTTGTTTTCAGTTTTAACTGCAGTTAAAACAGCATAAGTAAAGCACATCAATTTAGGTAATGGACAATTCTGAGGAGGGCTATGTTTCAGTTTTTTTGTACAAGATTTTGTGAGAAGGCTATTCATTGTTGCTGAAAGACTCAAATCTCATCACCTGGTAAAGATCCAAAGCCAGCTCGGTTTGGCAACTAACAGTATGTGGGTGGCACAGAAATGTTGTGAAATGACATGTGTTTCAGCGAGAATAACATTCTTGACAAATAGGCTTAAAGTTATGTACTAGCCAGTTTTAAATAAGCATCTGCATATTAATAGAAATTAGCTTTAAAATACAAATTGTTTTTACCAGTGAGACATGGTTTGAAATGATCTTATTGCTGATCTTCTTGTTTTGAAAAGTCTTAAAAGGTTACATTCAGTGTCACGTATGCTACTTTAAGAGGTGCAGTACTCTGTGCAGATTTAAAAGACTTGGCAAATTACAGTAAATTTCACTAATTGCACTATTTGACATGCAGTTAACAAGTTGAAACTTTCAGATATCTTTAGGCAATGCCCTACTTTCAGATCATTATAATAGAAAAAATTACCCTATTCAGTATTACCAGGTTGGATTCAGTATATAATTGCTTACATTAAAATCTTAGTCACCATGCACAGCGAAAGTATATGTGGCATCTACTGAAACCTTGAGTTTAAGTAACTGTTCTGGCCTGCTGAGCTTACTTTTACTCAGGACTTTTCACCAGTGAATCCACATAGTTTGCAGACCTTCTAGCTATGAACCTACCCTATCTCGGCTTGCTCCCTTCCCTCTAGTGCGACAATGGAGAGAGAATTTGTGAAGCACTATTTTGTGATTCATAAGGAATTTGGAATCTCCCTCCCTCAGCCTTTCCACAACTGGCGAGCCCACCTCTTTTCCCCTCCACACGCACAGGTCCAGCTGCATTTAGGTCCTTGCATGCCTACACAAAGGGGAGACTGGATTTTCCTCACAGTTTTCAAATATTGAATCATTAAAATTAGTGGGCCAAATTCTGGCCCAATCAAGACTTAGTCATTGTGTTTACACCTCCTTTGCTTGTATTTGTCTTAAAAAAACTGAGGAAGCTTCTATATAAATCACTGCAGTAGCTCAGAGAGTGATATATGGTGCTACTAAAGTTGCACTAAAGACTTTGGAGCAGTGCTAAACCTTAGGATTCTCACTGTTGTACATGATTCTTACTACCTGTTTCTAGGCAGCAGTTGGAACCATTATATATAATATATATATATATAATAAATATACACTCAGTTTTCCCTAGCATCTATCATTAATTGATCCTCAGAGGAGCAATGATTGTAGTGATTTTCACCTTCAGATTATCTTGTTTTTATATGTATTCTCCTGGGTTAGCTGGCTAAATGAGGCAGCATGAAAATGTGAGACAAATTAAATGCTCTTACATCATGGCCACCCACAAAGTTTTTGATCACATAACCAGTGTTAATTACAAAGAGGAAAGGAGGACTGAAGCTTTAACACCTTTGGTCAGAACAGAGCCATCGTCTTATTAAAACAACCATGCATTAAAAAGAAGTCGGGTAATATTTCTTAATGCCATAGTAATGCTGTAAGTTAACGTGTACACATGTTTTTACGAGTTTAATCATTTTACCCATTGAAAACAGCATGCATTCCTCTATGACTCCATATTACAAACTGCTTTGGCCCCATATTGTATTATCTCTGCACATTTGCAGATAGCTTTTTATAATTATTGTGAGTTTTGTTACTGTAGCATCCAGAGGCCCCAGTCTGGATCAAGGTGGGTGAGGTAATATATTTTATTGGCCCATCTTCTGTTGGTGAGAGAGATAAGCTTTGAACTTACACAAAGCTCTTCTTCAGGTTCTGTACAAACACGTGTGAACTCACAGCCCCTGCTCTAAAGAGCTTACATTAGAAGAAGACAAATGGAATATAATGGGTTTGGGGAATGAAATGTGATGTATACAATTTTCATATACTTCTATACAACTTCTATACATTTATTTATTTTTATTACTATAAAGAGATCAAGTGCCAGCTTCATCTGTTCTGCAACCTAGATATTATTGCATGACTGATTTTTGTGTGTGTGTGGCAGAGGTAAATCTTCAGGAGAGATTTGAAGGAATTGTTACCAGTTTCTGTGTTATGTTGCAGTAGGCTGATGTCCTCCAATACTTAATAAAAGGTAATCTTCTTGTCTTCAACAGGAACTAAAACTAGCAAGTGGAACTAGCATTATATTTTAATTTGCATAACTGTGCTTGGAAATAGCCCAAGAATTTTTTTTAAAAATTCTCCTAAACTTTAATTCTGTGTGCTAAATTTTAACTAAGAGTAATTTACTATGGGTAGGTCAAAGTTAATCAGTCACAATGAGACTGAAATACCATTAATTACATCAGCGCTAATTGGTGCTGCTAGAAAAGTAGCTCCATTTGATAGAAAAAATATTGTATGACACTATGAATGAATTTTACATGCTGTATAACCAAACAGAATCAACTAATAACTCTTAATTAACCTCTGAAGACATAGGATCTGATGGGACAGGGAGGGATCTGAGTTACTACAGAGAATTCTTTCCCAGGTGTCCAGCTGGTGGGTTTCATACCCATGCTCTGGGTCTAACTAAGCACCATATTTGGGGTCAGGAAGGATTTTTTCCCTGGGTCAGATTGCAAGAATCCTTGGGCAGGGGGCAAGGACGTTCTGGGGGGTTGCTTTCCTCTGCAGCATGGTGGATTCTCTGTAACTTGAACTCTTTAAATCCATGATTTGAGGACTTCAGTAGCTCAGCCAGAGTTTAGAATCTATTACAGGAAGGGGTGATGAGGTTCTGTGGCCTACAGTGTGTATGAGGTAGAACTAGATGTTCAAGATAGTCCCTTCTGACCTTAAAGTCTATGAATCTATAATATCTATTACTATGGGGGAAATGACCAGTTACTTTGCTGCCAGTTAGAGCTGGGCAGAGAAAGCAATTCTGTTGTGTGGATGGATTTTGATATTTCAGAATTTTAGTTTTGTTTCAATTAGGAACAAAACCCAAAACTTTCAGAATTGTCTACAAAAGGGAATGGTCCTAATCCCCCGGCAGTCCTGGAACTGTGGGTCCTGGAACGTCTGGGTTTTCTGGCCCCAGTGCAGTTCACATATCTGGCTGTCCCAGAACCACAAACCCTGGAAGCCTGGAGTCATCAGCAGCGCACTGGGTGGGTTGCTAAAGAGCCACGCAGGAAAGTGGGCAGATTTCTGATGGAATCTTGCATGGGCTTCAGCAGAACTTAATCAGATTGTCTCTGTGACATATATTTTGATTTTTGTCAAATCGAATTCCAACGAAGCAATGTTTTGTCTAAATGTTTCCAGCCGGCTCTACAGCCAATAAAAATGGTCCCTGTTTGACCCCATTGAAGTCATTGGCAAAACACCTATTGATTTAAACTGGAGCAGGAAAAAGTCCTGTGTCTTCAGAGGTCAATGAGGAGTTATTCTTTTTGATTGTGTTTGGTACAACAGCAGATGCAAAGTTCAGAGCTTACATTGCTTCCAAAGCAGCTTAGGAAAAAAAATCCACTGCTGTTCTGGAGTCAGCTGTAACTGAAAGTTTACTTTGGAAATTTTTACAGAGAGCCAATTTTATCAATAAAATTCAGAGAAGAATTATTCCTTCAATTAAGATATTGTGCATTGATCTATTACCAATCTACTCTTCTGCACCCAATTACAAATATATTCATTTAAGTGGCTAGCCATAAATATCTATGACTTTTTTGTTTTTTAAGGTGTGGTGTGGGAACAGGCTTAAAAGACATATGTTTGAGGGTATTAAAGTTCTAAAAAGCACTAACACTTAAAGAAAAAATAGAACAGTATAGAATTGTTTTATGTTGCAGGAGAAATAAACACATCAGCAAATATTACATCAAGCTTCCCTGGCAATTTAATCATAAATTATGCTCAGGAATTAATCCTGCTTTATCACCTCTTAACTGCTTACTGCTGTGAGACTAGCCTAAAGTAAATGGTATTACCAGTGACATTTATTGCATAACCACCTAGTGTCAACCACCTTTTACATTGCTGTAGAACAGCTCTAGCGAACACCCTTTAAGGAAATGGAGGGTTTGCTGACAGACCCCATATTGGGCTTCAAGGTCTATCTACTTACACAGGCTTTTGCTTGAAGAACTGTGTGGGAGGAAGCTGAGAATCTTTGTGTTGGCAGGGACTGGGGACGTGAGTCTGAACTTTCTTTGGGGCTGATATTTGATATTATGATGATTTTGTTGTTCAATCTACTCTGTAGGTGCTTAAAGATCAAATAAATCAAAATCCTTCTGATTTCCCGTCAGATTCAGTTCAGTCACAGTGATCAGTTAGTTAACACTTATGACAGATTTACATTTTTAATGTATCTTGGAACTCTGGAATTGCAATAGTGCTGCAAAAGTAAGGTATGGGGTAGTCGGAAATAATTCATATTATCCAGGTACCCATTACAAGATAAACCTCTCAAATAATTTGAAAGCATCATGTTGTACAATAACTAACTGATATATCTGCATAATATTAATATTTCCCTAGTCCTCCCATCCCCCTTACTGTTTGTTATACCCACTTGTAGTGTCTTGTTTCAATGTATCGTGTATACTCTTTGAGGTAGGGGGCACATGTTCATATATGTTTGTACAATGCCTGGCAAATCGATACCTTGATCTTGGCTGTGTTGAGTGCTATGGCAGTACAAATAGTAATTAATCATAAAAATAATCTTAAAAGCATGGATTAATTAAACAAATGGTTCTTTTCCCCATATGTTGGATACCAGAAAAAGTGGTCTCTGTAGGAAATTATCCACCAACTCAAGACGCAAATCCAAAGTAAGTTTGTTTTGGGAATGAAGAATAATGAAGCCAGCCTGGCTGGAATTTATGGATACATGGCCTACTCCCATTGAAGTCAATGGCAAAATTCCTTGGCAAAATTTTGGGAGAATGATCAAACCTAGAGGTGTCAGGCATCTGGTTTTCGATCGGAATGCCTGGTCGAGGTCGGAAAGGGACCCTGGCAGCTCCGGTCAGCACTGCCGACCGGGCTGTTAAGAGTTGAGTCAGCGGCACAGTGGGGGCCCAGAGATAAGGCAGGCTGCCTGCCTGGCCTACCTCCGCACAGCTCCCAGAGCGGACACCAGGTCTCTGCAGCCCCTAGACGCATGGGCAGCAAGGGAAGCACCACGCGCTGCCCTCGCCCCAAATGCCAGTTCCACAGCTCCCATTGACCAGGAACCGTGACCAATAGAAGCTGCAGGGGCGGCGCCTGTGGGCGTAAGGGCAGCGCACAAAGCCTCCATGGCTGCCCGTGTGCCTTGGAACCACAAGGACCTGGCAGCTGGTTCCTGGGAGCTGCGGTAAGCGCTGCCGGGACCCTGTACCTGCTCCTGTACCCCAACCCTCTGCCCCAGCTAGGAACCCTATCCTGCACCCTGAACCCCTCATTTATGGCACCACTTGAAGCACACACCCCCATCCCAGAGTCCATACCTCCCCTGCACCTCAGTCCCCTGCCCCAGCCCAGATCCCTCTTCTGTACCCCAAACCTCTTCTCCCTAGCCCCACCCCGGAGCCTGCACCCCCAGCCAGAGACCTCACTACCTCCCACACCCCAACCCCCTGCCCCAGCTCGGTGAAAGTGAATGAGGCTGGGGGAAAGTGAGCGACGGGAGAAGGGGGGATGGAATGAGAAGGGGGTGGGGTATATAAATCCTGTTTTCCAGCCTGAACCCTCCCCCCAACCTTTTTTGGGACAGGGAAGAATTTTTTCCCTCACTACCATATTGGCATCGGGGTGGGGGATGTTCAGCAGCTCAGGGATACAGTGGGATAGAAGAGCAGGTACAGTTCAAGTTGTAATTTAACAGGTGGCATGTGTCCAGTGCAGGTACTTGTTCCACAAAGGGTTCCGTTCCCTGACAAGCCCCAAATGGACCTGGAGTTTGGGAAAGGCATCCCCTGAAGAAGCTTGGGAAGCTATGTTAGGGCTCCCATTGCCACAGGGAACCCCAGATAGATTACCCCAGACTGCAGAAAAGAATCATTTTCTTTCATTAAATTTTCTGGTTATGCTAGTCTGCATTTGCACATTTATTAGCAGTGACTTTTGTATGGCAAAAGCCATGCAACCTTTTCTGCTATATTGAAGACCATGGTGAAAAAAATGTTGATGCATAAATACAAAAAACAAGGTAGAGCTTTAGTCTTAAAATAGCATATGACAGCAGTTAGGCATGTATGTACTGTAACAAGCAAGAACCAAATTGCAAACTCATGCTTTAGTTTAGGATTTAAGAGTCTAGATGTGGTTATCTCTTTCATTTAATCTTCTTAGAAACCAGTAGCTTTCAAGGCTGGTAGAACATTTTACAGTGAGCTATAGGAAGCTTTATTTCTGCTTGCCTGATTGGATTAATGTCTGAAAGTAAATCAATGACCAGCATCTTGACTGCAAAATAATCTTGACACAAGGTAGAAGCCATGACATTTCAAAGAAGGTGGGAGACATGGTAATGGTGCAGCATAGTGGGGACTAGCAAAAAATGCCTAAAAGAACAGGAGATGCTCATTTGAGTGAGAAGCTGTTTTTCAAATGCTACTAATCCAGATAGACAAGGTGGGTGAGGTCATATCTTTTATTGGACCAGCTTCTATTGGTCTAAGAGAGAAGCTTTTGAACCTGCAGCAAGTACTCAGTAATTACCAAAGACACCAGTGTATATAGGGAAGGACGGGAAAACATTTCTTAAGTCTCAATAATTTTCCTGTGCAAGAATATATTTTTTGTGGTTAACAACATTTTTCCCCACAAATGATGCCTTTCAGAGTAATGCATGATATTCAAACAAAACAGAGACCACAATTCTTTTCTGCTACAGAAAAATGCTTAAATTACTATTGTGTTAACTGCAAAAAAGGATTGATCCTGCAATTGTTTAAGCAAGTCACAATTTTGTCATTGATTTCAGTGGAAGCAGAATTCAGCCCAAAAGTCAGGACATTTGGAGTTATGATTCTATGTTCCCTCCCTCCATCCTCAGCTGTCTCATAATTCCCAAGTGGCTGGACTGACTTTCTTCAGACCTTCACAAACAAAACCGCAGATGCACTAAGACACCACTTCTGTAGTGAGAATAGACACAAAGGGCTTCATTCTGAAGTACTAAGCGCTTATTTTCCCCCATTGATATAAGTTGGAGAGAAGCACTTCACAGCACCTCAGTACCCCACAGATCAGGCTCAATCATTTCCATCCAAAATGTAGTTTTTGGAGAAAAGTTATGAATTTCAAAACCAAAGTGACTACTGCATTGCTGGCGGGGTACTCTACCAATCTAGAGAGTGATAGAATATCAAGACATAGAACTATTGTCTTTTACTCTACATTCTTGTGCCTATTTTGACAGAATGGATGGCATTATTTGAAAACACAGAATTGGAACAGACCAGTAAATGGTATTTTCATTGGAGGGAATGTTTTCAGAAATAAAGTATTACTAAGAGGACAGAGTAGGACATTAACGTTACAGTAATGTAACAGTTCTTATTTTGCCTTTTTAAATGACTACACCTTGGCAAATTAGGTATTCCTTTTTTGTCAAATTAGACACTAAATACAAAAAACAATTTTCAGCATTTCCTACTTTATAAAAGATGCAGTTAAATTGTTTGTTAAAGTAATAACAAGGAAAATGACTGTATAATAAGCATCAGTTGGTGAAGAAAAATCATTTCTAAATATTGCTATCAAATATGCTCAGGATTCATTGTAGGCAAAATATTTTAGAATGATAAAATATACAGTTATAGGACCATGAAAAATTTTCTGGGAACATCATTTGTACATCTGTACCCATAACAAAGTGGCTTGAAAGATCGACGTATTAAATAAAATTTAATATATATTCTTACCAATACATAAGTGAATACCTTAAATAATTTAGGTTTTTAAACAATCAGCCTTTATATCCAGAAACTGTAGAGAGCTGATTAACTTTTTCTTTACATTAATAGTTAGATAATAATTAGGCATTTTATTGGTACCTATTAGAACAGGGAAACATACATAAATACCGCTGTGCAGATACGCCACAGCTGTAATCAGTGAATGCAGGTTAGCTGGAGCCCTCTTGGTATAAGAGAGAAGGACCTATTGGCAGTTGTTCTCCACTGGAACCCTCAACTTTGGAAACTACCTCCCTTGGTCTGAAGTTGTGTTAGTCTGTCAAGCTTTAGGTCATCTGCAAGGCTCATTTCTCTCCCAAGAGGAAGTGTTTGTGGTAAAGCAGTTAGTGGTTAAATTAATCTAATGTTTTGCTACCTGTTTTCTGGTTTGGGGTTGAGAGTTGCTTCTGGCTCACTCTTTTTTTTTTTTTCTTTTTTATGTGATTCACCCAGGAATCACGCCACTGCCATCTCAGTACAAACACTCCTGTTATCAGTAACAGTCACCTTGATTAGTCCAAATCCAAACTGCCCCAGTTCGAGTCTCTGTACAGTGTGAAGGCCAAGTCTGCGTCTCTGCATTTAGTATCTGCCGCAGGCTCCAGGCACCAGCCGAGGAAACATATTCTAAGGGGTGGCATTCCGGTCCATCTTGGGACAGCACAATTCGTCTGCCCCTTTTTTTTCCTTGCTTCAGCAGTTCGGGCGTGTTTTGTGTGTGTGTGTGTGTGTGTGTGTGTGTGTGTGTGTGTGTGCGCATTGGGCAGCAAAAAATGTAGAGCCGTCCCTGCTCTGCTCAGTCTCGGCTGCCCCCTGATTCTCAGCTGCAGTGCAATTCAGACTAACTGGGGCCATGTGGTCAGGCTGCTCTCTGAACCTGTTCCCCAACCCACAGCTGACTTTTCTCCTGCTGTATTCCTGCAGCAACAGTAGGCACAGCCACCCACTGCTCATGCTGCCATGTCGTCCTCCTTCCCCTTTCAAGGTGACTTTCCTACAGGAAATTAAGGTGGAATTTCCTTCCATTTCACTATCCATTTCTACTTGTCCCCTCCAATCAGGGCATCAGAGGCACAGCCAGTTTGGATGGAGTGGGAATTCGCGCCTCCAGATACTTCCTCTCTTCGAACATATCTATCCCCAAGTATGTCATTCCCAAGATTGCATCAATTCTTTATATTAGCTCTATGGTGACGTTTTGTATTGTTGAAACATGGTAGGAAGATGCAAACTCATTGCATTGTGCTGCCACTAAGTAAATTAAAATACATTTTAGTACATGAGTCAAGCCTATGGAAAGACGGCGCCACAAATATTCTGAACAGTTCATGAGCACACAAAGAGTTGCATATGACTAATAAGATACTAGTGGAGTACCATTAGTATATATAAAAGTTAAGTTCGGTGCATACATGGAGACTACTCATTGTAAAAACACATTAGACAAATTCAGTAAGAAATTCATGTCTGCTAAACTTAATCATTTCTCTATTACTTTCAGAGAATTACGTTATTGACTGGATCCTCTGTTCATTGCTTTGATTAGCTTTTAATGCAAAAGACTGAGAATTTATAATGGCTGAGTGAATTTGTATACAACTTCTAAAATAACAATGGGAAGTACTTATTAGCAGTATTCCGCAATTCTAAACTCAAACGAAAAACTAGCATACAGTTATGCAGATTCAGTGGCATTGGCAAGTCTAGTGCTCCACAACTAACTAATTGTTGTTTTCAAATAACTCATAGTATATATAGAGCAGGGGTAGGCAGTTTATGGCACGGGCGCCGAAGGCAGCACATGAGCTGATTTTCAGTGGCACTCACACTGTCTGGGTCCTGGCCACCAGTCTGGGAGGCTCTGCATTTTAATTTAATTTTCAATGAAGCTTCTTAAACATTTTAAAAACCTTATTTACTTTACATACAATAATAGCTTAGTTATATTTTATAGACATAGAAAGAGACCTTCTAAAGACATTAAAATGCATGACTGGCACGCGAAACCTTAAATTAGAGTGAATAAATGAAGACTCGGCACACCACTTCTGAATGGTTGCCGATCCCTGATACAGAGGAAGCAATGTCAGCAGTAAGGAAGCATGTGTCATGCTTAAATTGCAAGGCTGGGGAATAAGAGAATCCTCAGGGTTCTCAGGGTTCATTCAGACTTGCTGTGTGAATTTGGGTGAGTCTTCTCACTTTCAGGTGCCTCAGTTTCCTCATCTGTGAAATGGTGATAATGCCTACCTCAGTTATGTTTGTAAAACACTTTGACGTCCTTAGATGGATGGCCCAATGGAAATGGAAAATAATCATTATTGCTATCTATATAATACAGGAATGTCACTCTTTTGAACTGAAAATGTCTTTTGGTCAGTGTGAAGTGACAGAAACAGCAACAAGCATGGCTGAGAGCTCTTTTTGTTCAGAATATCACTAGGCTGAATAATCACTGAGATTCACACTCTGTTACGAAACCATTTTTAAGTTCTCAGCCATTTTGATGTTATGAATTACACTTGTTCAGTGTGCAGCTACAATAAGGCATGTATCTATACCATTCCAAGAGTCCTAAATCACTGTGATATCTGGGGCAATTCAGCCAACCACTACCCTTACTCCGCAGCTAATTTACATACAGCAGTGTAACTGGTTGTCTGAGGGGGACTGCACAGATGGTGGATTACCTGGCCCAACTGCCAGCCACACAAAACAATACAAATCTCCCGACTCAACCGCCCATACAACACAACCAGCATATACATAACCCCAAACATCACTCTGAAACTTAAAAATGGGGATTCAGTATGAAGCAATGGAAACAGCTACAAATAAGCTTGAAAGCTCTTTTTTATTAGAATATTGCCATTTGTTACCATCCACTTTGTAAGTTCTGAGCCATTTTGGACTTTTTTTTTTTTATGCTCATGACTTTGTGAATTACACCAGTGGCTCTCAACCAGGAGTTCCAGGAGGTACATCAACTGATCTAGGTATTTGCCTAGTTTTTCAACAGGCTACATTAAAAGCACTAACCACGTCAATACAAACTAAAATTTCTTATAGGCAGAGTTGTTTTTACTGCTCTATATACTATACACTGAAATGTAAATACAATATTTATATTCCAATCAATTTATTTTATAATTATATGGTAAAAATGAGAAAGAAAGCAATTTTAAGTGACAGTGTGTTGTGACACTTTTGTAATTTTATGTCTTATTTGATAAGTTGGTAGGTTTTAAATGAGGTGAGAGTTGGGGTACGCAAGATAAATCAGATTTAGCAGGGTACAGGAGTTTGGAAAGGTTGATAACCACTGAATTACATTCATGCAATAGTATGAGCTTTAAGCTACTACTTTTATTATAAGAGCCTTTGGAATTAGGGGGAGGGTATCGAAAAAGGAACTCCATTTGCCTGCACCAGAGCTGATTTTGGTCTCAGACCTCATTCTTAATCATACTCATATTTCGTGGCCATCATGGATTTTATAAAATATATGAAGTTGACCCAAAAACCTGAAATTCAAACACTGCCAATTTTTCAGTTGCCGGAGTTGAGAGAGATGGGTCAGAGCAGACAAACATTTTCATTGAGGTAAGGGTGAAAGTGCAGGGGAGAGATGAGAGTTTAGCCTTGGCTGGAGCCAGATGATGTGTTCTTGGGCTTCCTCAGATTTTAGTTTGTACACCACTTCACAGAAAGCAGTGGGAGAGAAGAGAAGAGAAAACAGATGATGCTATGAACAAGGAGAACTAACTTTCCCTATTTTCCTAAGCTCTTGTATTTTTTGTTTTCTATTTTCTTCTGCTGCTGCTGTCAGTGGGACTACATTACTGGTTTCTCAAACAGTAGACCAAGAAACACTTCCTGGCAGTCTCCAGAGGACAGTATATTAAATGTATTTTTTGGAACAGGGAAAAGGGCTAGGAGCACTCCATCCATTTCATATATAAGCCAGGGATTGCACTGCAGTGAACTGATTGGTGTCATGGTGCTAGCTCTCCCTTTTGCTAGCTGCTCCATGGTGATAAGGAAAGCTAAAACACAGAAACACTTTTCTAATATTACTTGCTCATGTAGGCAATTGCCATAGTTGCCACAGATGTTATAGGATTGTGAATGGGAGGGAGGGAAGGTGGAGTATGAGGCAGTTTTTCTATTAAGGTGAAATCTGTGTTACTAAAACATTTGTGACCACTGGTCTGTTCTGCAGGGCAGGTTTCTTGTTTCAGCTGTCTAAGTGTGACTTAACTGTTCAAAAGTGAGAGAGACAGGGAACATACATTACATGTTTGGGGAATTAATGCCCTGCTGCAAGGAAAAGCTGGTAATTATTGCATCTGTTGTTTTAAGGTCGAATATCTCATGGATAAGGTGAGATGTTCTGCACCGTGTGCACTGTCCTATTTGATCATAAAAGAAAAGCTACAAGCTCCCATGCAAAAGTCCCAATGGATCGGGATTGAGCCAAAGCCAATGGGAGTCTTTCCATTGGTTACAGTGAGTTTTGGACAAGGCCAGCAGGAAAAGAGAAACTGTGATTGTACTGCAACATATTCTGTGGAAAAAGAGATGAGCATGAAAGAGTTGTTTGGCTCTCTAGGGCTTTCTAATTGGGTGAAAGCACGTGTGTTTACTAGTGTAGCAGTCATACAGTGCTCAGGATAACTCTACATTCCTAAACATTTACTTCATTACAGTAAATTTTCCAGAACATTTAAACTAATGTTATTGAAATTGTTGTGGCATTGAACAAGATATACACAAGTTATTTTTTTCCATATGGAAAATAGAGTCTGAATTTTTTTTAGAAAAAATATCATTCTCCAACAAATTCTATAAGCATTTAGACTGATTTCTATAGAACCCCATTGGCTTCGTTTCTATTAAATTCTGTATGATTTTTCCAAAAAGGACTTTACTTAAAATTTTCTAAGGTTTTGACACAGCGTGAAAGTGAGTGGAAATTGTTTCTTTGGGTATGTACTTTGGGTATGAAATATTTCTATCATCTTATAAACATTGTTTAATTGCAGCTGGCTTTAAATATGTTTTTGTGTTTGTATATTGCCCTGTGAAATTTGCTTCATAAAATATGGCACTGTGTTTCCCAAGTATATTGTTATTGTGGGCAAAGTTACACATCAAACATGTAAATTTACATCCTGCAAATACGCAGGCTACATCAGAGAACTAAATATTTCAGAAAATATCTATGTTAGGAGTCTGTGTGCTGGCAATGGGCATCATTAATAGAACTATGGTTCCCTTGATCTGTGACAGAGTTCCTGTTGGCATCAGTGGTAATTATGTGAGTAGACCAATGGCACTATGTGACCCTTTGTATATAATTTAGGAGAAATAAGATAAATTGATGGGCTCAAGAAATAAAATTAGCTGTGCAACTGAAATAGTGAAGACCTGTTTCTAGATGTCCTTTCCAATCAGTTTCTCTAATAAGATTTGTGATATGTCAGAAGTAGCATGTGCAGATGATATGCTTGTCATCATTAGTGAACTTTTTATTGAACGCTGTTGTTACATAAATCACGTCCCAGCTATCAGTGGCTCAAATTAGTCACACTAGACAGTTCTAGCTTTCTGTATGTGCTGACTAGTAATTCCACTGGAGTTGCATCAGTATAAAATGTGTGTAAGATGGTGGGACATCATACACTGTAGTACTGATGCCAGAGGATACTATATTTTATCAGCTGTCTCCAGCTCTTTCTTTTTGTGCACTCATTTTCGGCATGCTGAACACCACTTTTTGCAACTACAGTCTCAGAAGAAGCCATATGAAAGGGGTGCATAGAATTCATAAGAATAATTAGCTGAGTCTACTTCTGCATACTTTAAATCAGAAAAAAACTGACTTTAATGCATACAAGGTCTCAGTACGACACTATTGAGTTAAAATGAAGAATACACAACCCAACACTATTAGGAAGTCTACGTTATTATTCTACTTTAAGTCTGTGTTAGTTCTAATATGGAAGGAATTACAAATTAATGGATCTGATGTTATCAGTGGCAGAAGTGAGAAATTCATTGACACTATAAAACGAACCCATCAGCAATTATCCAGCTCATTGGTAGCTGTTGCATTAATAAGAAGACTTGTGCTGATGTTGACAGTGGAACAAATTTTTGTCTCTTCAGTGTCAGCAAGAGAGTTGTGGTTTATGTTCTCATTGTGTTGCCAAGAGAACTGTAGATAGTGATCAAGATAAAAGACCAGAGAAAATGTTTTCCATTTTAACTATCAGATTAATTCACATTAATGTGCAATGATTTTCTGATCAACATTCAGATGCTTTTAAAACTCTCTTGTTAAAATTTCAACTCAGGTATTCTGTACGTACAACAGCAAAATTGAGGAAGGGTCTAGGAAACTGCATATTTGCAGAATGTGTGGCGTTACCCCTCTGTTGAGTGGTCAGAGATGGGACCTTGCAGGTCAGCTTCCCATTGGAAAAGAAATCAGTATTGAGAATCTGGTTATATTCTTAATGACTTATTTTAATTACAGGCATACACCAGTTCTTGAATAGAGGTGACTACAAACAACGCACAGGCAATCCCCTTTTTCAGGAGTCTCGGCCCAAAGACCAGAGGCCAGTTCCTAGGGAAAAACTCTGCCTCAATAATTTACTCTAGTCAGAAGTGTTAAAGCAGAAAACAAACTCCTTTGTGGCTTGCCTCAGCTCCCACTAAAACCATCACAAAACCAAAAACACCACCAAGACTAGAACTATGCTTGAACGATGATAAATAGAACTGGTAAGACTATATATAACAGTGTCATCTGGCCAGAACATGTAGTATATATGTAAATTATTTACCATATACATTGCATGATGATTCTTAAAAAAATCAAAAGCTTTTAAAGCAGCATTAGCCTTACCTCTAAGTTCTTGGATCCAACCTTCCCCCAACATTTAGGGATATCTGGATCTAGGGTTTTGGTTTGACTCATTATAATTGAGGGGCAGTCAAAATTCTGATCTGGATGTGAATTTCCCCAAATGTTGAGGATGTTTAGATCTCTAGTGGTTTTGACTTTGCCCCATCTCTATTTTAAAATGTCTGTTGCATATACTGATAGAATCATAAGATCTCCTGAAAAAGTGAAAACTTCAGTGAATTGTTTCATTTGTGTAGGACTTCACTTGTGTATCAGAACACTTTTCATGTGGCATATGGGATAGTGTCTCCAGTGACCTGCAGCCCCCATTTTCATTATTCACAGATGCTTAGTTTGTTATACCTGTTCAAAGGACTTGAGATGTTGCAGCTCTTCAGCACCACTGAATATCAGACCATATTAAGGCCTTGATTCATGACAGCATTCAATCACGTGCTTGACTTTCAGGCTATCTACACTTGGAGCTAGAGTATGATTCCCAGCTTACATACACATACTCACGCTAGCTTTCTTTGAGCTAGTGTGCTAAAAATGGTCAGTGGCAAGCAGCAGGCTAGCTTCCCTGAGTACAAACCCACCTGGATCTCATGGGGTGCATATTTGAGGCAGCTAGTCCATGCTGCCACTCACCAATAGCAAGTTACCACAGCTACACCACTATTTTTATCATGCTAGTTTGATGAGAGCTAGCTTGACTATGTCTGCTCAAGCTGGGAATCACACCTTCATTTCTAAGTGTACACATCGCCTCTAAGTCAGTGGGATTTAAGTATACGAGTAAGTCCTCTCCTGATTAGGTATAGGTGTCTAAATATGGCTGTAGGTCCCTAACTTTAGGTAGCTGAGTGCGAAAAGTTTGGTTTTATGGCCAGTTCCTGATCCCATTTAAGTAAATAAATGCAAAAACTCCCACTGCCTTATCTATCTTGCCTCAAGACTTTTTTTGTGGGTGGAGGGAGGGAGGAGGAGAGAGTATTGGAAGCATTCATTTGTGCAGTGTAGGATCCAGTGTAGTTGTCTACTTTTGACCTTTTCATCCTTCTGACATCAGAACTGCCTTTTATAGATTCCAGAATCAAATTTAGTTTATACCAATTTATTTGGGATTGCTGCAGTTATTTCACTTGAAGTAGGTAGCTAAACTGTTCTTTCCCATACAGAAAAAAAAAATACCTTCCAATGCTGAAAGGTTCTGTGCTGCTAATTACTAACAAAATGTATAGTTAAAAGGAACAGTGTAAAATACAGTATAGATTAAAGAATACTAAGACAAGGTTTGAGTTAGAAGAGGTGATTATACCAGAAATTGAACCAATTCAAATTTTAAGAGTAATTTGATTTAAAATAAAATATATAAAATAAACTTCCACTAAATAATATTTGCTGTATGTGTAGGGGGGAAAATTAGCCCTCCATAGGGTGAATCTGAGGCAGCTTCACATTTTATCATGCTGAGACTTAAGATTTAGCTAAAATTTTGTATTATCTTACCTCACATGCACAGTGCACACCATTAGAATACATCTTGAAAGACAAAACTTCTTTTAATTTTATTTTTCAGCTTCTTTTCCATTGAGGGAACTTAATGGTATATATAAATTCCATCTGTACATAGAAGGCACATGAGAGACCCACAAGAGAGCTTATTTATAGGGATTCAAATAGTTTTAATACATATATTTTTAACAGAGTTCTTTGTTCTCGTTCCTTTTCCCCATGCTGGCTAGTGATGAGGTTAGCTGAGTGAACGGCAGATTTGAGCCACAAGCAAAAGTGGCCAAACTGAGGGCTGCCGTGAATCTCTGAGGTTAGCAAATCTGTCAATAAGCACAGGATCCACCAAGGCAGAGGAAGAACTTTGTCACAATACATAGAACAGGCATAGCCAGGGTTGCAGCAGTACAAGCTGCTTAACCTTCTAAAGTTAAAAGGGTAGTTTTGGCCGCATGCCTATTCACTATTTTAATCTCTCTTTGGACACTGGCAAGGTTGACAATTGTGGAGGATTTTTTCTGATCTGGTTGCTCATTTGCTGGGTCCTGATGTAAACTCACCAAACATTGAATATCAGATGGGAATTACATTTCAGACCCTACTAACCTAGGCTGGATTTGAACCAATGACTCAGGGTTGAAACATGTTGTATCCCATCACTAATCCTACAAAGCAAGCCGTCCCTCTGACTAGTTTTATTTTTATTTAACACTTAGTACATCACCAATATTGAAATACTGACCACCAATATTAAATGAGTGGAAGGCTATTTTACATAGGTTTTTATGTACATTGCAGTCAATTGTGACATAAGAGACATAAGGAACACCTTTACTCCCCTCCTGCACAAGCTACCAACATCTTGAGTCGCAATGGGGGTCAGGGCAGGAAGAGTAACCACTCCACCTCCTGTGTAGGTGGGCAGGAAGTGGTTGGGAATAGGTGGCACCTTGGCTCTGCCCTGATCTCACCCCAGAAATATGCCAACCAGTGCTGCTGAATTGGAGTGGACAGGGAAAAAAGCTGCAGCAGTCCAGGAGATGGCATGGCTTTCTTCACCTATTGAGCACAAGAGGGAATCATGTACTGAATTATGACTGAGTCACAATTCAGCCTCCGGTCTCCTTCTGGGGCACTGTGAATATGTACATCCCCCTTCGTCAGGGTGGATAGATAGCAAAGTGTCAGTCCAGCCCCATGTGGATTCAAATGCAAAATTCTAGTTTTCATTGCCTTTTCATTTAGGCTTATTTGAAAAGCTGTCCAAAAGAGAGAGAGAGAATAATTCAAAACACATTCGTTGGCAGTTGATCACACATTACTATGTATTTTAAATTACATGCCTCTCAATAAATATTTTAGATACTGCAGATGAAATTGTCTCGTGTGTATTATAACCTTAAGTAACTGTTCCAAAATGCTCAGTGCAGCATTACTAAGCCTCTGATGTGAATGTGTGAGGTAACTAAATATGAAGTTACTTTAGTGGCTTTGCAATCATTTGTCTGCCTGGACTGTAAGCCTCATATATAAGAAATTCCAGCGAAGGGGCAAAAAATCAAAAAGAAAATGTTAAGCTGCATAGGGAAAAAGCCTTTCCATTATTTCTGGTGCAAAATGTGAGGTATTTGTTGAAAATGCTTGAGGTATTTATCACTTTTTTTTTATACCACAGACCAGATCCTTGATCTTGCTCTGGGCACTTTGCACAGAGCAACACTACAGTCAAATGAATGGCTATTTGATGACTCCACTTGCATTGGCAGATCTTCAGGAGGTATAGAAAGGCCATATTGGCTTATAGGCAGGATGTCTGAGAGAAAGGAGGCATGGCCAGTGTCCTTGTGTCCCAGCAATTCCAAGCTGTTGGAAAGGTCCTTCCGGTTGCTAGGATAAGTTAAAGAAGTTCTCAGGTCATTCTAATTGGTGGCGGGGCACAAGGCTGGTATCAGGATCAAAAGGCTATAAAGGAAATAGAAAAAAAAGACTTTTGTATTCTACTGTATTTTTAAGAACTAGTACATTATTATATAACCAAAACTGTTCCATAATGCATATATATGCAAGACGGCAGACAAATTTATGCAGGCAACTTTAACTGTCGTATTTCTTAACTTTTCCCTTCTTAATAGTAAACCTAGCATTGTTAGCATAATTTAAAAAAATATATTGTTGGTGTGTATCGGAAGTTATTTTTGATAGGGGTGTATATCTAGTAGCATATGAAACCATCACCCAGAACAATCACATCTTCCACCATGGTCAGAGCTTTGCAATTAACTAGCAGAAACATTGCTTAAAGTGGGCTAAGTTAATCAGTTCCCTCATCTCTTCCAGTGGAAATCTTTTTATAGGGCTGGTCCTCACTAGGGCGGGGGATCGACTGTAGATACGCAATTTCAGCTACGTTAATAACATAGCTGAAGTTGGCTTCTCTACAGCCAACTTACCTCCCGTCCTCACAGCGGTGGCAGTCGGCAGCGACTCCGGCTTACTCCTTGTGGCGAGCTGGAGTTCCGGAGTTGACCGCGGCGCCGCTGGCGATCGATTTATCGTGTCCTGACAAGACACGATAAATCGATGGCCAAAAGACTGATTTCTGCCGCTCCAAGTGAGGACAAGCCCATAGTAGCAACACGTGGATCTGACATACTCAATTTTGTTGTTGCTTGAATCTTAACCTCTTGGATGGGAGATAAGAGCAATGCAATGATATTTCACAGAATTTTCTCATACAAACATAACTTTTTTATTGATTAAATATAATAGATTCTAACAAAACAGAATAAAATGGCTTTCTAATGACAATAACTAAATACCTTCTGGAAAAGGTTATATACCCAAGTGCAAATGATATAGGCAGGCTCTGACAATTGACACTTTGCTTGGGGATTCACACCTTAGTACATAGAAAAACTAGACAAGAGAAGAAAGGGATGAAACAAATATTTAATTATAGTATTTTTATGTCATGGTTTATTTTGAGCTACCTTATTTCTGAAAACATACAGAGTGGCAAATTAATGTCTGCTGGATTTTTGAACATATGCAATATAAAGTGAACTAAAATAGCCTGACTATTTTAAATAATAATGAGTTGGCAACAGTCACTTTTAACAATGGAAACCAAATAAAAACATTCCATGAGCAATCTTTCATCAACAAATATCAGCTTAAGATATCTGAATGAATCTTTCCCCACAGGAATGACATTGCACTGAGACCCAGACTTCCAAGCTAATTATAATAATTGCTGTTCCTGACCTGATCCCTTTGTTTTCTTGAGTCTTAGTTTTCTATAGCCTATCATTATAAGCTTTATGTAGTGCTAGATGACTTCTAATTAATTTCTAGGCCTTTTTTATTCTCATTATGCTGGGTAAACTCAGAGTTAACTTTCATTCATGTACGCTAAAATTCACAGTCACCTCACTGTGCTGCCTCAGTGAATAGTGTGATACATAACACTCTTCAGTTCATCAGTTCATTTCTTTTGCTTATAAGATGGAAAGTGAGCTTGAATTATCATTCTTATTTTACGAGTTATTTGTGTCTCCAACCCACCTTTCCCCTCTGTCCCATACACACAGCGAAACTCAATTTTTTCTTCAGTCTGTAGTAATATTTTTAATTGCATGGGACATTGAAGAGTATCTTAAATGTCATGTCTGCCAATGTTCATTTACAATGAAGGCTTGTCTATATGGAAAAGCTATTGTGAAATAAGCTAGGATGTGAATTTAAAGAGCAATAGCTATTCAACACTAGCTGCCTGTGCAAACTCTCTTATTCTGCTCAAGAGGGAACTAAGTTGAACTACACAAAGGCGATTTTAATGTTCAATAAGAATGTCCACATGGGGGGAGGCTAGTGCAGAATAGCTATTCTGCAATACCTATTCTTTTTTATTTCCTCCTGTAAACAAGCCCTTATTTAGTAACTGCCAAACCTGTTGAATTAATCTGGGGTCTGTCTTCAGGCTACTGCTGTTCTGTCTATATTCCAATAATATGTAACCAATCAAATGCTCTTTCAGTAGTGCAGAGAAGTCTGCAAACTAGTGAACATGTAGATCAAACTATCATATCATACCAGTCATGTTACTTGTTTTGTTTCAGGAAGAAATATACCCTGACTGGCCAGCCTACTGTAATCTAGAATTCTTGAAATAAAGTAAGAGAGCATTATTTTAAGGCTATGGAAAAATGGATTTACTATTTTAACCTATTGTGGAAAATCAGTTGACATAAGCAGGTATCCTTTGAACAGATAATTGTTTAGAAACTGGGGTAAGCTTAAGCACAGAATTTTTCATTGAGTATTTATAGTCTGCTAAAAAAATCCTGAAGAATATACTAACAATTTTTCCACTGAAAATGCTTCTTTGATACGAGTTCTGTATAGTACAAGTAGGTTCCATTTCTAACTTGTTCTAAACATAGCATCTGTATGTATGATCCTTTCCTGGGCTTTATCTTTATTCATTTTTATTTTTTTTTTAAAAAAACACTCTCTTGAGCCTGGCTGTTTCTCAGATTTTTCCTTGTCCTTAGCTCCCTCTGCCCCAGAGAGAGGTTCCAACCCTTGTTATATTCTATTTGTAGTTAACATGACTCACTGGCAGCAGAAATAACTCCTCATATTTATATAGGTTTCTATCACCTGGCATTAAGATGACTTAGCCAATGAGCCCTAGAACCTGCCATCCTGTAACTTGTAGTATCAATTATTTTTATTTTGGTTAACAACCCCACTCCTGAAGTCCTTAATCAGTCACTAATCAACCAAAGCTCTTAATGGGAAACAAATATTTAGAGCAGCTAGTGGGGAAAGGCATAATGTAAGTTGTCTTTTTTACAACCTCTCTTCTTTTTGTTCCTCTCTGTGCAGTGACACCATCATAATTCTCTACATGTGGCATCACAAATGGTTCACAGGGAACTGACTAAAGTTACTAATACAGGATTGACCTTGCTGACTTGGAGCCTTAAATCCTGCTATAGCCAGCAACAGGGTCTAGGTAGGACAAGGTTTTCTCCTTAATGCATGGCAGGTATTAAAAGAGCAAAGCTATGCAGCCTCACAGCAAATTTCATTTTGGTTATTTAAAGAAGCCATTGCTTTCCTCTGCAATCCAGCCTACAGAGCCAAAGGCATTTTAATGAAGTGTATTTCCCTGACCCCCACAACAGCTGTAAACACATCACTGGTGTAGCAGCAGCAGCAGAAAATCATAAAACAACCAAACTGCTGAAAAGTGGCTCCCAAATGCATTGTAAATTGTAAAGAAAAAATCAACTGGGAGACAATATAGCAATGCACTTTTAATGCCAGCCATGCATTAATGATATAAGCATGTCTTCCCTAATAAATCTTGCTAGAAAATGTGTGGCTTCCTGAAGAGTTTAATTGGATGATCAAGATGGACTAATCATTGGTTTAATACATTCAAAGAAAGGGGCAGAAACAAGCAACTGCTCATAAGAGCTTTATTGAAATATACATTTTCACTGATGTAGTTACTTATTTTTAAAATGTTCCTACCCAATGCTTTGTGCACATGTACAAATCACAAATGCAAAGGTCCATATAATAAATCTTCTTACTAGCATGTATCCACAGCAACCTCTTCAAACTGGGACTCACCTGGGAGACATGTTTCACTCAGTGCTGTTATGCTTCTTTTATATTTGGCAAGTTTTCTTCTGGTGAGTGCTGTGCACCTTTCCAGGCCACTAGCATCACCAGAAACAGTGTGGACATCCCAGGATGCAAAGTTCATTGTTTTTTGTGTGTGATGTTGCCTTTTACTGCACAGTTGGATGACCAGCTGATTACAGCATACTAGCAAGTCAATAATGGAGTGAGCAATGTTTAGGGATCCTTTTCTCCCCTTCCCCAGATTGGGGAGAGAAGCACTGTTCCTAAAGAGGTTGCTCTGATGCATGAGAAGGATATAGATGCCAATGTTATTCTGCGTGAACCACAGAAGACCATCATTCTCACACCACCTTAATGCAGGTCTGTGACTAGAGACCCCCAACAGCAACCTCTGCCTGTTCCTGTCACCATTTGCCCACTGCTGCAGGGCTCTCAAAGAACAGAATGAGTGAAGAGATAGCAAGGAGTAAAGACTGTAGATCTGCACAAAGATTTGTTTAAAGGGGTACTGTGTTGTGCCTGACTAGTCACACTCCCTTGGCTTTATCAGCCATTTTGTCCACGGGTGCAGAAGGCCGTGATGAGCAGGCTGACAAACAAAGGTGCAGCACTTTACAAGGTGCAGGCAAAATAATTGACAAAATTGCATGCATAACCCTTTGAAGGCCCAAGTGATCAAGTAAAACATTGCCAAAGCTTGTAGACTGAAGCAGAAAGAGCTGCTCCACAAAACTCTGTGGAACATGACTGGCTAGCAGGCCAGACAGCCCTTTTGAATACAGACCTTCTCCTAGATCACCTGCTTACTGGGGCTAAGCAGTCTGGTTTACCCCAACAATGGACTCCTTTTTATTTGGCCCCTGTTCTGTGATGGCTGCCATACATGAACAGATGCATTTCAGCTATGTGCATATACACTGACTGACTTTCAGTGGTATTTTGCTTGCTCCCACATTGCTTGGGATATACAGGCGCAACAAGCAAATGGCAGTCCTGAAAGTGGGGGATGGGGACCAGACAACACAGCTTTTATAGAGCCAGGTACCACTCTGATATAATTGTCTTTCTGATGTTTCTTCTGGTGGGAAGTGTTCTGCATCCATCTATCGAACAGGATTGATAGATTTTCCTCTGAAGTGGACCTCAAACCCTAACAGGAGATGATGAGAGCACAAAAATCTCCAGTGTATTTCCTGTGACACTAAGTCAATGCCTGGAGTACATTTTGTGGCAGTGGGCATAGTATTATCATCATACAGAATGCAAAGTACCTACATACCTGCACTCTGACCAAGACCAGCTCTATTTTTTCTAGCTCGTGCAGCCAAGAGCAGTTTCCTCAGAAAAAGGGATGTAGAGGTGCTTCTCCACCCTTCTGGTAATGTGAAGTTGCACAGTGGAATTCCTTTTAGGGAAACCTGCCCAGAAGCAGCATGCTTTCAAATCACTTCTGGTACTCTGTATGCGTGTCTCACTAAGCCCAATACAAAGGAGGATGAAGATTTGTGACCAAGTAGTACATGAATGAAAACATTTGGGGAAAATAATTAGCATTCTTAAACAAGACCTGAATTTTGCTGGGAGTTATTTTTCTTTTTCTTATCTTTCCTTCTGTGGGAACTTTTCAGGATATCATTGAAGGAGGTTGTTATACAATCGATTGAATATTTGATAGTCTTATAGAGAAGTCATAATTTTTTTTCCTCAACACATGCAGTGCACTATCATCTTCGGTACTGTATGATAATAAAGATGATAATAAAACAGGGAAATTCAAAGCAAAAATATAATACCATGTGCCAGTAGATCTAACAATTCCTTCCAAACTTTAATCTTCTTAGGTTCTTGTAGTGAGTTATTAAGAACTGTGTGCAGACAGCTCATGCACTGCAAGAAGAGAAATACAACATCCATCTAACTTCACTTGCAAAGACTAAAGTCACACTCTAGCCCCCACATGATTTTACCAATTCAAGAATAACCATCTCAGTGGATCTGTGCAAAGATATTCAATAAAACAGTGAATAATGATTTTTAAGTAAGCTAGGTACCTGTGATAATGCTTCCTGTGTTCTTTTTAAAGCTTAGAAATAAGGTAATTACCTTAAGTGAGTAATCAGCATGAGAACTAGAGAATATATAGAGCCAAACTGTTTTATTAGCCAGCAGGTACTCAATTATCAGTGTGAAGGGAGAGAAATCACTTTTCACTCTATGTTGAATTCTGAAAAGGTCAGTAAGGTCCTGCTGATTCAAATCAAAACCTTCTCTTAACTGGCATGCCCATGTTTTTCAATAAAAGTACAATTTCTTGTTATTACTGCAGGAAGGCAACGAAGACAAGGATTGCAGAAATACCTGATTTAGTGGCAATTCATGATATTCGAAAAAAGAATATCATCTTCAGGCAATGGGCTGATCCTGCATGCTCTCTATATACAAAGCTCTCATGGAGTCAACAGTGTTAGCATTTCTGATGTTTAATTTGTAAACCTTATGTTACAGAATTAATACCCCATGAATGAGGACAGGTTACAAATTTTCAGGTATAGTTTCAGGTTGTCAGCAGACTCAGAGACAATGTTGCAGCAGTTTGTTTGGAATGTTCTAGTCACAACCCTAAGGGCTGGATTGCTTTATTACTTATTTATTTATTTATTTGGGTAAATGAATACCTAGGTTCTGGAGAATGGTTTTCTGGCAAGGTGAATTCTTTGTAAATTGCCTAACTGCTGAATTATGGAACACACAGGTCCCTCAATATAACAAATCAAATAGATTGCAGATCAAATTTTCCTCTCATTGGTATTGTACCAGTGTTAATGTCTTCAGTGGGGTTGCAATAATGTAATTAAGAGAAGAATTTGACCCTACTTATTCCACATATGTACCATTTAATCATAGAATCACAGAACTGTAGGGCTGGATGGGACCCTGAGAAGTTATCAAATCCAGCCTCTTGTGCTGAGGCAGGACCAAGGAAATTTAGACCATCCCTGACAGATGTTTGTCCAACCTGTTCTTAAAAACTGATCTTAATGAAATGAGTCAACTGCCTACATTAAGTAGATTATATAATTTTTGAAGGATGCTGTACATTTTTTAATTAAATATCTTTTGGGTGCTATTTGCCCTGGGGATTATCTTGGAGAGAATTAAAAAATGATAATCTGATTTAAAGTGAAAATACGGTAGAACCCCACTGAACCATATATCACTAATCCAAAAATTGGCAGTGTTTCCATACTTCTCAGCAAAGATTTAACAACAGATTGCTATAATCAAGACTATAGTCAGTCAGTATTTTTATTATATCTGTTGTAGTGTAGTTAGTACATTCTGAAAATCTAAATGATTAGTGTTGTACTTTACTTATTTGACAATTATAGTTTATTTTAAATGCTTTATTCTTCTCATTGCATTCTTTTAACTTGAACAGAGGCAACTGCTACATTTCCTCCATGGCTGGCATGTTCCTCTTCTGCGGGCAGGGGATATATATTCACTGCATAGAGTGGAGTCCCATTGCATGGGGGCTGTAGCAACGTGCCTAGAACTTAGAGGGAGGAGCACAGGTGGCCTGAGGGAAGAGTTTGGAGGAAGCACCAGGAAGTCAATCTGAGTGCACAGAGCTAGAATGCTAGCTGAAGCTGCAGCTCCTATATAAACTGTTATAAGAACATAAGAGCTGCCAGAATGGGTCAGATCATGGTCCCTTTTCCCCAAGATCCTGACTCTGACAGTGGCCCGTATCAGAGCTTCAGCAGGAGTGTACAGAACAGGATAATCATGGTGTGATTCACTTCTATCTTCCGCTCCCAGCTTCTGGTAGTCAGAGGGTTAGGGTTGCCCCACCCATGGAGTTGTGTCCATGACCTTCTTGGCTAATAGCCATTGATGGGCCTATCCTCCATGAACTTATTCAGTTCCTTTTTAAACAAGTTATATTTTTGGCTGTCGTGACATCTCATGGCAATGCATTCCACAGGTAAGTTGTGTGTTGTGGGAAAACCATATTTCCTCTTGTTTGTATTAAACCTGCTGCCATGTTGACTGTTTCCCAACAAATCATGTTTATCTATATATCTGATAATTTTGTTCTTTACTATAGTTTCCACAGGTTTGCCTGCTGAAGTTAGGTTCATCAGTCCATCAGGATCTCCACTCAAGCCCTTTTTAAAAATTGGCATCACATTAGCTACCTTTCAGGCATCTGATACAGAAGCTGATTTCAGGGATAGATTACACACCATGGTTAATAGTTCTCAAATTTCGTATTTGAGTCCCTTCAGTACTCTTGCGTGACTTTCATCTGGTTCTGGTGACTTATTACTGTTTAGTTTCAGTTTTTTCTAAAACACATTAGTTTAGGACAGTATGTCAGATATGGCTCCCCAAAAGAGTAGCTCTGTTGTGGATCTCTCCCCCACATGCTCTGCAGTGAAGACTGATGTAAAGAATTCATTTACCTTCATTGCAATGGCCTTTTCTTCCTTGAGTGCTCCTTTAACACTTTTTGTCATTAAGTGGCCCCTCTGCCTGTTTGGCAGGCTTCCTGCTTCTGATGTACTTTAAAAAATTGTAAGTTTTTGCTTCTTTAGCAAATTGTTTCTCAAATTCTTTCTTGACCTGCCTTATTATACTTTTATATTTTACTTGCCAAAGTTTGTGCTCCTTCCTCTTTTCCTCATTAGGATCTGACTTCCAGATTTTAAAACATGCCTTTTTTTTCCTCTAGTGGCCTCCATTACTCTGTGTTTAGCCATGGTGCCATTATTTTGGTTTTCCTACTGTCTATTTTGATTTGGGTATACATTTAGGTGGAGCCTCTATTATGATGATTTTAAATAATCTCCATACTGCTTGAAGGCATTATACTCTTGAAACTGTACTTTTTAGTGTCTGTCTAACTAGTATCCTCATTCCTGTATAGTTCTCCCTTTTAAAGTAAAAAAATATTATTTTTTTTCCCCCTGAAAGGATGCTAAATTTAATTATATTATAGTCATCATTACCAAATGGGAGCTAAGGCTCTGAGTTATGGAAGGCACGGAAAGTCTGAGATTCTGTGACTTTTCATGAACTCCATGACTTCTCCAGCAGCCTGTGTGGGAGCCATGTGAGCAACTCAGGCAACCCCTGGGCCAGTTGCACCAGCTGCTGCTGGGGCAGTCTCAGTCCCCCTCCCCACCTCTGGCAGCAGAAGTTTGGTGTGTGGGGGTTCAGGGCTGGGGACTGCAGTGAGGAGCAGTGCTTACCTGGCAAGGGGAACTCCATGGAAGGGCGACAGGAACTCCCCTTCCTCATTTCCTAGCGCTGTGTGTTGCCTCTGCCCACAGGCACCGCCCTGCATCTCCCATTGGCTACAGTTCCCAGCCAATAGGAGCGGCAGAACTGGGACTTGGGGCACAGCTGAGGCAGCGCATGGAGCTAGGAGCTGGAAGTTACTGCTTCCCAGGAGCTGGGTAGGGAACTTGCCTCAGCCCTGCCAGCCTCTGCCCCCAGTACCTATGATGCTCCTCCAGGCCATGCTCCCCCAGTACCACAGCACCCCTGCCCCGGGCCACCCCCACAGGCAGCCTCAGGAAACCCCTGGCCATGCCCCCCCCCCGACCCTCAGCAACCAAGCCATGTTCCCTCCAGCACACATGGAATCCCGTGGGCTGGCCTCCCCAGCACCTGAAGTGCCCCAAGGCTGCCCCACCCCCAAACTGCCCACCCCACAAGTCTTAGTTAGAGGTATGTAGTAAAAAGTCATGGGCAGGTCACAGGCCATGAATTTTTGTTTACTGCCCGTGACCTGTCCATGACTTTTACTAAAAATATCCATGACTAAAATGTAGTCTTAGCTATAGAATCATAGAAGATTAGGGTTGGAAGAGACCTCAGGAAGTCATCTAGATCAACCCTCTGCTCAAAGAAGAACCAACCCCAACTAAATCATATAATTACCTCTTAGACCAGATCCTCTCTGTGGTTGCTTTGATGTAAGGTTGCTTTATTGGGGGGGTTGCAGACAAGGCCATCATTCATGTTGCTGGCTGATTCAAAGAGTGGACTCCAAACTAGGACAGCTTTTGTTAAATAATGTAAGAGTCATCATGAAATGAAGCCTTTAAGAGTAAAGGAAACTAACAAGGAAATAATAGGAAGAATGTTGGCACTTCCTTCCCAGGAATATACATTATAATAGTTATTGTATATGTACTTTTAACTAGTTTGAATCTAAATATTTCATACAAATAGTTGTGGGATGAAGTTTCTGCACTGGAGTTGCTCTTTGGAACATAGGCTTCCTGTGTACATATGATGGATTCAGTAGTCAAAGTAGCTATTGTTTTAATGATTGGCAGAATTAGGACTTCCTTCCAGGCAAAAAGGAATATTGGATGAGTGGAGATGAGAATATGTGCAGCTGGAGAATGAAGCCTTGGATCACTATTTTCACCACAAACTGTGGGCTGGGTTTTGTTCCTCAAATTAATGTTTTTTAAAGAAACTTTATGCTTAGTTAAAGCTCTTTCTGGTAAAACTTAACACTTAGTGATTTGTCTGCTGGATAGATCTTAATAAATCTTAGCTGCTGACTTCAAAAAAAGACCAGAGCAAACTAAACAGAAAGCCACCAGCATTGACTCCTTAATGAGTTAAATGTTTACTTTCTGTTGTAAGTTTGAATTTTTTTTTTTTACTTCTCGTCAAAGCCACACCAAACTACCTGAACTTGAATAGATAGTATCTTCTGTAAAAGTAGAGTACTTCTGATATGTTTGAGGGAACTTGAACAAGGTGATTGGGAGATGGAAAGATTTAGAAAGTTGGATGATTTCACCTCATGAACAGTAGTGCTAAGTAGTCTTCTTGGCATGCAGACATCTTAAACTTTGTAATCAGGCTATATAAACTGCTGTGGAATGGTTTAAGATGGCTGCAGATGCTAAGGTATTTGGGGTTTAAGGTGTCCTCAGCCACCCAGATGCTTTGCTGAATCAGCATGATATACAATGTTTAACATGTCAACTAGCTTCAATAGCATGACAGATTTGGGGAGGCATGTAACTGAATGCTATATTTCAGTACTTTCCTGTGTTTGGGAAGTTTTGTAACTATGAGTCTAACTTTTTTTGCAGGGGAACAGATGTAAGACAATTGTATTTTTGTATCTATTTAGGGGATTTTTGTGCCCATCATTGAAGTATCCGAACACCTCCCATTTAATTAGATTGTCTTAGCAAGACCCTAGCAGACTTTAAAATTGCCATGTTCTAAGGATTTCTCCTTTAAATTATTGATACATACTTACAACCTGAACTCTATTTGAACTAAGAGTTTCTTTTCCTGGAATAATGCTTTTAGTTCTGTTTATAAAATCTCCTTTCAATACCATGGACAGCAGTGTGCTCCTGTATGACACACTTTCCCAGCTCTAAGAAAGGTTACTTGAATTCTGTCATGTGTATGATACAGATATTCAAGGTAGAATTCCTTCTGTGTGGCTTTATTTAATGCTGATTTGAAGACTATTATTTCAGGTCAGTACAATCATCTTCGGAGTGTCCAACTGTATAAAACTGAATGCTTGTACACTATCATAAAATATTGTGGGAATTGCATGTTTTTGTTTAATCCAGATTAGATAGTCTGTGTTTAATTTGTTTGATTTACATTCTGTGCATTTGTAATTGACGTGGTTTCAGGGAAGAAAACAAATGGTAATTAAATATAGGGTGAGATCCACACCTCCGCTCCAGCCCCTGTGCACCCCATATAAGGATCAAAGTGGCATAAAGGAGCCCTAAAAGTCTCATATCAGCCAGGGAAGATTCTGCTGCTCCGGGAACTATAGAAGTTAGCCATAAACCCTCTCTTTGGACTGCAATTTCTGTGCTGCATCTCTAAGAGGCAAATCGCAGAATCTCAACCATACTATATAGGGTCCATTCTTTTTAAGCAATGTAAATTTCCATTTGTAGCTGTCTTTCCCCACCACACTCCAAAGTAGTCCATACATATCACAGTGGGGCAAAATTCACTCCATTCCTTAGGTCATTTTCAAAGAAATTAATTACAGTACAGTATAACAAATTCCAGACATTGCCTTCTCCCCAGGCATGGTTGCTCCTTGTTTCCTCTCTAGAAATTGTTCAGATAGTAGATCATCTGTGTGCGGAGAGCACAGGCGCCGACTTTCTGATTTCCCCAGGGATGCTCGACCCCTGCTCCCCACAACCCCTAGCCCCACTCTACCCCTTTCTCCAAGGCTCCACCCCCACCCTGCCTCTTCCTGCCCCATTCTGCCCTCTCCCCCAACTGATCAGTGGTGAGTGGGAGGCGATGTGGGGAAGGAGCTGTACCCACCCATTGTTTTTTTTTTCCCATGTATCCATGTGTGCTCCAGCCCCAGAACATTCACGGAGTCAGCATCTATGGCCAAGAGGCATTCCCACCTCGCTTATATGCAAAGTAGAACTCATGAGGCCTCCTCCAGCTATGAGTCAGCAGGAATCCATGAGCAGTTCCGTACAATGTTCTGACATCTGCTAACATGCTGGGTCAGCACAACAACCTCGTCACCTTTTTACACAAGCAAACCGTTAAACTCAGTAGGCTACAGATAAAGTCTAAAAAATCTCCAAATTTTGCTAGTCAAAGCAAATTTCTCTACACATTTAAACAAACATTTGTGGTAAAAGTTTGTGTTATATACCCAGTTTAGCTAGTTCCCATCTATCTTTTCAGGGTATCCTTTGTTGTTAGCCAGATTATGCCTAATGCATGTGGTTAGTGATTTGGGGAAAAAAAGACAAAACCCCCCCACATGACCTGATCCTGCAAATACTCCACCTAAGAAACTCCCATTGATTTAGCAAGAATAAAATTGGGCCCACCCTTTGCATAACTCTTGAATTCTAATGAAAAAATGCAATACCTTTCTGGACGTCTTGCTACCTTTTCAGTGGTTTGAAATTTGGGTCAGATAACTTAACTGTGGTTTTCTAGATCTTAGCTGACTGCATGCATTAGAGTAGGGATTTATCTGATTTAACATTTCTCCATTTCAAGGACACATCTATGGAGACCAATTCAGAATATATGTATTACTCTTTGGTCAGCAGTGCAATACAACACGTTGGTGTTCTTCTGTTAGAATAGATGACCTTTGAAAGAAAATGATTATCAGAAGCAATACATACACACACACAATGGTTTTTGTGTTTTAATAAGTTAAAATACTCAGCTGAATGGATTGTCATATTAGGGAGCCGTTCTAGTAGCGATGGTTGTTCCCATGGTTTGGACAAAGTGTTTGTTGTTGAGTGGTGGTGTCAGGGAGTTGTTGCTTGGCCTCATTGACATAGTCATTATAGTTGAGGTCTACAGTGGTGCCCCTTTTGTCTGTTGATTTGCTCACTCTCTGGTGATTGGAGTTCAGAGACTGCCTGACTGTTGTCTTGGCAGTGGAGAGATTTTGGTGGAACAGTCATCAGGGAAGAACAGACTGCAGTGAATGTCAGACCGGCTGCCTTATCCCACACAGTCAAAGCCATGCTATATCTCGGGCAGGCAGGTATTCAGATTGACTTCTAATGCCTTGTTCATACACAGACATCCTCAGACAATCAATGCACCAATATTGTCATCTCTAGAATTTAACCTTCAGTGTTCCTCATTAAGCCCAGTTAAGCATATGAAGTACAGGGAGAATAGTGAGAAACTTGCAAAGCAGCCTGCCCTATGCTATTTAAATAAGGAGAGAGCAGAATGTGCGAACTTCAGAAAAATCTCATTAATCTCACATTTAAATAAGGGTGCTATTGCGTCATTCAAAATCACAGTGAGAAGGGCTGGAGTCAGAGGGGAACATTGAACAGGCAGGCTTTATAACAATATCAAGAAAATGACTCTTCTGAGCAAGTTTCAACTTGTGGATTTGATAAGAATAAGGCAATTTAGTTAGCCACTAATGATTATCAGAAAGTGTTTTATTCTGTCACCTGCAGCTGTGAATATCAATGATTGATGATTGTTACAGAATTTCAGAAGATTTAGAACAATCAACATTCTGTAGCATGCATACTTCCCAGAGATTGATATTAACTAAAACACACAGAAGAATAAATTCCTTCATCATATATTTTAATATTTTGCAGTAAGGGCTTGCATAGCCATGCCTCATTGACCATTAACACAAGGGAACAGAGAAGACTGATAATACTAATTACTGCATTGTAATACAAAGTCCACACCAATCTTGCCTTCCACATACAGAGTGGAATACACTACACTGAGTGAGTAGATATAATTGTAGCCTTTCTCAGCAGGGCAGAAAATCAACTATAACAATGGACACGATTTCACCCATATAAGTGTTACAGCCAAGGCTGGCACTGAAAAACTGACTGACTTACTTTGCCTAGTCTTTTCAGATACAAAATGTATAGGGTCCATTACTGTCGGGAAGAAACAGACGGAGACAGCTTGCGGAAGGAGGCGACCTGGGAGAGTCCCAGCTTGCCGCTTTTATTAAGTACAAACATACTACGAATCATACATGACAGTGATGAATAGACTTGTTTACTTCATTATAATAGGTGGTAAAAGACGAACCTCTATGGTTCCCTTGTGAACAACTAGAGGGATGAGCATGCCTGTAATTTTCCAATACTTTGGCTTACTACTAGACCTTGAGAGATAACAAGGGTTCAGAAGTTTACAGAGCGTTGTTGGCTAGCGCTCAAGGCCTTCACATTACAGGGAAGGAAGGATTTGGATTCCTACAGGTATGCTGATCTGACAAATGACTTAATGCTATTGTAGCCTTATTTTGTATAGGGTGCAATTTGCTTGCATAAAGCCCTATGCACCACCTAAGCTATAGATTAAGGATTTGAGTGGGCCCTGTGTGCTACACAAAATTTCACCTTAGAGGCAGGATAGCTCTTTGTTTAAATAACAAGCAAACAAAACTCTGGTGGAGTAATATCAAATTTAGGTATAAGGCTTAACAAAAGCAGAAGGGGTATATGCATTCATTGAGATTTACCAAATGTGCTGATTAAACAATCTCTCCACCTGTGTACAAAAACTCAGAATAATTAGAGACTGTTCCAATCAACAGCCAATCCCACAATCAGCCAAGCACACTCAACTCCACGACTGGGACCCTACTGAAATCAGTGGAGGTTTTATCATAGACTTACTGACAGCAGGATCACAGTCATTTGTCAGGATAGGGTGGCTAATTCCTTCCCAGATAGTCTCATTATATAGTTAATACAATTTCAACTGCAGTTGAAAGACACGGGAATAAATCAGAAAGTCTTATATTTTAGATACAGCAAAGTAACTGACTGATCTACCTGATCAACTGTCTTGCTGAAATATCAGTCCCTCTAGATTGGTGGAATCAAGTATATCAGAAAACAATTTCCAGGTGAAACTGATCCAGTTAATTAGATAATAGACCTTTCCAATATGCTTGGTTCAGAAAACTCAAGCTTGCTAGAGCATTAAATGGAAAGTTTATCTAATATAGCAGTAGAACTCCAGAGAATATAAATGGAAGGTTCTACACATTTATTTTACACTAAAGGAAAATCCTCATGTTATAAATTTTACTCTGACAGTTCTAGTTACACTGATTAGGTCCCTATAGATAGTGTCTTCACAGCTCAACCTGTTTGTTCGTGGAGTTTATTCCAGAAGATGTTCATTAAAGTATTGAAAAAGGAAGAGTTTAATTTTGCGAAGATTATAAAATCAGCAGAAAATAATTTCTGCATATAAATTTAGATCTATGCCACAGATCTTTGGCATTTGGATGTATTTATGAATTTAAGTAACAAACAGTAGACTTGAGCATCTGTAATAGCAGGTACTAAAAAGGGTGGATCTTGAAATGTGCGTGTCTGCCACATCGAAAAGAAGAGTCCCCAAAATGGATGTGCTGCCACTGAAAAGCAGATGGAAATAGAAACAAAACACTTATTGACAAGAGTTTAGTGAGGGTACTGTGTGATTGAGCTAAATAATATCTAGAACCTTTTATTTTTCATCTGTAAACCTGAAAGCATTTTACAAAGGAGGATTAGTAGTATCATTATCCTCATTTTGTAGATGGGGGCAGAGAGAGTTAGTCTTTTGCTCCTGTGGAATACATCTGAGTCCTCCTGGTTTTCAGTCCAGTGCTCTTTCTGCTACTTGGAGCTGCCTCCCAAAATGTTTGGCTGCAGTAATTAATTTATTTCAATGTTTATGGGCTTTATTCATTTTGGTTTCAGGAATACAGGCCTTGCAAACCATGAATCACCTCACAACTTTCATTTTATACCTAAGGATTCCGCTGATTGTCCAGTTTTTGTCACCTACGTTGTACAGTGTTTGCAGTAAAAACATTGCATGTGGATAGGGAAAGTTTTCCTGAATAGGTACTATATTTTGCATAATTCAAAAACCAAAAATTCTAAGTTGTCATCCTGTATGTCAATTCTTCATACTTTTCTATGAGGGCAGTTGAAATTCCTGTATAGACAGCCCTCTTAAGGGCTGCATCTTTCCTGCATATATAAAACATTATGCTTCCATGTGGTAAGCATGACAGAATTATTGTTTAAAATCTGAGTTTTTTAAACATGTAACCTCAGAAAAGAACTTCAAGCACTCAAGTCTGAGGCTCCATACAGGCCTAATAATTACTGCCCCAAAATACAAAAATTTCAGTGAATGTACAGCTGTATTGCAGCCTTCTGTGGAAGGGAAAAAGAGGAAGGAAAAGGTAAATAACCCACTCTCAGGTGCTACTCACTTCAGCTGGAGTTGTGGGTGTCTAAAGTTAGGCCATAGGTGTCTAAAGTTGAGCCTTCTAAAAATGAGGCCAAAATGTCATTTTGAAAATTTGATCCCAGGAATTGCAAGCTGGTCACCAAGACTGCGGTATCCACACTTAGTGGACACATTTGAAAGTCTGAGCCTGCTCCTGTTATATTTGAAGGCCCTATTCAGAAAAGCACTTAAGTACATACATATGTACCAGTGAAGACAATGGGACTTCAGCACATTCTTCAAGTTTAGCACATACTTATTGCTGAATCCAGGGCTAAGGGCCAAAATTCTATCCTTGGATCCCAGCACAACAACTCCGATTGGCATGTGGCGAACTTGCATAGAAAGAATTTAGCCCAAAGGAATATTCATGTCACAGAAATATGTTTTCTCTTCATTTAAACTTTGAAGCTTTCCATGTTTCTTCAGACTTCATATAATACAGACATTGGTATGATATATCAAAAGTACTTGTAAGCTTCTTTGAGGTCCCTCCTCCCGCACCTCTGCTAGATCTGCTAAGGTGATCAAAGTCTTATCTGACTTAATGAAACAAAACCTTCAATGAAGCTAAGATCCAGATAGTTTAGGACACCATTATACTTGAAAGACTGGACCAAGCAGCTTGAAAAAGTTGATAAACGTGCATTTTAGTGGCATGTTGCAAATGGCAAAGTGTCGATTCCCCACTGTGTCTTTCTAGGTGTTTAATAATAGTATTAATAGTAGTATTCATCATAATGATGATGTGTCCCACTTCTTAATGTAAAGAATATTACTAACGTAACAAATTCATGTACAAATTATACATAGGTGCCAGTTCAGCCATAACTGAGAAGCTAACACTTCTGGAGTGAGCCCTGGGAGCTTTTTAACAGCACATACCAAAACTGTCCATTTCTCAGTGTCTACAGATTCTGAACTGCTGACATTCACTTCAGTTCTGTGTAAATTTCAGCCGAAGTTTCATCTCTCCCTAGCTTGGCTGTTCTTGCAGTTTCCCCAGAAAAGTATCTCTGTCCTAGTCACTACTAGCTCAAAATGTTACCCCCACCATCCATTTTGTAGCCTCGTTGAAGCCAATTAGACCCCACCTGCCTGCATGACTCATCAGTGTTACTCAGAATCTCAGCATAGGGTTTGAGTGCTGGGTCTGTGGTGACTCAGCAAAAGAGCTCTGCATTTTTCTATACAAGGTCTTAGCATTTGACACCTACTACATTCCAACAGTTGAATATTTCAATTTTAATACATCAAATGTGACTCTCCTAAGGGTAGATACCCAAGATATATCCAGGGATACATGAACAGGCTTTCCTAAAAAAAAGTTTAGGATTTTTTTTCTTAAATAGCAACAGGGGTGGTGGTGGATTTTTTGTGTGTGTGGTGGTTATTTTTTTGTTAATCAAAGGGAAAGAACACATGATTACAGGGGAGCAGAGGGCTGTCTCTTCACATTATCACCCTGAATAACTTGATTAACTGGAGAAGCACCTGACTCAAAATGCTTTCTCCAACTGGTAGGTGGATTGAATTTCACGCCCAGAATCTTCCTAAATGCACTACGATACTGTTAACTGAGGCACTAGCCTTTGTTAACCCAGTAGCCAAAGATTTCTGATCCTGGAGTTGGAGAAAGCATTATTCTCAGATATTTCAACTTTCCTTGGTAGCTCTAGGCTACACTGACCTCTATTATGCACTACTCTGTACTGAGAGTAGTGTGAAGCTTCAGTGCCAAATGGGGAGCTCTGGAAGCGATTGTGCCTTGAGCCCCGTTACTTACGGGGGTAGTGGGCTAACAGCAATTCCCCTTATGAGGGTGCAGCATGTATTCCTCTTTGGTTTGGAGTACTCAGTGCCACTTGGGGTAGGAGCAGCAAGCAGTCCTTGTGCTCAAGAAATCATAAAAACTGTAAGAATCTGTCTCTCTTGCCAGGGGTCACTTCTCGTGCCCTTCTTATATATTTGTGCACAGCTGGATCTGGCCCAACATGACCTCTTTAACTAAATTTCCTGAAACTGCATTAAGACTGCTCATCCTGGTTCAGACTATTACTTGGTCTTCATTAATAGTTTATAGCTTGTTTAAAAAGAGTTAAATTCATGCCTTATTGGTGCCAAGGAAATGTCCATTCCTCAAAGCTCCAAAAATAAGTAATGTCAATGTCTCTGGCGAGATCTCCACCAATTCACCATCTTCCTCAATAGACTCCCTTACGGAGCTTAACCAACATGCAGAGAAAAGGACAAATAGCAGCAAGATACCGGATCTCGCTCAGTTTTGACTTTGTATACCAGTCAAGTGGCTTCTGCCAGTAGAGCTTCTCAGGAGCCCTTCTCTTCTTAGATGGCATAATTACCAACCACCAAATAACGGAGCTCACTACTAATAGAGAACATCGGTGCTGGGAGGCTACAATTCCTTTCCATAACATATCCGAGCACTAGAGCAAACTGTCATCAGAAGCATTGAAGCAGCATCCTTGCCACTAATTAAATCCAGAATTTTTAGTTGCAGATTATGCCTGTGAACAGGAAAGCAGGCCTCATCCTGACTGAAAATTTAGGCTTCAGTCCTATAAACACTTAAATGTATGCATAACTCAGTGTGCTGGTGGGGGCTACTCATGTATGTAAAATGAAAAAGATGCTTAAGAGTTTGAAGGATGGAGTCCTATCTTAGAGTTATTTATATCCTAGTCTATACATGGCATGGGGCTACTTCTCTTCCTTATGATTTGTTAGGCCCCAAGCCTGCAACTCTTGCCATTGTGAGTAATCCTTAATCCCACAAATCACCCTATTGTTGATTACATGTGAGAGAAGGATTACTCATGGGGTAAGGGTGGCAGGTTTGAGCCCTTAGTTGGTTTTTGTTTATTTTATTTGGTGCAATATGCGGGTCAATTCCTGAAATCTTTAATCAGCCTTTATTCAGGGAATTCTCTCACTGAAGTAAATGGAACTCCACTACAGATGAGCAGAATCAGAATTTTCTTTATAATAACCTAATAAGGTCTGGTATAATGGATCAAATTCTGTTCTTGGTTATTGCAGTAGAGTAGCTCTGTTAATGTGAATGGAGTTACTCTGAATGTTCACACAGGAATGAGAGATCTGACTATGGCTCTGTAAAATGGTGGCTCGCTTGCCCCTTAAGGGCTGGAAGACAGGCTTGCTAGCTAACCCTGGTTATAGAGTGAGCCACACCTGGGAGACATCAGGCCTATAAAGAGCATCACCAGGGTGCAATGAAGGAGTGGAAGTTCAGGGAGCTACGACAGAGAGCTCTCTAGGTAGTCAGGGAAGTCCAAGAGAGACCTGTCCAAGCAAAGGCAGGATTGTAGAGTTCTCAAGGTAGGGGGAGCCTGGAAAAAAGAAGAAAGACTTTGGGCATGGAAATATAAATGGACTTTGTTTTGGGGTTTAGAGCTTTATGTACAGTTTATTTTTTATTGGTAAACCCAGTCCCCATGCAGAGGTATTTTGTCACCAAGAGAGAGCTGAAGTGAAGTTTATTTGAACAGTCTAAGAAGGGGAAGCTAAGGCAGGCTGCCTGCAGTGTGATCCAAGGCCAATAGTGGGTCTATGGGAGGCAGCTGCCATGGTTACAGGCCCATATACTGTATCTGAGAATTAATATAGTTTAAACAAAATTGTGTGTGTTGAGGGGAAGGGAATTCCCTTACTGCATTTCTGTGATTAGGCTCCCGTCTATGGTAGGTGCAATATCACCTAGTGATATCACCTGTGGCTCCAGATAGCTGTCGCAAGACTGGACATGAAAGGACCTTCTCTAAGATGTGCAGAGTGGCAGTGGAAGTAGTGGATGCCACAAGAATAGATATTTATATAGAAGGACGAGAGCACCTGTGAAGTGGATTCACGGCACTAGGAGAGCAGAGTTGCAGCGGAAGCGGTGGGTGAATGATGGTTAGCAGTTGTACTGCACAATCTGCTGAAAGCAGTATGGTGTCTGCACAGAAAAAAAGGCGTGTAACGATTGTCTGCCATCGCTTTCACAGAGGGCGAGGCGACTGACTAGATGCAACCAGGAAAACCCGTGAGAATGTTTTTGCCCGATCCTGCACACAGAGACTGCAGGAACTGTGGGATAGCTACCCACAGTGCACCACTCCGAGGATCGATGCTAGCCTTAGTACTGTGAATGCACTCCACTGACTTTAGCGTTTAGTGGGGACACACACAATCGAATGTATACAATAGTTCAAAAAAATCGACTTCTTTAAATTTGACCTAATTTCATAGTGTAGACATACCCTTAGATATTAGTACTGCAAGCTGTAAACCAATTAGTAATACACAGTGCCGTAGTTTAAGAAGAAAACAAAATGTTTTCCCTTGTGTAATATGGGAAGGCATTTTATTAATAATCATAATGGAGCTCTAAATCAGCAAAGCTTTATGAAGAGATATTCCCATGTTGTCTGTGATCTCTATTCCACAGGAAAAATACTCTGAGTTACTTCTGAAGCTACATAGGAAGTAATGTCTGAGGAGCACAGTAAGGTACTCTACTACTTGGTAAGTGTGGGGTGCTCAGACAGAAGCAATAACCAGTAAAAGAGGGCTGGCAAGGAGCGCTGTCGGATCTCACTGTGTCATACTGTCAGGGACAGTTGTGACCCAGCTGTGCAGCAGAGCCTGAGGAAGATGGAGATATGAGATTAGTCTGATTGCATGCCAGATTCTGCTTATCTTTTTCATTTGCATAGGGACGGCACAGCTGGTTTAAGCTGACTATAAAGCATCTTTGGCAAGAGCGATTTGGACAGTTTAATGATCTTATGTTTAAATGCGATTTACGTCTGGTTCTAATTTTATTCCTTTTTAAAGCAAACGAATGTATGCAAAATGACTTAGAGGAATTTATTTTTCTGAATATACCCTTGAGCAATAGATACCTATTTAGCTTTTATCTTCTTGAATGCTTCCCTGGATACAGCTATTTTGAGATCTTTAAAAAGAACACATGGAAACAAAACAAAACAACTTCCACTGGTATTTTTGAGTTTAACTTTGATCAGTGTTGCTACTAATACTTTTAAAGCTGGATTGGCACTTTGCAATCTGCCCCAATAATATAGATAGAAAAGATAAGAACCATACAATGGTACTGTCTATTAGCCAGGATGGGTAAGAAATGGTGTTCCCAGCCTCTGTTTGTCAGATGAGAGTGATGGATGGAAGAGAGAGAACACTTGATCGTTACCTGTTAGGTTCACTCACTCAGGGCACCTGGCATTGGCCACTGTTGGTAGACAGGATACTGGGCTAGATGGACCTTTGGTCTGACCCAGTATGGCCATTCTTATGTACAGTAACAAAAGTGCTAACAATATATTGGTAAAGCACCAATTCTGCAATCTTACTCATGTTTAGTACTGCTTACTCATGCAAATAACTGATTGGTACTAATGGAGGTACTCACATAAGTAAGCACTACTCAGTGAGTGATTTGACTAAGAATTGAAGAATGAGGTCCAAATAAAGTGTTTTTAAGCACCCACAGTAAATTGAATATTTGTGGGTCCTCAATATTTACTATCTCAGCCTTAGATTTAATTATCTAGTGATTATTTACAAATGTCTGCATCTGATGTGGTTTCTGGTAAATGAATATCACTCAACATGAAAGCTGAAATCAAGGAACGAGGAACAGAAAAATAAATAAATCAGCCATACATGTTTAAAGATCAATTCTGGTCTGATGCTGACCTCTAAAGAAAGGTGCTTTCTTTCCAGTTTCTCTATATTCCTGCAGAATTCATTGTTCTGCAGTTATATTTTGTCATGGAAACAGACCCTTCCTTTCTGCTCCTTATTGGAACCAATGTTGTTTGGTTGGTTCAGTTGCAATGCATTTCCAGTTTTTAACCTGTGGATTATAATTAGAAGTATGTTGCTGGGATTGGAAAAAGGCTAAAACTGAAGAACATTTAATGCAATGATTGACAAAAATGGAGATTGCACTTTCAAGGAGAGATAGCAAATTAGGTGATGGTTGCATCTTTAGCAGATAGACATGGTGCCTTTTAAATGATATTTTCTTGCAACCAGATACCACGAAAATTATAAAATAAAGATTTTTCAGAGTGTAGTCAGGGGAGCATAATATACATTGCTGCTTTGTGTGGTAAATCCACTACTGCTTTTGCTCACACATCTATACTAATGGATTTTTCAAGATAGATTTGTGAGTTGTCATATCTAAGATTGTAGTATGGCCCCAATCAATATTATTGTAAAGCATTTCCATGTTGCAGCATGAAGGCTGCAAAGGTAGTGAATGTGTCAGTGCTTAGAGGCTATCTGATACGGACATTCACTCTTTTGCGTAGGGCAACAAAATCCTGAGAATCAACCCTTATGTGTTATAATGTAATCAAATGAGTTCCATCAAAGTCTTGATATAGCTATTATTGGTTAGCACCAACAATGTGCTTGATGTGACAAAGAGTCCAGTGGCACCTTAAAGACTAACTAAAATTTTGGAGCATAAGCTTTCGTGGGTTAATACCCACTTCGTCGGATGCACATGCATCTGTGGGTGGTATTAACCCACGAAAGCTTATGCTCTAAAATTTTAGTGAGTCTTTAAGGTGCCACAGGACTCTTTGTCATTTCTGCAATTCCAGACTAACATCGCTACCCCTCTGATTCTTGACAATGTGCTTGATATTATTCGAGACATAAAAGACAGACAACCCCTACTTTGAAGCATTTATAATCCAGACAAGATATAGTAGACAGGAAGCAAATCAAAGCCAATAGGGAATACCAACACAGGTTTTATTGTTAGTTGATTGTCATATTGTCGACTCACCTCTTGTGGGCAATGCAGAAGTGAATCCTTAAATTGATCTTGAATTTGGGAGAGGGTCATGGTTTGACGGACAAGAAGTGGCAAGACGTTCCATGCTTAGCAGGAAGCATGGAAAAAGACACAGATATGCTTATGGCATAAATAGATGAATAGAACATCAAAAGCTGCTACCATTGGTGGAGCACATGTGGCGATGCTGTAACATTGAGAAATGAGGTCTAAAGTGTAGGCTGTGGACACAGTTCAACTGCTTTGTGACAGGTAAAATTGTGCAAATGGTATGTAGATAAAGAAACCAATTAATTTAGGCCAGATACAGTCATCCCTTGAAGGGATAAGCAACTGGTTTGACAGGACATGCATTCATTTCTTGACAAATTGAAAGGAATTCTACTCAATGAACAGCTACAAAAATAGGCTGCAGTAATTGAGTTATGATGGAAGATTAAAAGACTTTAATATGAAAAGATATGTATGTCTCAGCTAAGTGATGACTAAAAGTTGTAAAGGTGTGATCAAAGTCTACTAATGTTTAAAGGGCATAAACTCCCAGATGAAAAAGGAATTATTTAGTATGATAAATGCCAACAATGAGGGGTAGTGGGTTAAAATTAATAAAGGGAAAATTTAATGAGTGTCAGAAGAAACTTCCTGACAATAAAATACATTAGCCTGTGGAATTGCCCAAGGAAAATGGTGGAAACCCATTTCTTGGAGACTTTTTTAAAATATTCTAGATAAAACAATAGAAAATATACTGAAGGAAACAATCATTCATTGACAAAGTGATGGAATGGATGATATGATGCGTCTCTTTCATCTCTTGTTTGATTAATTACATTATTCAATTATTGTTTTGGCTGATTCGACTCCCATTGATTTAGTGACAGGCTTTCCATTGACTTGAAAGGGAGTTTGATTGGATCCAGGATGTAATAGAAAAATTCATTTGTTTACATAAAGGCGGGGAAGTTTCAGAGATGAGTGTAAAGGGGGTCTAAAGCAAGTCTTAAGCTAGATGTAAAATACACATTCATCTTCCCACCACACTTAAACTACTTCTAAACTCTCTAAGAGTTGAACTCAGTATATCCACTTACTAATATGTCACTGTATATGTCATCCCTACATTTGGCCTGCAGTCTAGTTGAGCATAAGAGTCTAAAGCAGTGATTCTCAAACTTTTGTACTAGTGACCCCTTTCTCTGAGTGCGACTCATTTTTTTAATATATTTAACACCATTATAAATGCCAGAGGCAAAGCGGGGTTTGGAGTGGAGGTTGACAGCTCATGACCCCCCATGTAATAACCTCGCAACCCCTGGTCAGGTCCCAACCCCCGGTTTGAGAACCTCTGGTCTAAAGGAATCTAAGTTTGTGTAATTTACAGCATAGCAAGAAAATGTAGCTTGCTAAACTCATCTTCCAACTCCTCATTATGTAAATAGTGGCAGTTACACCACCAGCAAATGAGTGCGAGTTGATTTTAAAGGAGAAATTGTATAAGGGTGTTACATATTATTTTAATTCGACTTGGGATATGTCAAATATGAATGAAGATACTTCACACTTCTTCTTTGCTGATCAAATACAATACAACTATTGCTTAGTTGTAATAGTAGTAGTAGTTACATAACCCCAAAGAGCCACAGAATGAATAACAATATTTGGAACCGTAAATGCCACACTTTTTGTTAGCCCATGTAATAATAACAAGATAATGGTACTCTTCACGTGAGTTCGAATTTACATGATCAGTTCCTAGGCCTGAACTGTGCATGCAAACACAGCTATGGTAATTGCCCATCAAAAGTACACTTTTGGGATCCTGTTGTTTGTCTATGGACTTCAAGCCTCCAGTTTTGGAAATCTGACCCTGAGTTAAATTTAGGTGAAAGTCCACTAAAGAAATAGAACCATCTTAGTGGTTAATTGTTGTATTATATTCATAACTGTCTGAGGAAAAACTTGTGTGGGACTGAAATTTTCCATTGATTGTCTCAGCCCAAAGAAGTTTGAAAAGTTCCCCCAAAACCCTTCACTTGACTTGACCTTGTTCTTCCTTGTTTTATTTTCTCCCTGTAAAGTAAGTTATTCAGACTGAAAGTATATGGTTAATCTTTGTGTGTGGCTAAAGCAAATGTTCTAAAATGGCTAAGGTTTTTGTGATGTGTCTTCTTGTAAGTGAAACTGAAATAAAAAGTGATATCCTTCAGAGAAGAGAGCACTCTTTCTCCATGCTGCACAGTTAGATTGGAGTCAGACCAAAATGCAGATGCTTTATTTGGTTACCTTAATAGCTTAATAGGTTTTAGGGATTGTTACTCTCACAAGCTCTTTTGAGCTTATAAAATCCTAATGTATTTGCTCATAGAAACCATTCCCAGAAATTCTTACTCCTCTGAGTAATCTTTAAACGAGAAGTCCCAGTGGAACTTTAAGGCTTGTAGGATTGCATTCTACATTTACAAACATGTTGCAGAGAAAATTAAAGGACAGGAAACCCTAATAGTTTTTCAGTTCAATTCTGAAGACTAACAATCATTTTCAATTTCTCTTGGCACATATCCAAAAATATTTAAAGGTCTTTTTCACATTAAAATTGCAGTTGAACAAAGATCAAATAGCTTGTATCTGTTTGCTATTGTATTGGGGTTTTTTATTTCTTTAAACACGTGTTTATTGCAAACAGATGACAATGGGGGGAAAAGAAGTTTCTTATCCTACAGCATCATGATACTATTCTTCTCTTTTTTGCCCATCATTAAGAACTATTATTTATTTTTAGACTTGTGGGTCTGTCTTTATGCCCTGCTGATCCAAGTTGTATGGACCCCTTAGGGGTAGTTATGTAGCCAGACATGGCTGAAACATAAGGCCTTGCGGCCATGCCCTCTCCCTTCCTGTCTCCTCGTTGGGATAATGGGAAGAACTGATGTAAAGCTGGTTGTGCCAAATTTACACCACCTTTGGAACTGAAACTTTTTTAGTCCCATTGTGTGCTAGAGAGACACAAAGGCCAGAGAGGAGGCCAGTATGGGCCCTTTGTGTAGCTTTGCTGAAGTATGAGAACAATAAAATGGTAGCTGTGCCCTGTAAAATCTTTAGAACCATAGCAAAGATCATTTATGACTTCTAGTAACTGATAGAGCTTGATCCTTGCTGGGAAATAAGAAGATCTAAAGAGAGCTCAAATTGAAAGCATGCTCCAAGAAAGGACAGTTCATCTTCTGGTTCTCCAGAGCCTAATAAAAACAGAAAGTCTAATTCATAAATTAATTAAAAAAAGAAAAAACCTGAACAAACCAAAAAACCAAAAACCAAACCCCAAAAGAACAAACAGTCCTCTTCCTGGAGACTCTTTATCTGAGGATGTCAATCTGAAAATCAGGCACTCAGGAATCTGACCCCAAAACCTGAATCATACTTTTCTGTAGGCAGGCCGTTCATCCAGTTTTAAGCTGGCCAATCCTGTTTTTGTGTGGCTTGTCTTCTGTCCAGTACTGTTATCAAAATGGACCTAGTTTTGTCTGGTATCGTGCATGGACAATGCCATTTTGAAGAGCACATTACTCCTTCCCCACAGCCGTGACAGGCATGTGAGGTCATGCTGGTGGGTATAGAGTGCTCTTTAAAATTGTGTCCTCTGTGCAGCATAACCTCACACGAACTGTGTGGGTGGGATGATGCAGTGGGGGTGGGGTCTCACAGGTGGGAGGTACTCGAATGTCCAGTATGCTGGAGATGTGTCAGTGGCCATTCTACTTTTCTGGCCAGGATACATTGAAATAATCATCATCAAATGAATGATTAAAACCCTGGAATTACAACCAGTTTAGGAAGAGTTTAAAAAGTCACTGGGAAAGTTTTTCTCTCTGAACCTACATTCAAGAATGAGTCACCTATGAACAAAAATAGAGGTACCGTTAAGAAGAATTTATGAAGCAGCAGCTATGCAGACAACAGTACCCTCCACCTGTTTTTTAGGAGCATTTGAACTTGGTGCAGTGACTGGTAAAAAGTCACGATGACATCCAGGGAAAGAGAAATTTATTGAAGAGTGACCTTCTTCCTGGAGAAAATTATTAAATAAATCAGACAGAAACAGAAAATGGTTTACCTCCCCTCACTCTCTGCTTACAGCAGTGTTCAACTTGAGGCCCTCAATGCACTAAATTGTGGCTCTTGAAAGTGACTCTTAAGAAGAAATGTGTTTAATTATTAACTGAAAGCATGATCTCTCTGCCACATTTGCAGTTTTTAAATTGAAGTCTTTTGAATCAGCACAATCCCTACAGGGAGGATGGAGAAGGTGTTGCCGCTACATTTGTCTCCCTGCAGCCACTTGAGCAGCTATGACATGTACTGGGAACACTGTCAGCAGCTGCTGTCCCGTCCTTGCCACAGCTCCCTTGTTAGCTGGCTGTTTCATGGCAGGGACAGGAATAATGTGTATCTCTAGATGCTCCATTGTTTCTTTCCCTGTTGGGCTGTAGGACCACCAGGGAAAAACAGGATAGGAGCTCAACTAGCTCTTCTGGCTCCTAGGGAAACACCTTTCAAAGAATTGCTACTATCCAGCAATTAGGACTCAGCAGCCCAGCAGAGGGAGGGAAATGAGAAGCTGAGAATACGCAATCACTTTCAGCTCCCAGATTCTCCGCTCCACACCGGAGGCTGCTAGAGCAGCACGGGTACTGCTCTAATTTTCACCAACTGGCTATGGTTCCCAAGGGTCCACGTATGAGCTCGGGATAGCCAGAACATAGTTCTCTTCAACTACTGTCCACTCTGCTCACATGATCCCAACACCAAAGGCTGCAGGGAAGGAAGACACACAAACCAGCCTATGCCAGCTCTATGTTTTTTGAGGATCATTCCCATTCCAAGATAATCCTTGAAATAGGAATTGTGGGCAGCATCAGCACAGAATATCTGGCCCTCAGGTTGGAAAGATTGGATAAAACTGGTCTGCAATCATTCCTTATTGACCCTGTAATGAAGCCATAAAGCAGAATTTATAATGACAGCCACTTCTATGACAACAGACTGTGATGTCACACATATGGTATTATGACTTTGCTGCATGATCAAGCAGAAGCAATAATTAATAAATAACTGAAAATCATAGCCACTAAACAAACCAAAGTTAAAAAAAATCTAAGACTTGCTTAATTTCAGCATTGCTTCAAATTACTTCAGTTGCCTGCTAATCCTCTTTCCTTATTTTTACATCTATTTAGATTGTAAACTTTTCCAGGCAGGGAGCTTGTTTTTTTTATCTGTTTTCAAAGCACCAAACATATTAGTTGTTAGTGTTACTAAGTGGTGCTGGTGCTGCAGTGTTGTTAATGCGGCTAGTGCTCCTGTTCTTGGAGCTTCGGTGTTACCTCCACTAGCAAAAAGTGCAGCTTGCTGATTCAGCAGGCCTTTGTTACTCATAAAGAAAGACCACAAGCTCAGATTGGTAGTGAAGGCACTCACCCAGGTTTGTTGTCAGTACAGCAGAGTACTAGCACCCCATCCAACAGGTCACAGGGGCATTAACACGTGTCTGCCCATGACAAGGTAAAGGCTCTATCAGCATAACAGGATGCTGTCCCTAGACTGGTATGAAGTTGCCCTCCTAAGATCTCATCATTTATACTTTGATACAAACAAGTTAGTATTACATTCCAGCTGTTATTAATTACTACCTTCTACCTTACATCTGCAAATGTGAAGAAAACATCCTTATCCTGTCATTCCATTCTCATCTTATGAGAAGTCTGTCCCTCTCTTAGGAATTTGTTTCCATAGTTTCTTGAGAGTGCTGTGTATACCTGTACCATCCTCTTAGGTCAGGAATGTGTTTATTTGGTTAGTTAATACCTAATGCTATTATTCTAACAAAGCCTAGTTTGGTTCACTTCTAGCCATGCATACATCCCCAGCAAGACCTGTTGTATTATTGATGCTATAACATTCATAATGGTGATGAGACTTTGTACTATGTGGGAGTATTTCTTCATACCAATATATGTGAAATAATAGTAAAGGAATGACAGAAAATAGCTGATTAAAAATTATTTTTGGATTGGTGTTCTCAATTTTCATGTTTGCTCCAGTGAAAAGTACTCCTGTAAGTCAACACTGATAAGTCTTTATGCAGACACAATTTGTGAGAAAGAAAGGTTACTTGTATTGCTGGCAATCAGGAGAGACTAGCCCCATATAAATCGAGCTATGCTCGATTTTAAAACAATTCTATATAAAGATGTGAATCCAGACTACAAGAGGTAAAAACTTGGAAGTTCTGAAATTCCTACAAGGATATTTTTTGTTAGACCCTCAAAAGGTGGTGGCTGTTGAGTGTGATATAAGTATAAAAAGTTGAACATCTGTCATCGTTAAACATAAGAACATAAGACCAGCCATACTGGGTCAGACCAAAGGTCCATCTAGCCCAGTATCCTGTCTACCGGCAGTGGCCAATGTCAGGTGCCCCGGAGTGAGTGAACCTAACAAGTAATGATCATGTGATCTCTCTCCTGCCATCCATCACCATCCATCCATCAACAGAGAGTAGGGACACCATTCCTTACCCACCCTGGCTAATAGCCATTAATGGACTTAGCCTCCATGAATTTATCCAGTTCTCTTTTAAACCCTTTTATAGTCCTAGCCTTCACAACCTCCCAAGGAAAGAAGTTCCACAGATGGACTGTGGGCTGTGTGAAGAAGAACTTCCTTTTATTTGTTTTAAACCTGCTGCCATTTTATTTCATTTGATGACCCCTAGTTCTTCTATTATGGGAACAAGTAAATAACTTTTTCCTTATTCACTTCCTCCACATCACTCATGATTTTATATACCTCTATCATATCCCCCCTTAGTCTCCTCTTTTCCAAGCTAGAAAGTCCTAGTCTCTTTAATCTCTCCTCATATGGGACCCGTTCCAAACCCCTAATCATTTTAGTTGCCCTTCTCTGAACCTTTTCTAATGTCTGTATATACTTTTTGAGATGAGGAGACCACATTTGTACACAGTATTCAAGATGTGGGCGCACCATGGATTTGTATAAGGGCAATAAGATATTCTCCATCTTATTCTCTATCATTTTTTTAATGATTCCTAACATCCTGTTTGCTTTTTTGACTGCTGCTGCACACTGCATGGACGTCTTCAGAGAACTATCCACGATGACTCCAAGGTCGTTTTCCTGATTAGTTGTAGCTAATCTTTCACTCCCAGATAGTGAATTTTTTTTTAAAAAAAAAAGCAATAAACCTGATGAAGTGTCCATTTGATTATCTAATCTGGAACCTTAATCTGATATCAGGGGCCACATTTTAAGAGCAGTAGACAGAATTATATCTGAAAATTTTGCATGTGCACTAATTATGTGAATATCACAACTGCACTTGAACATGATTTTTTTGCCATTCTCCCCTCTATATACATATACTCCGAACATAACCAATTACTTTCCAGCATGGTCACACCACTAGACTGGGTCTTTTTGTTCTGTTTGTACAGTACCTAGCACAATGTAGTTCTGATCCATGTTTAGGGTTCCTAGGTACTACCACAATACAAATAATAACATATCTAAGGATTTTTGGACAAAGGACAGCAGGATGATTCTTTGAGCTCTACCCTCAACTTAACCATCTCATTTTACATAAGTGCAATTGCTGGGTGGGAGAAGATCTTTGGGTGTTTTATTTCTCTCCCAGCGTTCCGGTGCAGAAGAAGTCCAGCTGCTTGTTCTTTCTAACCATAGTGACTGGCTTACATCAGTTTATGTAAACTTGTGTTTTCAAGGCTATTTTCACAAGGAAAAGGGCTCAAAACTTCTTTAAATAAATGAAAGCTGGGACACTTCTTTATATTTCCCCCAAAATCAGAACATCTCATAGCCACGGGTGTGATAAGCTCAAGACATGAGCTCTTGGTAGCATTGTTTACATGAATGCTGAATTAGCCTGATTTCAGAGAAAAGAGGTGATCAGGCAGGTAAAATGATCTTTTGTCAGATCATCAGGGAGGCAGTAGTAGATCACCTAGTAGACTTTAAACCATAGAGAAATTAGATTGTTTCGCTAATGAAAAACAAAAATGATTTAAGAAGAAAAGAATATATATATTCCCATCAAGAAGCCAGCCAACACAAATGTCAAAATAAACTGTGAGGTCCTTGATGAAAAAGAACAAAGTAGAGACAATATTAATTCTCTGTTCTGTTCAGAAGCTCACAGTATGATAGATAAAATGCCAGAAATAATTAAATGAAGTAGTATTGTAGTCCCCACTAGAAGCAATGCAATTTATAATGAAGGATTTCCTGTAAAGATTTTGAATTCTTACATTTCAATGTAATAGTAAACGTACTATTATTGCAGGAGATTCCCCTGGCAGTGATCATACCAGAGAAGTTTTTTTTCTTCACATAAATGTTATATAAATAAAATCTGAAGTATTACTGTATCTGACTGTTTTTGTGTTCTACAAGTTTGTGTATAACTAGGATTTGTTCAGCAGAATCCCTTTCTTTTTGTTTTCAGGTGTACGTGTAATATATATATGTTTTTGTTTTGCCATCAATACTGGGTATTTTGGGGGGCGGGTTTGGATACGTCATCTTTGTCTTTTGTTCAGCTGCTTTCCTGTATTTTCAGTTTGCTTATCAGATATAAGCATTCCATTTATTGACCCTTCCACTGTTTTCATTCTATGTGACCCTGTTTCTGTGGGTTCCTTTTATGGTCCACAATGGCATGGCTGAGTGACTCAACTAATGTTTCATGAGCTCAGTTTTACCTAGAGAAAAGACAGGAGTTCCAGTACTCATAATCATCTGTGTATGTGAAGTGACTGTTGCAATAATTTAACTCAGGCTTCCAAGTCTACCTTTGATGACAGAATTCAGCCCCCTGCTTCTGAGGTCTGTATGGGGTAAGTTGCGTGCATTCCACAAATTCTAACCACTGAAGCTTAGAGTTCTCTCCACAATTAAGGCATTTTCTTTGACAGAAAGGATAAGTTTTGACAAATGAAATTTGCAATCTCTCTTTGTCTGCCCTAATTTGATAAAAGGATGAGTTCAAGGATAGTTTTTCCTTCTGTGGATACAATGTTCAGTTTCTCCATGGTCAGAGAGATTGGTGTGTTGTGTTTTCCTTTCTTACTCCTTGCTATTTTTTATTTTTTTTAAAGAAAATTCTAGTCATATCCCCTCAGTCCAGAATAATGATTCTGAGGGTGAAGAAAGTAATTTTTACTTTTAAATGTTTGCAACATTGCACACTAACTGGTTTTATTCATTAGCCAAATGTTTTGTAGTAATGAGTTCCTGCCATAGGAGCCTCTCTGCTGTTTGTGTCTTTATTGATTTAAAATATTTGTGTACAGACCAATTGCTGATGAAACTGATGGCCCTGAAGACTAAAATCTGTTCTTCTACAAAACAAAGTACAATTTCCTCAGAGTTCTGTTAGACAATATGTCTCTGCCCTGTTGGTGAGAGACCCACTCAGTCTCCAGGCCTGCTCAGTCTTATAGCTTTTTGCTGCTATGCCCAAAAGGATGCCAAATAGTGTCAGCTATATATATCCTTTGTTCTGAGGAAATATTTCCACTGGGCACTAGACAGAGACCAGTTTGGAAATGAAAGACAAAAGGCTTTGTCTATTATTAATTCTGTTTTGTCCTCGTTTTCAAGGGGCCAGTTAGTAGTTTTAGTTTAAAGTTTTAGATTTTTGTACTTTTCTTATTAACTTCATTTTGGTGACTCTGAATGCTGTGGATGCCAATGGGGGAAAAGATACTAAGGGCTAATCTACAGTTGTTTCTTTCCCTCATTGTAAGGAAACCGTCTTAAGCATGGTTTGTTTTTAAATGTCATCTGATAATGCAGTTGGCTGGTATGAATGGTACATAACGTTAACTGTTTTTCTAAAAATGTTCTAGAGTTTGATCCTGTTAGAGCAAGTGACCTATTCTCATTCTGAGCCTCGTTGGATCATTTTAAAGAAAGTGACTTGGGCCTAGATCCTCCAGGCCAGAAGAGCTGTATTTGGTACAAGACACGGGGTGCGGGGCAAATGTGGCTTTAAGACACTTTAAGATCTCTGAGTGCTGAGGCTGCCTAGGGACAGAGACAGCCCGGAGGCTCTCCAGATAATTGGCACACCCCAAAACATACCCCTCTCTCCTAGGAATGGCCTCTGTGTCAAGAGATAGAAGAAGGGTGGCCTTGGAGCTGCTATGGCAGTTCTGCTCCACCTGAGGGTGCCTCTGGGCATTTCCTCTAGGAAAACTGTAATGTAACCAGGGGCCAATAACATCTAGAGAAAGTTTGAGACCCAGAAATTGCCAACATGTTAGCTGCTGTTTCAGCAGTGTATGACCCATTCTCTTGTAGCACACTGAAGATGTAAAATTAACATTTGTAGGAAAACACATGCTATAAAATAAAAATGATCTTTGATGTAATTGTATATTACATTGTTTAAGTGTCAAGTTCTGATGGCACTAAGCATTCTGGGCCTGATTCTGATCTCACACTAGTTTTGCACCAGTGTAGCCCCTTGGACTTCAGTGAGGCTACATGTGTATGAGGGTCAGAATCAGAGCTAAGCTTTGTTTTTACCAAAACAAGAACCAGTTCTTTATTCATTTCTTCAGTCCTGTTCAGATCCAGATTTACTGACCTCCCTAACCTTTGTCATGTAATTGCTAAGTCTCTGTGATCCATAAAGAGTAGGTTTTGATAAATAATTCCTCTTTACCAGAATTCTGAAAAATAATTGAAATCCTGAATGTGTGTGATATGAGGAGGAGATTTCCATGACTAGATATAAAAGAGTTCAAATATGCAAAGGGGACACTATGAACACAAATTAGTCATCAGTAGTCATGGTGATTCTTTCCCATTTAATAAGCTCTGTCTCTGATTAAAAGAAAAATAACCACAACAAAGAATTTTTCATATGTTGCCTGGTCCTCTGAGAAGTCCAAATAGAGACACCACAAGTATCATTTTTAAAGTGTTTATGTAACATATATAAACAAAGGTATTTCCTATACAATTATCAATAAAACAAATTTATGTGGCCGACGGACAGAAACAAGAGGAAGTTTAATCTGCTTATTCTTCACATTGGCTACAGACTGTTTTACACGTGGATAGACTCTGCTGCTCCAAAAATCAAATACACTTGTTTCATGCCTAGCACAGACTCTAGTTAATATAACAATTCTGTGTCTAGAAACACGGTGTAATAGATAGTGGCTTATGCTCATCAAAACTTGATTGGAGCCCCAGAAACTCTTACATGAGAGTAGCATTTTTCATGGTAATTTAGCTAGATAGAGATTGCATTTTCCCAAAGTGAAGGTGAAGATTGTGAAAAGAATAGTCTGTGCTGTATGTATTTACAATGACTGCTTTTACCTACTTACTAGGTGATTTGAGAGCTTGATGTACGATTAATAGAAATTGGAGTACTTTTCCATCCAATAGCTCCAGATTAAAGTTGCATAAAGTATAATGATTTCAGAGTTTGCTTATCTTATAATTTTCTTTGCATGATTAATTCAACAAGAGCAAACGGTTTCTCTTAGCTCACTAGAGGATTTCTTTTTACTGGAATGACCAGACAATTGTTGGTACAACAGTATGGTACATTAAGAAAATCTAGGCACTTGTATTGAAATATTGGGAAGCTATCAGAACCAATATGAAACTCATCAAAAACACTGCTGCAGGAGTCAGGGTTTGCTTATTCAAACAACTGCAAAGTATTTGCTCATTCATAGTGCAAATTAAAGAGTATTCTTTCTTTTAAATTGACTGGCCTCCGCAGGTATTTCAGTGTGGGTTCTGGTCTACTGTTCAGATCTCAAGCTTGCTTTTATACACTTCCTATCCCCATTACTTTTCCTGCTATAGGGACGTAGTGTATGAGAGAGCACACTACAAGACTTATCCAGGGTCACACAGGAAGCCTGTGGTGCAGCAGAGAATTCATTATGGATCTCCCAAGTCCCAGGCTAGCACCTATGTACAGGACCTTACTTCTTAATATACTGTTCTTGTGTATTTATTTGCTACTCCCTGCTTGTATTACTCAAACTTTCAGAACTATAGAACTTCTCTATTTTCCATGCACTATTTAACCACCACAAGTGGTGTTAATTCATTCATTCCTGTCACTCAGCCCTGGTCTACACTACGAGTTTAGGTCGAATTTAGCATTGTTAGATTGATTTAACCCTGCACCCGTCCACAAGACAAAGCATTGTTTGTCAAATTAAAGGGCTCTTAAAATTGATTTCTGTATTCCTCCCTGATGAGAGGATTAGCGCTGAAATCGACATCGCCGGGTCGAATGTGGGTTAGTGTGGATGCAATTTGACAGTATTGGACTCCGGGAACTATCCCAGAGTGCTCCATTGTGACTGCTCTCGACAGCAGTCTCAACTCAGATGCATTGGCCAGGTAGATAGGAAAAGCCTCAGGAACTTTAGAATTTCATTTCCTGTTTGGCCAGTGTGGTGAGTTCATCAGCACAGGTGACCATGGAGAGCCCACCATCACAAGAGCCCATGCAGTCCAGAATTGCAAAAGAACTCCAGCATGGACAAATGGGAGGTACTGGATCTGTTCGCTGTATGGGGAGATGAATTCGTGCTGGCAGAGCTATGTTCGAAAAGACGAAATGCCAATACATATGCCAAAGTCTCCAAGGGCATGATGGACAAGAGGCTACAACAGGGACCTGCAGCAGTGCTGCGTGAAAATTAAGGAGTTCGGGCAAGCCTACCAGAAAATCAGAGTCAAATGGATGCTCTGGGTCAGAGCGCCAGACATGCCACTTCTATGATGAGCTACATGCAATGCTGGGCGGGTGGCCTCTCCATGGACATCTGAAAGCGGGGGAGTCTCACACAACAGGGATGAGGATTTTGGGGGCGAGGAAGATGAGGAGGAGGTGGAGGAGGTTGAGGATGGCACACAGCAGGCAAGTGGAGGGACCGTTCTCCCTGACAACCAGGATCTTTTTATTCTGGAACCAATCCCCTCCCAAGACGGGATCCCGGATCATGAAACCAGAGAAGGCACCTCTGGTGAGTGTACCTTTGAAAACATAATACATTATTTAAAAGCAAGCATTTTTAATGATTAATTTGCCCTGAGCACTTGGGATGCATTCGTGGCCAGCACAGCTACTGGAAAAGTCTGTTAACATGTCTGGGGATGGAGCAGAAATCCTCCAGGGGCCTCATCCATGAAGCTCTCCTGGAGGAACTCTAAAAGCTCTTGCAGAAGATTTCTGGAGAGAGCAGCCTTATTCTGTCCTCTATGGTAGGCCACTATATCACAGCAGGCCAGAAGCAAGTAGTTTGTTATCATTGCATAACAAAGCCTGGCAGCGTATGGTCCTGGTGTTTGCTGGCATTTAAGCAACATCCATTCGTTATCTCTCTGTGTTATCCTCAGGAGAGTGATATCATTCATGGCCACCTAGTTGAAATAGGGGAATTTTATTAAGAAGACTTTCAAAGGTGGTCGTTCTTGCTGGGCTGCTTCTCTGTGACTGAAAAGAGATCCTCCCTGCAGTTTGGAAATCAGGAGTTCTGAGCTGTAATGCTAGGTCCGCAACTGATGCTCTATATTGGATTAGTGAAGTTACTTTGTCCTCTTGCCTCAGTTTGTGAAGACAAATTCATGAATTTGCCTCAGTTGTCCTCTTGCCTCAGTTTGTGAAGACAAATTCATGAATGTTTATAAAGCACTTGGATGCTATGGGGATGAGTGCCATAATAAAAAAAAGCATGAGGAAATTCATAATTCTGTATTAACTGGAAGTTTTGGATCATGCGAGTAAGTAAGGCCAAGGGCTACACATTAAATTATTGGGATAATAAGAAATATTGAACAGCTGTCTTACATACAGAGCACCATCCATCCTGTACATTGAATGGAATAGGGATCTTATGGAAAAAACAGTATGTGATCATGTAATTAAAACACAAAGGGACTAAATTAAGGTTACATAGGGAAACTTAATTCTGGCATTTCCTAAGTCTGATTGCTTGATTTGTCAATCTAAATGACATTCTTCCAATGTATTTTTAACCTGTTATATTATGAGTACAATAGCAGCATATTAATTAAACGTGCTTTAAAAGTAATGAGCCTAGTTTTCATATCTGGGTACCTGAAGCTAGCCAGTACAGATTTATATATAATCTGACAGTCGTAGGCAGCTAATTTGGATAAGTGTCAGTATAAGAGTTTGGTCCCGTGTTTTAAAAATCCCCTCCTTTTCCCCTTCTTATAAACTACTAGAAATGGCATTGACTTAAATAACAATTGTAGCAATGTTTTTAAAAATATTAGATTGCAATTAAAGGAAAAAAGTGACAAACCTTTCAATGACCAGTCTTAACATTAAGATTAAAATGACATCTTAAAACTACATGGTTATGATTGACATTAAGGTAATTAAATAATCACAGCGCCTTTAATATTGTGTTAGTACATTGCTCCCCTAAACCAAATATCAAGGATACCTGAGTTTTAGTAAGTTCAGAGCAGCTAAGACAAGTGGGCCAGTTTTTGATTCTTACTCCTGTTGAATAGGTACTTGCTCCAGGAGTGGTCCCATTGACCGATTGTAAGGAGTAAGGTATTATTTCACATGAGTAAATATCTCAGAATTTGGATCTAAAGCAACTGGCCTCAGACTAAAATGTGATTTAACAGCTGATTTCTCCTTAAGCCACCTATTTGTCATTCTCAAATTAACAAAGATGCAATTCTTTAATATATCTATGATAAGATTCAGTTTGTGTATGCACACTGGATAATTGCATGAACAAACTGGTATTTAGGAAATACTTGATTTGAAAGCGTAAAACCCTTTAGATATACATAAGACTGGGACTTCTGACAAAACAGAAATGCATGCACATTTTGTAGATGCAATTATGCACCCAGTTTTTCTCAATATTTGTTCAGGGTCAGGATTCACTTCAGAAATTTCTTGATGTGGGTGAGTAAAGCAGGCTTGCAAGCTCCACTCAGTTTAGGAAACAACCTTGTGAAACTTAATGTGTTAGTTCATAGAGTAAAGATGTTTTCTCTCTTGGGAAGCCGTTCTGTAAAAAGGGGAGGCTTAGGTTCTCCAGCTGTTTTCTTAATCAGATCTACCAAGCATTTTGCTTTTGATTCGAACAGGCCACGTTCAGGTGATGTTTAACTTAGACCGGATGATATACAAGTCAGAACACCCCATATGCACACTCCCTCTCAATTACTCTTAGTCTAAGGGAATTAGGGAACAGTCTGAGGAAGTGTAATTTACATACTGAGAGTAAAATCATATGTAATTTACGTATTGAGGGTGGCAAAACTTCCATTGACTTCTGTGGGGCCAGGATTTCACCCTAAGCATTCAGCAGAAGGTTTAAGTTAAAATAGGTTAAGATCATTATAAATTACATTTTCCAGCTCTTTGGAATATAAACGATACTCACTTAGACTCCCTTTGGCATTAGAAGACTGGGTATGTGAGGGTCATTGAGAAGATATCCACCCACAATTAGAGAACACCTTTGAATGTGGTCTGTGAGTCTGAAGGAGTCTAAATAAGTGAGTATGTCGGGAGCCTAAAGGATGTCTACGTTGGTGTAACGTGCAAACATATACTTTGAGGGGCCTGGTAATTTACTTCAACTTAGATTGTCTCCAAACAGACACTAGAATTGCTTCTGAATTTAGCCAGCTGTATTTGTATGTTTTTTCTCCCCATAGTGAATTTTAGCTATGTATTAATGCATTGAATGCATTGTGGTGTATAATTAGGGATAAATGGCATAATGGTCTTATGCCAAGTACATCATGCATATGTAGCACATTACTGTTTTTCCCTGGGAACCTACATTTTCAGAGGACAATCCATCTCCTATTGAAGTCAATAGGACTTTCTCCATTAAGTTCCATTACGATTGTTACGCTCCTCTGTTCAAAGTAGGTGCAGTTGTTGTTTTTTATTTTATCCATTTTCAAATCAATCCTCAATCTCTTTAAAAGGTTTTGGTACCTTCTGTCCTAAAATAACTGCCTTTTATAATTTTCTTCTGAGCCAACAAACAATGACTTCCTGATACCTGTATAATTGCAAAGAGTCATACGCTACTTATGAAAAGCAATGTAAGAAGACATACGTAAAAATATATGTACCTATAAAGTATACCTGAGACAACTTCTATGTAAAGTTCCTAAATTTGGCTCCACATTCTATATCGGAAAAATAATCAGAGAAACCAGATTACAGAGTTTAAATAGAGTTTGTAATGCACTATACTCTACCAGTCAATGCACATAATGTACTTTCGTTACTTCCAGTGATGGCTCATTCCGTAAATCATTAATCTCTTTTAGTTTGTTATAATGCTTAGAAAAAAATTTAAGATAAAAGAAAACATATGTCAAACTTGTATAATATCCTTTCACCTAAAGAGCTGAATCGCAGCCTGACAGCTCACAAAAACTAGCCTTATCTTTGGATATCAAATAGGAACAGGGATGTGATAATTACCTTTTAATTGGTGAGACCACTACTGGAAAGCTCTTTCCAATTTTTGGGTCCAAACTTTAAAAAGGATATTGAAAGACACTTCTGTCTTTCATTGTTTGATATCATAACCTAGTGCAGAACGAACTAGGGTGACCAGACAGCAAGTGTGAAAAATTGGGATGGGGGTGGGAGGTAATGGGAGACTAAATAAAAAAAAGATCCAAAAATTGAGACTCTCCCTGTAAAATTGGGACATCTGGTCACCCTAGAATGAACTGAATTGAATGTCTAATCTGATTTATAATTAGTTTGTGTTTTGAGATGAAGAATGGAATGTACAATTGTGTAATTGTTACAGATCATTAAGCATATATTCCTAAAAATATATATATATTATTTGTAGTTTAGAACAATCAAAATTATTTGAAAGGAAGAATTACATGGACTTTAATGTCAATTTTGGGTCTTACTAAACTATGTCACAGTTATAGACAGACAGGCTCTGGTTAACCCTAATGCATGAGAAGGAGGTAAGTAAGGCAGATGGAAGCAAGGCCATGCTTTTGCTCTTCCCATTCCCTTGTGCCTCTGTTGAAAAGTATTTGCAAACCATTTATATAATCTGAGTCAGATCTTTGGATCTTGGAGTTTCAGGGAGAGAGGTGATGGATAATCTCAGTCAGTTAGGCATTCTGGACAGGCTGTACCCACTGAGTATTAGATTTAATATCTACATTGACCCTATCAGATATATGTCAAACAGTGTTATACCAGATGGTGAAGGTATTTATGGCATCATCATGTAAGGATATTTGTTTAGATGTTTATAAAGTAAGAGGCTAAACAAAAGAAATTGAAAAACAGATATAAAGCTTTATCTATGAACTATTTAGCCGCTCTTAGCCAATGGTAGAGAGCTCTCCCATCGACTTAATTAATCCACCCCCAGTGAGTGACAGTCGCTATGTCAGTGGGAGAAGCTCTCCCACCAATAAGGCACTGTCCACACCGGCACTTCTGTTGGTGTAATGTATGTCACTCAGGGGGGTGGATAATTCACACTCCTGAACAACATAAGTTATTCCAACATAAGTGGTAGTGTAGACATAGGGATAAGCATGGGAGGGCTTCCAATGTTCCAGCCTTAATAGCAAGCAGGAAAGATATAGGATTCTTCCTGAAATAAATGCTTGGGGCTCTAAGGTCAGGTATGAAAAACCTTACATATTTAACCATCATATGGATATTAAGATAGAAGAATACTATTGTGTAAGCACAATAAGGTATGGGCCACTAGATACAATATCAGAATGCAATTGTATGTATTTTGCATTACTATAAAAACTATCAACAGCTATAAGTTAATTATGATGTGGAATTGCAAAGTGTATGATGCTCATCTCCTAGTATCTATTTAGAACTATCTGCAATGCAGAAATTAAAAAGTCAAAACAAAAGGATGGAAATTGCAGTTTAAAAAGGAGCTAATATGTGGTGATTGTCCTGATACAAGTGCACACATTCCTGTAAAGAGCGATTGTTTTCTAAATAAATGATTAATATCATTGTAGCGATGTACAAAAAAACGCATTCGCCGTTGGTTTAAAGGGACATAATCAATTTAAATTTGGGCCCAATTTTAAATTTTTTATTAAATACATAAGTTTTTATAAAGCCTAAGACTAATAAAAATAGGTTTCTCCAATTAAGATAATCCAAAAAACCCCAATATTTTTCAATGTAAATATTCCCTTGAAGTATTCAAAATCCAAATGTTGCAGCACTGAGAATGGGAAACTGGCTGGAAACAAAAGAAAAATGGGCTTAGCTGATTTTTCATTGTCCAAACTGGAAAAAAAATACAAAATGATAAGTAGTCATAAGTAGTGACAAATATATTTGACTTTAAGACATTATTATAACAACTAATACAATTTGCTTTTATGCAATATGTGATTTTTAGTTGACAGTCTCTCTTTAACATTAACACTAGTAGTCAATTCAAAAGTATTTTTTTGCAAACAGAAATATTGTATTGGTGTAGTCTTTTTCCACTACATTTTTTTTTCTCATATGATGTACAACATAAATACAGATAGCCTGTTTGCTATCATTTGGAGTTTATAAAAAGCTTTATTCATGCCAGTCATAAATTGAACTAATTGTGCCTGCACTGCAGTATTAAAGAGTTTATAATTATTATAAAATAGATTAAAGGGTTTTAAAATAATTGACAAAAATATGTGAGCTCAGTGGAAGCACTGATGGGAATAAAGTTAGTCATGTGTGTAAGTATTTGCAAGATCAGGCCCAAAGAGTATACTAAGTCCTGGGCTACACTGGTGGGGGCGGGGGTGTGTCAAACTAAAATGCGCAACTTCAGCTACGCCATTTATGTAGTTGAAGTTGAAGTATCTTAGTTCGACTTACCTGGCTGTCCTCATAGTGGTGAGTCGACCACGGCAGCTTCCCTGTCGACTCCGCTTACTCCTCTTGCGGAGCTGGAGTTTCAGAGTTGACGGGGAGTGTGTTCAGGGATTGATTTATCGCGTCTAGACGAGACATTGATAAATCAATCCCTGATACATTGAACACTACCCGCCAATCTGGCAGGTAGTATAGACTTACCCTAAGTTGAACAGGACTGTTGATCCAATCCTGCAAGATGTAAAATGTTCTACCTACCACTGAAGGCCATGGGAATGGATGGTGCTTAGTAGCTGAAATGTGGGCCCACTGTGTGCATTGCTATTGTTAGTTTTGTGTAAGCATCTTCTTCCCAAACCTCTATTTATATTTTTTTGTCATGAACATTTCTTCTTCAGTGCAACTTGAAATACAAGGTTTCAGCTCAGGGACTAATATATTATTTACCACATTTTAAAAGATATCCATTTAACAGTTTTATACTTCATATTGCAGTATTAGTGAGAGAGAATATCTTTGTCATTTCAGAAGTGTATTTCCATTCCACTGAAATCTTTTTAAACATGTAAATGGAATATGTATTGCCAAAATCCAGTATTTCTGTTACTTCAATGATTATCTTGTACAATTAAATTGTATAAGCTATAAATTTTCTTTTAAGCAAGGTAGTTGTTTATCTTAATATACCTACCTGGCCTGAGCCAATCCACATTAAAGTCACTGGAGGTCTTTCCACTGACTTGAAGGGGTGTTGGATAGGACAATGTATTGATCCGTCGAAGTGGTAGGTGCTTCTGAGAAGTACTGATTACTCTCAGCTCTCATTGATGTTAATGGGAGTTGAGGATGCTCTGCACCTCGCAAGATCATGTCCAATAAGTGACTAAAACTCAGTAATATTTTCTCATCCTTTGTTGGATCTTTTTTCAAAATTCAAGATATGGATCGGACCACATATCTCCTCAAATACAAAAGCCTTTGATGATAATTTGTATAATTTATATTAAGAACCCAATTCTTAACACTTACACATAAAAGTAACTTGACTCACATGATTAGGCCTGTTGAACTCAATGAGACTATTTTGGGGGCTTAAGAGCTACTTAAGTGGTCTTGGGTTGGTCCCTGTTCAGGTGAAAATTTCAGATTTGTGGGGAAGGAATAATACAAAAGCAACCCCTGACAGTATATGTGAATAATATATGTTTACATTTATAGAATTTATATATGTATACATATATGTACCCACCATTATTAAATAATACTCATCAAAGTACTGTCTAAAGATAAATGAGCACATTTTGTTGACCTTTTATTGCAGAAATTTTCTTTTCTTTTTTTAAGTTTTAATAAAAGCTCTCTCCCCATGTGCTATTTCCCAATTGTTTGCACTGAGTCAGCCTGGCTTGAGAGATAGGAGGGAATCCATTACAGACCAAAAGGTAGTCTTTTCTCACATAATCTTTTCTTCAAATTGATGTTCTCAGCTGGGAACGTTTTGGACATAAAGAATTAGGTCTTGTTCTTCCCCTGCTCTCTGCGGAACAAAAGTGAACTGCTTCAGTATCAGTATTTGCTCATAATTATTTCTCTTCTACTTAGCCCCCAAGGTTAAATTCGCTAACTGGAAAGGCGTGTTGACAGTTAATCTCGATGTGTGTCAAAAAGCTGAGCTCATTGCACTGGATAATTCCCTCTGGGGATTGTGCTGTAGAATACAGCACCATTTGTTGAGCTGTTTGAAAGAAAGAAAGCTTGGTATGGAGGAAATGGTTTACAGCACTGCTTTTTGAGGGAAGGGGCATTATCACATGAGTTTGATTGTAATATAGGTAGACTATGCAGTGTTTTATTAATCATAGTTCACTGGTGCTTTTGTTTTGTATTTTCTGGTGAATTAACACTGTATTATGGGCTTCAGCAGATTTAAGAAAACATTATGACTCTGTTTATTGTCCATTATCACAATCCTCCCAAAAATGTTTATAGAAACATAGTTCTGTGGTGCCACAAAACAGCCAGGCTACCATCACTATTAAATCTTTTGTTCATCACAACAACCCAGGCGTAAAACTCTGGTTAGGGATCACTGTATCGACTTGTTTGCGGAGGAATCCAAAGTCTTCCCCAGTTTTTCATCCTATAAATGTCCTCGTCTTGCCATTATTGTGCTCAGAAGAGTGATAGAATGACTGTGGGACACAAGTCACCTATTTTGTAGTTTGTAGTGTCTTCAAAATCCACTCCAGAGTCTGATTCTTGTACATGGGAGGGCAATACTCAGCTGCCATGTTGTCTGTTCTTAACTGTTTGATTCTGTCAATTAGGGCTTCATGGCATTTTGCTGAGTCCCACTAAGATGGGTGTTTAAAAAAAATAAGCTTATATAATGACTCGTAACATCTTCTTTTTTTTTAAGATATCAGGATGATCATTTGGAATCATTATCAATAATGGTTCAACCTTGATGATCTTACTGAGTTTACTACATTCAGCATTCAGGCAAACTCCCATCTAAGCCAATGTGAGTTTGCTTCACTAAAGACTGTGTAAAAATGAGGACTTCAAGATTTAGACCACTGGCTATAATTGAGCCCGTGAAATTCAGTGGCACCTCAGAGGCAAATTGTATAGCCAATGATAAGAGGTTTCAGCAGCATTTCAGCCTGAACCTTTCAAAAGAATCCACCATTATGCAGTAGTACCTATAAAATATTTAAGGTCTTTAACATCACAGAGCTCCAGCACTGTGAAATCACATTCTAGCCCATAGAATCTATCTATGTCCCTCAGTACACAAGTACATGCTGTTTAACAGTCTCTTCCACTGTTTGGTGGTGTTCTCTGAAAATGTATGCATGTGCCATGTGACATTTCTTTTTTTTTTCCCCCTATGCATGCAGTCACCTAATGCTGGGGACAAGGATGACCAAACACTGACGGTAAGCAACAGTTTGTATTTTTATGTCTGAGCATTTGTTTCTGGAAGGTGTGGGTGAGACAAATCTTACTTTGCTTTGGCACACTTTAGCATTTTAATAAGCTATCATCCTTCCCCACCCCCGCCCACCATGCTGCTATACAATTAAAAATAATTAAGTTCCAGGGTTGAAGTGACAAGTTAATTCTGGTATTCAGTTTCTATAATTTTTCATTTGGCACCAAGAATTAATGTATGTGCCCTATAGATGCTTTCATTGAAAACAGAATATTTCCTTCATCTGTTTTTTTTAAATTGGTTTGGCAGCGGGCTTGTTAGATTTTACAAATTGTTGGCCCTGATTATCTAACTAAATTGAATGTTTTATGAACATTGCCATTCACAAAATGGCTGTATTTTCTAAGGATCTTGTGGTTGTACAACTGCAGCTGCTGTTATACTATATAATTATTGGCACAGGAAAGAGAGTCTCTTCTAGGTGTGTATGAGCCTGTTAAAATATATTAAAGATCTTTTATTTTAGCTCTGTTATTTTCTGTGTCTGTGTATGCACACGTGTGCACATTATTTATCATCATTCTGAAAGTCCCTTTTTTTTTTTTTTCAACCTTGCCAACAGCATCTGATGGAAAACCATAATCAGAGGCACACATTGTTACTATAAACTGACCTAGGGCCTGTCTAAAATGCTATCGTATAAATGGGTTTGGTTTTTTTACCTTTCTCCACATCATTTTTTTACCTTTCTCCACATCTAGTAGTCTGTAATAGACTGCTGGCATTTGAAATGAGAAATTGGTGTACTTCAGGACAGAGCTAGACAGTTCCACAATGAAACTAAAGATTGCCATGACTGTCAGCTGCTCTTTCTCTCCCCTAAATCACCCGCTCCCCCCAGGTTTTAACTTGACAGAAGTAGCACCTAAAGTCAACACTGCCTCGTCTATGCTAGACTTTTAGAATATTAGTTATACATTCTAACAACACACCCTTAAATCCTAGGCTGGAAAAAGTCAGAGAGGTCAGCTGATTTGCCCAGCGAGTCAGGGAGAGTCTGTGACAAAACCAGGAATTGAAGCCACATCTCCTGAGTCCCAGTCTACTGAAGAATGACTAGTGGATGCTTTGGGATGAAAGGGGATGTATATGTGACATTGCTTAGTACAAAATATGACCAGTGGAAATAAGAAATGTTTAAACTGGGAGATGAATACAGCTCATAGTATAACTGGATAAGTTCTCAAGAAAAGGCTAAATCCCTTTTCTTTTTCCATTCAGACCAAGCCACGTCTCCAGCGAGGAGGGAGCTCTGCATCTCTCCACAACAGTTTAATGAGAAACAGCATTTTTCAGCTTATGATTCACACACTTGACCCACTTGCTGAAGGTATCCCAATAACGTTTTTTCTTTCTCTGCTGTATAAAACAAAATAAGATTTTCCCCTTTACTCACATAAATATTGTTTGTACCTGAACTACTTTCGCTTTGGTTTTGGTTTGCTTGGTTTTTGTTTTTGTTGTTGTTTGCAATCTCTGAGAGAGGCTTGCCCTCTAATGCCACAGTATATACAGTCCCATGAAGGATTATGACATACAGGGATTGCTTTCACTGCAATAGCAATAATAATCATGACTGTCTGGTGGATGCATTGTAAGTACTAACTCCCTGTGTCTAATCTGGGCCTGAACCGAGTTGCTGTTGGGCAGGGATGTAAAAATTACAAAGATGTTTTTCCTGCTACTTGTGTGGGATGTCACTTTTCTCTTCCTAGCTTTGATGTCATTATATCACAGGGAAGCTAAACATGGAAGTAACTTGTAATATGGAATGTAGACAACATTGAGACATTGTAGTCTTGGCTTTGGATGGATATTCACTGAGACCAGATAGAATGTGATTATCCACCATCATCTCAGAGCCATTATTGATCTGCAACCTTCTCCTCCCCACCCCTATCCACACCATCTCTCTCTCTCTCACACACACCCCTCTCTCTTTCTCTGTCTCTCACACACAAACACACACACACACATACACACACATATACTTTTGTTGATATTACCAAAGTGACAAGTAATGTGTTCACTGTGTGATCCTCTAGATGGAAAACATAACTATATTTTGGTTTGATCTGAATCTGAGTATCACCTTGTCCACCACTCCCTTCAGGTGGATTTCCAAAAATCCAAACCCAGGTATTTATTTGTGAAGTGTGTGTTCCGATTATATGACTTTTCCCTGCTGCAATAAGGTATGTCTTCTACAATCATGTGTTTTTCAAAGTTATAATTCCTCCTAAAAGACGTGAATGGCTCAAATGCTCCTAAATCTCTAAGAATATTGAAAGCCCTAATCACTTCCAAACTTGAGTGATTATAAAATGTATGAAGCACCGTAACATGTTTAAATGCTCTTCATAGTACATACCAAGAGATCACATTTCACTAGGTTTGTCTTTAAATTGCAAACATTTTTCACACGATAAAAAAAAACCCAACTCTGCATCTCTCTGAAGCAGTAAATCTCCCTTTCCATTTCACTCTCCAGACTTGCAAGTTAACACTCATTATGCAAAATGAAAGTGTGATATTTTAGCTCCTCTGTTATCCACACCATTAATTCTGAACTCAGAAAGGTTTATAGTACAAATCCAAACCCTTCTTTGCTTTAGTCGGCCAAAAAATATGGCTATCATTTTTGTTAGAATTATACCATTACCACAAGTACACTAAGAACACATATCATATGACCCTATCATTCTGAAAGCAGCCTCCACTGCTTTTGGTCTTACAGAAGCCCTGTGGCTCTTTCTGTTGATGTAATTCAGGCTGCACTTCTCCATTTAATAGTTATTGCATTATGTTACTGCCAAAGTCTGCCCCTTTAAGTAGCACAGAGTCAGTCATTGACCGTGCCCAATCCTATTATCATACCTAGTAAACTGGCTCATGGGAAACATATTGGGGCAACGCATTTGCAATCCTTCATCTGAACAACCATACAAGAGGATATGAATCTATTAATATGAAAGCAAGAGATATTTTCAATGTTGCAACTCTTTTCCCAATCCCAACTCAGCTCCCATCTCCACCCACCAGTGAGGCAGGCCTTCCATCCTCCAGAAACTTGATCTATCACCTGCCACAGCTTGTAAACTGTTTTTCCCCACACAACCCTTCCATTTTACTCTCTTTACCTTAAAGATAAGTTTGTAGGTCCCTAACTGCATCTGTGCTACTGCACACTCTGATTTAACTATTCCAATCACATCACATGCTAGAGCATACATAAATTCAAAGTGGAGACACCCGGGCTTAGACACAAATGAGATTCCTGAACTCATTTTTAAAGGCAGGAGTTACCAGAGGCTACGTAGAGGATTGCTGGAGAGAAGTGGGTTAGAGAGAGCCAGTTAACAGGGTAAGGGCCTTAGCGAGAGACTGAAGACCAAGAGAAAATTGAAAGGATCTGGTGGGAGAGGGAGTTACATTGAATTCTTATCTGAACCCAAATACAGGCCTCAATAAAGATTCGGAAGTAAGATTGATGAACAGCCAGTTTTTATTTGAAACAGAACCTGTTTGCTTAGCCCTACTTCATATGTTTCCCAGGTCTAGCTGATTCCTCTATATACCATTGTCCACGATTCTTCCCCATTGCAAGGCTTGCTCCATATAACACATACCAAAGAAGAACTTAGGAGCCTCCCATTAGAATAGTCTCAGAGGGAGAGCTTTCTAAATCTGTGTTCTAATTTGTGAGCTGTAGGTGCCGGACTCTTTTAAAAATCAGATCATGTTGTTACTGTAGCAAATAACTCAGTAATGTTTGTCTGTATATAGTAATTAATCCATGTTAGTAAAATAAGTATTTAGTCAATACTATTTAATGCAGTGTTGCTTAGTGGTTATTGCATTAATCTTAAATTATACCCGAGAAAGCTTCTTTCAGTATTCCACCATCTCTGTCACCTTTCCCATGTTTTCCTCCGTGCTTTTATGTCCATCCTGGCATGATTTTTCTTTACAAATTGGAATTGAACAGTCTCTTAGTTTCTAACTGGATTTCTTAGAAAGTCTATCCACGTTTTTGTTTCATTTAATAGACACACACTGGGCTAAATTTTCAAAAAGTAGAATCTTACTTGCACATGCAAAAATATCTGTGAACTGCATGCCTACATTTGCATATGGAATTACTGTGATAGACCACACTAATTTAATGTACAGATCACAAGTTACGCACCATAATGACTATCTGCATCTGCAAATATCAAACTCCCATTGGCTTCAATAGGACCAGGATTTTAACCCTGATTTGCTCATAAATATAGTAATAGCTGTTTAGTCTGTATCTAGGAGAAGCATATGAAAATAACTACCTGATTTCATATTCCGTTGTTATGGCTTACCAAATTGATGTTCAAAGTTCTTCAGAGACACTTCAGTCTCAGGGCTTCAGCTCTTCTGCATTCCAAGAGGTTTGTAAAGCAGACACATGGAGAGTTCAACTGATCATTACTAAACTTTCTACAACATTGACACTCTGGGATTGGAAAATCAAGTCATGTTTTTATTTTATTTTTCTAGCTCATTTATCAACATCAATAATAATAAATTTTGCACTTGTAATTCAGTAAACAATGTGTAGAAAATGGATGTGCCAGAAAAGAATCCAGTTTATTCTCCCAGACCTGTGATGGCTTTGTAAGGCTACCAAGAGTGAAAAGAAGTCAAATCTTATTTTTTGCCACGAAAGTCAGCAGATGTGAGTCTGAATGCACACATGGAGTTGGTCTGTCAAGTAAAAAAGTTAATTTGACCTATGTGACCTAATATTTGACTTGGCACCTAATGTACTTAAGTGAAAATAGTTAATAGTATTCACTCTTGAATAATTAACTTGTCAAGCCACCACTATTACCTATTCAGACACCTAAAACTTCATTTCTTCTGGGAAGAAAACAAGAAATAAATTACATGTTAAAAAACAACAAAAGCAGTTTTTACTCATCCCAAAATATACATGAATTATTAGTCATGACCACATTATTCTATTGATGTGATCCTGTCCTTCCTCTCCACATTTCCCTCCTGTTTGTTGTCGTGTCTGAATTCTAGATTGTAAGGTCTTTGCAGGCAGGAATTTTGTCCGACTCTTTTTTTTTTTTTCAAAGTGCTTAACACACATTTGGGTTTGATACAAATGATAATAATAATTAAGAACAGCTACTCAGGTCTGTGGGAGCTCTTGAATGCTCTGCACTTTTGAAAATCAGGCAGGTTTCCACATATGGATTTAAAAGCTTAATTCAGGCGTCTGCTTTTGAAAATCTTGGCCACAGTGTGGATGTTCACTACTATCAATTTAACCACACTGACTGGCAAGTGTACAGGACTTTCATTAGCTAGAAATGATCTCCGCATATCAATTGAAATTGCATCACTAAAACAAAATCAGTGTGACATAGAGTTTTTTTTCCCCATTTTTATCTTATTATAGCAATAATGACCTTGCAGCAGGACATTTCCTGAGGATTAAGATTAATGATTGGCTGTGCTTCAGGCTGTCAACTATTCCCAGCCCATCATTAATCTACAGGAAATGTCCTGTGCCAAATTCGTTACTGCTTAAGTGCTGATCTTGCAACTCTTCCTCACTCGATAGTCCTGGTGAAGTCAGATGAATTACTTGTATCAATATTATTCATGACCGCAAGGGCTGCAGGATCAGACTCAGTGTGCTGACTCATGTATAATGATCCAAAGGCCATTGAAGTCAATGGAAGATTCCTATTAATTTTAAAAGACTTTGGATCAGGGCCTTACTGCTGGGAAGCTGCAGAAAATCCCTCAATTTATTTTTATTAGGAACAACATATCGGTCTATGAATATCCCACCCCTCCTCTTCTCCTATGTGCTAGTCTCTCACCAGTCTCGCCAGTTTCTTTCTTGTTCACATACTGCTGCTAAATGATCACAGTGATTACATAGGTCAAACCATCTCTATATATGTTGGGGGGTTTCTATTGTGCCCATCATTGTGGTATCTAAGTGCTTCACAGGTAGATTTTCTTAACTTTCTGGACACCATACTACTATGGCTTAGTCATTATTCTAAGAAACTTGGATTTTGTTTGTTTTTGTTGTTTATGTTTGAAAATAAGAACCTGCCAAATCTCTTTTCACGATCTGTCTGCAAAGACCATTCATGGTTTTTTTTAAAAAAAATATACAAAAGGGCATTTCATTGTGCTTCTATCTCACCTTTCACACTTTGTATTTAGAACAGATCTCATGCTAAAGTAACCTTAGGTGTTTTAAATTCTGACCCTTCACCAGTTTAACACAGGGAATCAGGGGTCTTCTTTGAATATCAAATTTTGAAAAATAGGAAGGTTAATCTTTCCTCCAGCGAAGAGGTAAAAAGCACTAGGCTATATGAAAAAATCCAATAGGATTTAAAAGAGAATGTCATGTTTCTATAGAATTTTTAAACCAATCTACATAATTCTATAACAAGGATATAATTATCCATTAAATTCTATACATTGATTTTTAAATTCTGTGGAAGTAATATCATTCTCTATTACATCCCATAGCATGCTTCGAATAATTTCAGTAAACCTTATTGGTTTCATCCCTACTACATTCTGTAGGCTATTTCTATAAATGTGGATCCTTCAGATCTTTCAGTAAGAGCTTGCCTGCTTGCCTTATTTATTTTATCATCACGAAGTCTGTGCAGGAATTACATTTAATAACACCCCAGGGTATAAGCTCTACCATCCAAACTGTTTCTTTGAAAATTGCCTCCAGAAGCCAGAGAAAAGATCAGAGGGAATGACTTATTTTTGTGTTCCTAATCCATTCCCTTTTACCTCTCCTTCCTGAATTGATTCCACTGTAGCTTCCTTGTGAACTGGACCTGTGAGGTATCCAGCAACTCACAGGATCAGACCCATGATCATCATTTTAACCACCTAAAAATCTGTTGGACAAATCTTCACTGATGCACACCGAGCATTTGCAGAAACCTGCCAAAGCTCTTCAGCCTGCCCAGGCTTCGCACCCACAGAGCAATATTGCACGCAGTCATGAAGTGGGAGAGGGGCTGTCCTCACCAACAGCCAGTACGCTGTCAGCAGTTGCTTTGCTCCATCCCTTGTGGTGGAATCCAAGACTCTGTTCTCCCCATGCTATATATTACAAGGGGATTTACAGGAAGCGATGCTGTGGTGAAAAAATGCCTCCCTAAGCTCCAGATAATTGAATGTGTGGGGTCCACGTTGGACAGACTGTGAGGGGACCAAGTAGTGCCCATCAACCAACAGCCCATCAACCAACAAGCAACTGGGTTCAGAGGCCAGAACCACAGGCTCCTCCAATACCATCCCGCCACTTTCACCAGATGACATTTTGGAGACTCTATATTCCTTGAGGCTCTTGTCTCCCCGTATAGGCTGCTCCTGGTCATTGCAACTCAAAGGCTCCTGTAGCTTCTGTAGGACATCTACAGGGGAGACTTGGGGGCTGGAACCTCTGGAAGGCTTGTCAGGGTGGTGGGAAGCTTATCTCTGCTGTAGCGAGGCCCACCCATTGAATGGATGAGTGGCTGCTCCCTGGCTGAGAAGCTGCTCCATACTGTGCCCACCTGGCCATTCCCAGGATCATTTAGGGTAGTTATAATTCCCAGGATCATTTAGAGTGGTTATAATTACTCAGAGGCCTCAGTGCCCATCAGGATTCAGCCCTCTTTGTCAGGCGAATGAAGAATATAAATCCCTACCCCTCATCTTTATTTCCTTATTGGAAAAAGCTACCTTTTAAACTGTTGTTCTTTCAAGGACTCACACAACAAAAACAAAGAAGCACTTAGTGTAATTTTGGTGGCAGGCCAACTGCAAATGATACAGAATTCTTCATCATCAAATGCAACCTAAATGACCCAGACATGTTCTAAAGGATATAAATGATTTATTCTTTCAAATCAGCTCCACATGAAAAAAGGAACCCCTAATGAAATGTGCACGAGTTGGTCTCAAGCAAACATGAGAATCAATTACCTTTACTGAATTTTTCTCTTCTGAATGTTGAACCTCAGATCCTATAAGGTTCTAGTCTTATCTAGAATGACTCTTTTCTGGATTAGGAAAACCCAGGAAGATGTTGATAGCAGTGTTGATGATGCAAGCAGTGGTTCTAAATAAGTATGGAAGCAATGTCCTTGCCTACTAGTAATGGGCATCTTTTTTGTGAGATCTCTCCTTTGTCAGTAAAGATCCCTGGCACGTTTTAAAAGTTATAGGGATGCTTGTCTCAATGGGAGTAAGGGAAGGAAATAGCTGCAAGGCTCACTCTGTGAATATTTCTCCCTAATTGTTCTGTTCAGGTGCCAGGTCTACCCTCCCAGCCCCTGCATGGAACAGGCCATAGAACCTGTCCACCATCTTACAGATACAGTGAGAGGCAGGACCATCTGTGCAAAGGCCCCATCCCACGTGGATTCTGAGTCCCGGCAGCTCTGCCTCCTACTCCCTGGCAAAGTAGCTGTATTGCAACCATGCAGCTGTGGTTTCTTCTACTGGTGGCTGTCCAAAGTGCTCCACTCACAGATGCATTTCAGTCACGGCGTGGGGGCTTCAGAAAGTTAATATAACTTGAGGATATATTATTTTTCCTGCAGAATCTTTGGAGGACTGTTGGGAGGACAAATTCCATCATCTCCAGCCCACTCATTTCCAGCTCATTGATACCCACGAATCCCCAGACTAACAAAGTGTTCTGCTTGGGATCTGGACAGTAGGAAGAACTCTGCTACACATATGGCTGGCTCCCCTGTTGCCATGTGAGAAAGGTGTGATCCATACACAGAGGTGAATCTCTGCCTGAAAAATGATGGGGCACAGTTGCATCCAGTGCCTTGCACAAATTCCCAGATTTATCTTGCATCTCCTCAGTTGGATGAGTTACTGTTTCCTTCTATACTCCACTCCAAAATATCCTATTATATCATGTACTGGTGCTGAAAGGCTGTGATTTATTATTTTTGCTTATTTTTCACCATTAAGGTGCCTGTATTTTATTAGTAAGAGAGTTAATGGCTACATATATGTAAAACTGATTTGAGAAGAAATATTTGCAGGGTGAACCTTGCAGATATTTCCTTCACTTGTTCCCCTTGAGACAAGCATCCCTATAACTTAAAATGTGCCAGGGATCTTTACTGATAAAGGAGAGATCTCACTCAGTTGAGGATTCTGTCATTCCTTCGCAAAGATCTGAAGAGATTCCTAGCATCTAAAGCAAATAAGCCAATGGTCTCCACTTGCAGTGAGGGAGGTTTAGGTTGGATATTAGGAAACACTGTTTCACTAGGAGGGTGGTGAAGCACTGGAATGGGTTACCTAGGGAGGTGGTGGAATCTTCGTCCTTAGAGGTTTTTGAGGCTCAGCTTGACAAAGCCCTGGCTGGGATGATTTAGTGTTGGTCCTGCTTTCAACAGAGGATTGGACTAGATGACCTCCTGAGGTCTCTTCCAACTCTAATATTCTAAATATTCAGTGCAGCAAAATGCCCTACTTTCAGTGTCTTTATAGACTGAACACAGAAACCTCATGACTTTTCAGGAAAGCAAAGGAGAATGAGATTCTAGACATTTTTCTTTAATGGGGAATTATTGGAAACGTTTGCCTCTAGAAATAATATATTACTGGTTTAGGATCTCAGCCACTTTTTTAAAAAAACTTTTCAGCTCACCTTAAACTTAAACTTAAACAAAACAAAACCCTAAGGCTGTGTGAAAAATGTTTGTGGTTAGCTTAACCAAAATGTGAGAAACAACATAGTAAAAACAGAGATCTTGGATTGTGTGCAACTAAAGGCAAATGTGTTTGGCTAGCTACAGATGGTATTATAGATAGGTATTAACAGGGCTATCATAAAGCAGAGAAAGAAACAAGCTAAATAGCTCCTCTCCTCAGGGAATCTCAGAGCATTACTTTGGATTTCAAAACCAAAGATAATAGAAAATTGAATTTCCAGCTTTCCATGTGGTACATATCAGAAATAAATCTCATTTTGACAGCTGGAGAGAGTGAACTTTCTGCAAAGATATGTGCATTTGGTGCAAGGCAAATGATATTTTAGAATCGTGCAGAGATTTTTGTTTTGAAGTAATATTTTGAGTTGATTTATCAATTTGCTTTTGAGGGCTTTAGTTTTGTTCTGTGTTTGTTTTGTTTTTTAAAAGTATTTATGAAATAAAATAGAATGTCAAAAAGTGTCATTGGCTTGGTCTACATTAGGGGGAGGGTTCAACCTAAGATACACAACTTCAGCTATGTGAATAACGTAGCTGGAGTCGGTGCATCTTAGGCCAACTTACCTGCCATCCTCACGAAGGCAGCAGGCTCCCCCGTCGACTCCAGCTTGTGCCTCTCGGCAAGCTGGAGTTCCGGAGTCGATGGGGAACACTTTTGGGGATCGATTTATCGCGTTTTGATGAGACGCAATAGATCGATCACCAAAAGATTGATTACTACCCACCAATCTGGCGGGTAGTGAAGACATACCCATTGGTTTCTTTGTTTATGTAGCATAAAAGCAGGAGCCACATGGGTGATGTCTCTTCAGGATGTTGGGGTCTGATCCTGTTTCTGTTGAATATAACGATGATGCTCCCTTTGACTTCAGTATGAGCAGGACCACATCTGCAAGCTCTGCATCCACGAATAATGCGTCTGTACTCAGTGACATGACGCAAGAAGTAGAAAGTGATAAAAGAAAAAGAGGATAAGCATATTGTCCTCAGTACCATTAAATACTTTTGCTTAAATGTGTTATTGAGATGACATTGGCATCATCAATGCAAAAAAAGCTGTACTGCTACAATTACTATTTATTATCTGTACTGCAATAGCACCCTTGAGTTTCAGTCACAGACCAGTGCCCCATATTGTGATAGATGCTGTACAAACACAGTAGAAAAGTTTAAGTTTTGCAAGAAACATCGTGGAAGCTTGAAAGTCTAACAAGAATTTAGGCTTCTGTATCAATACATTTCTTCTCTGATGTTGAGTAGTTGAGGAAATATCAAGGGGGAAAAAGATCTTTTCATTAAAAAAGTTGTTCTCTTTTCTTCCTCATGCTGTGGTGATGATACGTTCCCACTCATACAGCAATATCAGAGTCATTGTGATAATGCCATCTGAGACAGATGAAACAGACAATGAATAAACTAGCAAAGACTTACGAGGTTTATGGAATACGTAAAAGATGAGAGTGGGATCAAATTTGGTGTGAGATTGAACAAAGAAGAGAAACTTTCATAATAACTCTTTCCCCTTTAAATGCCAGAATGCCTAATATCCTTTTATTAGTAGATTATATAGACTTTTTCATTACCTCTATTTTTCAATGCACAAAAGTAATATCTTTTATTAAATCCCTGCTAAAGGTTTAGAACTCTCATTTTGCACCTGTGCTCTGTTAATCTTCTCTGCTAGATCTTTAGCATTTTTTCAACTGTGGTGGTTCTTCGTTCTAAATCTAACATCTTTGATGAGACCAAATCCAACTTTGATTCAAATTTAGATTGAATAGCTGCTAGAATAGTGTCTAGTAAAACTTTTGAAGTGGCCTCTATTAATATTTAGGGGTAGATCTCTGATCAGCTAATTGAATTGCCTCAAAAGCAATAATGGCTAGCAGGGACTGCAAAGGGGATTGGAAAGAAAGAGAGAACTTAATCCCTTTTGTTGTCATGATACAAATTTTTTTTTGTTGCTCCTCTCTCTCTCTGACCTTTTGTCTTTTAGGATATATAAATGAGAAGCAAAGATGACTCCATAAAGCATTTACAAATTTTTAAAAAACAAATGAGAACTTATAATACTAAGGATTTAAGTGGAAAATATCCTCAAAATAGGAAAACTGTATGGTGGGCTATGCTGGGAAATCCACCTCAGAATATAACCAAGGGGAAGTTGACTATTCTGAATGCACAAATCTTGATTAACAATCCATAAACAATGTGGCAAAGATAAAAAAGAGTTCTCTACTTTCTTAAAGTCTCCTCCAAATATATAGTTAATCAAAATGCAGTTACACACTTCTTTAAAAAAAATAACTGTAAGATATTGACACACAAAAATTTCCATTCAGGAACTCTGACTTTTTGCAAAATTCTTTACATTTCATGTGCAAAACCCGCCACCTTCTCACTACAGCACAATGTAATCAAAACAAAATTATCAATCTAAATTGTTTAAAGTTGTTCAGAAAATACATTCCAGGCTTTTTACAGATCTCTCAATAGATCTTAGCCTCTATTCTCAGTCTTCTCAGTCACAGAATTATATTCATCTTATTTATACTGACAGGAACCTGATTCTCCACTCCATTAAGCCTTGTCTAGATTAGAAGAAAAGTCGCTTTTGAGTGAAGTCAATTGAGAGAGTTCACCTCAATTGAAAATCACAGTTAACACCAATGTAGACACAGTTTAACAGCTAGGAGGCTAGGACTTTTCAGTTTGGAAAAGAGGAGACTAAGGGGAGATATGATAGAGGTATATAAAATTATCAGTGGTGTGGAGAATATGAATAAGGAAAAGTTATTTACTTGTTCCCATAATAGAAGATCTAGGGGGCACCAAATGAAATTAAACAGCAGCAGGTTTAAAACAAGTAAAAGGAAGTTCTTCTTCACACAGCACACAGTCAACCTGTGGAACTCCTTGCCTGAGGAGGCTGTGAAGGCTAGGACTATAACAGGGTTTAAAAGAGAACTGGATAAATTCATGGAGGTTAAGTCCATTAATGGCTATTAGCCAGGATGCATAAGGAATGGTGTCCCTAGCCTCTGTTTGTAAGAGGGCAGTGATGGATGGCAGGAGAGAGATCACTTGATCATTACCTGTTAGGTTCACTCACTGTGGGACACCCAACATAGGCCACTGTCAGTAGACAAGATACTGGGCTGGATGGACCTTTGGTCTGACCCAGCATGGTCATTCTTAGGCTCTTATACATGAGTTAGTTTAGCTGTTAGATCTGTGTTTGTCACTTACCCTCCAGCCCTCCCATGTTACACAGCTCTGCAGTATACAAGTAATGCTGAACCTCTTACGCTAGTTCTCTGTGGCATCCCTTTTGCACAGCTGAATAACACCAAGACAATACAGAGAACATCTTTGACTTTGAGTGGACCAGAATGACAAGAAAAATAAATATTCTTGTATTTAGGTATATTAGGTCTTCTCTTTTTCTGTGACTAGCTTTAAGCCATGTACAGTCAAAAGGGCACAAGAAAATACGCATAAATTACCAATGGCAGCTACTTGCCGATTCTCACACAATGGAGTTGTGGGTATATCCTGTTGTATGAAAAATCTCTTCAGACTAAGTTTCATTTTCTAAGGGATATTTATTAATTATTTGTGAAATGTTTGTCTTTGGGCCATAATTCTCCATATCAGCAAGGAGGCCCAGAATCTGAAGATAAACATTTTTTAGAAATGCTTAATCTGGAGAAAATAAGACTGAGGGAGTACCTGATAATAGTCTTCAAATATGCTAAGGACCGTTATAAAGAGGATGGTTATCAATTGTTCTCTATATCCGCTGAAGTTAGGACAAGAAGTAATCTTTTTAATCTACAGCAGCCGAGATATAGGTTAGATGTCAGGAAAAAGTTTCCAGCTGTTAGGATAGGTAAATACTGGAATAAGTTACCAAGGGAGCCTGTAAAATCCCTATCATTGGAGATTTTTGAGAACAGATTAGACAAACACTGGGCAGGGATGAGCTAGATATACTTGGTCTTGCTTCAGCGTGCTGGGGTGGTGAAAGAGTTGGTTGGTGACCTTTTGATGTCCCTTCCAACCCTACATTTCTATTGTTCTGTGTTCTGTATCTGTAATTGCATATATTTATCTATGATGCTAATCCTACAAACATTTATGCACATGATTTATTTTATTCATAGGAGTAGTGCCTTTGAAGACGTCCAGTGACTAAAGTTAAGTGTATGCATAAGTGTTTGCAGGCTACATTTTTATGTTGTACTCATTACCATGAGATCTGAGTGCCTAAGACTCCTCTGTAGAATTTGGGTCTGAGGTGGGTGAGGTATGCTGAGAGAGGAGATGTCTTTTGGCCTTAGTCTTGGCTAGTTATAGAATGGAATATTTTATCCAACTGTTTACTACTGGTATTGGTATTCAGCTACAAATTAACATTATCCACAGACAACAGGATTTAAAAAATCAGATGAAAACAAAGCACCACTCCCTACCATATTGAAGGTAGCTTTCACAAATCTGACTGGATCCCTAACAGATAATGTATACATTGGAGAGAGAAAATACCCATGTTACATATGAGACAAATCATCCAATTCTACAGGCCATAAACCACAGGCAGAATTTCTGCCCCCCCTCCGCACAAACATATCCACTGCCAACACATCTACACCACAGTGCCTCATAATGCCAGGTAGACCAGCCTGCCACTGAAGTTGATGTGAGTTTTGCCAGAGGATTTGACCCTAATGTCCATGCAGCCAAAGAATTAGATACAGAAATGTCAAATATATTGCCACTTTCACTATGCAGCAATGGAGCTGAATAGCTTCTGTGATTTTTAAAATATACAAGGCCAAGTAATCCTGCAACATTCAGTGGTTACACTTCAAGAAATTTCTAATTGCTTTAGATTAAGGTTAATTTAGTAATAAGGTTAGCTCTATGTTTGTTGTTTGCCCTAAATATTCCCTGAAATATATATAGGGAGTATACAATGCAAAATTTAGCAAATTATTAAAACAACTACTGTGTGGTTTTTTTGTTTGAAAAATAATAAATATTGAAGTTTTGCAAGCTTGGCCTGACATTTTCCTTGTGTGTGTGTGTGTGTATATATATATATATACCTACTACATGTTCCATTCTATGCATCTGATGAAGTAGGCTGTAGCCTACAAAAGCTTACGCTTAAATAAATTTGTTAGTCTCTAAGGTGCCACAAGCACTCCTGTTCTTTTTACATTGTATTGCATCCTACATTGTCTATGTACAGGATTTTAATCCTCAGAAATTTCAGTGGGTCCGTGTCATGCTCTATTCACTGTGACCAGTCCCTGCTGCAGTTCCCGTACAAGAGCTATAATCTTGGAAATGCCTGGATCCATGGAACTCCAATGATGAAATACCAAGTGGCAACATGTGGCATTTTTACTGTCATTGCTAACATTGCTAACATTTTTACTGTCATTTTCATTGTATCCATTTAGAACCCAGTTCTTTTACTTATACTGCTGTTGACTAGCACATACTCACTCAAGTAGTCTTATTCAAGTCAATGGGTTAACTCACATCAGTAAGTACAGTGGACTGCAAAATAGTGCAGTCAGTGTGCAGTGCGCTCACTACTCTGTTGGTTGTGCAAAGCATGAGCAGGACTATAAAAGCTTTGGGGAATGTATTCTCATTTACACGGTTGAGTTTCACAGTCAGTAGTTTTTCTGAAAATGTGGGAATTAAACTATTTTAAATCCTTTTAGTCTGAAATTACTGGTCTTGGCAGCACACCTGCTATATCTAAACTCCAGAAATCAACCAGTTCCGGCATCATGCATTCTTATTGTGTATATGTCTTCTTTCCTTCATATCTCCTCTCGTGCCCTTCTACTGTGATTTTGCTTTCTTCTACCTGGGTATTTGGATCTATGTTCTTCACCTTTCCTTTGTTGGAAATCTCCTCTGTGTCTCGTCCCATTCCCAGCAGGTCCCCTGTCTTACACTAGTGCCTTTCCATTCTATTGTTTTGTCAGTTGCCCAACGTCTGTCATGGGTAGATGCCTTCCTTCCCACAGTGCTGTATTCCCTTCCTATCCCCTGCACCATTTTCCCCCTCCTACTGGCCCCTTTTTCCTTGATTACTATATCCATCTCCTTATCAGCAATCTTGTTCCCATGCACCTACTTCCTGGTACCGTTTCACTGCCCCTCTTTCCTTTAGGGACTCCTTTCACTCCTCTCTCTGTCAAGAACCTCCACTGGCTTCTCTCCCCAGTCTTCAGTGCATCTGATCCCAGGGGAACTGGGACAGACATCAGGGAGAGCAAGTTTAAAAGAGGAAGAACTGTTAAAAGCTAATTTGAACTCTGTAGTTAAGATAACCAGAGTTCTAACTAAACAATGTATCCAGTCCTGAACTCCCTACTCAGGGAAAATCCACACTGAAGTTACTGGGAGTTTTGCGTGGGTAAGGAATTCAGGTGCTAAATCATCACCTGTATTTATTTAGGGTTAAAACCAGCAAGTACAGACTAGAACTTCCTTTGTTATAGAGGGATTTTTACAAAACTATGTAAAATCCTTTCTTTAGTAGACTGCTGTCTTTGCTATAAATTAGACTAATGATAACATTTATATGCATGTATGTGTGTGTGTGCACATGCATTTACGTACTCATGGAGAAAAGAGACTGTACAAATATGAATAGTTATCATTACATATGATCAATTTTTGTTAATATGTTGATTATTCATGTAACATAATCTTTTATGGTGAATAAATGTACAGCACTTTAAAAATCATAGTAATAAAGAAAAGACTATAGACTTTGTTTTTATACCATATAGTTTTCCCTGTATCACAGAGTGGCCTCAGAAATGCTCATCTAACAGAATCAAGAGTTTGAAATTGTTAGTAGAAACAAAGGATCTTTTTAAATACCAGATTTGCATATCATCACAATACCTTAAAATGAAAACTAACATCAAGATGTCTATTGAAATGTACCCAAGTGAAAACAACTTTTTGAATAGAGCATGCAGTACATCAGCTCCAAACAATGGGCTAAGAACAAAATAATGGGCTAGCATTTTTATAATTAATTTCTTAAGTGCTTTCATGAATATGAGGAAAGAAGAATTGACCTGAAAATACCATCATCTGCTTGTTAGATATCTATAATCTTAAGATTGCTATTGTGCTAAGTGGTGAATTCTCAGAAGTACAATTATTTAAAGTTTTACAGTAGAGGTAAAACTGAGTGAAATTGATGAAAAATGTCACATTTGTGCAAAAAAAGTTTCCAGTACATTTTGCAGGATTTTGAATCCCTCAAATATCATTTTACATAACATTTTGGAAGATTGGAAATTATTCATAATGTGTTATGCAAAACTGGAAAGAAACAGCTGCACAGAAAAACATGAACTTTGAAAAAGCTTCTGCATGAAGAAGTGGTGATGCCTCACAGAAGCCAAATTATCTAGAGGAATAAGCACAGGCCTGAGTGTCGGGAGGGTCCTCTTAAATTCTATTCCTTCTTCTGCCACTGACTGGCCTTAATAAATACTATGTACACGTATAATGCTTTACAAACATCATTTAAGTAAATGTCACGGAATCCCATGGAGTAGGTAAATATATATTCTCTAGCTTTACAGATGATAAAACGAAGTCTAAGTTATGTATCCACATTCAGACAGCAAGTCAGCATCAGAACCACCATTAGAACCTTTGTTTTTAGATTCCAAACCTAGAGACCCAGTCCCATTCATTAGGACATACATTTTCAAAAAGTGGCTGGTTATTTGGAGTGTCTCACTTTTTAGGCGCCCAACTTGAAACACATTAAAGGAACTTGATTTTCAAAGGGCAGGTTCTTAGCACTTCTGCAAATCAAGCCTCTTTAAGGTATCTAAAATAAATTAAGGTACCACAAATCACTCATCTCTCTGAAAGGTAGGCTAAGTCTACACTAGCACCTTTGTCAGTAAAACTTTTGTCAGTCAGAAAAAAGCACAGCCCTGACCAATATAAGTTTCACTGACAGAAGTACCTGTGTGGACAGGATTGTGTCAGCAGGAGATGCTCACCTGCCAACATAGCTACCACCGCTCGTTGGGGGTGATTTAATTATGCCGGTGGGAGAGAGCATAGAAAAAGCCACACAGGAAAGCCTACAGCAATGCAGGTTCAGCAGTACAGCTGTGCCACTGTAAAGTCTCTAGTATAGACATAATCTTAGTCGTTAACTACCGTGCTTGTCCCCAAATCCCATCCAGTCAAGTCACTAAACTGTAGCAAGTGACTTCTGAAATTGTCAGTGAAAAAAATCACGGTTCACCATTTCAACAATCCATGTATGCCTATAATTCCGCAGAAATTTTCTATAATCCCTCTGAACTTTATTAAGCACATGTGCAAATGTGTAGATTTCTTGAATGTCTGCTGGTTCCTTATCTTTGTGTCTTTTACTGTGATGTTGTAGAGCTTGGATCATATGGAAAACTAAAATATTATGACACAATGACTGAAGAAGGTAAGAAATATTTTAGAATTGTTTGTATTCGCTTTTTGTAAGTCTTTTTAGTGCCTTTTGCGTGTTTGCTTTTTCTTTTTTTTCCTTCTTCCTTCTTTTGGGGATTATGTATTTCCTCTGCATGATTTCACTGACATAGTGTGATCCATCTTCATTCTTTTTTTTTCTTTTTTTACATTTTTGTCATTTGCATTTGCAGTTTTGTTTCTTTCAGATAGACATACAACAGATGATGTTTTCACTAAAGTAAATAATACATTATATTAGTAAGTATATATTAGTATATAATGTATACTTATAGATATATGTTTTATACTGTGGCTTTGACATAACACATTCATTAAGATATGCTTGTTTATGGATGACCTAACCACAAAGTCTGAGAAAAATTATTTAATGACCTCAGTCTGCTGAATTATTCAACAGCTATGAGTTAACCTGATTTTTTTAAAACACCCTCCATTTTTCTGAAATAATTTTGAGGCCAGAGTTTGGCATAGATGTTAACATTAAGATCCCAATCCTGCCAACATTTATAAGTAGGAAGTACTTAGGGCCTATCCAATGTCCAGTGAAAGCAGTGGGAGTCTGTGATTCACTTAGAAGGTCAGTGCTTATAGCCCTGGCTCAGGAAAGCCTTAAGACACATGTTTAACTTTAATCACATATTTAAGTCCTAGTGCAGACAATGTTTCCTTAATTGGGATGTTTCCCTCAAATGGGGGGTAAATGTTTGCAGAATCGGGGACTATTGTCTAACTACCTGATTACATCTGCCAAATGGGTGGTCACAGTAGCATTTGGACTTGTAATTAATTACACATTCAAAGTTGAAGACCAGCTTGAGGCTGCTGTAAAAATTGGCCATGTGTTCATGTTCATTTCTAATGCTGCATAGATGAGACAAATAGCTCAATTTTTTGTTAAAATGAGATATTTTCAGCATCTGAAATCAAGCTGAATTTTAGGATTTTTGACAAGAAGCCTTCAAAACTATTTGTTTTATTATGATTTTGTTTTTGTTTCTTGTATATGAGATAGTTCCTCAGAGAAATAAAACAAGTAGCATCTCATAGCCAAAGGCCTGCTCCTGCAAGTCAGTGAGTACTCTCAGTTCTCACTAGCTTCCTCACCCATGCTGCAAGATGCTGGCCTCTTCCTTAGATGAGGCTGTCTGCTGACTCACATGGAAGACCATGAAAGTTGAAGCTTTGCCGCAGTTTACATGGTTGTCCAGCTGGTACACTTAGGGCTAGTCTACAGCTGTGTCTCTCAGGGGTGTGAAAAATCCACATTCCTGAGAGATATAGTCAAGTCAACTTAACCATTGATGTAGATAGTACTAGAATTCTTCTGTCTACCTAGCAACTGCCTCTCAGAAAGGTGGATTACATTGAAGTGCTGCACCTACACATTTTAAGGGTAGACATAGCTTTATACAATGCGTTATATGAATTCAGATGACTTTATTATTATTTTGTCATAATAGCATAGACTTAATATGAAATAAAACAATGTGCTACATTAACCGAGTAACAAACTGCCATTAGCAACATAAGGATTTGCTCAACAGGATCAAAACATTGTACCATCTGGTCTTATATCCTGCCTCTATTAGCATAAGGATCTCAGATTTACCTGAATGTGAAATGAGGAGAGAGGAATTTCATTTCTGACCTTGTGGCAGCCAACTTATGGCCTGGAGCATAAGATGGGAGTATCCTTATCTTGCATGACTATAAATGTTAGGTTATTAATGATCAGAACATTACCCAGCCACAGTATTTGACTTTCTGACCTCCCCTCTTCCCCGCTGCCTCCATCAGTGAATAAAATGCTTGAAAAAATTGCTGATTTCAAATATAATTATACTGTGGAACTGTGCTAATGAAAAGCTGTCACACAGCTCTATATATCCTTAGTTCAGCACAGACAGTTGTGCATGACAGATATCCCAGTGAATAAAGCACTTCTGGTTTATATTGTTCCCAAGCAACAGTGAGGTGGTTAGACATAGTCAGAAAATGAGGGGGGAGGGGGAATTTTCTGCAGAAAATTTTAACTTTTTGACCAAAAAAAAAAATCAAACTCCATATTTTGACTGCAAATGAAAATATTTTGATTCAGAAATTCCACTGTGGTGTCTCATGTCCCCATTCTCCTCAAGAGGCTGGACTCTCAAATCAAATTACATCTCCCATGATGTACCATGGTCCCCCTCTTGGTGCGTAGATGCAGTGCATTTTGTGAGATAAAGTCTAGCTGGGGGGCCTGGCCCATAGAGAACGCCTGTGAGGGACAACAATGGCATTTCCAGAATAAAATGTTTTGGGGTTTGATTTTTCTTTTCAGACTTTTTGATTTTCGGGTGTTTGGTTTTTCGACCAAAAATTGAAAACACAATTTTCCATTGAAAAACAGGTTAGACAGAAACAGGAAAAGCATAGTGACCCACAACAGGCAAATAGCATTTGCTGCCAATAGTATAATTCTCCACTTTAGGCTAGTAAGAATGCTGTATATATTTTTCTCAGAACATGAGCAAGCTACAGTGATTCATGAATTCATCACCCTCAGACTGATGTAATGCTCTGTAACTGGCCCTAGGGGGCCACATGGGAAGAGCAGGAAGCAAGTGGGAGCCACCCCTGGCCCTTTGGAGACTCTCAACTTCCTCTGGCCTGCGATACCTGCTGCCCATGACTGACTATTACTGAATATGGCAGCTTGGCTCCTATGAAGGATGAGTCAAAGATAACGTATTATGCTTCACAATTTATGCTGCTTCCCCATTCAGGTTTCTGATTTACAAAGCCATAAATGGAATCCTCCCATGTTAGCTCAGAGGCTGCCTCTCCTTCCAAGACTTCCTGTGGTCCCTGTACTACACTTAGCAGAGCCTGGATATAGATTCAATGAAGCTGGAGGTCAAATATTTTCAACAGCAGATTCAAGGCTCTGGAATATCCTCCCAAAGGATATTGATAAGTCCTTCCCTCTATATCTCCAGGTCATACAGTAAAACCTACTTCTTCACTATACCATGCCTTGAAGAAGCAAAAGAATAATAAACAATTCTTCTAAGCTTAATGGAACCTGATTCTTTTTAAACATATAACTTCATTTGTAGAAGAATCAGGATAACTTACTTGTGACTAGGCCATTCATAAGTCTCCTCCGATCCTTCAAGAAGTTAGACACCATAACAGAAATTACCTAGTTTGCATTCTAGATAGACTGGGAAGGTAACATTTGTTCTATTGAGACCAGACTTCACCCATCCATGTTATACAGTGCTCCAACAAAAAGAAAGATCAAAAGAAAAATTCCACTGCCAACTTGGGGAAAAAATGTCAATTTTATAGCTGCATGTTGTCAGAGTGAAATGTCATAGCCATAAAATATCATTTGTTTCTTAATGTTTAGAAAAATCCAAGTCAATATGTACAGCACTGTAGTATGTGTAAGTTAGCTTGAGCTAACTATATGATGATTGACTGAAAAGTATTTAATGTTACAACTTTACTTCCTGTAACACAGACATTTTGAAATCACAACTGTGAATTTCAAAGTGCCTGCCTATTTATATTATTTTTGCATTGAACTGCAGGTGTTTCTGATGCCTTCTTTCCAATGTTGGACCATACTGTGTTCATATTTTTGAATTTGTTTAATACTGACTCTCACTGGATAAAACTGGCTTGTCTCAATTGAAAATGTTTTTTTGCAATACATTTTGAGCTCCTCCCTTTACAACAATGAAATTGTTTACAACAGCACTGAGAGTAGTGGAGATATTCCAGTTTTCCACTGTTCTAACTGAGAGCTGAATCTAGTGCCAAATGAGTATAAATCATTATTACAATAACATAAATGGATATACATTCCCTCTGTCCTCCCTCTCCCTCCCTTACACACACACACACATCGTGGATTAAATGATCTGTCCATTTTAAAATTAATCTTGTACTTTTGTATAAAAGAGAGTTCTGTTATTTCTTTATCTGGAAGAACTTTCCCATTTTAATATCTTGACAACTGATCCACACTGATGTGTCTATGCTGCACAGGAATGCATTGATTTTCCTTTTTAATGTTATATTGGAATATATGCATTTCAAAGTGTTGCGCAAGTTACATGGACCATCACATATACACATATACACTGAGGCACCAATGAAACTATTACATCACTTTCTATCCTTCCTTGTTAGTATTTTTCTTCAAGCTGGAAGGAAAAGTAATATGGATGAACCCTGGCCATTGACTGCTCTCTCTATGTCTGAATGGTGATGCTAAAAGAGCCGAGCAGTTCATACACTTTCCTCAGGTACCAGTTCAGAAAATCTGTGCCCTAGGTTACATCCATCTAACCCAACCGATTTCAATGAAGGCAGAAATTTGGGGGGCCAGTGAAGATCAGCAGGCAAGAACCCAAATCTGATGTTATATATGAACCCACAACTTCTGCGTGGCTACTCAAAGTCCTATTGTCTCATCCCTATGCCAAATTGATCCTTTTAAAATTAGAAGAGAATTTTGTAAAGGTTATTTTAACATTTAACCTCCTCTAGTCTTTAGTAATTTTCATGATATCCAGCAGAGCATATTCCTGCCTGTTTCTTCCTCATGATCCCATTTCCAGCTCCAGAGACCATATCTACACTTGATAGTGATTCTGTTTCCTAACTAAGTAGCAGAATGTGAGAGGGAGTCTTGCCCAGAATATCTGATTCCCCTCTCTTCTGTCTCTTCTATCTAAGGCTATGTCTACACTACAGACTTCTGCTAGAATAGCTATAGTGGTCAGGGAGGTGAATAGGTATAATCCCTGACTTTCCCAGTCAGGAGCTTTCCCAGCAGGAGCTCCAGTATTCCTATACTAGTAAAGCACTTCTAGTATAGACGTAGCCTGCGCAATCACCAGTATTCTTCATAATCTCACATGAACCAGAGCCTGGAGTCTCAAGTTCATTTTCAAATCTGCACCTAGTGACTGGAAAGAAATAAACTGAAGTGCCCGAATCTGTTGACTAGAGCTGACCTATACTGTATTTTATTCATTTATCATTTCACTTCTTCAGAGGCTTATACCCAGATTGAAATCCCATTTAAAACTGGTCTCTTCGCTGAGATTTGAACAGCGTCATTGAAAGTACAATTCTAGGCTTTTCAGATTCCATTTCACCACAATTGTTTAGAAATGAGACAAGCAATTAGCAGCAAAATCAGTATAAAATAGCCCAAAAGCTAAGAGTGGCCACTTTGCCTTAATAGGAATAGATTCTAAATAACAACCAGCAGTTACTGCTGTAGTGGCCTTACAAATTCAGACTGTTTAGCGCTTACCCCTTTCTGCTGTTGCTCACAGTAAGTAGGCTATTGCTATGTAAGGTTCATAGTGAGAGTGAATCAGTGACATTGTTTCTAGAATGCTCCCAGCACTGCAGCAGAGTAGCTAGTTCTCCACTTTTCACTGTCTCTTTTTTCCATCAAATAGATACCACAATTACTACGGTATTTTCAGGGCTGAAAATAACAAATCACCATAAGATCTCAGCTTTAAGGTCTACTTTCTGGCTCCTCCGCCTGCCCTGCTGAGTCTCCAGCTTTGGATAACATGAGAGTAGCCAAGGCTGAGTACTGTGATCTGGTTGTTGACTGGCTTTTTCCCTCTCCTCCATCAGGCCCTCAGAGGCTACTACGAGAGGAGCCCAGAGAGGAGCTGATCAGAAAATGGGGGGTGGGAGTGTTTCTGTGCCACATGTAGATGAAAACGGAAAATATTTAGTTTGAATCGCAATTGTCCATGACAATTTCATCTTTTCATTGAAAAAACAAAAACTGCTGTTATCATGGTTCCCTCCCCACTCTGAACTTTAGGGTACAGATGTGGGGACCCTCATGAAGACCCCTGAAGCTTATTTTTACCAGCTTAGATTTCAAACTTCCCCAGGCTCCACACCTGGAACAGTATCACTGCTACCACCAAGTGAGTTACACAAAGAATCAGGGAAAGGGCCACTTGGAGTTCTGTTCCCTCAAAATTCCCCCCAAGCCTTACACCCCTTCCTGGGAGAGGCTTGAGAATAAAACCTTCACCAATCCTTACAGATGAGCCCGATCCAAAACCCTGGATCTTTAAAACAGTTGAAAAATCAGCCAGATTCTTAAAAGAAGAATTTTAATGAAAGAAAAGATAGGAAAAAATCACCCCGGTAAAATCAGGATGGAAGTTATTTTTACAGAGTCACAAATAGATTCAAAAAAACCACAGAGGAATCCCCTCTAACCTTAGTGTCAAAGTTACAGAGAAAAACAGGAATAAAAACTCCCTCTACAAAGGAAAGATTCACAAGTGGAAAAACAAAGATAATCTAACCCACCTTGCCTGGCTGGACTTACTGGTTCAGAATGATTTGGAGAACATGGATTGATGTCTGGTTCCGCTAAAATCCAAGAGCGAATGAACTCTCAGACAAAGAGCCCACACAAAGCCTCTCCCCGCTCCAGATTTGAAAATACCTTTTGTGCCCATTGGTTCTTTTGGTCAGGTGCCAACCATATTACCTGAGCTTCTTGACCCCTTATAGGTAATGAGGAATTCTAGGCTACCCTTATGATTATGACCGCTGTAAACTGAAATTTTCAACAAAAACTGATGGAAAATGGTTTTCTGGTGGAAAAAATAGATTTATTTTTTTTTGAGGACAGTAAATACTTTCTGCAAAAACTTTCATTTATTTGAAAACCCCATTTTCTAGTGAACAAATGTTTGGATGGAAAACTTGTGACCAGACCTTGGGATGAGTAGCCAGCTGGGAAAGAGAGAGAGGGGAGGGAGCTGCAGATATAACAACAGCAATTGCTAAGGCAGGAGCCTCGCTGAAGGGGTACATTGAAGGGAGGAGGAACTGGAGGTGTGTGCAGTAATGAATTACAGGGAGAAATAGAATTGATGGTTAAGAACAGCAGAGAAAAGAAAAGTAATGTGTTGAGAGGAGTGGGAGAATTAACGAGGGAAAAGACATTACTGATATACTTATGTGGGAGGATTTATGTATCCATAATCAGGATATGCGATCCATTTGAGGAGGAACTGATGATTTTTTGAAGTATGTGTACTGTTTGCCTATTTCAGAACTTTAAAATTTGCATAATATTTGCATTTGTAAATGTTTTGAAAGCTTTTCCAAGGCTTTTTGTTGCACTAATGTAGACAAGTTTGGTTGTCGTTAGTAATCCATCTTGAGTGGAGCCTAACAAATTTTTAATACGTTGTCATATGGGCTTCTGAAGAAAGTCTTTTCCTTGCTGGAAGAGAAATGAGTGGACAAAGAACCAGCATATGCCAGTACTTTTTATTCACATTATGTGTGTAATTCTGGTCTCCTTGAACAAAAGTGAAGAATAGACACAGTGCCTCATGGGGTGTGTCTCAATGTGTTTTAACCAACACTCCCAGAGAGTTTGTCCAGATTGGGATTTGTTTGAAACATGTTTGCTGCGCATGGTCAGCCCACGCCTAGAAGAGACAATGACCAACTAATACATTTTTAAACATGGATCTCCCTGTCTATGCTAGGTGCAAAGTCATGTTCAAATTTCTTAGTTAAAATGTATGTGTGAGTTTGTTTACAAAGCTGATTTATTTTCTCATTCTAGACCAACCCAAACACAGTAAACTCTTTACTAGTGGAGATGCCAGCTCAGCCAGGTGTCCCGTTAAAGCTAGCTTCCAGATGCAGTTAGCTTGTATGAGATAGTTTATAATACAAATCCTTGTGAGCTAAACAGTTTTGCTGGACATAAATTGATGGCTAATTTGTTTAAATACACCACCCAATTTCCTTCAATAGCTCGTTAACCCAGCCCACTCAGCTATGGCATTTACATTTAAGCCTTTTGCAGAAAATCACATCTTAGATATTTGCTTCAATAAAGTTATTTACTTCATTTCTTATTATGGGCTAAGGGTTGAGGAGGTTGGTGGGATTTTTTTAATCTTAAAATATTTATTAAGTATACCATTTGAAAAAATGTTACAATTACTACATTCATGATCCTCTGATTTTTCTTAAGTCTTTCAGCTATAAAGTATAAATACATGAGAGAAATTATTCCTATAAATATACTATGAATAAAGTAGGTAACTACTACATATTACCATACATATGCTGCATGAAGTGTGTTGTTGGTATTAAAAGAAACTAGAAAAATGTCATCTTAGAAAGCACCCTTTATGGATTGGCATAATGCAATTTCCTTCATGTACTGTAGGTAATACAGATATGTCATCTGAGATCATACTATACATTTTCTACTAATAAAGAAAGTAAGGCGATAATAAGTTCTTTTAATTTATTTTCTCTGTAGCAACATTAATACTGATGAGACTCTATGATTCCCTTTAGCTTCCCAGAGAGATCTGTCATCATTGTCTCTGCATAACTTCCCCCTAAAAAACCAAACAGGAGATAGTGTTCTAGAAACTTAATTTATGATATGATAGAAACTCAAAATATGATATTTTAGAGCTTTCCATTTGGATTTTTCAAAAAATAGAATCTCCACTCGCTATATTTTACATAACACCTCCTTCCCCCACACTTTTTTCTTTTTTTTGCCTGAGCTTTATATATCTGTTAGTGCACTAAATAAAACACAATGGCATATGGGTTATCACATTGCAGGATTCGTTTTCTAACCCCACTCCCTCGTATAACTTTTGCTGTAAAGTTGGGAGCCTGTGAGTAGTTTACCTGGGACTGTTCTATTGGCACCCAAAGCCTGATAGAAGCTGTGTACCTTCAGATCTTGCTGAATTCAGGGGAAGGTAAGAGAGACTAGCACCTCAAAAAATTAGCAACAAATCCATTCATTTTAAATTCCAAAGCTCTCAGAAAGGTACCTGCTCTGTAAGTAGCTTTTTGTGCATCAGACTCTTTTTTTCTAGTCATTAACCCTATTTGTGTTCTTAGTTGTTTTTGTTTTGTTTTGTTTTCTTGGTTTTTTTTTAATCACAAAATATGGTTTCTGGGTTTGGGTCTTTTCGGTTCACTTTCTAGCTCACTTGTGACTCACTGAAGAAACATTTTTCAGTATATACAATAAGTATCTATTTAAGATGTTGTAGAACAGATTTTGTAGAATGGTTCCAGATTTAGCTTACCAATTTTGAGGCTAGTGTGACTTTTTGTATATTTTAGAGCTGTGCTACAACTGGACTTACAAAAGAAACTCAGTTACAATTGCAACTATTGGTTTAGATTCAACTAATATAAGGATTCCAGAACACCTTGATCGTGATTGCAGTACTTAAATAAATATTTAGTGATGGTAGAGGCTTTCTAATAAGGCATAGGATATAAATTAACAAACTAATGAAAACAATACATAGGATATAAATTACATAGAAAACAATACAAAACAGTGAAAACAATGAAACAATACAAAACAATGAAAATAATACATAGGATATAAATTAACAAACTAATGAAAATAATTCTCAGTAGCAAATGCATTCACTTGTTACCTTTGGGAGTCAATGGAGGTTTAGTGATATCTGCAATGAACATTTGGAAGAGTCCTGTAGAAGACATATGTTTTATAAGTTCTTTGAACCAAGATTCATGGGCAAATAGTGTACTGAGTACAAAAATAGTGTACTGAGTACAAAACTGAGCAATATATTTTCCCTCTAATTGGCCAGTACTAGGTATCTAAAGTATATTCCAAGCTTTTTATGATTCTGGAGTAACTGTGACCCACTCCCGTGAAAGAACAGTAAGGTCTGTAGGACTGTTTGTCTCTGTGAAGAATGTTGCACGACGTGTCTGAACAAATCTTTGTGCAATGTGCAATGATAATCACTGCAAAGTTTGCGCATATCTGGGAGAAAAGAGGTACCTGAAGTTTTCAGAAATGATGGTCTGTGATTAACAGTCTCCCATACAAACACTTGCTGTAAGTCTGACATTCTTGGTGAAACCTGAGCTCCATTAAAGTCAATAGGAATTTTGCCATTGATTTTTAGTAGGGGAAGAATTTCACTGCCTTTGCCAGAAGAGTGAAAAGAGGAAAGTTTCAAGAAATAGCGTAGGAGTAAAAGAAAGAGAAATACTGCAAAGCACACCTCAGAGATTTTAGTCAGTAGTTATATTCTGTCATAAGGCATAAGCACAAATGGACAGAGTTAAAGTTGTTTGGGCAACCTGAACTTTGTCATTTCCTGACTTTTGAGGCTTTATCTGCAACCTTAGCATTGCATGGATGCAGCTTTTTGCATTTTATCAGAGGTTAATGGAGAACAAGGAAGTTGGAAGGTAGATAAATGGTGCATTTATTGATTTTTTTTTTTTAAAAAAAAAAACAGAATTCATTAGAATGGATGTTTTCTTATGTATCATCAAAACAGCCATTTGAAAGCCAAATATATTGATTGTACAGCATCTTAATGCAAACTCAGTCTGACCTGTCTCACTAATGGCTCTCTAATGCCTTTTATGCTGTACTCAGTCCTGGGCTTGTCCTGATCACAGACAGAAATTAGCAATAGAATGCCTATTTTGCTTTTTCTCTTTTTGCAGTAATTTTACCAAGTAAGTCTTGATTGGACCTGTAGTTCCATATGGACCTTAGATCTAAATGAATCACTCCACATGCTTCGCTAGCCCACCCATCCCTTTGATTGACCTCAGCATGTCATCAAATCAGTTCTCTTGCCCTCCAACAACGAGCTTATTCAAAATGCCCAGAGCAAAGGTGCTCAAATACGTGGCTTTTCTGCCTAGCCTAGAATGCGGTTCTTTTTTCATGTATGAATAGGGTACAACGAGAGGTCCTAACGAGGATGGCAATTACCTGTTTTTTTAAAGATACAGAAACTGAAACACAACCATGCAGAAAACACACAGATGGAAGGGCTGACTCCACGATAGCAAACTAAAAGGAGATAGAAATTCTTTCTGATATACTTACTGCATATACATTTTGTATAGTGTGGGCCTGAACCTAGGCACTTCCTAAGAGATTGACAATCTCCATTGACTCCTTGCAGGACTGGGTGGAGTATGATGTGTAATTATTTTGGGGACTCTCTGAAGTCACTGGGAATGAAGAGTTGGGCCCTTTGTTTAATGAACAAGTGACCCTTCATCTGTTAAAAGTTGAGAGTCATTGGTCTACACTAAAAAGGAATGGTGGAAAAAGGTCTGTCCTGTCCCTTTTGTTCTTCCCAATGAATTCTAATTACAGTAATAGGGCACCAAGCAGCCACTGAGTTTTACATATTTTTCGAGAGAAGACCGGGATCACCTAGTAGGGGGATTTGTATTTTTACAGTCACTCATCTTCTGTCTTTCACACATGCATGCACATGCACACTCCTACACATTTCACCCTTTTTTATTTTTCTGTTTAAAGAAGAAAAGCATCATAACTACTCATCACATCATCATAACTACTCAGAGCCACTGCTGCTAAAGGTGTACATCTGGCAAGGAGGTGCCATGGGAAAACCACCTATGTCCCTGAGATGGGATCTGAATAGGATTGTATAGCACCCAAAGTGATATAAAGCATGAGGTACCCTTCAGTGGTTAGATATTATTTATTTGTATTATGGTAGCACCTGGAGACTCCAATTCCATTGTGCTAGGTGCTGTACAAACTACAAGACCTAAGTAAGGTAAGAGTTTGTCTACATAGGAAGTTATTCTGCAGAAGATATTCCTGATTAATGCCATATGTGGTGGCTCTTATTCTGGAATTCTACTGGTTAAGATAATTCAGAATAAGGTGCTTTAATTCTGAAATACGAGCATCTATACGTGGTGTTAATCAGAAATAGTTAATCCATTTAAAATTCTCACTCTATTTTATTCTGGATTAATTTTCATGTGTAGGCAAGCCCTAACTAAATTATAATCAATCTAGAGCACTGCTTAGAACTTCTCTCCCCTCCTCCTCCTTCCTTTTATCTCCCTTCCAATCCTATTCAACATCCCCCACCCCATAGAAAAAGTCTAAGAAAGCAGATTAACCCTGCAACTTTTCTTGTAGGTCATTAGATCAGGATTATATTAACCCAAGGGTGGGAAGTGATTTCCTAGAACATCAGTGCTTCCCAGGGGTCTATGAACTCAAGCATTTTGGCTGATCTCAGCAGTCATAGTATTTTACGAGGGGAGGAACAATGTCTCAGATAATTAGTCCTGTCACAGCACCTAGTTCTTTGTAGAGCAAAAACCATACCTTAAACTCCCCCAGAAATAATTTGGTGGTCAATGCAAATCATGGAGCATAGGTGTAATACAAGCCCCATTTAGCGTGTGCTGCACTAATCCAAACTTGAATGACAAAGGCATGGTTAACGGTGACAAAAGCCAGGTCTGAAATGAAAAGTTTTATTAAATGAAAAGTTGCCAAGTGCAAATGATTAGAAGCACTCTGGCTCAGTCAAGATTCCTTATGAGGCTCTGACTCCCTGTGAAAGGGTGAATCATACACTCTTCCTGTGCCCGGCAAACTTCCCAGACTGGTGTTCGGGGGGAGGCATTGCCCCATCTTCCTCCCACTCCTTCTCAGTGCATAGGTACTCTCCTGGGATAGTGTGTTTGCCATGTATTTGCTGGCTGGCCCCTTCACAAAGGCCTCACTCTTCTCCACTCCTTGGGCACCAGTGCGAGGCTAGTCCCATTGTGGACTCAAGGATGGAGAAGAAGAAGGTTGAGTGATATAATGGTTATAACTAGGATTACTGGGCAAAAAGTAAGAAAGATATTTTTTTCTTAATGTTAAGAAACAGTTCCTTGAAGTGATCACTGGCTGTAGAATAATCTTGCAAAGGGAGTGAAGGATACATCATCTCTTTGGACATTTAAAAGTAGGTTAGAAAATGTATTGTAGAGAAAAACCCAGCACTGGGAGAAAGATGGGCCTGATCTACAGCAAAAAGTTGCACTGGTTTAATTTAAATTATTTTTTAAACTGATATCACACAAGTGCAAAAGTGTGGGCAGCTTTAGTTCAGTTTAAGAGTGGCTTAGTTCGGTTTACTTTAAAGCTATTCCTAATTGACAGAAAGGAAACCACACAAAGCCATTCTTGCACTGAAATAAGAGACTCTACACAGGTGTTTGCACTGGTTTAACTACACTGGTTTAAAAATCACACTTTAAATTAAATCATTTCAGCCTTCTCATGTAGCTATGCCTATGGACTAGATGATAGTCTAATAGGCTTTTTCCATCACCAATTTCTATGATTCTTGCTGAAGGAACTATCATAAAATAGAATGAACATCAGCAGGGATGCTGGGTCTTAGAACACAAGTAAAAATGCCAGTGAAGAATAAATGTTCCACACAAAATACAAGTTGAAACTTTTTAAAAAGCCTCTTCCTTTCATTTACCCATGCTCCCAAGAATGTGACAGTACACCTGGGACTTTATGGGCCAGATCTTGAAAAATGCCTATGCACCCATTTTGGACACTCTGACCCACAATTCATGTGTGCAAACTGCCATGTCTGTGTGAGCATTTTTCACCCAAGTCAGGCATGCAGAAAATTATGTACACACTTAAGATGACTCCTGGGTTGTAAATGGAAATACCTGCCCTTTTTGGCATTACATTATAAAATAATTGGTGTGGCTGTTCTCTCCTTTTTTCTTTTCCTTTCCCTCTTCAATTAATCTCACACTGCAGGCTCTTCCCTTTTTCTGTCCTTTTTTCTTTATTCAACTATCTGTCTCTTTTTCCTCTATGTCTTTGAATTATATTCTCTGGCATTGACCCTGCACAATGAGGGTGTGAGCTGACCTCTTACTTTTCACTCCTGCTCTGTTCTGCAGATGGTTCTGTTTCACCTTGTGCACTATATAGCAAAGCATTTCAGAATCCCCATACCCATTCTTTTAGCAACTGAAAAAGAAACTGCCTATGATAGTCCTTACTGTTCTTCTGGCTGAACACGTTATTTTACAGTGTGATGTTTCTGGAATAATACATGCAACTGAAAGGGCAAAGCTCATGACATTTCATAAGATTCTTTTATTATTTTTTCTCACCAGGTGGATTGTTGTTGACCATTTATTCCATTCCCACATAAAGGATTGTTGCTGACCTCTTAGTGCATTAGAGTGTAATTATTCTATTATGGTACCCAGCTTTTTAAACATTCTCAATTTTTTTTTGAGGGGGAGTGCAGAGGCGATATTTATTTTATTTTATTTTATTTTATTTTAGATTTCTGATTCATTTGTCCATTTCATGTAAACAGCACAGGCTGATTTCATTCTAATTGTGACTCACATTTGGAAATGGTGACATAATATAAATCAAAGTTTGCTTATGCATGGCTTCTTTTTACTTTCTGTAGTTAATTTACAGAATGTATCCTTTGGGTAGAATTGCTTGATTTTAATAAAATACCTTTTTGTCCTAAACCATGCCTGTCTTTGCACCCCCAAAACTCAAACTGATTTCAGTGGGAGTTTAGGGAGAGCAAGAATTGTAGGATAGGACTTTCATGTCATATGGTTATTTTGAATTAAGCCTGCATTCTATCTAATCAGTAATATTTACAATGAGGGAGGAAGGGAACAGAAGAGAGAAATCATAAACACATATATTATGATAAAAACATACAAGAAGCATAAACTATGATACCACAGGGCATAAACCAACCATTACAAGACATGCAGAGAGCTACTGTACAGATTAGCGAAAAGAATGTACACTAACTGGTAGGGGTTGGGAATAAAATTTGCTTATGGGAAGGTTATTTAGAAATTGTTCGTTATGGGGATTCTTACATGTTTTTCAGAAGTATCTGGTACTGGTCACTACTGGGGACAAAATACTGGACTAGATGGACCACAGATCTTATCTAGTATAGCAATTTCTATGTTCCTATAGGAGACCAGAAGTTGTGTTTTTTTATTTATTTGCTATTCTTTTTTTATAATTAATTTTTTATATTAGTACTTCCGTTATGCAAATTTGATTGACTGCATTACCAGAAAAATACTATTTTTTCAGTTTTAGGGAACAAACTAACATCTTTTCAAATTCTTAAATCTGTAAGAAACAAAAATATGCGTATGCATGAATGTCAAAAAATGTTTACTAATGAGTAACTATCTACTTGGGATGCACAGAAATTAATTCTTGGTTTTGATTTATAGAGCAAAAGCTGGAAGCTATTACAGAGAAATGTAGCATCTCAGAATGGCTGCACTTGAACAATAACGATGTTTTCTTTTAGGAAAGTTCAAAGAGAAGGCCTCAATTCTTCATAAGATTGCCAAAAAGAAGTGCCAGGTGGAAGACAGTGAAAGACGGAACGGGGCTGCTAATCATGCTGGTAAGTATAGGAATACAGAATTATTTCTTATTGTTTGGGATATATTTGCTATGTGTTACTTTACTTACTCAAGAAAATAAATAAACCTACATTATTTTCAGACTTGGGTGCCTGAATTTAGCCCTCTAAATCCATATATGAATTCTCAAATGGGAACCTGATTTTCAGAGATGCCTAGCACCTGCAACTGCAAATGGGTTGGATTGGTATAAATGATTGAAAAATGTGGCTCATAGTTTGCCCAATAGACTATTTCATACAGTGGATCAGATTCAAGCTATGCAAGTGTAAATGCAGAATAATTCCAGTGACATTAGAAGATTTACTCTGGATTTTTGACCCAGTCATTTCTGTTAGGCCGTTAGAGTCAGTCATTTGAGCCAAACAGAGCTAAATTTTCCTCTCATCCACATATTCCATTCTGACTCCTTAAAGAGTTGTGCATAAAATCCCCATAAACATGAATGGGAGATCTGTGCATGAAGAGAAAGCAGAATAAAACATCCAGAAAGCCATTGTGCAAGGTTGGAGAGAAGAATTTAACACTAATTTTCAAAATGTGCTAAAGTGAGACTGATAGAAATATGGAGACAAATTCTATCCTCAGTTATGTCCTTGGAACCCCATTGACTTCACTCATGTTTAGTAGGTGAGGTGAAGCCAACATTTGACAATGATGCTTTTTTTATTTATAGCATTACCAGGCCATTTGACTCTGGTATTGGGTTGTGTCTGCATGTGGAGAATACTCACTGAGATCCACCAGGATCAGTGTGCAGTTCGGACACTTACATACATTTCTCATACAGCTGAAATAAAAGTGCATTTTATGTGGGACATCTAGCTTCACACTTGCCAGGAGAAGAGAATAGAATATTGGATTGGAGATGCACTGTGTGGATCTAAAGAGCAAAATGTTGCGCTCAGAGAGGTATTATGATTGCTGCTGAAAGTGATTTGGACTGCCAAAGGCAAATCCTGCCTATCTTGAATTGGCACGCAAACCTTGATAGCAATGGTTCTGTTGTGCAAGGGGGAGACTGCAATCAGTGGTTCATAGTAGCCTGCTGCAGAGTACTACTGCAAGGTAACTTTTCTGGGGGAAAGGATTGGGGCTGGGCCACAGGAGGAGCAGGCTTGTGGTCGGTAGGTTTACACACACTGCTGATCCACTAGTCAAAAGGTTTGTGAACTAGCAGTATAATTACCTGCTATGGGCTACGGTTACTTGCAGTCTGCAATAGTAGACGCAGAGTTGCTGCACAGCTTTTCCATATCCTGACTATGAATTGGAAAAAAATCATCCTTCTGAGCCCTATATATACCCCCTACAGAAGCCCCATTTACTCTGTTTTTTCAAAAAGAATATTCAGTTCAAAATTTATACATTGTTAAAACAACAACAACTTAAGTCACCTTCTCGTTTCTTGTAGCCATTGCTTTACTACTTAATGGTCATTGCAGTGGGGGAAAAAAGATCAAATGTATCTGGTAAAAATGGAATCAGTTTGACACTTCCATGACCTTACTCTCTATCTAGATGCACTTTGACACTGAGTCAAGCAATTGGATGCAATACTCTGTTACTATAGCATAAAGCTGAGGAAAATACCCCACAAGCAGATAATCACAGATATCCTGTATTCTGCACTGCTGCTGTGATCTCATATTTTAATTCAGGAAGAAACTGAGTGCAGCAGTAATGCATCCACACAGCTATATTTACTTCTTTGTACAGCAACATTAGATAAAATATGTCTTATTGTGTCAGCTGTTGTTAGAGGCACTCCTCATGACTTCTGATTGTTCAAGGATTTCTGGCCAATACCATCTTTATCTAATAATTGCAGCTGAAATTTTGACATGCCTATTGTTTAGAAGGTTCCTTGGATGATCATGGGGGAAGGAATTGCCTTACACAAAAATACAAACAGATCCTGCAGTCCTTACTCTCTCCCATTTACCTCACCATGAACAACTGCAGGATCAGGCCTTTACTTTGTAAAAGTATCGAAAGTCCTGGGCATTGTTTTGTACCTTTATTTTTTCTGTTTTTAGTGCAAATAAAAAGTATGTGAATGTCCGATGATAAAAGTGAACAGTTCTTAAGATTGGAATTGCCACTCCAGAAATAATCTTTAGAAACTGAGCCCTGCCCTCCATGTGTTGAAAAGTTATTTCTTACTTTAACCTCTGAGCAAAATTATGACCCATTGAGATTACAGTTTTGCCAAAAGCCCACTGATCTAGCCCTTGTGTCATCACAGTTGCTGACCAGACCAACATTTAACTTTGAAGCTCTCGGTGGTCTAATAATGTTTTACCATCCATCATTAGCTAATAATCACATGACTACATATATTTCAAAAACCACATGATAGTCACAAAATCAGCAACTTTCATGACAGCTGTGACAGAATTCCAGCTTTCCTAACTAAAAATGGAAAAAGTTCATTACTTAAATTTCTGCGTCTGTTTATGAGTTTCTCCATCCATCTATCTGCCTGCGCAGCGTCCTATATTTTATTACTTACTAATAAAATGGTTTAGTGTCAGTTTTGACTCAAAAGTGTTAGACTTCCCACAGGTTTAGTAAGATTTTTGCATGAGTAAAAAGTCCTTAAGTTGCAATTAAAATGTAAACATTAAAAAGAACATTTCTAAAACACAATCAGTTTTTGAATAGGTCCTTCAATCCTTATTCAAGCAAAACTTCCAACAGTCAAAATTTGACTCCAAATTACATTTATGCAAGTTCATTGCTTCCATGGGTTTCAACCAGTGTTACAAGGCCAGAATTTCTCTCTCTCTTCTTTATATAATTAAATAAATAACGTTAAACAGTTCACTAGTAACACTTGATAATTCAAATACTGAAATATTAGTGCAGTGTCACTAACAGATTTGTTATCTGTCTCTTTGTTCTGTTTTTTTCCCATTTATGGATGATGTTACAGAAAAAATTGAACTCCCAAATACTGCAAAAGTGGAAGTTGAAGTAACACCACCAAATGATGGTTCAGGACCAGTGCAAAATGGAAACATTGTTCATGGAATTGAAGAGGTTACTCTTTTACTTTATTTCTCTCTTTCTCTTTACCCTGATAAACGTATTCCTGCCTGTTTTTACTGTTTTGGAAAGCTAGTGAGTTGGCTTTTACCAGGTAGGATCTTACAATTTCATGCTCTTAGACCTGAACCTATAGCTCAAGGCACTATGGAAGGAGAAAACCCCGCAAAAAGCAATTCTTGGCACTGAAGTTCATACTGTGGTTTACTTTGTTTAAATTATATAGACAAATTCTTAGCATTTTCTTTAGGTAAGTTCTAGCAAAAGTTGCTCCACATTGGAAAACTACAGGAAAATGCTATCTCTGTTGTTACCTTGTTTAGTTTTTTGTTATAAATTATCCATTAGATCTCTACTCTTCAGCACTACTCTGCTATTGCTTCCCGCCCTAGCTACCTCAGCCTCATTCTGGCAGCTGTTCTGCACATTTCTATAAAGTAGTCACACTGAAACTTACATTCCTTGACATTTGAAAGCATTTTCCATTCTTTGACAAATATGAAGTCTTATTTTTACCAAAAGATATTAATTCAGTTTTGAACATGGACCATTTTGAGAGAGAGTGGGCTATTTTCAAGAAAAAAATTATCTCTGCAGAGATAAGATGCAGTTCACAACTGCAGCATGAAAATAGTGATTTTGATGAAAAGCAAAATGTCAGGGTACAAAATATCCTTAATAAAATTTTTAATCACTTTAGCACAGCTCAAGAGTTTATTTTTGAGAAGTATGTACACATGGCCTCAGTCCTGCAAATGGTTAACTTCACGCATTTTTGTAGTCCCATCAAAGTCAGTGAAAATTAAGTATGGGGATAAAAGTTTGCAGACTGACCCCATAGTCAGACCTCTTATGGCAGAGAATGGCATCCTTCCTAAAGGTTTATCTCAGGGCTTGGAAACAGCTGATACATGCTGTGATAGACCCAGGCCAGTTGGGTACAGCAAAGTAGTGGAAGGCAGATATGCTGGCCACTGGATAAGCAGTTTTCTGTTTCCTGAGTGACCAGAGCAGGGCCTGCGCTAGAGCAATCAGGAACCTGCTAGAACCAGTTAAGACAGGCAAGCTAATTAAGACAGCTGGAGCCAATTAAGAACATACTAGAATCAGTTATGACAGGCAGACTAATCAGGACACCCAGTTTAAAAAGGACCTCCCATCCATTAGTGAAGAGCAAGGAGCAGGGAAGGAGAAGACGTGCTACTGGAGGACTGAGGAGTACAAGCGTGATCAGGCTTCAGGAGGAAGATCCTGTGGTGAGGATAAAGAAGGTGCTGGGGGAGGCCATGGGGAAGTAGCCCAGGGAGTTGTAGCTTTCACGCAGCTGATACAGGAGACATTATAAACAGCTGCAATCCAGAGGACCCTGGGCTGGAACCCGGAGTAGAAGCAGGCCTGGGTTCTCCCCATTCCTCTCAACTCCTGATCGGACCCAGCAGGAGTTGACTTGATCTGTGAGCAACACCAGAAGGGAAGGTCTCATTTGGAAAGAGATCTGGCCTGTCCCTGACCCACTAGGTGGGAAAATAGAGACTGCGGTGATTATTCTCCATTTCTCCCATGCTAACCAGTAATCTGGTTAGCTGAGTGAGCAGCAGGTTTGAGCCTCTAGCAGAAATAGCCAACCTGAGGGCTGCCGTGAACCTCTGAGGTGAGCAAATCCGCCAAGAATTGCAGGACCCTCCAAGGCAGAGGAGGAACATTGTCACAATATCTATACACTATTCTGGCACCTCTTTGAAGATATTATCATGTTCCCCAGAATCTCAGCTTTTATTTTAAAAATAAAGCAGTCTCTAGTTGTGGTGGTGAAGAAAACCGAAATGTGTGAATTAAGTGTAACTGAGTTGCAGAGATGAGCAAAGAGCCACTCAGTGGCGGGTCTTGTATATGCCTATAGGCAAATGCAGTTTTTTCAATGGGAGCTAGAACAGGCCCTAGCTGAGATACTTTTAACAAAAGAAAGAATGAAATGCCAAAAAAAGCAAGTTTATGAAAAACAAAACTACATTATTGAGTGCAACACTCTGCATAGTTATGTCTTAAAAGGGACAGAAAATATAGTCAAAGTGCATTTACAAGAGAGAAGTCGCCTGAGTTCATATATTTGCCTACAAGCCTGAAAATAACATAAGATGCACAGTAAGATACTGGCGGTCATTTCTGCTAACTGGAGAGGTTTCTGTTTGTTTCACATAGCAAGTGGTGGAGAGATCACAAGAGAACTGTACCCTATAGGTGCTTTATAAAGCACAAGACGTGGCCAAATGCCTGTAATCCTCCCTGTTAATGGAATTATTTGATTTCTGGAGATAGGAAAAGGATAATGCACTCACAAGACCACCTAAAGAAACCATGAAAACTATGTTGCCTTATTATCCTGGTTAATTAGGCTGTGAAAAGTGGAAGTTCAATATTGTATCAAAAGAAGAGGTTGCCAGCAATTTGCACAGTAAATTACATTTTGTGTAAACTGTGCCATCCAGATTGATGGTCCCCCTACACTACACAATCATCATCAGCCAAACAAAACATTTGCCATGAGCAAAGGTGGGTATCACTCCTTTTAAAAGGATTCTTAACGAATTACACATTAATTCATGGAGAATATTCTGCTTTCATAATGTAGCTAAGATTGCTATTGTCTACATTTGAAACACTACAGCAGCACTGCCCCAGCTGCATGGCTGTCATGCTTCAGTGTTGACACTACCTATGCTGAGAAAAGGGGTTCTCCCACTGGTGTAGGTAACCCACCTCCCCAAGAGGTGGTAGCCTGGTCAACAGAAGAATTTTTCCATTCACCAGCACTGTCTACACCCAAGGTTAGGTCGGCTTAACTATGTCACTTAGTTGTTTGAATTTTTCACATTCCTGAGCTACATAGCTATGGCAACGTAAGTTCTCAGTGTATATTAGCCCTATTCAGTGTCCACTTGGGACACGTTCTAGGAGTCTGAGTCCATAGCTGAACCAAAATAAATGTTGAGGCTGGTTTTAACATTAAGCAACAATGTGTATAAGCAAAGAAAAAATCCAGTGAGTGATATTAATAATTCCATTCTAGTTGGTTAATATAATCATTGGCATGTTGTTAAGTTTTATTATCCTACAATAACTTTAGAACTGAATAATCTGTTGTGGTGTGGATGAATAATAATTTTGTGGTGCACATGAATATTCTAAAGGATCCAGTTTACAATAACTTAGTAAGGGAATTGACCTTGCATATAGCTAACTCCTGAGAAATTATTCAGGAAAAACAGTGAAGGAAGAGCAATTGTATCTCATAGAAACATTCAGATGTTGTCATTTTGCATTATAATGATATGGATTCTAAGCCTGTTCGAAAATAGGTCAAGCAGCCTCATCATCAAAGACAGAAAATTTGATGGTTTCATTTCAAAGAACTGCTGGACAAGGAGATAAAATTATTAGAAGCTTGCAATACTGAGCAAAGCTTGGGTTTTTTGTTTTTGTTTTGTTTTCCTAAACACTTAAAACTTTCAGTGAGGCAATGTTTGAAATTTTCATGTCAGATCCAGCAGGCATTAGTATATACTCAAAACGTTCTGTACTGCAGTAGAGGTGGGATGCATTATTTATTCCCGTCAAGAGTAGAGAAGCTTACAGCCTAAAGAATGCATGAGTAATTCTGCACCTTCAGCTCCATCGGTCTGGAAGAAAAGTTTTAGGGGTCCACTTGCACAGGAAGAGAACAACTAGATAGTGATCTGGCCTCAGTTATTCATGTCTTGTTACCACTCAGCTGAACTACAGTTGGAAGCTGAAACTAGATGGATGAATTCAGAATGGAAATAAGGTGTAAAATTTTAACCGTAAGAGTAATTAACCATTGGAACAATTTACCAAGAATTGTGGTAGATTGTCCATCACTGACCATTTTTAGATCAAGAATGGATGTTTTCCTAAAAAAGATATATGCTTCATATGAGGTCAGATCAGATGATTACAATGGTCCCTTCTGGCCTTGAAATTTATGAACCTATAAATACTAGCAGTTACATTTTGAGGCAGTCTTTCCTGGCACCATTTCCACGGTCTCTCTACTTGAAACAGTCACTGCTTAACTATCACATGAATAACTGAGGCCAGTGAATAGGGCTGATCTACACTGGAAACTTACATTGTCATAGCTACATAGCTCAGAAATGTGAAAAATTCACACAGCTGAGTGATGTAGTTAAGCTGGCCTAACCTCCTAACTGTGTAGACAGTGCTAGGTGAATGACAAAATATATTTGTCTAAATTCCATAAAAGCTGAAATTTTAAAAAATTGTTCTGTTTCTCTATGATTGTCATAATATTAAAATACTTCTGTAAGGACCAGATAAACACTAATTCTCTTTCTTGCACATTGACCCTTGTCAAAGGTACCCTTGCTTGTCTTTGGCTCAAACACTGCTGAATATTTGTCCTAGCTGGGCCTGACTGTGGTACTATCCTAAAGCTAAAGAGTAGGAAGAAGAAACAGGCCTTCCTGCAGTGCCCAGTCAATGCTGGGAAAGTAGCATAGACCAGACAGAAGTGAGGGAGACAGGCATTGAGTAGAGTGGAAGGAAAACTCAGTGAAGAGTAGGAGATGATGAAGAGGAGAGGCAGAAGAAAGGATATGGGAAGTAAAAACAGTGGGGGTCAGGGTGAAAATTAAGGTCCAATTTTAGGTAAATGAATCAATTGCCCCTCGCAAAGAATCTTAATAAGAATGTAAAAATGGCCATACTGGGTCAAACCAATGGTCCATCTAGGGCAGTATTCTGTCTTTCAACAGTGTTCAGGTGCTTCAGAGAGAATGAACAAAACAGAACAATTATGGAATGATCCATCCCCTATCATCTAGATCCAGCATCTGGCAGTCAGAGGTTTAAGGACAAGAGCTTGTGGTTGTGTCTCGGACCACATTGGCTACTAGCTTCCAGGGATTTATCAAATTATTTTTTAAATCCAGTTATAATCCTGGCCTTCATAATACAACTCTGGCCTATGGAAATGAGTTCCACAAGTTGACCGTGCTTTGTGTGGAGTACTTCCTTATGTTTGGTTTAAACCTGTTGGCTATTAATTTCACCTGGTTCTTGTGCTATGGGAAGGGGTAAATTTCACTTACTTATACACTTTATTCACACCATTTGTGGTTTCATAGATCTCAGTCATATCCCCCCCCGCTCCCTTAGTCGTCTCCTTTTTAAGATTAACAGTCCCAGTCTTTTTAGTCTCTCCTCATATGAAAGCTTTTTCCATCCCCCTAATCATTTTTGTTGTTCTTCTGTGCCTTTTTACAATTCTAATATATTTTAAATGGGGGCAACCGGAACTGCACGCTGTGTTCCAGGGGTAGGCGTTTCATGAATTTATATAGTGGCATTATGATTTTTTTGTCTTCTTATCTATCCTTTTCCTAATGGTTCCTTACATTGTTAGCTTCTTTTACTGCTGCTGCAAGCTGACAGGATATGCTTTCAGAGAACTATCCACAATGACTCCAAGATCAAGATTTCTTGAGTGGTAACAGCTCATATAGACCCCATCATTTTGCATATGTAGTTGGGATTATGTTTTCCAGTATGCGTTTCTTTCCATTTATCAACATTGTATTTCATCTGCTATTTTGTTGCCCAAACACCCAGTTTTGTGAGATCCCTTCATAATGCTTTGCAGATTGATTTGGTCTTAACAATCTTGGGCAATTTTTTATCGTCTGCCAACTTTGATGTCTCACTGTTAACCCCTTTTTCCAGGTGCTGAACAGCACTGGTCCCAATACAGATCCCTTGCGGGCACCACTCTTTACCTCTCTCTGTTCTGAAAACTGATCATTTATTCCTATCCTTTGTTTCCTGTCATTTAATCAGTTACTGGTCCATGAGACGATCTGTCTTCTTGTCTCACGACAGGTTATTTTGCTTAAGAGCTATTGGTGAGGTACCTTTTCAAAGTCCTAGTACACTATATCCACTGGATCACCCTTTGCCACATGTTTGCTGACCCTCTCAAAGAATTCTGAGGCCTGATTTCCCTTTACACATGCCGTGTTGACTCTTCCCCAAGAAATCATGTTAATCTGTGTGTCTGATAAGTCTTTTCTTTACTATAGTTTCAACCAATTTGCCTGCTACTTTATGCTTAACAGCCTGTAATTACCAGGACTGTCTCTGGTGCCATTTTAAAAAATAAGTGTTACATTAGCTATCTGCCAGTCATCTGGTAAAGCACCAGATGTGTTAGAGGCATTCTCTACCTTGAAGGATCAAGCCCCACAGTTGCCTTCAGGGAAAAGCCACTGTCCTGAAAACTGATGGCTGGGGAACAAGTGTGCTCAGGGTGTAATTTTACTGCTAGAAGCTGGATCATGGAACGTTATCATAGTCTGTTTGTATTCTGAACTGGCAAGATCTGCAAGGGAAACTAATTGTCTTCTGTCTTGTGCCTAACATATCATATTTCTGTTATTCAGTTCCCATGTCAATACACAGGGTCACTTTTCTGGCAATTTTAGCCTTCATTAGTCCAAACTGTGATAACTCAATCTAAATCTCTAGATCAGAAACATAATATTATGAAGTTCTGTATTTGATGCACATTTGTCCGAAGTGAAATGCATCCACAATCGAAATACTGGAATTATTGTTTTCCATATACGAGCCCCAGAAGTGTGTGTGTATAGATAAGCTCTTTCCTCTTGTTTACAAATACTTTTTTTAAAAAAAGAAAATTAAAACAATGAGCAAAGGCCTCCTAGCAAAGATGAAAAAGGGGCTTCTTAGAGTTATCTGAGGCTAAAGCTGGAGGAGCAGGGAAATTTATTTTATATTTTTTATTTTATAACATTTTGAAATTATACTTTATTTTTAAAAAGTAACTCTATCTGACAGCCCTCTGTTTGTTCTTCTTTCCCTTTCTTTTTTCTTTCTCCCTAGTTGTTGTTATTGTTTTGTTGGGGTGTTTTTTTGTTTGTTTGTTTGGGTACATTTTTCCTGAGTCTAATTTCTCCTCCCTTCCTTCTTTTGGTTTTTTTTTTTTTAGTGTTATAGACTCTGGTTGAAACTCACTCCTGTGCAGAGTGCAAGCACGAGGCCTATGAGCCACTTGTAGAAGGCTGGATGAATTTCACCCTACTTCAGATCTTCTTTCTCTCTCTTGTCTTCCTCATTCATTTTTCTCTTTTCCTCATCCTCAATATCTTGCTCCTTCCTTTCTTCCCAGGCCCATCTTCGAATTCTCACCTCCTGACCCCAGTTTTCTCCAGCAGAAGATCTAAGTTCTGCTGGACCTCTTGCCAGACCAGGGCTCCAATCCATGGAATAAGACTTAGATCTCTGCTTATTCTGCTGCTGCTTGAAGGAGTCTTGAGAGGCCTTCCCCTGTAGCCCCGTCAACCAATCCAAGCCAGTTATATTAATGTTAGATCCAATCCAATTCCCATTGAAGTCAAAAGGAATGACTCCTATTGACTTTAGTGAGTGCTGGTTCAGCCTTCTTGAGAGAAAAAAAATACACTGGGATACATTTTTTCCAGTCCAATCTGTAAAATATTCCTATTTTTGTCCTGGCCAACCTATGCTTTCTTCCCTCTTGCAATGTATTCCATCTTAATTTGGGTTTAGTCCTAGTTATTGTATTTTTCCTTCTGACCTTTAACAGGTTTCCATGAAGGAGAAAGTTCTGTTATATAACACGGCATATTTATAGCTTAGTACTGAGCATGTCTGACAAAATGAAAAGAGGACTAGAAGGACAGTGATGGTATCTCATTAAATATTTTATAGGCTGCCTTATAGAGAAATGATCCTTCTGAAAGTTCTCCCTCCTCACCCTCCTTAACAAGTACTTGATTAAGCCGCTTCAGCTGTAATCATTCTAACCTGTGGCTTTTCTAAAAATAACATCCAATTCAAGTTAACACCTTCTCCTCCCGCCTCTCTCACACACACACACCCTTTCACCAGTTTCCATGGAAACCTAATTGGAAAGCTTATGTCTGCCAACCATCTCAAAGATAACTTTTCATGAAAAGAAAAGGCACCTTGGATGCAATGAGAACACATCACTAAGCCTTCATTGTTTTCAGTGTGATTACTAAACAGCTTACTTGAGCAACTGTGGTAAAGTGGATTTAGCTTTCTTCGCCAAAGAGCAGCACATGGTTAGTGCATTTCAGGACAATGCTCTTGTCTGAGGCATTTGTTCCCTTCCAAGGAATGTGTGGCCCTTTTTATCAAATTAGCATGATTTGACTCTAAATATAGGCGTGTTCTCAGTTGCTGGATGTGTTTCCCGAATTATTTTAAATGCTTCAGTTTGGGACAGAAAGGGGAAGAGATGACAAAAGCCTTTGTTGAAAGGTAATAATATATCCCATAGTGCCTGATATTCTTTTGATCAATAAGCATATATTTTCTGCTGCTTGAAAATCTTCTCCTTTGCCTTTTCATTGAGCCTGAAATAATTGCACAGATCTCTCTTGTCACCATAACTTTTATGTAATTTAGAGATAGTTGCACTGCCATAAAATTGGATTGATCATTGTATTCCCAAGACTATTTACTGATCTGTTCTACATTTTTTCTGCTGTACACTTTTTCCCTTTTTTTGAAAAATAGGACAGTGGGAAAGAAGCTACAAGACAGGCTTACTCATCAGTTACACCTCCAGATCGCTACAACTTATCCATTTGCAGGCCTGCTGAGCATAGCTTGTAATACAGCACTCTACGTGTCTCTTTCTGTCATACACACCAGTGAACGCTGCAGCGTATCTTTGAGGGAAATAAATAGGTACAAGTTCAGGAGTTTCTAGTTTCCCAGGATTCCAGCAGTACACCCAGAAGGTATGCAGATTGCAGTAATGCTATAGGGGTTAAAAATCATCCACATATTCCTTATCAGCATAAAACTCAGCCAAAGAAATCTAGCCTCCTCTTGGTGGTTTCACAGTACATGGAGGATGTACATACGCCCTTCCAATTAATGTGAGTTTCCTATGTAAATGGAATGTATCCTAAGAAGAAATAGGTGCAGGGTAGCGTAACTTGAATTTTTGCCACATGATTCCACAAGGAAGGGTTTGCTCTTCTTTCTGTCTTAGGTATTTATATGGCTACTATTACTGTAGGAGCTCAGCACCTCACAAACTTTAATTTATTTAGCCTTACAACATCTCTGTTAAGTAGGGGGAAGTATTATTATCTTCCCATTTTACAGATGGAGGCTAAATAACCTGCCCATGGTCATCGAGAATGTCTGTGGTGGAGCAGATTTGAAACCTAAACTAGCACCCTAATTACTTAATTGTCCTCCCTCTCTGTCTTGGCGAGGATATAAAATAGCCTGAGATTTGCTTTTTTTTTTTTGAAGAACAAAGGTCGATCTTAACGCTAAACAATAAGAAATCAATTTGAGTCAGGCCACATTTTGAGATGTCATCTATTTTCATTTTAATTCCCTCATTAAGAAAGATCATGTTGATGGTGTCTACTGTCTAGAAACAAATAGCCACAACAGTCTTTGCAACACTAAGAAGCAGAAAATGGGTAGGAACACTCTTACACATGGTATAATGTCTATCCTTCAACATGATCAAAGTGAATCATAAATGGTTCCTGTCTGCCTGTTTACCATTTTCACTGGAAACCTGATGCTAATTCTGTGCTGATTATCTGGGTCAGGAATCAGTATACAGGATAAAAGCACAAAGAGAAAAATATATAGTCCTTATCTAATTTGGGAGCAATATAATGAGCCTCAAAATGTAGTATTTTTAACTCACATGAGATACCTGTTATAAGATGTAATCAATTTATTGTAAGCAGTTAATAAGTATTTACATACTTGGGAACACTGATCAATTTTGGGGTGGATTATTTTATTTGTTTTTCATACTTTTTTTACATCCAGAATAAAATGCAGTTTTCAGATGCAGTCCTAGATGAACAACTGTTTTTCCTGAGTAATATATTTTGAGCATAAGTATCTAAACAGACAGTTCTCTGCTGCTTGCTAGAAGCAGTGAATGCACTATGATTTTGGCAGATGGGAATCCGTATAATCTGTTGGTTATAAACAAAAGAGGTACTGATGAAATGTCACCATCTGTTGGCATTGTTGAAATGCTGAGTCATACAGTCGTTACTTTTCACTGTAAAGTTTTCTCAGAAATGGCCTGATTATGAGTAAACTAATAGGAGATTGTGTCTAAGGAGTTACAGGGAAGTGTCTAAAGAGGAAATTACTGAAGTTGGAGGAGAGTGTCATTTTCATTTATTGTAATGTGATACATGCAAGAGCTGAAGTGTAGGAAAATCAGACTCTGGCTTTATAGAGAGTATCTCAAAAGACAGTACTGAAAGAAAATTTGTTGTGGAAATTAAAATAGGAGACATTCCAAAATTATTTTCTCAATCTTCGTTTCTGTGAAATAAAAACTTGATTTTTTTTCTTCCAAAAATACCCCACTGACCCACAATGTAACATGTAAAGGGGATATCTGTCTGTTGTAGTTCTTAGTAAATTGTTTATTTATTTAGGTGTATTGCAGTAGCACTTATAGCAGTGGTCCCCAAACTTTTTCCATCGTACCCGCTCCTTACCCATAATGGCACCTGTGTGGGGCCTCCCTCCTCCCAGGAACTGTCATTGGGGTCCAGAGCTGTGGGGGTGAGCTGGGGCCTGTGGTCAGGGGCCTGAGATGGGGGTGAGGCCAGAACAGAGCTGGGGGCAAAGTAGGGCTCTCCACAACACTCTCCCCACACCTGTGGGCTGGGCAAGACCCTAGTCTGCCCCCAAATGTTCCTCCACGCCTCACAGTTTGGGGACTACTGACCTGGTAGCTCAGTCAGGGATCTGGGCCCATTGTATTTAGGCACTGTTCATGCACACATAAAAAAAGATGGTCTGTGCTCCAAAAAACTTACTGTCAAAGTATAAGATGAGAGAAGACAGGTGAATATAGCACGCAGGCAGGGAGCACAGCACGGGGTATAGTGAGACAATTAAGATTAGTGTAGCAAGTAAACCACACAAATTACCTTTTTGTGTAATATCTTTGGTACAGTTACTCTATTATGAACAACTGTAGAGAGTTCACACATATCTTAATAAAAAACCCACTTATTTAATATCTGTCACAGTATAACAAGTGTAATGGAAAAGACTATAAAGAATATAATGGTAAGTTATTCTCTTCACTGACAGTTCACTGAGGCAGTCAATTTGAAAGGAACAGTATTCATATATTCTGATGCATTATCTAGAATAATGAAGAATTAGTTCTGTTCATAACCTGAATAAGATGTATAGTTATATTTTCCTTGGTATATTCTGATCCACATTTTCAAATGAGGCCTCTAAAATGCACCTGCAAAATTTGTGGTCACAAATGTATATTTGTATGGACAGATGGATATTTACACACACATGGCCTGATTTTTCAACCTCACCTTAACCTGCCCTCTCTGTGACTGAAGTGGTTATTAGGCTCAGTTTAGGAATCCAGGCAATGAAGATATCTAAGTACTTCATAGCACTCACAAAAGTATCTTTTTACAATTCTTCCTTGGCAGTGCCCTTTGTGCTAGATTGGTAACTGCTTACATTTTTCTCAACCGAATCTCACCAGAGAATGAATTTCTTTGTCCTACTTGCTTTGTTTCTTACTTGCCGTTTTATACCTACTATTATTAGACAGGCACATTAACTTCTGATCAGACAGGCAGCCGAGGATCATCAAAATAAAGTTTCATCATTAACTATTAAAAACCAGGAATTTTAGTAAGGACACGGAAATCCATTTACACCTGAAAATACTCCCACAAAAAGTTATCCCGAAGGTGGGTTTAATTCAGAAATATTGCAAGTATCTCTAACTGGTCTAGCTGAGTTATTTCACTCATAGAATCATTGAATAGTAGAATCATAGGACTGGAAGAGACCTCAGGAGGTCATCTAGCCAAGCCCCTGCACTCAAGGCAGGACTAAATATTATCTAGATCATCCCTGACAAGTGTTTGTCCAACCTGCTCTTAAAAATCTACAATGACAGAGATTCCACAGCCTCCCTAGGCAATTTATTCCAGTGCTTAACCACCCTGACAGTTGAGAATCTTTTCCTAATGTCCAGCCTACGCTGCCCATGCTGCAATTTAAGCTCATTGCTTCTTGTCCTATCCTCAGAGACTAAAGATAAAAAAAATTCTCCCTTTTCCTCGTAACATCTTTTTATGTATTTGAAAACTGTTATCATGTCCCCCCACTCCTAGTCATCTTTTCTCCAGACGAAACAATTTTTTCAATCTTCCCTCATAGGTCATGTTTTCTAAACCTTTAATCATTTGTATTGCTCTTCTCTGGATTTTCTCCAGTTAGTCCACATCTTTCCTGAAATGTGGTGCCCAGAACTGGACAAGATAGTTCAGTTGAGGCCCAGAGTAGAGCAGAAGAATTACTTCTTGTGTCTTGCTTACAACACTCTTGCTAATTCAGTGTAGAATGAGGTTTTCTTTTTTTGAAACAATGTTACACTGCTGACTCATCTTTAGCTTGTTATCCACTCTGGCTCAAAGATCCCTTTCCCCACAGTTCTCCTTCCTGGCAGTCATTTTCCATTTTGTATGTGTGTAACTGATTGTTCCTTCCTAAGTTCCTTCCACAAGTTTTGTAAGTGTACTCTCTATGCCATTATCTGAATCATTGATGAAGATATTGAATAGAACTTGACTCAGAACTGATCCCTGCAGAACCCCACTTGTTACACCCTTCCAGAATGACTCTGAAACACCGATAACTACTCTCTGGGAACAGTTTTCCAACCAGTTATGCACCCAACTTATAGTAGCTCCACCTAGGTTATATTTCCCTAATTTGTTCATGGATGAGTGGACTCTGAGTATAACACTCATACTTATACTATCTCAGGGTCATGGTGATTGTTTTTCCTTTTCTCCACCCCAGCGTCTTGTGAGTAACTCAGTATTGCTTTTCCCCATTAGTCAGATTTTCAGATTCTGAACATCTTCAGCTTCTGTTGATTTTAGTGTGAGTTGTTGGAGCTCATTAACTGCAAATCAAGCCCTGATTCTGCATCCTTTATTCTTGCAAGTTAGAAATGAAGGATTAGACCTTAAAGACCAAATTGTGCCTGCTATAATGTATGTGCCGCTTCCGTTGTTGCCACTGGAACTGGTCTGCATATGACTAAGGGCAGTGTTCAGACCTAGTATAGTAATAATTACTTGTGATGTGTACAGTATCTTTCTGCTAAGTATTTTAACCAGAATAAGAGACCTGCAACCAATTGTAGTGTATGCTTCCCTTTTTCTTTACTGCAGGATCTGCAAAATCTCTGCTTTGAACCCAAAGTCACATGCAGTACAGAAGCTGCCACCTGTTCATAATTCCATAGCCATTCACAGTGCCATGTGGTTGCCTGTGGTTCTTTGTATTTTTTATAACTGTGAGTTTTAAATTGTTTGCCACATAAACTTCAGACTTGTGCCTAAAAGCTGGTAAAGAGAAAAAAAATGATGCTGTTTTTCCAATGCATGCAAACAGTAAAAGCTTTTATTTTGAACTGAAGAGCCTTTGATTTAGTTCAGATAACTCGCTCTTCACCAGCTTCAGATTTGTTACCATAAATAGTCTCCTTTCCATCCCTCTGTAGAATTATATAGTGAGCTTCTGAGGTTTCATAGTTCGATATTTTCTATGCCCATGTAAGATGACAATGGGTCTGATTCTGAACTCATCAATACTTGAGTAATTCCACTAAAAGCCAGTGGAGTCTGTCCTGATTTACACAGAAGAAAGATCAGAATCAAAAGGCATGTGATCAGAATGGACAGAACTGTATGCACAAATTGTGTGTTTAACATCTGCATGTTTTGCAAATGCGTGTGTCTATATATATATCAATACATGTACAGAGTTTCCATGATTAAAGAAAATTATTAATCACAGCTAATCTCTAAATATGATAATTCAGAAAATACTTGCTCATTCAGTGCTGCTTTTGAAACTAGTGTTTATGGAGGTTTATTCCTGCGGAGTCTGCTGCTTGAAATACATCCAGGCCACTCAGAGTTACCTAGGCAACCTTTCAATTGCTTATTTTGTGTTCCTATTTTACCATACTTCAAGGCTAAGTATCTAGCCTCATCTGATTCCCCCCATCCCTAGTAGCTTCTGCCAGAATCTGGAGACAGAGAGAACAGATTTGGTTTGAAGGAAGTAGTCTTGCACCTGCAGAGGTTTTCTAAAGAGGTCAAACTGCCATAAATTATGGAAATGAAATGCTGAGCATCTGCCTGCTTTGGCAGCGTACAGAAAGATACAAGGACACGCCAATCTCTTAAACTGTTCAGATGCTTAACGTTCTGTGGTGAGTGTGACAAATTGTACCCATATCTGTTTGTAAAACCTTGTCATGATAAATACCTGTGACTCTTCAGTTCGCTGTCATTTTTTAATCAGTCAGATTAGTTGGGAATTTCTAGAAGTATAGGGACTAGCAAGATACATTCTTCTCTTAATATGTGTATATAATTGGTAAGGCAGCTGCATCTATGAACACATCAAGAGGAGACTATGGATATGGGCTTGATTGTATCTATGTAAATTTGGCAAAACTCTAGGGACGTCAATTGAGTGATACAGTTGAGTAAACTGGGAAAAATTAGATTAGAATCAAGCTTTGTGCACCTTAGTGTTGATAGGAACATTTTAAATGATCGCTTTATAGAGACGACAGCCTTGAGTTACTTGTAGTGTAATCAAATCAATGCTTTTCTAGTCCTTCCAAACATTTGGATTATTAGGAATGGATTTTGAAACAGAACTATTAATAAGCCCCAAAAATTACAGAGCTGTGCAATTAACTAACCAAATCAAATAGATTCTGAAACTAGCCTCTTGCAGCAGCATTAAAAACGTTAACTAAGCACTGTTAACACAGGGTCTTAATGCACAGAAACATGAGGATAATATTCCATGGCACTGGATAAACTTATTGGAAGAACAGTATGTAATTTTTAGCAAGGTCTGAGATCTCGGTTCTAATCGCTTTACAAAATAACTTTTAAAAGTATTTTGAAAGTAAGAACATCTCTGCATGCTCTGAGGAAAATCCAACTTATACCATATATTGCTTCTTGGGCCTTCTCATACTGAACTCAATGGAAGACTTTCCAATCAATTTAGGGGGGCTGGATCAGGCCCTTTGTAGAACAGAACCATGCAGGTTGAATTTTGTGTTGTCTTACACAGCAGTGTAAACTGAATCTGGTGTAACCCCATTGATATCGGCTCTTTGAGTTACACCAAAGATGAATTTGCCCTCTTGGACAAAAAGGACAGAAAACAGGCCTAAGTGTCAAAATACTCTAGGTCATGCCCATTAGTGGCATTCTATGGCAGTCCTAAAGGATCTGACATCACCTGCATACTGAGGAGTGACAGGAGGGTAGAGAAACAGGAAAAGTGATATGGCCAGCCATAAAGGTCCCATGTCACAGGAGAAGTCCCTCCAAGCATATCCAGTGATAAAGCAAGTGGCTGAAAAGCAATTAACAGTAGGGTGTAAAAACAAACAAAAACACTTGTGTGTAGAGAGATTAAAATATTGGAGTGAAGATCCATCATATAGGTGAGTTTTTAACCTAACGTTTTGCCGGTTAGTTGCTAAAAAATTGATGTGCTGCTGGAAGGTCAGAGGGAAAAATCATTATGAATGGTCTTGATTCAGGCCTGGGCTACTCTGGTTTTGCCCATTATAACCCAGGATGGAGAAAACAGTGGTAAAAGTCTGTCTAGAGATGTCTCAGAGGCACAAAGTGAATACAGTCCCTATAGCCTGGTCTTGGATTATGTATTAATTATACTGATTACTTAAGAATCCCCAGTTATCACTTTAAGGGTTGACAGGGTCTTGCCCCAAGATCAGGCCCAGTGTTTGTTTAAATGATTACATAGTTGGGAATCCTGATGTGCACAGTTGCAACACTCATATATATATATATATTTTCAAATATAGTTTATTAATATATTTAGCACACTTACAAACATCCCAGCTCAGTAAGATAGAAATACTACAGAATGTACATCTGCACATCCATATACTCACATTATATCCCATAGAACAATCTGAAATGCTAGCCATCATCTTCCTCATCACCATCACCTTTCCCATCATCACCAGTGGCCATCATTCTGGTACCTCCCAAGGACTACATCTCTCTCCCACTGCCCCTAGGCTGAGATGCCACTTTTATAATATGTTACATTGGCACCGTTATGTTCAGTGCATATTCAGTAGGAGACTTTTCCCTTTTTATTATTTGTATTTTCTCACCTCACTAATACTGAAGTGTCTTTTTTCTATAGGTTAGTATTTCAATTATCTCAATTTATTATATACATCAATTCGTTACCAGGGCCTTTTTGTGGCTAGGTATCACATTTGTTTGTTCTGTCCTAACTGGTTATTTCAGTTCTTTCCAAGTTCTAAGTTGTGGTGTACCTGTTAAATTTAAAAGGGTCTGAAGTTAGGAAAGCCCCTATGCTTTAGTGCATCCTTTATGTTAAAGGTCACAGTTATACATGGAACTTAAGCTTCAGCTCCATTTATCTAGGTGAAAGGTCTCAGACATGTGCCTGCTAACTCGCTGAAGCTAATGTCTTACAGGATACAGGCCTGTAGGTTTCTTGCATTACTGCTGAATACAATGCAAAGCGGTAAATATAATGAAGGTGAGCTAGCCCACTTTGCTACAGTAGCAGTGAATATAATGAAGGCGAGCTAGCCCGCTGGGCTACATCCCCACTCTGCCAGGATGCCTGAAGCTGGTCAAAGAATGTCTAGCATTGGCAATGGAGGAGCCACTGATTCACTGCATCCTCAGGCAGCCTTTGCCAGCAGGATTGATTCGAAGCTCCAGCAGCAATTTAGTGCTCCACCTCCCTGGTTGCTATCGCATAGATCCTGGCAGTGTAAACATAATCTGCCCTTCTTCAGGGGTAGACCCCTTTGGGGCACAGGCTGGTGCAGCTTACACCTTCCTGCACTGACATGGCAATTCAAGCCCAATAGTTGTAATATAGCTGCGCCCAATGAGCCTTTCTTCAAGGCGTAAGGTTCACATGATTTTCTCCTAAAAGATCGCTGACTTTATTCACCCAACTTACCTTCTATTCACTTCCATTTTGATGACAGACTTCAGAAGATGATGATGAAGAGCAGCCTCTCAGCCTGGCCTGGCCTGACACCCGACGCAAACAGCTCATGTATCTTGCTGTTTTCCCCATTGTTTTTCCATTGTGGATTACCCTGCCAGATGTCAGAAAGCCTGTGAGTACCATACTGTTGTTATAAGTTGATGTGTTTTTCACAATGGGATGGTTTCACTGAACACATTCAAACTTCTCCGTCGTCGTGAACATTTTTAACCCCCTTTGGCATAGTTTTAATATAGTTTAGGATCCCTCTATTTTAAGGCAAGGGTGTGATAAAGAACTTAGTGCCGTTTCCAAAGCCTAGTAGATTAATGTAAAAGTAGAGGTTGTGATTTTTCAGCAGTTTCACTCATGGACAAAATATAACACCAGAATTTTGAAGCAAACATCAACCTTAAACCAAGTATTAATGATTATCTGGGAGGTATCGATGTGAATGTGTTGCCATTATCTACATAAATATTTTATGGCACAAAGAGAGAAACTCTTTCTTGTGGGCCTTGAGAATTGCATTTCTTGCTGTCCACTATACATTACTTAACCACATAGGAAGTCTACCTTTCAGGAATGCACAGACCGCTAGCAGTTCCTGTATCCTAGTGTCACTGAAACAGCCGTAAAGGCTGTACTTTCCATAAACACTCACTTTAAGGATTAAACATTCAGATTTAGTCAAATAAAATGATTATATATAATAATGTCACTTTGCACTTCTGAGGCACCTTTCAACTTAGGCTCAAAATGCTTTACAAACAAAGGTTCAGGTTGCATCACAGCTTCCTCTGGCAACTCATCAGCATGGCCGAAGTGCTAACAGGGCCTCTCCTGAGAGCAAACAGTCCTGAGGACCCACATGGTTCTTAGATTCAGTGCCAACCCTAGTGGCACTTCAGAGTGGTTGTACCCAGAAATGAAAGCAGCTTCAGCCAGTATTTGCTATCTGAGCTGATTCCTGTGATTTACAAGAAAGATGATATATGTCCTCCTGACTTGGTCTCTGAGGGTACGTCTACAGTATCCGCTGGATCGGGTATTCGCATAGCTGAAGTTGCGTATCTTAGGTCGACTCAGTCTCAGATCTTGGACCCTATCGAGAAACAGGCATAGGAGCGAAGAATGTGGGGCACAATAGGGAAACCGCTGACTCTCGCTACCAAAAAAGAGGATAGTAATGTTAAGATGATACTGTCTGCCCATGAATGTCCGGGGAACAATCAGATCCTTAGAGCATGTCTACACTACAGGAGCTACAGCAGCATCTCTTACCTACATTGACATTAAAATTCCTTACAATTCACCTAGCTGTGGTAGCTAGGTTGATAGAAGAATCGTTGCCTCAACCTAGCTGTGATTAGGTCGACATAACTGTGGTGTTCAGGGGTATGAATTTTTCACACACCCTAGAAACATATCTAGGTTGATTTAAACTTTAAGTGTATACCAGGGGTGTCGTTAATTAAGCCCCACAACACCCCTGTGAGGAATGGTATGTAATGGATTTAAAGGGATTACTTCATCCAGTATTAAAATGCAGCCCCCTCCTGGATTTAACAGGGCACAGCAGTTTATCGCAAAGTGAAGATGAGTACCATAGAGAGACAAGGTGGATGAGGTAATATGCTTTACTGGACCTACTTCTGTTGGTGAGAGATACAAGCTTTACAAACTACGCAGAGCTCTTCCTTAGTTAATTGACACTTCAAGGGTTTTAGGAAGGCAGAATAATTATCAGAGCCAATACACAGGGGTTAACATGCCTGTTTTTACTAAAAATGCCATATGATGTCTCTTGACCACAACTGATCAAAACATTTGATTTACATCCCATCCCAGTGATGGTTCTTCACCCCTGAACACTATGCCAAGATATTGATTCAGTATTGATTCAAAGGGAAGACTGCCATCTATTGGATCCCCCAAACCACTGCCTGCATCACTTAGATTTTCCACACAAGCACTGACCTGGCCTGACTCTGCTTAGTTTATCTGATCCTACTTAGCTTGTGACATCTGACAGAGTCACTGCACAGCATGGGCTCACCATACAACACAGTACAGCAGAAGATTAAATACTTAAAGCTAAATTCAGTTCTGAGACTAGTGCAGGCAAGTTCTACAGGTCTAACTGAAAGAGTGATTAGACCTGTACAAATCAATTTTTAAAAAACATTTTTTATTTTTAAGATGTTTTAACACAAGTAAAATTAAATTTAAAATGGTCTTTAATATCATCAGTGTGAAATCTAGACAGCTGCAAAAAACGTGTTACAAGTAGTTTCAGTTCTTACATCTGCCCCTGAGTTCCCCCAAGTCAATTTACAACCCACATTTGCCTTTTATTTTATTTTGGTTTGTTTCAAATTTTTTATTAAGGCAGGAAGAAAAATAACAAGAAAAAATAATATCAAAAGATTAAGATTATGCTAAGGCATAAATATCATCGTCATTTGGCAGTTATGTCCCTTATTAAGAGAGAGAGTTAAGCACGTCCTAGGTTAAGTACAAGTCATCCCATTGAAGTAAAAAAAAGTAATAAATATTTAAAATTCTATTGTTTTCTCTAGTCTTTTTCAGGAACAGGAATCTTGGTTGTTACTTGTTAAATATTTTCACACACAGGTTTGAGTCCTAAATATAACTGTCTTCTGAGTGCAGTTATATTTGTCCTTACTCAGGCAAACTTTCATTAAAAAGAAGTTTATCCTGTGTAAGGACTAAGCAAAAACCGAATAAGGTGGATTTAGGAGTTGGCCCAGTATTTATATTATTTACAGTCTCTTGGTTATCACTTTTAGGATGAGATCCAGCAGTCTTTCCACATGCAGACCATCCATTAATTTCATCCTGGTCTTTGTGTTTGCAGTCACTGAAGTTTGGATATTAATAAAAATTCCTGTAATAGTTTGTCATGTCCTAGCTCTCTCATATTTATATATTGGACTAGTAATAGCTGATAGACTCTTGAAAGCAAAAAAGTCAATAGCTGGATTAATGCTTGAGTAAGTGTTTTAATCTCTTCTCAGTTCAAAAATATAGTTAAAACTGCAAAGAGAGGGGATGCACAAAATTATAAGGATCTAAATCAGTGTTCTGAATTCTTCCTCCCATCACATTTCCCCTTCCATAAACTGAAAAACTTCAATTTAGTGCAAAGAACACAAGCTAAAATAAGACTGTCAATTTGTTCTTTGATAAAAAGGCATAAATTTTCAGTTTTCCCTTCTAATTTTTGTACTTTTGTGGCTTTTTCTTTTAGATTTCAAACAACTATTTTACAATATGTTTAATAACAAACAACAGCATACAATATGATATAGGTTTTGGTTTTGAATTGGTCTTTATTTTGCAGTCTCATTGACTATTAACATGCATCAGGATGTATAAAGTTATACACAAAGAATTTCAAATTCTATTCTCAATTACACCTAGATACGGGAAGTGGTGTGCATTGTTTTTAATAAAAATCTCAAACTAACAGCAATACTACTTGTAATCATTTTTATTCATTTGCCTCAAACATTTATATTGCGTAAGTCAGACTAGTTGTTAACAAAAATGTTTAATGAAAATCAAAAATATCATTAATATTCAAGAATCAGAGGGGTAGCCGTGTTAGTCTGGAATTGCGGAAGTGACAAAGAGTCCTGTGGCACCTTAAAGACTAACTAAAGTATTAGAGCATAAGCTTTCGTGGGCTAATACCCACTTCATCAGATGCATGCAGTGGAAGTATCCAGGGGCAGGTATAAATAGGTAGGCAAGAACCAGGTTAAAGATAACAGGGTGGGTTCAATGAGGCTGAACCAGCTGTTATCTCTAATCAGGGAGGGTGAGGTCTTCCTCTAGCAGCTGAACTGGAGGTGTGAACAGCGAGAGAAGAGAAACTGCTCTTGTAGTTAGCTAGCCATTCAAAATCTCTATTCAGTCCCAAATTGATTGTGTCAAATTTGCAAATGAATTGCAACTCTGCAGTTTCTCTTTGCAGTCTGATCTTAAAGTTTTTTTGCTGCAAAATGCTGACCTTTAAGTCTTTCATGGTGTGTGCAGGGAGATTGAAGTGTTCTCCTACAGGTTTTTGTATATTGCCATTCCTGATAGATGCCACAGGACTCTTTATTAATATTCAAATGACTGTAAAAGTCATGTAAAGGTTTGCATCAGAAGTGCTCACACCAGATCTGGTCCATTGACAAAAAAGAATTTATTCCAGTAGGACATACTATATCATAACATAGAGGATGAAATATAAATATATATACTGAAAGTCAATGGGTGGCAGAAACTAAAGAAGAATTTGAGTCACAGAAAGGAATGGCATGTAATGTGGGAATAGCAGGAAACAGCACCTAATATTGTATGCAGTTTATAATCACATGTAATAATGACAGGAGAGGTAACAGGAAGTATCAATGTGACAAGCTGTTTACTTTGACCATGACTGTGAAAGAATTAACCAGATGGTTGCAGAAACTCTCTGTGCCCAGCTGCCTAACTTGTCACAGATGCTTCGTTAGCTTGTTTGTGTCTAAAACTCTCTGGCTTACTCCTACCTGTCACCCCCACCCATACCACCCAAAATAGTGGTTGATTATGATGGTTCAAAGTGCACTTCAGAATTCAGATTTACATGTACAGTGTGAGTCAAAGCTTTGAACACACCAGTGGAAACATTCAAATAGGTTTTGAAGACAAACTAAACACCTTGGACACAATTTGCATATGTGATCATTTTAATAGGAAATCCAAATTCCCTATTTGGAGGCTCATGTTGGCACATAAAATCAGCACTTGTGTGCCAAGTGCAGATTTAAGAGTCTATATAGAGCGTTGTATGTCCTCTGTGGGTGCCCACTTCTGAAAATTGTCCTACCGTTCTTCTGAGTGTTTTTCCTTTTCTCCTTTCCCTTCCCTTCTGAAGTATATTTTAGCTGAGCTGAAGGGGGAATTATTTATAGAGTTTACCAGCACCAGAGCAAACTACAGTCAGTTCTATAAATCCTTATGGTTTAATGAATGCCAAATTTAGCAAAACTCTCTAACATGAAAAATACCATTTTTAAATCAATAGGATCCCTACTGTCTTTGTTTTTGTTTTTCCTGAATTTTAACCAATGTACAGATAATGATATTTTTTTTTAAACTGTAACTACAGTGGCCAATGTATTAGTTGAGGAGCAGCTCCATAATTAAATCAATAAAAGACCCATTTTAATAAACATTTGCTACCTTAATAAACTGTTTACTTAAGACAACTACTTATGGAGCTAGATCCATCCTTACTGTAATGCTGTTGAAGTAACTGTCAGTACACTAGGGATGGATTTATTCCATGAGGATTTAGTGGTTGGCTTTTCGTTCAGATGTCTTTATTATTAATAATAATAGCTAGATGTTGTAATAATAGTAACTCATATTTGAATCGCGCTTTTCAGCAGTAGAGTGCAAAGAGCTATACAAATGATGTAAATATCATTGTCCCCATTTTACAGATGGGGAAATTGAGGGACAGGTGACTTCCTCAGTCACTCACCAAACTAGAGGCAGGGCGAGGAATAAAACCAGGTATCTTGAGTCCCAATCTAGTGCTCAATCCACTAGACCCAACTGCCTCCCTCCTTTCCAATCCAAAAAAAAAAAATAATGAAGCTCAAATTTTGCCATGGTGCCAACATGGGGTAAATTATTATGCCCCATGATCAGTGGCAGATTAGCCCCTGGGCCAACGGAGCCCATGCCCCCCTGCACCTCGACTCGCTCCACCTGCCAAGCGCTCCAGCCAGGGAGTGAGGTCAGAGAGTGGGGGCTTGCCCTGCTCTGCCTGCCCAGTGCTCCAGCCCGGGAGTGGGTTTGGGGTATGGTGACTGGAGTGCTGGGCGGACAGAGCCGGGTAAGCACCCATGCCCCAACCCCATTTCCCTGGCAGAAAGTATCAGGAGATTTGGGGAAGACTGCAGGTGGAAGGGGTGTAGAGGGGCCCCCACTTCCTCTGGCCCATGGTGCCCCTGGTGCCCATGCAGAGTCCCATTAACTAGAATGAAACTCCATATAAGTGAACATTTCCTTGAACAAATAGAACGATTATCATCTACAGGACTCTGGACAAGGACAAAGGTGTGCCCACACAGACAAGTTCAGAGCCTAAATGATCAAAATGTGATGAATGACAAACTATATCAAATGCCTAGAGTAATAGAGAATAAAGAGTTCACACAAATAAATGTACATATGCGACAAATATATGAGATAGTAAGATTAAATATAAAATAATAGTGGCAGTAATAAAAGTGGGCAAGGTAAAAAACCCTTTAATTTTTTTTGGCCAAACGATTAAAGACTCAACATCTTGCAGGATCAGGCTCTAAGAAATAACACATTTGCTGAAAACATTCTTTGATCATAATCCTATTTGTTTCTAAATTATGATATTTTTCAAGTACCGTTAGGAATTCTGTACAGATGTACCCCAGGAAAAATATGTGAGCAAAGAAGGCACAATGCAGAAGCAACACCAGTCCAATAAATCTAGTTTCAAGCTTCTAAATTCAGTTGACATCTCTAAGTGGAAATGGCATATTTACTGTATACTTTTTCAGTTGTCCTGTTACCATGACCACAGCAGAGCCAACTGGTAATAAAACTGGGTGCTAGTATCTTTATAAAGCAACCATCACAACAATTGCATACTCCACTGGAAAGAAATGTTGAGAAAATTGCTGTCTGACACCTCTGACTAATTCTTCCAGGGAAATTTTTAGAACTGACAGCTCTGCTTTTTCCCAGGAGCTTGTGAATTACTCGCAGGGATGACTATCCAAAACTTTGACAATAATTACAATCTAATTTTTTTTGAAGATCCAGCCTCAGAAAAAACAGTACTCCCACTCTTTTTTTTCAAATTCGTCTGTATGCAAATTATTACACTATTTATTGGATTTGTGCATGATTTCAGCTTCTACAATTGGCATAGGCTTTACATTTTGCACTTTTTCAGTTATAATGTTTTCTCTTTTAAAAATAGATAATTAAACTGTAAAGTCTGTTAAAGTACACATAGCCTTGAACTACTGCTTATCAGCTAATTATAATGGAACAAAATTGGCTCAGACAGTCCGGGTGCATGTATGCTGTAAAGTTGCTGACATAATTCTCAGCTGTGCACTTTCCTGCATTATGGTTGATTCCTTGTCTGAATTGCATAAACACAACATCATTATTTTACAATAACCGTATGGTATGGATAACCCTGTACTCTGGTTGACTGACAGCCATTATTGGCCAATACCTAGAATTTTAATAATTCACAGTATTGTTATTTATTGACAACAAGAATATGCAAACCCCTCTGCTCTGGTTGGCTCTCCCACTTAAACTGATTGCCAACAACATGCATCCCACCTCATCTTTTCACTACCTTCAGCTGAAGAAAACAAATTTGTACAAAATAAGAAAACAGTCCAAAAAGTTGGAAAAAATGGACTGTGAAAATACTGAACAAGAAATGGATGTCTTTTTAAAAAATAAATCATCCTTTTGAATCATTTGCCCCATTCAGGCTCATTCTTACTCCCACTGAAGTAAAATTACATATACTCATTGTAGCAGCCAGAAGTGTGGTTTTGCCCGTGTTGGTCCCAGGATATTAGAGAGGCAAGGTAGGTGGGGCAATACATTGGACAACTTCCACTGGTGAAAGAAACAAACTTTAAAGCTATGCAGAGCTCTTCTTCAGGTCTGGGAAAGGTACTCAGTCCTGGCTTGCATTAGGACCATACTTTTGGTATAGCTATGTTTCTGAGGGGTGTGAACCTCCCACCCCACCCCACCCCACCCCACCACACCCCTGAGAGACAGCTCTACTGACCTAACCCCTTGTGTAAACCAGCGCTAGGTTGATGGAAAAATTCTTCCATCGGTTTAACCACCACTTCCCAACAAGATGGATTACCTACACCAGTGGTTTTCAACCTGTGGTCTGCGGATGCCTGGGGGTCTGCAGTCTGTCTGAAGGGTTCAAGAAAGGTTGTAATTACCATAGAATAGTTGTTTTCAGTTTCTGGCCCACGGAGTGCTGCAGACTACGTCTAAAATTTCCAAAGGCATCCGCACCTTCATTCAAAATGTTTTAGGGGTCCACAAATTAAAAAGGTTGATAACCTCCTGTTGGTGCAAGTAGCATCTACAGGCACGCCATTTAGCTTGCAGTCACCCACACAAAACAGCACCTGAATATTGTGCTGCCCCAAGGGAATGCCTGTTCTGCCTAATGTGGGTGGGTTGAGTGGGTTCTGGTGTGTGAGGAGGCAATGTATAGTAGAGCTGGCCCTGAATTTCTGTGAGCTCCCTGAAAAAGAAGTCATTAGACTGACCTAAGCATGCTGAATTGACAGCATTCAAAGAGTGCTTGCTCTCTGACTCTAATTGCAGCCGTGTTCAGGGAACGTAATGGGAACATTCAGTACATTTCTGATTCCCTCCCTGCAGTTGGAACTTACTCATATGCCTGTGTGGGGAGAGCTGTGTTCCAGAGACTGAAGGAACACACAGAGGCTGCATGTGTCTGACATTTTACATTCTGAAACGATAGCTCAAATAGAAGCTGCAAGATTCACCTAGGATCTCATGGTTTAATCTGAATGCACCGTCTGAGGAAGTTACTGTTTGGAGAGTTTTGCTAACCAGGAGCATGGCCTGTAGTTAAGATTTTTGTCACGGTTATTTTTAGTAAAAGTCAGGAACGGGTCCGGGCAATAAACAGATATTCACAGGGGTGTCCACGACCTCTTGGTGACTTTACTAAGAATAACCAGAGCCCACTGACAGGTAATGGACAGGAATGGAGTCCTAGCTGTGTGGGGTCTGACAGGCTGAGTCCCCCATCATAGCAGGAGGCACAGCCCTGGCACCAGCAGCTGCAGTGGGAGGCACAGCCACAGGGACTCACAGCCCTCGCTCTGGAGCTGGTCACAGCTGCAGGACAGGGGTGCGTGGCCCTAGCTGCAGCCCCCACTACAAGCTGCAAGGCAAGGGCTGCAGGGTTCTTGTCCCAGCCCCAGTGGCAGGGCAGGGTCACACAGTCCCACCTCCAGCCCTGGCTTCAGCCCTTGACAGCTGAAGCCAAAGAAGTGACAGAAGTCTGGTAAAGTCACAGAATCCATGACAGCCGTGACCTCCGTGGCTAAATTACATGTAGTCCATGGGCCCCAAAATTAAAAGTGAAGTTAAAAGGCGTTTCACACACACAAGTGCTGTAGAGTCAAGCCACAATTTCAGGCTATACAATGGAACCAGTATTTCCAATGGAGAGCGCTTACTCAGACAAGCAGTCCTATCGATCATTCACATAAGCTTGTAAAACATAACCATTGTCTCCTTAAAAATAATCTGATGGGAGCAAGAGCCAAAACAATGAGTGACTTTAAGGAATGTTTGTTATTTAAAATCTGACTCATAGCATCATAGAAGATTAGGGTTGGAAGAGACCTCAGCAGGTTATCTAGTCCAACCCACTGCACAAAACAAGACCAGTATGAGTAAGGCAGCCTCCCCTGTTGCACCCTCCTCCTTGTGTTACCTTCCGGTATTCCACTTCCCCACTTACCTCAGGGCTTAGATCACGTCCCCCTGCAAACCTAGTTTAAAGCCCTCCTCACTAAGTTAGCAAGCCTGCCTGAGAAGATGCTCTTCCCTCTCTTCGTTAAGTGGATCCCATCTCTTCCTAGCAATCCTTCTGCCTGGAACAACATCCCATGGTCAAAGAATCCAAAGTTCTCTCTCCAACATCACCTGTAAAACCACACGTTTACCTCCACAGTTCGAGGGTCCCTACCTGGGCCTTTTCCTTCAACAGGGAGAATGGATGAGAACACGACTTGCGCCTCAAACTCCTTTATCCTTCTTCCCAAAGCCACGTAGTCTGCAGTGACCCACTCAAGGTCATTCTTGGCAGTATCACTGATGCCCACATGGAAAAGTAGGAAGGAGTAGCGATCTGATGGCTTGATCAGTCTCGGCAGACACTCCGTCACATCCTGAATTCTAGCTCTGGGCAAGCAGCACCCTTCTCGAGTTTCCCGGTCTGTACAGCAGATAGATGACTCCGGACCCCTTAAGAGGGAGTCCCTAACCACCACCACCACCCATTTCCTCCTCTTGGGAGTGGTGGTCGTGGAACCCCCGTCCCTAGGACAATGCAGCTCAGGCCTTCCAGTCAATGGGATCTCCTGATCCCTTCCCTCAGATGACTCTTCCAAACCATTCTCCACCACAGTACCTGTGCAAAGAGCCTAAAAACAGGTTCTTACTTCTATCTGCATTGGAGACACACGGGTTCTCCTCTTCCTTCATCTGGAGGTCACATGTTGCCAACGTTCTTCCCCGTTCTGCACTGCCCTCTCTGATTCTTCAGCATACTGTGTCTGCAGTACCAAATGCTGAAGCATTCATATACAATACAAATTTAGGTTCATGCCATAATTTGATTTACACTGTGATTATGCTAAACAGAATTACGATCAAGATTCCTCTGCCAAGCTAGTTAACTTAAACTCTTCCTTTTAAACAGGTATAACTGGCTTAAAAAGGCAGTGGGGATGATGAATGACAGTGAATGGCACAGAGACCAAAATAAGTCATGCATTTTAATATAACCCATTAATGTGTTATGAGAATACTGTGCATTCAAAGCTTGACATTAGTAAAGGAGAAATCCTAATTAAAAATGAGTCTGCTTTGGTGTGATATAGATTTTGGAACTTATTAATGGGCTTCAAAGACATTATTGTGTATACAGGTTTACCTTTCCTTTATAACAAACCTCTCTACAAAACAAAGCAAAGGGGTCCAACACTAATGAGTACATCATAATTGCATCCTACCATGTTAATTGAAAATCAAAAGGGTTATTTTTCCAAGCAAAATATGATGAGCTAAAAACTTCAAAATGTACTGCTTTAGCTTTCTGGACTCTGCAGCAACTTTTGTGGTGCTGACTGTCTACAAAAATACAGTCTCACTGTAGAGTTTGTTGGCAAAAATTAACCTTTTATATTGTAGTTGGCATATTTTGAGGTGGGTGCACATGGTCTTAAGGATCGCACTCAGAAGGCCTAGTTTCAATTCCCATTTCTAGCCGGCTTTGGGCAAATCACTTCACCTCCCCGTGCCTTGGTTTCCCCATCTGTAAAACAGGGATAATGATATTCGTGCTTTGAAATAAGGCCTAGTTTCAATATGAGTAATTTTTATTCTTAAGGAATCATTTCAAAGTGGAAAATGGCTCTAAAGAATATTATAGCCTCTTACAGCCATTTTCCACTTTCAAACTTATTCCTTGTGAATAAAGGTTATTTGGTAAATTCAAAGCCAAGGCCCTGTTTCAGTAAAGCACATTTTGGCTTAAGAACATACAAAATGAATAGCAAAACAATATTTACTATTTGGTATGACCAGGATCACCGCTATGGGTCTGATATTACAATCGGACATAGGGTATGTTCCCACTGAAGTCAGCGGGAGGTTTGCCTGTGTAAGAACTGCAGGATCAGGACATGCAGAGGTTCAGCTACTTAACCCTCTTTGAACTTTCTTAGCTCACTATATGTTTGTAATTTTGAATTTGTTTAGTAACTGTATATGCATTGGTCAATATTTAACATAAACGCACACTATTTCTGTTTTATTTCTCTTTCAGTCCTCCAGGAAATTTTTTCCTATCACATTCTTTGGAGCAATCACTTGGATAGCAGTTTTTTCTTATTTAATGGTCTGGTGGGCGCATCAGGTAAGAGAATGATAAAGGTGTGAAATGTAAACTTTCCTGTGTGTCTCAGTTTGTGACAAGTCATTTAGGGCCAGATTCTGTAACCCTACCACATACTGAGTAGCCCCTTATTCTGCAAGCTGGAATGAGTCTCAGAGTCTGGAAAGTTGGCCCCCTAAGGAGGTGGGTTGTTCACATTTTGCTGACAAATGTTTGATCATTCTGTTCACATTAGAACCAGCAACACCCATTCACTGAAAGCTATGTAAATAATTCCTCTTTGAAAATCGTATATGGGCTATTCCTCTTTAGTCTGGAACTATGATGCAAAGGCCTATATGGGCTTAGCATGTAGACCCCCTCCTCAGTCACTCTGCCCATGACCCCTTCTCACCTGACAGTAACATCATAGGGCTTAAGTAGAGCAAAGAGTCTTGCAAAGGCCCTGCATGCTTGCTGGGGACAATTGTATCCTTAACAATAGCCCAGTTCCTGCTGTCCCTCTTCAGGCAAAACTCCCATTGAACTCAGTGGAGATTTTTGTCCTTTTGCAGGATTCAGCCCTAATGGAAATACACTTGAGTGAGTTGAATCCTTGTAAAGGTGACCTACAAAAAGAAGTATCTTTTCCATAGTGCTGATTTTTATCCATTTTTTCTTGTCTTTTTGCCTGTTTCCGCACATTTGTCTAATTTTTAGCGTCATTTTCCTTGGCCTCATATTTTCTCAAGTGTTTGTTCCTGTCTGAAAACCAGAGCTGTGCAAATCATGAATTGTTCAGTTTCTGAGGGATTCACTAACTGAACTATGTAGCTTGATTCAACCCCTGCAAGCTCCAGTTAAAATTCTATTGCAAACCCTGATGTCGTAAGTGGGGATGATTTGTCTTATGAGACCTATACAGAACTGGTCACACTAGTCATTTCTTATTATTCATCTAGAGCAATAGATTTAAATGCCACTGTATTTCAGTAAAGCTACACACACAATTAAAAGCAAAGTCCCTGCCTGGACAACTTGAAAGCTAAGGGCTGCCCTTCGCTGCTGAAGCTGTGGTTGTCAAGGAGGAGGAGTAAAGTTTTATTAGCTGTGTGGTGGGTCCTAGAACCATCTTGTCAGCACCAGGTAGGATGACTCAGGGTAGAATAAGCAGTAGGATAGTCCCTTAAAAACAGCAGTGTGCGTATCCTACTAGCACATCCAGGACACTGCAAACCCTGTTAACCAGCTGAGGGTCTAACAACATGCCCATACTGGCAGAAAATGCTCATTTGGGGCTGTGAAGCACAAGCGGGCACAATAGCAATGTATTGTCATTAGCACATAGATCTCATGCCCTGCTACCAACAGACCCCTCTCCTTTAGGGCAATATTTGGCCCTAAAGAAGCAACCAGCCATACCTCCCACTACTGACTGTTTCATTAATAATATAAATGTGTTCTTTTTCTCCCTACTAGCAGTAAGTATTAGGAAAGTCACGCACTCATTAGGGTTATACTGATGATTTACTAAAAAAATGTCATGTTCCAAAAACTTGGGAGCATATTCTACTCTCTTTCCAGTGTCATTCTACCAAAAATTGAGGCTAGAATAGGCCCCTAGGTGATTTTCCATTTTAACCAAATTTACAGCAAAGAATGCTCAATCTTCCTATGGCCTCTCTGCATTCTTTTGTACTTTTCCCAATACCTTTTAGGTTGGCGAGACCATTGGCATTAGTGAAGAAATCATGGGGTTGACTATATTAGCTGCAGGCACCTCTATCCCTGACCTAATTACCAGTGTTATTGTGGCACGAAAAGGCCTAGGTGATATGGCAGTATCCAGTTCTGTTGGAAGCAACATCTTTGACATCACAGTGGGGTAAGTACTGCACAAAGATAATTACAGTGTTTTGTTATAATGTTGGCTACCATTACTTTCTGCTCTTATGCACGTAACAGAAATAGAAGATTTCAAAATACAGCATCTTACACATGCAGCCTGCTTTACTGTTTTTCTGGAGTTGTATCAAGGTTACTGTATAATCAAGTCCAAAGTGAATAGTTGTTAAATAAGCTTGTTATAAATCAGTTGCATGTGCCTCCAGCTTGTTGTTGTTTTGTTTTTTGTTTGTTTAAGGAACCATTCAGTCAGGTAAATTTCACATTTTTAAAATATAATATTGTTGCGGGTATCGTATTTAAAGCATGCTTTGCTTTAGTCAGCAGTTTGGGATTTGATCCCTTTTGTTCACTGTTTTCATACTATAGCTGTCTGTGTGATCAGTGATCATGAATGCTTTTTTGGTCTTGTAGTACCTTCCCAGTTGTCGCCTATACCACTGAGTGTTCCACCCTCCCAATAAATCCTGACTCATCCAGACATATAGGCACTGAGTCTGTTATTCTAAGGCCCTTCACAGAGTTCTGACAGTGGAAGGAAGCCTTAAAGTGGGGACAAATGGCACCCTGAGAATACACTCTGTGCAAGGGGCCTCTCTGGCAACTATAGAGCAAAAGAGTTCTACACCAGACCTGCTTCCAGCCTGTGATATAATGGTGATCACGTGTAACGCATTGTTTGCCCCTATCGGGGTCATGGGAAGCTGAGCACAAGTTAAAGACTCCTTGAGGCTGTTTTAACTTTTATCAGGGCCCGGCAGGTTCCTGGCTGCCTCAGAATACAGGGTGTGTGGGAGGGGGTTAAAGTCACCTTTGGGCCCCTTCCTCTCCCCCCGACCCGTCTCTGTCCTGAGAATCTGGCCACCTCTAATAGCACCATCCCCAAAGTTATTTGTTTGCCATCAGATGTCAGCAGGAGGAGATTGCACATTATATTTTTGGTTGATTCTAATGTGCAAATAGCAGGTTATTGGGCCAAATGCTCCGCTCATTGACATCCTCCAGTTCAACACCACTGATATCAACTGAGTTACACCAGCATCACTGAGGAAAGACTACGACCTATAAAGTGTAGTTTCTTTTAACAAGATAAAGTGCTGTCACAGGAGAAACTTAAAATAGTATTTGAGTGGAGACTGAACAAACTGTAGGACTGAGTCATCTCCATACAAGAACTTCCATTTTGGTACTGACTCCTAGGAACAAACGTATACCACCGTTCCCCACTAAGTGTTCTCGGTAAAATTATGATTAATGCAGTTTCAGATGCACAATCCTCTTCCCCACAGCTCCAGACGAGTGCATGTATAAGGCCAAATTCTGCTTTGTGCAGGTCAGTCAGACATTTCTTTGTTGGTGCACCCTCACTTTCTGGTATGTGAAGTGTTTTGCCAAAAAATTCTGGGAATTCTTTAGGCAGGTCCTTGTCCCCTTACGTGTGCTGTGTGTCAGACCTCTGGCACACAGCACACTTAAGCTGAGAGTATTTGGCCAATAGAATATTACCCTGTCCCAGCAGAATCCCTGTGTGGTGAAGGGATAGCACCAGACCCCAACACTCAGTGTAAGGGACACTCCAGCAATCCCAGCTCCCAGAACAACCCTTGCAGACCGTGGGCCCCCTTCAGCAACTGAAGCAATGTAAAGCACTCCTGGAGATACTCTAAATTACACCAGTGGCTGGGCAAGTATGGAACAGTCCCCAGAAATTGGGGAGGAGTACAAATGGTTTCTTTATGCCACCACCTGTCAGCTAGCCCCATCACTTTGAGCTCAGATGAGACTCTGGACGTAGATTTTATTAGTATGGTGAACCCAGTGGCATGTTTGGTTTTTAAATAATCAGCTCATAAATATGATACCTACACAGATTACATCATTGAGCATCCCCAGTGCATTAACTTAGAACATAGGCAGTGGACATAGAGCAAAAAGCTTATTTTTGCAATACTGAGATGTAGCTTTTTATTTTCCTCAAATTTTTTAGCTTTTATCTCTGGAAAGGTAAGGTGCCTTGTATGTCTTGGAAGCTCTGCCATAGTTATGATTAGAAATGGCAGAATTCAGCTGTGTTTCCACTTTAGTTACTACTCAGGATGTAAAAAATGATTCCCATTTGATCAGGTTAGTCAGAGTTGATATAGTTTGAATTATGTGAGCTTCGGACATTTTTTTTTACCTGTTCAAAGCTCTGTTAAACTCCTGTCAATGGCTTAAATATTTATTTCTATTTGATATAGTCCAGAGTAATGTTGCCTCACACTGTAGCAACAGAATGGAAAATGCAGCACATCAAGCACTGAAATGGAAGTTAAGCTTAAATTCAAACATTTTTGCATAGTGTTATATTCTAGGTGTGGCTTAAGAAGCTTTGAGGGCCAAGACATGAGGGCCATTCCCCAACTTGTCCACTGCCTGCAAAGCTCTCAAACATTCTGTGTTCTCCTCTCTTACAGATGCAGATCTGTGACACTGCACAGATCCACTGTCCATTTGGCAATCAGGCTGTTTGGTATGATCTCAGGGGCTAGGTTTCTCCCCAGCTGATTGAAAGTCCAAGAACAAATGGAATGGGCCACACAGCTTATGGACAGCCTCCTAGCTGATGGCTGCAAGCTGTAAGGCAGGCAGGAAACACTCCATCATGACAAAGAGCTCTTTGTGGCAATTGGTGGAGGAAAAGGAGGGTGTCCCCTAGTTATCTCCACTTCTGTCTCCTACCCAAAATAACCTAGTTGCTTATTTGCAAGTTATGAGAGCCTGGTCTTCACCCTTGTGATTGGAATAGCCTGAGTAGGGATCAGAGAGAAGACTGAGAAAATGTGAACAGAGGGTCAAGAAAGTATAGAAATATCTGGGAGCATGGAGAACTCATTTACATTAATTCCCTGCCCACTCATCAGCTCCACACCTCCCAACTGTGGAGAGGGCAGCAGAAAAGTAGTAGTCAATATTTATATTTTGGAAGTGCGCAGAGGTCTGCATTGTGCTAGCTGTTGTGCAGACCCATGAAATAGGCAATCCCATTCTTCTCACGACCTTGTACACTAGGCCCAGTCTTCTGCAACCTGCCAGTCTGTGCCGTGGCCTCTTCTGGACGTGGTTGCTGAAAAACAGGAAACGTGTCAGCCTAGCTACACCTGCTGCTCAGCCCGATTTGGTCCCTCCTCCAAGGCCCGGTTTGGAATCATTCTTTTTAGTATGTTACCTAATGCCTCTCTTATTGTGTCCCTGCACCAGCCTATCAGATGGGCTTCTTTATGTTTAAATCAACAGCTTAATATTGAAGTGCCTCCAGAGCATTCTTCATCCCACTTTTTGTTTCTCTATGGCATTTCCAATTTCTCTTTGTGTTTTTCAGCCTTCCCCTTCCATGGCTCCTGTATGCTGCAATTAACAGATTCGCCCCAGTGACTGTCAGCAGCAATGGATTGTTCTGTGCTATCGTCCTCCTCTTCATCATGCTACTCTTTGTCATCCTCTCCATTGCACTCTGCAAGTGGAGGATGAATAAATTCTTGGGCTTCACCATGTTTGGTCTCTATTTCATATTCCTGGTCGTCAGTGTTCTTCTGGAGGACAAAGTGATCTTGTGCCCCGTCTCCATCTAGTAGGAAGTGCCGTTTCTCTAACAAAAGAAATATCTGCAATGGACAGCATTCCCTGAGAATAAACGGTGTATCCACAACCCTTACAAAAATAAATAAATACAGAGGATAAAAAGGGCTGGATTTGAAGTGGAAAAATTATTCGGCTGACGCATTTGTTTCTGAACAAAACAGGTACCTGTAAGCTATCTTTAGGCTTCTTTGCATGTCACCTGGAAGATCTCACTGTTCACTGACAGAGGTCCAGTATGTGTATTATAACAATGCAAGTTATTATATATACTACACATATGCTATATTTCCCCCTGTATCTCTCTTTCTCTATATTAATATATGCCTACATGCGGAAACAAAGAATAATCTATACGTACAGGTATAACCTTGCAAGGAGAACACTAGTATCCATTTTGGGGGAGTACAAACACCTAGTTTGGGATTTTCTATTGAATGTATCAGTGGAAGATGTTAGCCAACAGCATCTGCATGAGTAGCAGACAGAAAAGGACTCGTGCATCTCATCATTCAGACGGACTCATATGCTGTGAGCTTGCACATTGCCATCCTTTAGAAGCCCTTGGCCAAGTGAACATGATGTTTCAATAGAATTCTGTGAAATCCTGCAGTGTCCAGACACTCTGGCTCTAGACCTAAAGGTGCACTGTAGGCTGACTCATGATAGTCAAAGGTGAAACCCAAACTGGGGATTTGAAACCCAAACTGGCCTCTTCTAGCATCATCCCAGCATGCAAGTAGAAAACACAACTACTAAGTGAATTCACTACTTTTCTATAGTGCAGCAATACTATAAATAGTACCTAGGTCTTTCTCATGCTATTACCACTATAGGCTTGCCTTTTCATATAAGAAAGAAGGCTGGATTTGTTTGTGTGTAGTAAAAATGCAGATGCAGCTGCATGATGGCAAGCTGCCTATTTGCTGAAGTAAATCTCCTTTTATAGACTATTTTCCACCATTATTTGCCATGAATAAGTCCTTCACTGTTGCATACGTTCTTATCAGCTTTCGGGCAGATCCTCTGCCGATGTAAATTGTCTCAGCTGGATAATGAAGATATGATGATTTGTTCCAGCTGAGGATCTGCCCCATAATTCTGAGAATTTAGCACAGGAGATCTAACTATTGTAATATGGACGGGTTGCCATATGAAACCCAAGCAAGAATCTTCTAGAGTCACTGAAGTGGTAGCACGTGTTAATTATGGAGGTCAAAGGGGGCCTAGGAAAGAAGGGAGCCTATTCCTGCTTATATTGAAGGAGGAGACGTGGGTCCAAAATTAGAACCAAAAAGGCCCAGGAAAGAGAGACAAATCAGTGTTCCTACAGACAAAGATTTGACATTTCCTATAGTTGGACAGAAAATGGGACACTTGAAACCTGGGTCAAAATTATTTTAGGTAATGCCTGTTTGTTTTGTCAAGGTCGGTGTTGGTTAGAGTTCGTGCAATTTCACTGTGTATCTGTTTTCCAAAAGTGACCCATTTCAGAGTTGTTTCTGGTTTAAATCCCACCTCCAGTGGAAATACTATGCCCAGGACTATAAATGGAGGGTTCGGCACATTTTGCTTTGTTAATTGATCTGATGTTATGGCCATGCTCTTCTTTCTATAGCCCATGCTTTCATCACTTTTCCCCCAAGTATTCCGTGTGTGTGTGTATGTGTGTGTATGTATATATCTACATAACTATATCTGCATAGAGCATAAAAATGGAGAAAACAACAGTAGATCAACAGTAAGAAATACATATTTATAACAAAAAGAAAAAATGTTTATATTATTCAAGTGAAGCTATTAATGAACAAAAGCAAGACAATTAGGAGTTGCAGTTACTCCAGAGTCTGTTACTCACTTCTTCTTCCTAGGATTTAATACCTAGGTACAGAACTGCATACAAAGCCAGATTCTGCTCTTACTTACACACCTGCAGTGCCCTACGCATTTTTAGTGGGACTTGTGCCTGTATAACTGTGAGCAGAAGTCTGCCCGGTATATTTCATATCATCTATTGCTCTGAAATCTCCTTATCTGTGCTGCAATCTTACCTACAGTGATGCCATTGGCACCACTCACTATTTTTTAATACGGCTGCATTCCTGTGTAAAAGCAGGTATACATACTTACAGTGACTGCAGCAGAAAGCAATGGAAGTCGTGTGAGGAAAAAATGCAGGGCCTAAATTCTGAACTCAGTTACCCCAATAAAATCCCACTGATCTCAGAACAATAAACATAGATTCCTGCATCCAGAGGGTTTTCACAGCTATAAGTCAGCGTATAATTGGCCCCAGCTCTTGTATGTATCCTGAGGGAACTACCAAATCCTGTGTGATGTCTTAGATAACAATATTCACTGTAGCTTTATCAAACAAAAACAAAGATTTCAAGTGGGTCCTGGGCTTCTTCCCTTAGATCAGAGAAATAAAAAAAAAAAACAGTGACCACAAAGAATATGTGCAGGACTTTGTGAGCCTGTTGCACCTTTAAATGAGGTGTATGTGTAATCATAAACAAGATGCACAAACTCACAAGAGTACACACATTTTGCTGAAATTACAATACATAGCTGAATAGTACCTGAATAGCATCTAGCAAGATGCATTGTGATGAAAAGTCTCTTCTGCAATGCTACGAAACAACTCACAAGACTGTATTTTAAAGCACACATCATGTTTCAAATGAGATTTAAAATCTTCTTACACTGGAATAGGTGAGTCACTCCTTCAAGTGATATTCTTTCCCCATTAGAAAATGACATTGTCCTTGAATTGCTGGTCCAGGTGGACATACCCCAAGTTCAACATCTGACATTTCCTGAAAAGCCCAACCGTTTCCTGCAGCTGTTTTTTTTCCCCATTACCCAGGAGGTCTTGGTGCAGGCACAACACTGAAAGGAGAAATTCACAGAGGTAGGAAGGAGAGAGAAGAGAAATCTGACAAAAATTAATACATTTTTAATTCAAAAGAAAGTTTGAATTGACCAGAAAAATTACCAAACTAGTGAAACATATTTATTCAAGCTGATCTTCCAAGCATGGCTTATACGCAGATTAGGGTCTATGTCAGAAGTTTGCACAGCCACATGAGACATACATTGGATCATGCAGTTAAAACCAGCAAAAAAACTAGCAAGCAAGCAGTCGCTACGGAGGCACATGTATTGTAATGATGGATTTCGATTTAATAGATTATCTTTCAGGCCTGGCACAGTTCTGTAAAACTCTCTTCTTGATGTTCTCTTCCATTATTAGTCAATAGCTTTATTGGTAAAGGAAGGAAAGGATTGGCATTGGAAGGGAAGTATGTCCCTTCATCACACACACAGAGTCTGAAAGTCTTGAAACTGGAGAGCTGACAGGACATCATAAATTTGTTGTAACGCAATTGATTGAAAATCCATAATAAATCCAGGCTGCAGATTCATTTCTGTGAAAAATGTATGATATCTTATAGGAAATCTCAGTTTTAAAACTGTAGCAAATTTACTAGGGGCCAAATTCTGATACCTTTACATTAAGTCACATCTTATTCTGTGACCAGTCCCATTAAAATTGATGACTCTGGTCAATAAGTAAGGTGATATTCATGCATAAGTGTTTCAGAATCCATCTGTAATGAATTATGATTAACAATCATACAGTCAATAATTAATCACCCCCCATATACATTTCTGAATGTTTTACCACGAACAGTAAACATAGATTCCTGCAGTCCTCATGCAGGTAAAACTCAAAATGACTTCTATGGGGATTTGAGCCTGTATAGTAATTGCAGGATCAAGCCTAACAAGCCACAATTCTGCACTTACTTACACCCCATTGGCTACCTCAAGGGGGCTGTCTGAGTATAAATGAACATATATTTAGGTGCTATGGCCCAAATTTTGTTTCCCATTTCTAGCAGTGTCAATCCCAAATGACTCCAGATTTACATTAGTATAAGTGAAATCAGTATCTGATCCTAAAACATGAAGTTGAATAACCCAAATTCATTACTGTGGCACAACTCCATTTAGGGTGACCAGACAGCAAGTGTGAAAATTGGGACAGAGGATGGGGGGTAATAGGCATCTATATAAGAAAAAACCCAAATATTGGGACTGTCCATATAAAATCAGGACATCTGGTCATCCTAACTCCATTTGACATTACTATAAATGGACACAATTCTTGGGAGAGGCCACCTGAGTTCCCACAGAACGTAAATGGTATCATGGGCCAGATTACCAGATAACGGAGCTATGCAGATTTGCACTAACTTTGGTGGTTTTACCATTTGTGGATTTGGCCCCATATTTGCAAAATTCTGCTTAGGTCCTGTAAGCATTTGCTAGTTACAGGAAAACACCAGTTGTGGAGACAACTGTGCTAAGAACTATGGGGTGAGTAATTTTGATGCATAGAACTGTGGTGATTGGAGAGACTGCTGTGTCGACATGCAGAAATCTTTACAGGAACAAACAGTTCAGGCACCATTAACTGTAATATTTTACTGTGAGCCAGTTTAGTTTCCAAATGCAGATAGTCCTTCTGTGTCTGTGTGCCTGTCTGTATTCTGCTTGCTTGTTCAATTGGTCTCACAGTCTAAATATTCCTAGAGCATAGAATTTTTTAATTCTAGTGTTTTTTAACACTGGTGACACAAGTTATTCAGCTGCTTATCAGGAGATCATATATAATATCTTTTATGATAATGCACCTACCATGTAGGGTGCATAACATACTCTGAAGAATTTTGCAGTCACTATCCTTATATTACTGTTATGACTGTATCTACCAGAAAATAAGTTACATATATGATTACCCTGAATTCTAAAAAGATCTGAAGTACCTAGAAATCTTTTTAAATGGGATATTTTTATGCAGTGATCATTTTTTCCACTATATCTTTCAAGAAATATGGGAAATATGCTGCTGAACAGTGATTCTAAAAATGATGTCATGTCATTCCAGATTTAGTTTGGGTCATTGAGTCTATATCACGTTTATTTTTTAACTATTAGTCCTAAAACTCAGCCTGGGAGCCAAGATGCAAGGTTAGTTCTTTCTTTCTCACACATCATCACCTGTAATAAAGTTTCTGCAGGCCAAATTAGGCTTTCAGTGACATTTAGGCAACCACATTGCCTTCAGTAATTTTACATTACACAAGTTTTGGAATGTAGTAAACAATTGTTGATGCACAGAATAGAATCCAACTCATTAATAACTGTATTGGCTGTGCAAGGCTAATGGGAGTCGAAAAACATTTAAGTACCTTGGAACTGAGTTCATGGAGTTCCATTAATATGCTGTTTGCTATTAGTAATGAACAGGCTGGGACAAATTTTGTTCCATTACACCGATACTGAAATCACTGGGGTTGCAAAGGTGTAAATGAGAGCAGAATTGGACCTAACAGTTGTAGCAAAAAAGATAAAATATTTATTTAACTATCATTATTTTGGGTGACATTTATTTTATGAAATGCTGTTTGTTTATATAAACATTGTGAAAAAAGTTTTACAAGGAATTGGGAAAGACTGAGATCATCTTGTTGAGTAAACATACTCCCTGAAAGAAGAGTTACACCTGACTGGTTTTAGATCCCGAGTCTCACTATGCTGACCAGTTCAGTATTGGCTATTTTTGGCCTAATATTATTTTTGCTCTTAACTAGTCAGTTCATTAAAGCTAATGTATTTGCATGAGGGAATGAATCAGGACACACCATGACCAGGGGTGAAATCTAGGTCCCTCTGAAATCAACAGAAATTTTGCCATTGACATCTGTGAGGCCTGGATTTTATCCCTGGAATTCATGTGGTTTTGAAACACAGGCAAAACAGGTGTAATTGTAATGGGAGTTGTGTGCATTTATTGAAAAGAAAAATAGACAACATAAAATATATACATTAGAAACCCTTCAGGGACAGTTTAGAGCACACAGTCAACACTAATTACAGATAAATGTAATAGTTTAAACACTTGTATTTTGGGAAGTTATTTTCCATATCTTGTAAGATGAAGCAGTTAACAAAATTGATAGTGTGTGTATTTTTCTTGAATCAACTGTTTCTGTTTTTCTGTTTCTTGGGAAGCTTAATATGAATGAAATGAGTACACTGAGAAATCACAAATGTATAAAATAATTTGAATAGCTTTGGCCTAGAAGTTTTTGATCCCAATTTCAGTGCTTAAGGTTGATTCAAGTTGTTCATAGATTTTGCACTGGCCTTCTGAACAGGAGTTAATGCCACTCATCAAAATGATCCTTCTTAATTTGTTACCATAAGTACAGAAATATTAGTGTATCGGTCTTAATCATTTCCTGTATGAATGAAAAAAAGAAGCAGCCAACCAAAATCTTCCAGACCAAAGTTATACAAATCATTGTACCCATACAACATAAATGTCAGACATACAACACAGTCCCATACTCCTTATGTAGACAAAACTCGTACTAGGCTTATTATGTATTTTTATTCATGAAGACTAAGTAGCCCTAAACAAGATGTCCTAGAGAATAAGAAGTTTATATATACACACACACACACACACACACACACCTCATGTACAGTAGGTTTATCCACTCCTAACACATATATATGTGTGCGCACACTCACACAATGTATATGAGTAAAGAGTGGGTAACTCTACAGTACATGAGTATAGATTTACAGCAAATTCTCCCTATCATCAAACCAGAGTAAGCCAAATGAAATTTGTATGTGTGTTTAAAGATATTGCACTTTATAGTATTTTACATTGCATAATTTTCTTAGGGTAAAGCAAAGCCATTTGAAAAAAGACAGCTCATTTTTGGATTTCTGAATATGGGCATTCATTTTTAAATAAATAATCTATTATGCATCTCTGTTAAATAATGTTTAATATAAAATATTGTTAAGTCGGTCATCAGATGTTATCAAAATGCTGACACTTTTTTACAAATACGAGACAATCCTATCTTCTTATGGAAAAAAAGACAACACAGGAATCAAATGTTAATGTGGTAATTAAGAAAATGACCTCAGATATAACACATATACGTTGGGCCATATTACATAAGCACAACTTTACTGAAGACAATGAGGTAAGAGAAAGCAGAATTTGCCCATATTCTTAATATTTACAGCATGACTTTACAAAATGATATGCATTATTTTGCAGCAAGGCATTTAATCCTGCAGCAGTTCTGCAGTCCTTGTACACCCAAAACTGGGTGTTTTGGTTTTACAAAGAATTGTCTCAGGCCTAATATGGCAATTAATTCACATAACTACTCTAATATATTCCCTAGATGAAACCTCAGTAAAATAAGCACCTTGTGTTTTAAGTTTACAGACACTAAGATACTTCTATCACATAATTCCTACAGTATCTTAAATTCTCCGGGATCAAACTATCTGCTGAAAAGCAACAACTTTGAAATTATTGTCAAAAATAAGCATTGCAGATGTTACTTATTTGTTTTCGTTATCTGGTTCAGTTCCACATATGGGCCTACTCCTGCAATCCTGAATCCAATGAGGCTACCCACAAGACTAAGAACTACTTATGTTAGTAAGGATTTACAAGATCAGGCCCATATGTTGTCACTTGAAAATTTTAGTAGTATGTTATAAATGACAACTAGATGTTATTTTTGTAATAAAGTATTTTTTTAAAATGCAGCAGTTTTCAAACCCTTCCTTCCTTTATTTTTAACTTAAAGGAAAAGAAATCTGGAGCCCTAGCCTTATTTATTTATATAAAATAATCTTTTGTTGTGGAAAACCGAGTCTGTAGCCGCCAGATAATTACAAGCTTGTGTGTGTGTGTGTGTGTGTGTATTGATCATTATTCACTGAATGAAACTGCACTATAACTCTGCATCGATATATACTCTGAATACAAGTTTGTACATAGTATGAAAGCTATATTTATTTATACATAGGCTCTTGGAAATAATCCCTTGCTGTCAAATGTATTACTTCACTATAACTACAGAACTTTTCACTGTGCTTGTGTACTCTTTCACACTAATGTATCACCCCTGTACTACTGATAATTAGCTCCTCATATAAGTCACTTTATGTAACTAAGTCTTCTGAGTGTGAAATATAAAAAAAGACTTAAACTGATGTCAGTTTGTTTAGTATTCTTTCTGTCTTGATTCTCTTGTTACAACTCTGAAAAATACACATTTTAAACTATTTATTGTTACTTTATAATGATATCAGAATTGGGGGATGAATTAGATGACTTCTCCGGGTCTCCTCAAGTCTTACACTTTCTATGGCTTCTATTATAAGTATAGGTTTTTATTAATTATTTGCATTACAACAGCACTGCTTGGCTCAACAGAGACAGAAGCCCCATCATGATACATTCTGTGCATACACAGAGTAAACAAAAGTCCATGCCCCAAAGAGCTTAAAACCTAAGTAGACAGTACAGACAAAGGGTCATAGTAAGGAGATACTAAACCCATTTTACATGTAAGGAATTGAGGCATTCAGAGATTGAGACCGTAATTAAAGCATGGGCCTAACTTTCAGCTAATGAGCAGTCCCATTGATGTCAGTGGGAAAAGTGTGTTAACTCTAAATTAACCAAAACATTTTGTTGAATCAGGGCCTAAGTGACCTGTCCAGCATCCCACAGGATATCTGTGGCAGGAGGTGGGAGTCAACCAAGGTCTCTTGACTCTCAGTTTGATGTCTTAACCCCCTGAACATCCTTCCTCAGATAAGTGCAGACCTAAATTATACCTAGGAAATGCATAGATAGGTGAAGGTGTGATATTATTGTATCGAGCAATAAGCATAGGTACTTGGGCATTCCAATTCTACAAAAGATCAGAGCACTAGCAAGCTAATAGGTTTAGTGCTCTTAGGCTGAATTTTTCCAAAGCGCTAATATGCCCTTGCAAACTCTATAGACTTCAGACTTCTAATGCTCTGTGTAACTATTAAACTTCCACACCCAGCAAGTAGATGGCAGCAACTTTGAACATTCTACCTTGTGCAATTCACAGTGCTCATTTATTTGCAGGATGACATCTGGCAGACTTCCTCTGGGAGAGGCAGTGTAGTAGGAATTCTGGGCAGCTGCCAGCCCTTTAGATCTCTAGATCTATAGTGAAAACAAGTTTAAACAAAGTTCATTGAGGATGCAGTAGCTTCTGGCAGCTATAATGCAACTAGCGCTTGGGTAGTTCACTGGATGAACGGAGAACAAGGGACACTTGGTGAACTCCCTGGCATTTGAGGAATCCTAGAAAGTGCATTAGTATTGGGGGCAGGGGAGAGTGTGCAGGCTGATGTCACTTCAAGTCTTGGGCCTTCTTTTACCTGTGCCTAAAAGTCAGAGTAACCTATGAAGGACTAGACTATGGCTTTAACCCCACAGCCTTGAGCAAGGAGAGATAGAGAACCACACGGCCCAGTTGGCATACCAGAAAAACTATGCTTCAAGAACCCAGTCCCTTCTGGGACTGCTCCCCGAACACAAGGGATGCGCTGCTCATATTAGCCATTAGGTTGGCGTCGAATGTTCTCCCAGAAACTCCACCCTCATGCTAACTACCCTTTTCACCAGCGTTGTCCTCAGGCTGGGGTGGGGAGCTCTTGTGAACAGCCACACAAGGATAGAGAGACTGGGTATACCTTCATGCTTGTCCTTTTGTCCTTGCATAACCATGCATGGGTCAATCACAATCTGGGCCAAAATGCTTCACATCCTTCTAGGATCACAAAGCAGTCCTCCCCGGTGGGGGGATTTTTCTCACAGTCACAGATCCACTGGGTTTAATGCCCCTATGTTTTGTTTAAGGCCATGATGATATAGAGAAAATGGGCGTGGCATATGAGCAAAGTCTCCCCTATTCACGAGCAAATGGCTCAGCAGCTGGTGAGCGCAACTCTCCACTGTCTCCCTAGCCCCATTCATCATGTACCTGTATTAAGAAAATGAGAATAGCCAAACTGAGTCAGACGAATGGTCCATCTAGCTCAGTATCCTGTTTTCTGATTGTGGCCAATGCCAAATGTTTCAAAGAGAACGAACAGAACAGGCCAATTGTTAAGTGATCCATCCCCTGTTGTTCACTCCCAGCTTCTGGCAGGCAAAAGCTTAGGATACCCAGATCATGAGGTTGCAGCCCTGAGCATCTTGGCTTCCAGGTATTGATGGACCTAGCCTTCATGAATTTATCTCATTTTTAGCTCAGTTATACTTTTGGCTTTCACAGCATTCCCCCCTAAATAAAGCATTGTGCTGTATTTTTATTTTATTCATTTAGTTCCTCCCTTGATGCTAAGGTTGTAAATCACTTTGCATAATAGGAGTGAGTAAAGAAGACTGTAATACCGTGCTATAATACATTGACTACATCATTACTTGCTAGCCTGCACGCATCATTGTGTCAGGAAGAATGCAAAATGTTTGTTCATTATCAAGGCATATGCTTCTATCAAAGACAGAGTCCCTGGTTCTCCACTATGTTTGAGCAGATGTCGTGGACCATGGCAGAGACAGGAAATTGCGTGTGACTCCCTGAACCTTGGATGCCCAGTGCTGGCAGAAGTTAGCGAAGCAGGTAGCGCACCCTAATTTCTGCCAGTAGCATAAGCTCCATAAGGGGGTCTACACTAGCAGAGGATCAGTGAAGTAGAGTTCAGCACCACCATGCTCCCTGCCATCCCCAGCACACGCCGTTCTTCCCCACACTTTGGATTAGGATGCACATCAGTCATAGGTGGCAAGTACATCATCTCTGCAGTGCTAATTTTACAGCAATGGGGATTCCCCCACACAGGAGGAATTCTCCTCTCACAGCTTAACTAGCTGAAATTCATTTGTATCTAATAGATGGTGCAAAGCGCAATGTGGCTGGCTGAAGAATCCAGTCCTGAATATTGGAAAATGCACATAAAATCAAGACTGATTTTGCTGCTGGCATAATTTATTCCGTTTGAACTCTACAGCTGTCTGCCCCAATTCCACTGGAACCAGAGGGTGAAATTCACCCTTGTGCATAAGGCCAACATAAGACATTTACACCATCTATGCCATGTTTGAAGGGTTTAAGTGGCACATAGACCTGCTAATGGCTCTCTGCACAAGGACGGATTTCATAATGCCTTTCACTCTCTCCTACACCTGGAAATAGAACCCAGGAGTCCTGAGTCCCAGCCCCTTGCTCTCCTCAGTGCCTAAAGAATTTCTTCAATCTTAGCACTGTAGCACCCTCTATTGAACTTGAAAGGAGGAGCACAGGTTGCAGGAGGGAAAAATTTAGAGAAGGCACCAGGAAGACAATCTGTTTGGATGTGGCTGAAATGCTAACTGTTGTTGTACGGTCTCTCTAAATAGTTCTCATAATAAAGAGCTGGTTTAATTTTTAGAAACATCAAGTCCTCTCATGTGCTGGGTAATAACATGGTCTTTGAAACACAGTGGCAGAAGTACATCTAGTGAGAACCACAGCAAGGAGGAAAGTGTGATTAACAGGAAAACAAAACAGCACCTAGAAACAGCATGGAGGGAACTCAGGCCACTGGAAATGCTGAATTACGAGATTAAAAAAAAAAAATCTTGCACAAGCATCGAAACAGAAACTTGAGTCTGTATATCTAGCTGATCATGGGGAATAAAGGTGTCGGGGGGAAGGAGGAAGGTAAAGCTTTTTTATCATTTTATTGGGGGAAAGGATGAGAAGTGAGTAAAGCTTGTTACCCAGGAAATGACTGAAACACTGGAACAGCTGATAAAAGTGTTAGGTGAATATTGAACCTAGACAAAATGAGACTAGAGACACACTGTTTTTTACCTGAAACCAAGAAGCAAAAGAGGGAACAGAGACTTAAATTACAGAACTGAACATTCTAGCATCCACGTATAACTTTGGCAACATACAAGATTCTTGATTTAGAGACGGAACAGCTTGTGGAACATGTGATTCCGAGTTACAGGAGAGAGTGTTGAGAGAAACAGATCTGACCTTGCAGCAATGCCTCCAAATAGAAGGGAAGTCGAACTGTCCAGGAGAATGGTCTAAACAATGGCTTGTCACTAATGCAGCACAATTACACATGTTCAAGCTAAAGGAACTCAGGAAGCAGGATGGAGATAGACTGACCCAGAGTGCAGGCCTCATATAATAGAGTATATATAATCTGGAAAACAATATGGAAAGCAGAAAGAAAAATGCCCAGCCAAAGGACACTGATGCCTGAACTGAGGCACAGAGAAACCAATAGATGTGTCCAAGGTCACAACGTGAGTCAATGGCAGAGTCAGAAATAAAATCTAGGTTGCAACCCCCAGCTTGGAGCTGCTAACTCATTTTACACAAGACAGCCTGGAAAAGAGAGAGGGGAGCCTGCTGCAGCCCCTCAGGCCTGGGTGAGGGAATGAAGGAGGAGAAGAGGTGAGGCTGGGGAACTGATTGGAGAGTGGGGAACAAGCAGACATAGAGGTGAGCGTTCCTACAGCCAGCGTCAGAATCACTTTACTCAATAAGTTAGGAAGCATTGGCAACACTAGTTGTCTCTCAAACCCAATGGGGGTTTTTAAGAATCTTTTGGTGGTGGGGGGTCCAACTTATAGTTGATGGGCTCCAGAAGTTGGTAACACTGGGATACTCAAATGAGAGGGTAAAAAACTTATAAATGTAGATTGATATAGAAAAAACTGCATTAAACAGTGTAAAACTGTAGCATCTACTCAGTCCTATTTCTTGTTCAGCTAATCGCTATAGACAAGTTTGTCTATATTTGCAGGAGATAATGCTGCCCGCTTCTTGCTCACAATGTCACCTGAAAATAAGAACAGATGTTTGCATGGCATGTGCATCCATGCTGATGACAGGTTCTGCTCAATCATAATCCAAAGCAGAATGAACCAACACATGTTCGTTTTCATCATCTGAGTCAGATGCCACCAGCAAAAGGTTGATTTTCGTTTTTGATGGTTTGGATTCTGTAGTTTCTACATTGGTGTGTAGCTCTTTTAAGACTTCTTAAAATAAGGTCCACACCTCGTCCCTCTCAGATTTTGGAAGGCACTTCAGATTCCTGAATTTAAGTAGTGCTGTAGCTATTTTTAGAAATCTCACATGGGTACCTTCTCTGCATTTTGTCAAATCTGCAGCGAAAGTGTTCTTAAAACGAACATGTGCTGAGTCACCATCTGAGACTACGCTAACATAAAATATATGGCAAAATGCAGGTAAACTAGAGCTGGAGACATACAACTCTCTCCCAAGAAGTTCAATCACAAATTTAATTAATGCATTTTTTAAATGAGTGTCATCAGCATGGAAGCATGTCCCCTGGAATGGTGGCCAAAGCATAGAAAGGGCATCCAAATGTTTAGCATATCTGGCACATAAATACCTTGCAATGCCGGCTACAGAAGTGCCATGAGAATGCCTTGTGACAGGTAGAGTCACAGAGATCCTCTTGGGACTGCCACCTAGTGGGCTAAAACTACCTCTAAGCCCATTTTCTCTGGCAGCTTGGGACTTGAGTACCCTGTCCTGTTGAACCAGACATGCTAGCCTGCTACAAACACAGATCCAGGTTTGAACGACATCTTCCAAAAGCTAGAAGCTTAACTGAAAACAGCGTAAGAAGTTCTCCTGTTTTCAGCACCCAGATACCCAGTTTCCAATGAAGTCCAAACCCCAAATAAATCCATTTTAAAGCTTATACAAGGTAAACTCATAAATTGTTCGCCCTCTATAACACTGATAGAGAGATATGCACAGCTGTTTGCTCCCCCAGGAATTAATTACTTATTCTGGGTTAATTTAAAAGCAAAAGTGATTTTATTAAGTATAACAAGTAGGATTTAAGTGGTTCCAAGTAATAAGAGACAGAACAAAATAAATTACCAAGCAAAATAAAACCAAAACACACAAGTCTAAGCCTAATACAGTAAGAAACTAAATGCAGGTAAATCTCACCCTCAGAGATGTTCCAATAAACTTCTTTCACAGACTAGACTCCTTCCTAGTCTGGGCCCAACCCTTTCCCCTGGTACAGTCTTTGTTCCAGCTCAGGTGGTAACTAGGGGATTTCTCATTACTACAGCTCCCTTTGTTCTCTTCCACCCACTTATATACCTTTGGCACATGGCAGGAATGTTTTGTCTCTTTGGGTCCCCACCCCTCCATCTAAATTGAAAAGCACCACCAGGTTTAAAATAGATTCCAGTACCAGGTGACATGGTCACATGTCCTGTGAGACTCCAAGCCTCCATTCTTCCTGGCCTGATTCACAAGTAAACAGAGCCATCTACAGTCAATTGTCCTGGTTAATGGGAGCCATCAAGATTCCAAACTATCATTAATGGCCCACACTTTGCATAATTACAGTAGGACCTCAGAGTTATATTTCATATTTCTAGTTTCAGATACAAGAAAGGTGCATTCATACAAATAAGATAAATACACTCAATAGATTATACACTTTGTAATGATACCTTACAAGAGATCTTTTACATGAAGCATATTCCAATTACATTGTATTCACACTAATTAGTACATTTTCATAAAATCATATGGAGTGCAACATCACATGCCTGTTCTCACTTTCTGGTGACATTGTAAATAAGAAGTGGGCAGCATTATCTTCCATAAATGTTAACAAACTTGTTTGTCTTATCAATTGGCCAAACAAGAAGTAGGACTGAGTGGACTTGCAGGCTCTAAAGTTTTGCATTGTTTTGTTTTTGAGTGCAGTTATGTACCAAAAAAAATTATATGTGTAAGTTTCACTTTCACAATAAAAAGATAGCACTACTGTATTTGTATGAGGTGAATTGAAAATACTATTTCTTTTGTTTATCATTTTTACAGTGCAAATATTTGTAATAAAAAATAATATAAAGTAAGCAGAGTATACTTTGTATTCTGTGTTGTAAGTGAAATCATTATAATTGAAAATGTAGAAGAATATCCAAAAATATTTAATAAATATCAACTGGTACTCTATTGTTTAACAGTGTGATTAAAAATGCAATTAATTGTGATTAATTTATTTAAGTTAATAGTATGAATTAACTGTGATTAATCGACAGCCCTAGTTATTTTCTTAAAGTGCAAATGCAAAACACTATTAAAATATATTTTAAAAGAAGGTTTCCTGCTTTCTCATTTAAATCATCATTAAAATCGGTAACTTAAAATTGCTTTGATTTACATCAATCCACCGTGATTGCACAGACTGCTTTTCTTCCTACTATCCTCATTTGCAATCATGTAACATCCCTGTGGCAACTGGAGCAATTGCTTACACGGAAAAGCAAAATTAGGGAAGTATATAACAAGAGCCAGAGCCTCAGCTGGTGTACTTTGGCATAGCGCTATTCAAATCAATGGATTAAGGCCAATGTATCCCAGCTGTGAATCTGGAATATATATTTTCAGCTGCCTTTAATGAAAGTTAGGCATCTGGAAACAAGGAGGAGAGCCAGCTCTTTTTGGACCACCAGTGAGCCTCAGATCAAAGTTTGCTTAATTGGTATAAATCAGATATTCTGTTTCCTTTTGGTTTCGATTGAAGTTTGGGTGCCAGAATAAAGGTGGCACTGCTCAAAAGCACACGTTGCTCTACCTGAAATTTGGCCCCTGGCAAACTAACTCTCTCATCAGGGGGAAAAAAAATCTTATTAGCATAAGGCTGATTGGACATCTGCCATGGTTTAGCTTGAGCTAAGCTAGTGACATAGAGCCTGAGATAAGGTCTCTGTGAACAGATTTTTCTTGGAAGCAAAAAAAGGGAAAATCCAGCAACACCCAGGTTTCCACAGAGGACACAAACTGCCCATAAGGAGATCCGTGGCAAGAGGAATTCTATGAGAGGTGTGAATATCTCAGGATGCCAAGAAAGAGGGCATGGCTGCTACAGCAGGTCACCTCTTTACTGCACACAAACTGATATCCTCACCTGGATTAATATGTGGCACCAGCAATGCTGACACAGGGGTGCTTTCTTGGAATCAAGTCAATAACTAAATGCTTAGCAGCAGGTGCATTCATGGACACATGCAAGAGATCTAAATTACTGAAAATGAGGAGATGGCAAAATCCCTAAGCTAGGAGACAATTTCACCAGCCTGCTCAGCTCCTTAGAAATACAGCAGGCAGGCTGGTTATATTGCTCTCTCAATCTGTTACCATGTACAGAGTTGCATGTAAATACCTAGTTAGAGACACACAAACCCTGACTTGCATGCACTGGGGGAGTTACATGCCTAAACTGGGTGCACTGGGAAAATATGGGCAACAGTGACTTTCCCAAGGACACATAAAATATGTCAAGACTGCAGTTGGGAACCTGCCTCCCCGCCCACGTAGACAAACACACACTAGCTCTACTCAAGCACTTCGGGATGGTTTGTTCCTGCACGCTCAATAAGGCTTTAAAATACAGCCAGGTCTCCTGGAATCCTTGCTCCCCTCATATTAGCCACCCAGGGGATCCTGCACATCCGTTCCCTAAGGGAGTCAAAGTCTGCTTTTCCGAAGTTCAGAGTCTGTATTTTGCTATTCTCCTTTCTTCAGGATCCTGAAGTCAACCATCCCATGGTCACTGCTGCCTAGGTTGCCATCCACTTCTACTTCCCCTACAATTCTTCCCCATTTGTAAGCATCAGGTCAAGAGGAGCACAGCACCTAGATGATTCCTCCAGCACTTGTACCAGGATGTTGTCCCCAATACTCGCCAAAAACTTCCTGGATTGTCTATGCATTGCTGTATTGCTCTCTCAGCAGACGTCATGGTGATTGAAGTCCCCCATTAGAACCACGACCTGTGGTCTGGAGACTTCAGTTAATTGTCTGAAGAAAGCCTCATCTACCTCATCCTTCTGATCCAGTGGTCTATAGCACATCCCCACCACATTGCCCTTGTTGCTCTCGCCTCTAAACTTAACCCAGAGACGCTGAACAAGTCTTTCTCCAGTTTCAAACTGGAGCGCTGAGTAATCATACCACTCTCTTACATACAATGCAACTCCTCCTGTACCTGTCCTTCCTGGACAGTTTATACCCATCGATGACATTGCTCCAGTTATGTAAACTGCCTCACTAAGTTTCTGTTATTCCAATCACATATATTGAGGCTTGAGGCCTGTTTTAATGCTAGTTAATTAACAGACAAGTGGCAATCAATTAAGTGGAGTTGAGCCAGCAACTCTAGTCTAGGCAAACTGTTTCTGCTGGACTTTTGCTAGAGGAACCGTAGCCTCAGGAGTCAGCAGACCAACAGATGTGTTGTTGTGTTCCAAAATCTAGCTGGCTAGCTGTAACCAAAAAAGGGTCTTGGTCTATGACTAGAGCTCCCAGGCACTGCAGTAATTAATTAATTAATTAATAATTAATACCGAGAAAGCAGCTGAACAGTTTCAGCTGGATTTTCCACAAAGGCAAATGAGTACATGCAGACTCTCCAATGCCATTACCTCTGCACAATAGTTTCTTCATGGCGAGACATCATTTGGGTATTACACATATGAATTTAAGATAGTTCAGAAAACAAAACCCACCATAGGATACTGAAACGGAAAATAAAACTTTTCAGAAAGGAGCGGGGCCAAGAAGGGTCACAATCTCAGCTATTTCCCCTCATGCAAATTGTAAAATATCAAAAATATAATCCTAACAGATTATGAGGCTTCATCTCTCTCCACAAAAATTACCTGAACAAGTCATAAAACACAAAACATGTTAAATGGATGGTATCAGGCTAAAAACATATACATTCTTAATTACCTTATTGATGGCCTTGTCTACACACAGTTTGTGAACTAATATAACTAAATCAAAACCGATGTAGTTAAATTGGAGCAAATCCCTCGTGTAGATAATTTCAGATTAAGAATACTTTATACTGATTTAGATTCAAAACATGATTTAAAAAGCACACCTTAAAATGCATTGATTTCAGGCACTCAACCTGGCATAAGAGTGTCCCCACAGCATTTCTTAGGCAGGGGTGGGCAAACTACTGCCCATGTGCCACATCCGGCCCGTGGGCCTGGACTGTCTGGCCCTTGAGCTCTCATCTTGGGAAGCTAGCCCCGGCCTCTCCCCCGCCTTCCCCGCTCCCCCTGGAGCCTCAGGGCACTGCACAGACAGTGGGCAGCACATTCCTGTGGATCAGCACGGCAGCATGGTAAGGGGGCTGGGGCCGGGGGGGTTGGATAAGGGGCAGAGGGGCCCAGGGGACAGGAAAAGGGGGGAATGGATAATCCTGGGAGTTCTGGGGGGCCCTGTCAGGGGGCGGGAGTGTGGATAGGGTCTGGGCAGTGAGGGGACAGGGAGCAGAGGGGTTGGATAGGGGTTGGGGTCATTAGGTCAGGAGGAGGGTCTCAGAACGGGATGGTTAAGGGACAAGACGTGGGGGGTTGGATGGGTTGGAGATTCTGAGGGGGCAGTCAAGGGATGGGGGTGTTCGATGCGGGTGGGGTCTCAGGGAGGTGGTTAGGGTGGGGGGTCTTGGGAGGGGGCAGTCAGGGGGTGGAAAGTGGGAAGGGGCAGATAGGAGCAGGGGCTAGGTTGTTTGGGGAGGCATAGCCTTCCATACCTGGCCCTCCATACAGTTTTGCAACCCTGATGTGGCCCTCGGGCCAAAAAGTTTGCCCACCCCTGCTCTAAGGTGCACAAGTTCCATGTAGACAAGAGCTATATTATAAATAATATTTGGTTACAAACCTTTATGGATGTAATCCTGGCCCTACTGAAGTCAATAGCAAAACTCCCAGACTTCAGCTGTGCCAGGATTTCATTAAGAATTTTTCAAAATAGAATTTACTGTCTATGCTGGTTACTTTGTGCATTTTTTGCTTGGCTCTAATTGCATTTATGTTTCTAGCCAATTTCCAGTCAATTTCATTTTCAGATTCTCAGACCCAGTGGAAACTCTGCTTTGGGTTGCCAACACCCTAGGGGAAGGTTTGTTTATATTAAATAGTTTCCACTGGAAGAAAAAAAAGTAGCCGATGGGAGCATTTCTATTGGTTTCAGTTTTATAGACGTTTGTTTTTACATTACCTTAATTTAAGTTCAAATTTAAGCTGACCTGATGATGTCCTTTTAACATTACGGAATATTTTATATAAATATTATATGGTTCAATTAAATTGCTGTTTTGGTTTAAGTGAACTCTTTATACATGCAATGTTTTATAGGTTGGACTACATTTACTGTATGTTCAGTTGCATCAGACATCAAGGCCTGGTTTACACTTACAACTTTTACTGCTATAACTATGTTTGTTGATGAGACAAAGTGGGTGAGGTAATATGTTTTATTGGACCAACTTCTGTTGGTGAGAGAAAAGCTTTTGAGTTTACACAGAGTTCTTCTTCAGGTCTGGGAAACATTCTCTGAGTTTTTTACATTTTATATCTGCAAAAGCCCTAATGTAGACACAATTATACCAGCAAAAAAATAAAGGCCTCTTGATAGTGTAATTTATACTATACCAGTTCCCTTAGCCAAATAACCTATTCCAGCAAAAGGACAGTTTTGCCAGAATACCTGCAACTGTATTAGGGCTTTTGCCAGCATAGTCATGTCAGCAACAACGACGACAACAACAAAACAAACAAAAAAACCCAACCAAACCCACACCCCTAACAGACATAGCTTTGCCGACAAAACTAGACCTCGGTCATGAATTTTTCTACCAAGATCCCAACGCTGCGAAGACTTATGCCTATGCTTAACTGTATGCCTGGTGAGTAACCAGATCCTCAACTGGTGTAAACTGCTATAGCTCCATTGCTTTCAATGGCACTACAACAATTTAAATAGGTTAAGGATCCAGTCCCTTAATTTCAGTGGGATTCACAAGCCTTGTCTTCATCAGGAAAAAAGAGGTTTCTGTTGTTTTTAAACCAGGTGTTAGCTAACATGAACAGGCCTGTCCCGACATAACTAACATGCCTCATTTCTCAGTGGGCATAATTGGGAAGGTGAATGGAAGGTTACGTTATAAACAGAGGCTTGATAAACAGTATGCTGGAGTCAGGATATCTGCATTAGCTAAGTTAAGCAGCAACATCCTCGTGCTAGGAACTATGGACAAGATAAACGTGACATGTAAAATCAGGTTCCACATGAACAGCATATGGACAGAGCATGCTGTACCAGGATTGGTTCCTGCAAAGTAACCAAGCCAATCCAGAAATGTGTGATTTAATGTATAGCAAATGCAAAGTAAAGTGTAAGTACAGATAAAGAAAGAGGTTGTCTGTGTAACTTTGGATGTGCGGTGCACCTTTTATCCAACCCCCTATGCTTGAGTCTGATCAACTCAGTGTAGCTTTGCTGTATGCAAAATAAAGGAACCCAAGTGACAAAATCCAGAGTCAAATTGTGTGTTTTGGATCCCAGAGAACTGGATAAAGTGTTCTCCCATAACTGGACAAGGTGTGTGGAGAAGCGAAGTGGAAAAGGTCTGGGAGGAAATCTCAACAATGTGGTAACTAACAAGGGGTAAAATGCTACTGCAGACAAAGCAATTTGTAGCTTTGACACATAAAGGCAAAACTTAAAGTTAATCATTAAAATTACTTGATCATTTCAATTAAAGCATCTTTCTTTTTCAATACAATGTCCATTAAACAAATGTATTTCCTCTGCTAAAACATGTTTGACATTGTCAGGATTGCCTCCCCACTATGAACTCTAAGGTACAGATGTGGGGACCTGCATGAAAAAAAAGAAATAACCCCCCAAGCTTATTTTAAGCTTAGGTTAACTTCCCCCAGACAAAAGTTTCTTCTGTGTCCGGAATGGTATGCTGCCACTATCAAGCGAGTGCCCAAGAATTAGGGCAGGGCCACTTGAAGCCCTCCTTTCTCTTTCCAAACTTCCCCCCTCCCCAATCTGTACCTCCCTCCCTGGGAAAGACTTGAGAAAAAACTCTCACTGATCCTGCTAGGTGAGCCCGATCCAAACTAGGATCTTACACAATGGAAAACAAGCAGTCAAATTCTTAAAAGAAAGATTTTAATTTTTTTTAAAAAAGAAAGGAATAAATCCCTTGTAAAAAATCCGTGAAAAACCACTTACGATCACAAAAGAATCAAAGAGACAAACAACAAAGGCATTCTTTCCCCTCCCCATCTCTGTCTGTGCTGAGCTTTAAAGTTACAGAAAAACCTAGTGATAATTCCCACAAACCTGAGAAATTTATGAGTGATATAACACAAATGTAAAACTTACTACCTTGCCTGGCTAACTTTCTCACGGTTGCTGTTTATAAAAGATATAGATAGATGGAGAGAAGAAATGGATCTGATTCACCCCATAACCCTGGAGTGAACAAAAAAAAAAACCTAAAACCCTTTTCCTCCCTGCAAGTTTGAAAGCATTTTCGGTTCCTATTGGGTTTTTTGGTCAGGTGCCAAAGAGGCTTCCCTTAGCTTAACCCCTTACAGGTAAACAGGAATTCTGGGCTACTTTATACTTATGACAGACATATAATAAAATGTTTCTGTTTAAGACAAATCTGATTTACTCTTAATTAATGTTACATAATTAAAACACATTTTATATTCCACTTTAGTTTTCTTATAAGACAATTGGAGAGGAACCTTGGTAAATTATGTGTGTGCCTCTCAAGAACCTCTCAGAAGAAATGCATTACTAATTCTTATAGCTGCTCCTTTTTTAAAGGTCTGTGGCTGGAAAAGATATTTCTCTTGGCTCTGTGAGGAAAATGAAATCTCAGACTTCACTGGTTTGGACAGAGCTATGTGTGGGATTTTATCTGGGTCAAAGGTAGTGCTAAAGCCCGGAAGTATTGAAACTCACGGGAAAAAGTACCTTAAGTAGCACTAAAGAAATGTCCATTCAGTTTCCCTTGAATGCTTTTCTCAAGAGGACAATGAGAGAAAGTTGAGATACCAGAGCCTGATGATGGGATTCTTTTAACCCCTCAGATCAAAGTTACAGGGAACACAAAAATACCTCGTTGGTAATGTTCGTCCCATGGTTACAATACTGCACAATTTCAGGGGCGATCATTTCTATTTCTGTATGAAATAGTCTTTCATCTTACCCTCTTTTATTCATCTTTTTTCCCTCCCCACCGTGGCTTCTGTACTGACTGCACTTGGATTTGGGGGTGGGGGGCAGTTGGTTTAATTTTACAGTGGAACATGAGTGATCTTCCAAGCTAACACCATATATCGCACAGGATAACATGGCATACTATGAAGGTCCCGATTCTGAAGGTGCTGTCCCACTGCTTTGACAGGAGTAGGATTGGGTCTACAGATAGTAAGCTGAAAGGAGTCACTATTGCGAGATGTCATGATATAAAGTGTTATCACAAAGGAAGTCAGATGTGAACTGGTATCATCACTGTAGTTTGTGCCCAGAAGAGTCAGTTATTTATGTACATAAAGAAGCCACTGCAGAAGAGTCTCTCCTCCTTGTTTCTGGAAGAAGTTAAAACGTGAATCATGAAAAGAAATCCTGTGACAAAGAAAACCACCAATACAAATCCTAAGGTCTCCACATCCCTTTAGTGAGGATGGGAAGGAAGGGAGCTGCATCACTGAACAGTGCACTCTTCATTAAAGAGAGAACATAAGCTAGCTTTGGCTCACATCCTTCTTTCTAGTGGTCCTTCTGTAGAGCCAATATGCCATTTCCTAAACCCAGCTAGCTAAAGAGTCTGGAAAGTCTGGCTTGGGTCGTTAGGCCTTGTGGTTTAAGGCAAAGGTCAGGGACTCAGGAGATGGGAGGTCTAGTTCAAGTTCTGGCACAACTTCACTGTGTGACCTTGGATATGTTATGCAGGGCCAAAGCTTTAGTGGGTAAAGGTCCTGGCCTGTGCAGTTACCTCAACAGCATATGCCAATAGTTATTTAGGGCTCTAAACTGCCATTTACACATGTAATTGTGCAGACATAGTTGAGTGTTCAGACCTCGGGCCTCATTTCAAAACCTGATTCTTGACATCTCTATGCTTCAGCTTCCAATCTGCAATTATACTACTTCCTGATCTCATAGGGTATGTTGTGATGCTTAATCTGTTAACATTCCCATATGGAACACAAAATCCTCATAGAGACAGATATGCGTATGTCTCACAGACGCATGATCCTCCTATAGGTATTATTGTATTAAGACTCTCTGGATCATGGGAGAGAAAGAGGAAAAGTTTCTCTCTGTGCTTGCAAGTTTTGTGCTGCTTTGATCCTCTGCCGTCTCTCTTTCTCAGCTTCTTATCTTAGGGGAGACACCTGCCATTGTATGGCCACTTCCAGAGTGCCTCTAAAGAAATGACTCCCCCAAGCCTTTTCACTGCTTCTGAGGCGTGTGGGAAATACAGTTCTGTATTGTAGATTAAAGGAATTATTACTCAGAGTTCTGTATTAATATGCCTAGTACGGAATCTATTTGTCAAAAAACATTTCCTGAATCTTTTTTGTTATCTGTATTGTTCCTGACATACTTGCTGACGGATATTTTGAAATAAAGGACCAAAAATAATTGAAACTGGTGTGATTATATTTTGTTATTCTGACAAATAAAATTTTAAAATATTGTGCCCAGAATTCCCCCAGGAGTAATGTGAATGTGGGGAAAATGAGAAAAGTAGGTATGAAATTCAAGCACCAGTTCAGGTCTATCAACCTACCAAGAGAGAGAAACTAAGGAACTTCTGCACAGTAGAAAAACAGTCCTTAATGTCCAGTATGTGTAACTATCTTCACATCTGTGTACATATTTACACAGGGTACATCACTGTGGCAGCTGAATACATTGTTGGAGGGGGATGGTTGGTTTTGTTTTAAATAAGAACAGATTTTTGTAAAAGGCACAAGAAGTGATTGTAGGAGATCTGAGTAAGTTATTATATACTTATTAGTTATCCCATTTTAATTTGGCTACAGTAGACTGAGCAGCTTCCTACTTTCAGGAAACGTTCCTTGACTCCACTTTAAAAGGCTGACGTGAGTGTTTTAAAGAGGGAAATCTAATAGTTTGTTTACTGAAGGCATCTGAAATAAAGTAACTACAAACAACATTAGTTTGTATTTCACAAACAGAGATGGCTTAGGATGTTTTTTGATCAATAATCTAACTAGAAAACTCTATTGCTGTTGATTTTTAATAAATCCCAGACTGACAATCAAGGTACAGAGGAAGATATAATCGAGGAGAAACAGATGCTCTATACAGGGATTAACTTCAGTATAAATGCGTTATAACCTGCCAGCACCACAGACCTTTTCCCCCTTCTTTTGCAACTCAGCAATCCAAAGACAACTGGATTAGAATCAGTGACCTCCATCAGAGCCTCAGACCTAATCCTTGTCTCTTGGGCATGCACATCCACACAATGGAAGAGGCCCAGAGAGTCCACTTTCCTTCTGTCATAGCAGCTGCTCATTCATGCTCCGCTGAAGTCCTCTACTTGACTACAAAACCCGGCACCTCTTGCTGCAAGGAATGATCAGCCTACTTCGCAGAGATGATGGCCTGCATCAAAGAGGGCCTCACTGGACTACATACCAAACACAGGCCTAATATCCCAATACCTCTTATTTCAGATTTTGTCGCACTCATAGCGCTGCAGGAATTCCAGCCACCAACTGTGACCGTTATTCATGCCCTTTCTGTCTGATGGAGGAGAGTCCAGAGCATCATTAACAATTTTTAAGAGGGGAAATTTATTACACATCCTAAAGCACACAGTAGTCTAAATGGTGCTTAAGAAACCATTGCTAGATACAGATAAACTCACAAACTCCTTCCCCATATGTAACCTCTCTTTTTGAAGTAAGCCTATTAAAAGCCTAAAAGAACCCTATCCAATTCCACCCAGTTACGGCCACTGTGTGGTTCGCCGTCAATCAGATATGGAATAGACATTGAGAGCTGGATGATCTCTGGTCCATAGATGAGGACTCTATACTGGTACTCATACTTTTGGGTCTCTCCATGGCAGCCCTGCCTGTGGTCATGGAGAGAAAGCAACAGATGCCTTTTGTGTATTTTAGATCCACAAGGTGAGACATGTTTAGATAAACAGTGTGTCCAGAATGCCCATCACACATACAGCAACAGCATCAGTATCACTGGATTGCTTGCTGTCTTTTCCAGTAATGCATAGTCTGAGCTTTAGTGATTTATGCTGGGAAAAGGTTAAGGGTTATATCAACTTCATGGCTGCACAGAAGCTCAAAACCTTGTGTTCTAGAAACATAGCCTACTATCACCATAGCAAAGGAAATACTCCATTAGATGACACCAATATCAAGGGCTTTTATCCTCTACGTTGGCCACCTGCTAGAGGGGCATATTATTACAGACACTTGTGTACTTTGGTAACCAGATATTATGATATCCATATAGGCCCCTAGATAGATAAATTACTTAGATCCCCAACATTAGAAGACACTATGCACAATCACTCTCTAGGACACGGCAAGGTCCAAAGTCTTCTAACCATATGAGACTCGCTGTTCTGCAATTATGCATGATGCCAAAACCACATGACCACAAAATCCACAAACAGTGTCCCATTAGGAGGTTCGTTTTATTTTCTAGGAACAAATGCATCCACTCACTCGAAGACTCACTGAGGAAAGGCAAATACATAAAGAACAGAGGAAAAAGACAAGCTCTTCATGGACTGTTTCCATCAAATCGGCCACAAAGCCAACATAGGTTGCCAATCAATGATTATGGTAGTGCTGAGGGATCCTAATCACAAACCAGGATCCCTTTGCGCTAGATGCTGTACAAACACAGAATAAAAGGACAGTCCCTACCCTCAGGAGCCAGATCTTGATTTTATGTTCAATTGCATAACCCTGCAGTTAACTACATCATAGTAATAGCTACTGTTTCTAGACTCTTATTACAATCATTCATGTATACGAGATATAATGATTCTTCGCACACTATCCATGCTTCCAAAAGGAAAAATAATAAATAATTCTAGCACTAAATAAGAGAAAACACAGAAAAAGAAAAGTGGTTAAACTCCTGAGAATTATTTCCTTATTTAAATACAAAGGCTTACCACGGTTAGAAGAAAACTGCGGTACTGTATGAAAGATAGTCTAATCTCTGCATCCAAGTACAGAGCAGAGCAAAAGCATTTAAGTGTCTTAAATGTAATAAAAAAGAATAATTAACAGTGAGCTAGGAAATTCCATTTTACAGTCTGGGGATACAAAGTAGACTTGGGCATGTCTATTCGAACTTACTATGATTCAAGAATAATGAAAATGAAAAGCAGGAAATATAAAACTGACAAAATAAATATTTTTTCCACACATCACAAAATTAGCCTGTTGAACTCATTGCCACAAGATATCTTTGAGGCCAAGAGCTTAGAAGGATTAAAAAAAAATAACTGGGCATTTATATAGATGACAACATACAAGGAACTTCAACCAAAAACACTCAATTTTTGGAGAAATACAAACCCTTCATGCTTCAGGGCGTAAGCCAACTTCTAACTAACGAGGGTTAATAAACTTTCTGTGGCACTCTGTACCTTGGGGCTAACCCTGTAGCAAACTGCACACTGGGGATCCGGTCATATTTTTCTTATGGACAGGTTATGCCACAGCTGCCTATTGCAGGGTTTCCTGCAGCTGAAGTGCCTGGCCCTGGCTACTGCTGGAAACAAGATTGTCTCGACCACTGTTTTGATCTGCTATGGCCATTTCTTTGTTCATTCTTTCTCAACGCCTAACCAAGGAGGCGCCATTTTCAAAATTATTGTAATGTCACATACGGCCTCATTTTAGGGTAAAATTCTGGCCCCACTGGGATTAAATCAATGGGAGTTTTGCCATTGAATTGAGTGGGGCCAGGATTTCACCCTGATTTATATATTTTAAATTTATTTATGGGTATCCCTCAAAAGATTTGAGATATACTCTACAGTTTAGATACTGCTGCAAAGATATCTGAATTATCCCAGGCTTTAGAGCATTGGTTCTCAAATGGGGGCCGCGACTCAGTCATGTGGGGGGTTGTGAGCCCTGACCCCAGCGCACGGCTGCAAGTTGCAAGCCCTGACCCCTGTGTGGAACTGCAGGGCTACAAGCCCCGACCCGGATGCACCGCTGTGAGTCCCTTGCGCCAAGCTGTGAGCCCCAACCTTGATAGGGACATGTGGCTACAAGCCCTGATCCTGGTATGCAGCTGTGAACCTTGACCGCTGCGCCAGGCTGTGAGCCCTGAACCCGACCCCTGCACTGGGCTGTGAGCCCCAACTCCAGGCTGCAAGCCCCGACCCTGACAGGGATGTGTGGCTGCAAGCCCCAACCCCTGCGTCGGGCTGTGAGCCCCGACCCCTGCGACAGGCTGTGAGCCCCGACTCCGGGGTGCAAGCCCTGACCCCTGCGCTGGGCTGTGAGCCACAACCCTGAGGTGCGGCTGCGAGCCTGTTGACATGACCAATAATGCATAAGTGAAAGCAAAATTCACACAGCTGCCTCCAAACCAGTTCTGGTGCTCAGTTGCAGGTGAATACCCACTGGAATCTGAAATGACCCTGAGAGTCCTTCTGCCGTTTCCCACTACCTACAAACGTGAGGGTGAATTCTCCAGCTTTCTCACAATAAAAATGAAATCTCAAAACCGGCTTGATGTGAAGGACAACATCAGCGGCGCCCTTTCTAAAACAACACCAAGAATAAAACTTCTTGTGTCAAATAAACAGCATCATCCATTTCACTGATTTTTGGCTGCTTCAGGTCATTAATTGCTATCAAGTATTAAAATAAAATAATTTTCCACTTATAGTTAATTCAGTAAAAATGTGTTTTAGTTTTAATTTAAAAGCAGTGAGAAAAAGTAACTTCATTTTAAGCAATAGGGTTTAAATTTAGTATTTAACATAGTGTTAAATATCAAAAATGTGTTTTTAATTTCTAAGGGGGGGTCACACTCAGAGGCTTGGTGTTTGAAAGGGGTCACCAACACAAAAAGTTTGAGAACCACTGCACTAGAGTATATACAATTAGGCTGGATTTTTCATGAGTAAAATTCACAAGACTTCCAACACATCTACTTTCAATTCTGGTTTCAAAACAATACAAAAATATCCTCCATCATTGAGCACGAACCCTCTTACACGATTGATTCCAGCCAAAATTTGATTCTTGAAATGGGCAAAGGTTCCACATGGTTCTTAGTGCATTTGATCCAGTTTGTGTAGTTTATGATGTAGGAGCTTTTCCACACGAGCAAACTTCATAACTGTAATTCACCATGAATGTTAGCAAGGGTGGGAGCTGCAGTGTAGACTGGACTCCTGTGCTTTTATGACCATTCCATCTAGTCTATATTATAATTTCCTCTGTCCTCCTACATTCAGCTTCCACTGTTGCTAACACTAGCAGAGCTACACAGATAGTGAATTACGGATGGAAAAGTGGCTAGAATAGGTACAGCCTTGAAAACTGGAAGAACGAGCTTTAATTTGATGCAGAAAGCAAGAGAAAACTAATGGATAGATTCAAAGAGGGAGTGGACATTATTAGTGGCAGGCATGGTATGAGACTATATTTTGGACAAATTGGAAGGAGAGGGCAAAGTAGGAAGGCCAGAGAGCAAGACTGTCTGTAATCAAAGCCAACTAAGCTATCCCTCAGCTCAACCATTACACGTATGCTTGCAGCATCCCTGCTCTAAAGCACCTATAGTCCTGCATGTAGCTCCATAGCTTTGTATGCAATTATGGCCCTTCCTCTTTTCTATGCATTTTTCTCTGTAGTGTCCCCCCTTTTTTAATACATGTGATTAAATCAAATTGGTACAGGTAGAACAGAGAGCTGTTCTATTCTGGTTTCTGGAGTGCTTTACACTAAACGCCTGTAAGTTGAATTATTCCTTTCCCTCAGAGGAAATTATACCCTTGTTCATCACCATTTGGGAAATGACACAAAATGAACACAGTGCAGTGTAGTGTACTGAATGAGCGCTTGTTAGACAGATGGCAGATGCCCCTTTCCTGGGGGCATCATATTATGTTTTATGAGGCATTGCTCTGTTTCATTAAATAACTAGGATTGTCTGTCATTCACACACACAAACACATGCCACTTCCTCAGTTTGCTGCTCTTAAACTGAAATGAAGAAAGATGTCTGGTGGCAAAAACCTGGCACAAATTTCTTTATTTATCCTTAACTCTTTTATAAGTGCACCTTCTTTGGACATGGACATCTTCGCACAGTGCAAAGAGGAACGTGCACTCTCTGGGAATTAATTCCATGCTGCAATTTAGGAACAGGGAGACAAGAAGCAGAGAGGAACTTAGTGACATCAGCCTGCTCAAATTCCCACGCAGATCAAGAAAAGGGTATTCAAATTCTTCGCTCGGCTGGTTTAGTTTTGTGGATCTGTTAATGTCTCTGTATCTGAGCAGGAAACATGGACTGATGGACTATGGATCAAATAGAAAATGTCATCTGAAAAGGATTGGAAATATTTAGGACCTAGGAACAGAATGAAATGACATGTTCACACACACACCTACCTATCTACCTGAAGGAATTCCAGTTTTTCTATAGTTACATTTCAAACTATGTATTTGTGACACTTCCAAAATATTTTTTAAAAAATCTTGCATGACCCAGAGATGAAAGTAGGCTGGTACAGCGTACTGGCAAGAGCTGGTACACAGAGCTGACCATACCAGCAGGGGGCAGCTTCCCCAAGCCGGTAATTTAAAAAGGCCCTGAGCTCCCGGCTGGAGCCCTGGCCCTTTAAATCACCCCCAGAGTCCTGCTGCCGGAGCCCTGGGGTAGTGGCAGCAGCCAGGAGTCCCAAGGCTCTGGGTGATTTAAAAGGCCTGGAGCTCCGGGCTGCTGCTACCACAGCCAGAGCCCCAAACTCTTTAAATCGCTGATGGAGCCCCGGGGAAGCAGTGGCGATTTAAAGGTCCCAGGGATTTAAAGACCCCATCCCTTCTGGTTAAGGCTCCCTCCACCTCAGGACCCAGTCCTGTGCACTAATAAGTATCTTAAGTTACCTTCACCCCTGGCATTGATATAATTAGAGAAATACAGTAGCATGGGCCTTATTCTGCCTCCCTTACACATGCTGAAGAGGAGTTTAGGGCCCAGTCCTGCAATGTTATGTGCCCACATAGAGCTCACTGAATTCAACGGTGCACTGTGCCTGTGTGCAGTGAATCAGGACCTTACCATGCTCCACAGGAGTCCCGAGAGGCACTGTGTTTCAGTTATAGTTTTCGGAGTGTGGCATACTTCCACCCCCACTGACTGAGAAGGAGTTGACTAGAGCTGGAGAGCTCTATTAGCTTTCCCTTGACACATTGATCAGGCCCACGGAGGAGTTAAAAGGAGACCCTGGAGTAGGGTGACCAGACAGCAAATGTGAAAAATCAGGACGGGGTGGAGAATAATAGGAGCCTATATAAGAAAGACCCAAAAATCAGGACTGTTCCTATAAAATCGGGACATCTGGTCACCCTCCCTAAGAGAGAGGCGGGTTGCAGTTCCTTCTTTGTGGGAAGGGCTTGTTAGGAGCCAGGCAGAGGGAAGACTGTGGGAAAGCTACAAGAATGATGTTGACTTCTGTGCTGGGCCTTGAGAAAGGAGCAAGGACTCCAGGGAAGCAGCTCCTCCTTTCTGGAAAAGGAGTGAGAGTGAACAGGAGCCCAGATGGAGTGGAAGATGTTAGTTACCATTATTCCGTTGGACAGTACTTGTTTCAAATGTCCCTACTCCAGAAGGGGTGGAAATACAGTGTGGCCTGACTGGAGAGTCCTCACCACACCAGACCTCTGAACTCTGAGGAAGGGAGTTAGGCAGAATTGCCGAAATGGTGGGTCACATCACGAGGGGTGCTCCGCATTGGTGGGTTGACAGCGTTTCCTCACAGCTTTTGGCTGGGGAATGGAATCGCCTCCCTGCCCACTTGCTGCTGGGTGTGGGGATTATATTTGCTGGGCAGCCCCCTCACTCCCATACCTGTAGCTATAATGTGTCCCTGTAAGTAGAGGAGGGATCCTTGCCCCATCTGACTTCCCACACAGCTGCACGAGTGCACAACCCGCCCCAGGTGATTAGACATTTTTCTTAGTAAAGGGAAAAAAAAGGATATCGAGGATTCTAAATATTTCATATGGTAGAGCAGGAGTAGCTACCGAGAACCCTCAGCTCCCTTAGACTTCAAGGGGGCTGGATTTAGGTTGCCATGATTGAAATTTAGGCCTATTTTTTTTACTTAAGGCCCCAATCCTGCAAGACCTTTCACCCATGCTGAGGGGGTACTCACTGCAAGTAATCCCATTGACACACTGTGTAAAGTTAAATGTATTCATAAGCCTTGGGAGAACTGGGGCTTTACTCAACAACAACTCGTTAAGGATCCCAATCCTGCAAACAAGCATGAGAATAACATTCCTCATGTGAGTAATTCCCAAGGAAATCAATGGGCTTAATCAGGTAAATAAAGTCATGGGTGAGTTTAAGTGTCTTCAGGATTGGGCCTTGGGTATTTTTGTCCCCTCTCTCTGTTTCACACAGCTCAGACCTGAAAGCTTATGAGTCACGTTCACCGTCTGCAGTGTTCATGCAGTAGCGCATTGCTGCTGTGCTTGGGCTGTGAAGCCAGCAGGGGACTAGTTACATGAAAAGAGGCAGTGTCTAAAAAACCAAACATTTTTTCTAAATTCGGTTCTGTAAACCATTTTTAATGAAGTCCTAAATCTGGGGCCTGAACTCCATGACAGCACCCATCCAATGCCCTGCCTCTGCTATAGAACTAGCAGTGTTGTGAAATGCTCAAGAACCAACCTTAAAAACCACTTCCAGTGACACTTTGCCCAGCCAGGCTGTCTGCACGGTTGGGGCATAATTTGTTTCAAAATGGAGACAAACCATTTCAACAAAACCTGGCATTTCGGCGGTGTTACAAGAACCATAGCCTCAGAGCACCCTCTTACAGCAAGACCTAGCACTGCTGTGCTCTGCCTTAGTTTGCCCCCAGCAGTCTTTGGCCTTCTCCAGTTGTAGGAGTGGCTTGGCCCTTCAGCCACACCACTTCCGAGAGTGCCCCCCACCCTTCTTCCAGCGTAATGGAGTCCTTTCGATAAGCTCCAAAAAAAGCAAGGCACAGAGGAATCTTCAGCCCAGCCAGGCTCAACATACGGCTCCCAGCTGCAACAGCCTGTCTGACTCATCTGAGCTCTAATGCGCTCAGCAATCCATCCAGTCCATTCCTACACTCTTACAAAGGGGTCTAGCTGGTCACAGTCAGCTCCTGGACTTCAGTCAGGCTTCTGGCTGCCAGTAGCAGCAGTTTTTCTCCTCCATCAGCCTTCATCTGATGGCAGGACTAACTAAACAGGGCTGACTGACCCTTAAAAGGACAGACCACTCTGTTACAGACATCACTTGAAATGAGACCATAGAGTCACAGATATGCCTGAGCTCTGTTGTGTTAAAGGGGATAAGAGTTTCAAAAGCAGAAAAAACTAGGATGCATACTGGGGTTCAAAGGAAGGGTCAGGGCTGTGCACAGGCACCATATTGGGTTTTTTTTTTTAAAAAAAAACTGACTTGGAGACAGGGACACATGGTCAAGGTAAGTCATGTGTTACTGCATCAGTGGTTTCATTAACATTTCAGCTAATTTGCTGGCTCTGAAGTGGAATGCACTCAGTCTCCTTAACACCCTGGATTAGATCCACTCCAGCACTCCTATGCTGCTGAAAACCAGTCCCTTTCTGGATCCTGAGAGTCACATCTTTATTACAACTTGCTGAGCAAGCAAATTAGCTGGTATATTAATCCTGGTGCTCTTTCATTGGTAAAGCTCTAGGGCAGTAATAAATGAAAGTGTACAGGTTCGCACAAGCATCGTTGTGCTGCCTTTCTCCTGCCAAACTATTATGAAAGCATTGATGTCCACAGACCAGGCACTTGCCCGAGTCCCCTTTCCCTGTCTATCAGTCACAGCAGGGAGCAGAATTTGCAATTCTTTAACAACAGAACAAGGATCACAATAAATCACAGAACTGCTTTCAGGTCACCTCCGAAAGTGCATGGGACTGAATGTGTCTGCTTCCCAAGGATAAATACTAAAGGCCAAATCCTCAGCTGATATAAATTGCCATTGTTCCATTGAAGTCAGTGGAGCTTTGCAGAGGTCTGCCAGTGGATAATCTGTCTGGAAGAGTCTGACTTGACCTTGGCAGGATATCTGCCCGTAGTTTTGAAAGTCTAGATGTTCTAAACCTGATATTTAGAGTAAGTTATCCCCTGCCAGTAAAAACAGGGAATGGGTGGAGGGGCTGTTAACACAGATGTAAAAATAGATATATTTTGTTAAACCAGAGTCAACGTAGAGAGAGATCATAAAGACCACGAGAGCAAATACAGCACAAGAACTGGATTCTATACGGCAAAATACACCGTCCTAGGAGGAAATTTTATGTGCCTCACTGAATTATATGTGCTGGTAGAAGGAAGTCAAGATGACACAGTGGGGGAAGGCTGTGGAAAGTGGGGTTATTGGTTTGCTTTTTAAGTCAGTCCTATATAGATGTATGCAGGAATGATGCTGTGTTACTCTTGAGCGCCATCTGCTGGCTCTATAGTAGTTAAAAAGCAGGTAACATTCCCAACCTCAAGCGTGGGGAGAATGAACAAACACATCAATCCAGCATTTTTCCATTTAGCACTATGTTTAGAGTGATCAGACAGCAAGTGTGAAAAATCGAGAGGAGGTGGAGGTAATAGGAGCCTTTATAAGAAAAAGACCCAAAAATCAGGACTGTCCCTATAAAATCAGGACATCTGGTCACCCTAACTATATTCCAATGCCGGATAGCTTCTGTAAACCATGTCATTCCCTACTGGGAATCCTTCTATACATACTGTATATTTATAGTCAGTACTGAAGTAGAAAATGACCCTGCATAGTCTTTTTGTTTGTTTGTTTTAGGTAAAGAGGTTCCTTAGCTAATTTAATTAAAGATGTTAAGTTTCTCAGCTCTCCCCTGCATGTTTCAACATCAGTTTGAAATCCCTTATGAGTTGTGAATCACTGTATTCATGCACAGCTTGCATTTAGTGCAATATTGCCATCTTGTGGTACAAATATCTGATTAGATTTTTGAAAGACACAAACTATCACATTTAAAAACCACATTTTAAACAAATTCCCTTACCTAGATTTACTTAGGTTGTAAGCCCAGAGATGGCCTTTTTGTTCTTTGTTTGTGCTGCACCTCGCACAGTGGGGTGCTGGTCCATGACTGGGATTCTAGCGGCTGCTATAAGTAAGATAAATAATAAGTAAGTTATTAGTACCACCTTTAATAAATTTCTCAAGTCCAGAGACCTGATCCCTGTGGCTGTGTGGCCAAGCAGGGAAATATAAATATAAACAAGGAGTCAAAAGTGCCCCATTGTATTCACCTGTACAATGTGACACAGTTTGAGTACTTGTACTATGTGTCTGAGCCTCAAAATGGGAGAAATAATTCAATATAATTTCCCTCAGAGTAGTTAGCTGTTCATAAAACCAAAGGTAAAATGTGTTTATAATCTGGGGGATAAAGTGTTACTATTTTTCTCTTATTAGAGGTAACATCTTTTATTATCTGATACTCACTGTAGTGGGGCGGCTGCCCTACCCCTGCTAAAAGAGGCTTAAAACAGCCCAAGAAAGGGTTGTGGCTGGAAGCAAGCAAGCTCCTGCCTGATTGAGAAGGCAGCCGCAGCTGTGGCTGGGTCAATTAGGGCCCAGCTGACCCTGATAAAAGGGCCTAGAGTTTGGTGGAGAGACAGAGCCTCCTCTGGCTGCTAGGAGCTTGAGCAAGGGACCCGGGGCGAGGCGAGGCGAGGCGAGGCGAGGCGAGGCGAGGCGAGGCGAGGCGAGGCGAGGCGAGGCGAGGCGAGGCGAGGCGAGGCGGAGAAGCTCGGGCCTGGAAACCCCCAGGCTGCAGGGCCTAGGAGAAGGTCCAACAAGGGGTAGTGGGGTTGCAGGGGGCAGCCCATGGGTAGTAGTGGAGGCAGCAGGCCAACCCTCCTTGCCAGTGATGAATGGCAATGACACTGCAGTCTGTGCCAGAGAATGGGGGTAAGTGGTGACTGGCAGTTGCCTAGACTGAGACAAGGTGAGGATAGGAGGTGGGGGTTCCCCAGGGAGGGGAGACCCAAGTGAGACTAGGGGGGTGCTGCAGTGGTGCAGCATCTCAGGGAAGAGGGCACCGAGGTCCAGGGAGGGACACAGGGCCGGTGCAAGCAGGACTACGGACTGTAGAGGGCGCTCTGGATGCTGGTGAGCGCAATTCCTGGATGGACCAGCGGGTGGTGCCACAGGGTGAGTCACCGCTCTGCTGCATTCACCTTTTCTCATTGTCTACTTCTGAGGTGCTCCATTAACACTGGATGAAGATTCTGCTGCCTGACCAAAGGGATGTGGAAAAAACATCTGTAGATTGACAGAAACCCTGTACGACAGAGTAGTTTATAATCAACCCAGCAACTCTGTCTGTGACACCTGGCTAACCACAACTGCAGTAACTGGCTCTCTGAGTGACATAGGAACATCTAGGCCTGCAGTTTTTACATGTGTTTTATCATATGTTTCCTTTCAGAGACCTAGAGCTCTTATGAAGAGGATGCTCTGTGAACTCTTATGGCACTAGAGGTTTCAGTGTATTTTTCAAGACAGAAGGAAATACACAAAGTGTAGAAACTATACAGCATGAATAAGCTATCAGGAAAAAAAAAAGGGCTTTTTGCTGGTTTGTGAGTGGATACCATTTCTGACAAACAGATTTATTCCTACCTATTCACAGAACAATATTTACTCTTTCTTGTCCATGGTATGCAATTGTTTACCTCAAATCAGATGTTTTTGCATCCTGACTGGATGTCTGAAACTCTTAAAATAATGTAAATCTTACAAATTCTTGGACGAATAACCTTTCATCCAAAAATTCATAAAGTTACTCACATTTTTCCAAATAGCCAGTGAGTGCAAACATAATAAACAAGAGTGAATTATAGGGGATCCCCTGCTTTTATCTATAAGTCATGTCTTGTATTATTTAACCAGCTCCAGCCAAAAGTGGGGTGTGGAACCTAGGCTCCATTGGCAGCAAGAGATCTGTAAGGTGGGTGGACCCAGTTGGGAGGGAATGCTACAGGCCATAGGAAAGGGAAGAGGGACTTCCTCATGTTCTTTACATATAGTATCACCACATGCACTTTAAAAAAAAAAAATAGAACAATGAATAGGAAGTGGTAAGATTAAGAGACTTGAAATTTTGGTGCTTTGCCAACACTTATGACAAACTGTAACTGTTGGATCTTCTTAAGCCAGGGGTGGGCAAACTTTTTGGCCCGAAGGCCACCTTCGGGTTAAAAATTGTGCGGAGGGCTGGGTAGGGAAGGCGGTGCCTCCCCAAGCAGCCTGGCCCTGCCCCCTATCCGCCTCCCATCCAATTCCCACTCCTTGACTCCCCCCCGCACAACCCCTGACCCATTCAACACCCCCCCCGCTCCTTGTCCCCTCATTGACCCCCTCCAGAGACCCCCTACTCTAACTGTCCCCCAGAACCCCACTGCCTATCTAAGCCCCGCATTCTTTGTTCCCTGACTGCCCCCTCCCAACATCCCCACCCCAACCACCACCACTGGCAGACCCCACCACCTAAGCCCCTCCCCCCCTTACCTTACTCAGCTGGGCGCTCCTTCACCAGGCTCCGCGGGGCCCCGCAGCTCCCCATGCTGCCCCCAGCCAAGGAGCGTGGGGCCCAGTGGCAGCCGCTCTGGGCCCGGCCAGCAAGCCCAGGGCCCTGCGGCTCCCTGCGCAGCCGCCAGCCGGGGAGCATGGGGCCCAGCGGCTCCCAGCACTCCACCTGGCCCCTGGCCAGAGAGCGCTGGGGCACGCCGTGCTGGGCCTGGCCAGGGAAGGAGAGCGGGCCCCGCGGCTCCCCACGCTTGGCCTGCCCCTGGCCGGAGCGCAGGGACCCACAGCGTGCGTGCTCGGCCTGGCACCTGGGTCAGGGAGCACGGAGCCATTGGCCCTGCGCCCCAGCTCGCAGGCCAGATTAAAATGGCTGGCAGGCCACATGTGGCCCGCGGGCCCTGGTTTGCCCACCCTTGTCTTAAGCCCTTCCTCGCACAGGTTGGACCTGAACAAACAGCCACACAGCATGGAGCTCCTGTGAAGCGACCTGACACTACAACTAGCAATGGGAAGAGTAAATACTCTATACACACACGTTCATCTTTGTGCTAGCAAGCTGGGCCCCTTCCTGTCCCGACATCCTAGTCTGGTCACCCTGTGAGCAGCCACAGGAAGGGCTGTCTGTAAGAAACAAGGTCAGACAGGATGTTGATACAGAGAGCCGACAAATGTCCATTATTTCACTATGTAAAATACACTGTCTGACAATTGCTGGTCTTCTGTTTTGAAGATCAGTACCACAATCTTCCCTGCTCAATCCACAAATTCTACTTCCCTGATTCTCTTTGGCCTCAAAGAGTTCAAGTCAACTGGAACTGCTTATTTATGCACTAATTTTTCTAAGCATTTACCCTTTTTTTCTTAAAAGCACTATCCATAATGTTTCTTTATTTTTCTTAAGGAAGAATAAAAAAAACCACAATCAGTCCAGTAGGCTAATCAATCAGTAATGGAATTTCCAGCCTCATTTATTAATGGTCTTACCTCCAATCTAGCGTTTCTCTCTCCCCTGGAACGCTTGTAAAAAGGTCGTCTTCATTGCTCTTTACCCAGCATTAACTTATCCCTATAGTACAGCTTGTACCATCCTGTATTAATATAGCTGAGTGTATTATGCAATCCTTGACATTATTATAAGCATTTGAAATTTAAAGATACAAAAATAGTATTTGTTCTAAAGGTAATTTAATATTGCAAAATAATTACACACTTTCTGTAAACTTTCAATACACAGTTCTCAAGTAAAACAGAAAATACAGGTTTTATGTTTACTGCCCCTTTTAGAGACACTAGGTCTGATTTTCAGTTCCCGGTAGGTGTACATTTGTGTACACATTCAAATATGCGCACAAGTTAAATGTTAATTTAAAAGAACATGTATGTATAAAGGCTGTTTACCTCTGGGACATGCCTGTGAAAAGTAGACACACATTTGCCTCTGTGTAAATGCATATAGATTCCAAGGTCAGAAGGGACCATGATGATAATATTCTCTGACCTCCTGTCTAACATAGAACTTCCCTAAAATAATTCCTAAAGCAGATCTTTTAGCAAATATCCAATCTTGGTTTAAAAATTGTCGGTGATGGAGAATCAACCATGAAACTTGGAAAATTATTCCAGTGGTTAATTACTCTAGCATGGGGTTGAAAATCAGACCCTTTGAAGTCCATGAGGCTTAACAATGTTATATAAAGGAAGTTGTATTTATTTATATACGTACACACGCACAGTCTTTATATTAAAATAGTTATACCCTAAAATAATATTTTTGTTTATAAAGAACACACCCCTACAAAAGTGATCAAGGTCCTGAACAACAATCTTAAAAACAATAGTCAACTATGATAGTCTTACAGTACACTAGCTGAATCTAAAAACACAAGGCCCACTTCACCTCCCATGGGAATTGGATTGGGCTCTTTGGCCCCAATCCTATGCACTCAAGTCACTTTACGCACCGGAGATTATTCACACACATGCTTAAGTGTCTGCAGGATCAGGACCTTAGGTCTCAGGTCAAGAAAGCACCTGAGCACACATTTGAAGTTTTAGTGCTTTCCTGGACAGAGCTGCTTTATGAATCAGGGCCTTAGTTCAGAAAAAAGGTAAAAGTTTCACTTTAAAGTTCACAGAGCTCTGTTTTCATTATGGCTCATAAGGCCACAATTCACAGATAAAACAAAGCAAAGAACCATATGGCATTGACAGAAGAGATTAAATTAATTTAATATTTTATAAGCAGTTTAAAGTGCAACAGTTACATTTTGAAAAGTCAGTATTCAAACAAGGTGGACTGAGAGCACTTATTTAGAGTGGAATACATCCTTACACAGCAAGTTCTGCAATACACTTCTGTACATCAATGGAATGTTTTTTGCATAAATATGTATTACAAGTACAGAAGCCAGAGGTTAGTTTAACAACATATACAGAGAACATGGACATGCATTCACTCATTTCTGAGGTAACTAGATGCTCAATTGCCATTCATTTACAGAAACTACTTCCCAGTCAGATTAGTGATCAGGATTTCACAGCCTGCCCTTAAAACACTGAAAGTTGTTTTTTTATTTAATAAAAAGCATAAGAAGAATTTATTCTCATCATTTCTAGTAGCGTGAACCTCTGCAATCACAAGTCTCACAAACAATGCTGACAATGACTTACAATATACAAAACAGTTTAGTACACAGTATTAAAAAGACCTTATCTGACCTAGGGATTTATCAGGCAATATGAAAATGATAGGTTCCAGCAAGTGAACACCATTCTGATGAAGAGCTGGTAGTAAAACTATTTTAATACCTGAGAAGTATTACAAACTGAGTGTTCACTAACTTTATTGAGAGAGAGAAGGAATACAGCAATTGTATAGCAGAGAGTAACAAACATTATTATATAAACTCTAACAAACAGGTTGTGTACAAAAGATTTTAATTTAAAAATTGTGTTTTTCCTCACAGACACCAAAAGAGAGAAGGGCCAGATCCTTGCCTGGTATAAATCAGCATAGCTCCCCTGAAGAAAATGGGATGATCACAGGTAGGATCTGACTCTTAGATTCTAGAAGATCCAAAATTTTCACAAAGGTAGCAAGTTGCTTACCTACTTTAAACTCCCAAGAAAGACAGCATATGCCAGTAACCCACAGGTTTCCTTTAAGCGTGGGTGCAGAACTCCCAATTAACTTCAGTGGGAGTCTGACTCAATTAAGGGCTGCAGAATTTGGCCCTTTGTTATCTCTGAGAATGAATTCGGATAGAAAAGTTATACAAAGACAATGAAGTAAAATTACTTTACATCTGCTACCCCACCTCAAGAGCTGTAATATTGAAAACATTGTTTCCTAAATCCAGTACCTGCTGGTGCACCTATTTTATCCCTGGGAAAATTCTGTCCAGCAGTAAGACTTATTAGCAAAGTGTGGGGACAGACACCTTATTCTGGCACACAGAGAGGAAATATAACCTGTCCTTACCAAAAAAAAAAAGGGGGGGGGGGTTATTGCACATAATCTGAAGAGAAAAGAGGTCCTAGTTAACAGGACAGTCAAGCCTCTAATTAAACTATTCTGATTACAAACTGAAGTCCAGTGCCATTCTATGGTCAGAGTTGCAAAAATGTGCACCCAGCTACTTTAACACAAAGGGCCTGATCCTCCTGTCTAGCAGAGCTGGCCTTAGTGTATGTCTAGTGGGATGTGAGAGGGGCCAATGTGATTTCACAAGTCTTTTGAGTCTTCCTGATCCTAGTGCCTCCCTGGTGCTATTCAGTAACACACATACAGTGCATCTTAGAACAGCCCAGATACTCAGTGCTGCTCTAAGTTGTACCCAGCTATTCACAGCCTTAAGGGACCATTCCAGCAGCTGGGTAGAGTCAGAGTGCAGTGACCATCTGGCCCCATGCTCTTTTCTCTAGAGGTGGGGTGAAAAGATGAGCAGCGTGCAGCTGTCACTGGCTCTATATCACCCAAGGATTCCCCACGTAACTAGGTAAGTTGGCTTCACGGCCCTTTTTACCGGGCTGAAGCTGCTCAAAGAAATGCTGAGGATCTGGCCTAGAATGCTGAGGAAAAAATGATATGGTCAGAAAACACTAACCACTGAATTCAGAATTTACAGAGTTTGACTGAGGCTTCTCTACATCCAGCTGATCTTTTGATGCTGAGTTAAACTACACACATTGGGGGAGCAGATCTTTGCACATCTTCCCTTGTCCCTGCTCCACAAGAGCTTCACCATTCCATAGCAGATGATCTGGGGTTTCATCTCTCAGGAGCATATTCCCAAGTAAAAACTGTTATAAAGTTCATTTCTGTAACCATAGCAGCCACGTGTAAGAAAATGCTTAAAGTTCCAGGACCCAGTTCTCCTCTCGCTTACATCGGTGTAAATCAGGAGTGACTCTGCTGAAGCCAACTGAACCAACACTGATAAAAGACAGCAAAGAATCAGGCCTTCAGTATGTGTTCCACCAAACAGCTCTGGAACACTCATCGTAAATTACTTGCTTCCTAAAATTACACAACACTTCCCACCTAATCCAAATTAAAGTGTTAGGTGTTAGAATAAAGTTAAAACAGAAATATCCCTGAGGCTGGTTATATGTAGACCAAATCTGGGTAACATTCACAATTCCCAAATTCATCTCAAGTAAAGCAATAAAAGCCTTAGCTCACAGGAGAAGCAGAATTATTACAGCTATAACTATTATATTTGCATATTTAACAAACTAATATTGTATGAGCACTTCAGTTTGGTTTTTCAAAATATATATTGATCATCTTTTATCACTGTAAGTAGCAATACATATTTTAAACAGGGGGAAACTATCTATATTACAGAAGAGATTATCACATTGGCTCCTAGTATGGTGACAAAGTAAGACATTGCTTAGAAGTTAAATATTTTAGAGAGGCAGGCCATAACCAGAACCTGAAATCCAATTCCTTGAAGTCCCATCCCTACAGTTTTGGTATTGATTTGGATCTCAAACAGTAAGGAACCTATGTCCCAGTTCGGTTGCAGCCAGACTCTCACAAGAACAGCTGATCACAATAGTTAAAGATGGCAGAAGTCTCACAAAATCAGTGGCTCCTTCCTTGCATCATTTTGTCCTAAAAACTTGTGAAAACAGCGTGCAAGATTTCAGTGCAAGTGGCTTTCAACCATAGCCCTAATTAGGAGTCAAAACCAAATAGCAGCTTTAAAACTAAACTGGATTCAGATGCTACCCATTTGGGCTGTCCCTAACGTTTTACAAAACAGGTTGGTACAAATGGCAAAAATTATACCACACATTCCTTCAAAGAATGTAATCATTGAAGTTTTAAACTTCATTGCTTATTGGAAGACATGTAGGCCCTAAATATGGTTTTAAATGAGCATTTACCTTTACTAAATACAACTACCAGGGCATTAGGATACAACTGGATTCATTTCTACTTGAAAGGCATTAATCAGAAACTAACTCTCACCAACTGGACTTGGAGTCTAGGGTTTTGTTTTATTTATTAATCGTTTATCCAAATTTTAGTGTTAATAGTGGAGGGTGGGATTTTCAAAATTGCTCAGGATTGGCTAAACACTGCTCCCATTGAAGTTATCAGTACAACTCCCATGCAATTTTGTGGGAGCAGTTAGGCTAATATCAAATGCTTATGAAAGTCTAACCCTCAAAATTTACCACATCGGGAGAAAAAAAGGTTAAAGCCCATAGATAGAACGGGATTTTTATAACCATCTCCATATGCTTATTGGGAATATATGTATTTTAAAATAAGTTTGTAGTGGCTACCAGGTTCCACTACCCCCCACACGAGCTGATAATTATTAGCATCCTGTAGATAATTTAGCCAAAAGATACCATCATTCCATTCTGAACTGTTTTGAGGAAAACTTTAGGAATTTAGGGTTCCTGAATTTCCTACCTGGATTTAAGGCCTGTTCCTCTTCTCACCCTTGTTTTACACCAATGTCAGTGTAACAATTCTGGGTCCGATTTTCCTTTGTTACCACCCTTTTCTGCAGCTTTGCGAATGTATTTAACTACTGGAGAATTTCCCATGCAGAACAGAGCTGCCAGAATGGCTCTATACTACCCCCTCTGCAGTCCACATGTGGAGACATGACTGTGAAAAAAAAAAACATGCAGCTGGAATACCACCAGGGCCACTTATGGCTAAATGCATCCAGGTACAAAGTAAAGCATACTCAGGACTGCTCCAACATATACTGGGAGCTGGGCACAGAATAGGGTAGGCACAAAGATGGCTTAAAGACACCTTTGTCCCCCTCACTATTCCTTCATCAAACAGAGCTCTGGCAGAACCAACGTGGAAAGAGAATCAGTCTCTTACAGTCAGCTGTTTTGGCTGACCTTGAAAAATACCTTAACTTTGATATTTGGAAAGAATTATATTATGATGGATGCTATATCAATAACAAAGTGCAAAACAAACCCAACCAGTGTCAATACAGAGTTCTAATATAAATATTCAGGAGCACCACAATAAACCTTCTGGCCTCCTCTCCAGAAAAGTGAGGAAAGGCCATATTTTACCATGTATTAACAAAACACTTGTGAACGCCATATGCATATTAGTCAGAAAAAACAACCCTAGCCACTACCTTTACCTAAGTACAGTCAGTGATGAAAAAATAAATAGATTTCCCCCTTCACTAGGGTCTTGATTTCATGTAATCTTCACAGGTGATTTCTTGTGCGCACAGAGAAGGGTGACATAGGGGACACCAATGAAAGCCCATTTTTCACTAGGCCAGAACTTTACGACGGGGCCCTGTTCAGGGATCTCGGAGGCAGCATCGAAGTAGGCAAAACAGACACAGCCTAGGTAAGCAGCAAGGCAAATGAGGATGTGCCTGAGGAAAACGGAAAACAAAGAAAAAGAAAAACACCAGTCATGTGGCTTTAGGAAAGGTGTCAAATATATCACCAACTCTGCAGACCAATCATCCCTTACCCCTTTCTCCTTTCCTTCCTGAGCATGGCTAGTTTCAATGCCTGTCCTCTTTGAACTAACAAGGTGTAGCATATAGATAACTACACTACAAATATGCAGTGAATTGTAGCATTTTTGGTCCAAACTTGATGACCTTTGTATATACTGCAAAAGACACTTCCACAGAGTTTTGGAGGAAATGATGAAAGTATGGTCTTGAATAAAAGGGACTTTTGCTCACAGATGTATAGGTGCGAAGGAGTGGCAGACTGTCTGCTCTTACGGCTTTTCTAAGGATGGAGAGAATGCTCATCTCTCAGACCCATAGTTTCAGACTGATAACACTGCGTTGGTTTACCCTTGGAAGGTTATTTCAGCATTCATAAGGGTTAGAAACTTGGCTTATTAAACGTGAAGTTACAGTCGGAAGAAACTTAATAGACCGGTGGGCACATAAATCTATCAAGTGGATGGGATATCTGAACATCATTGGTTGGGAGTCTTTTACTAGTAAAGGTGTTCATCATGGTGAAAGGAACAACATTCAATGCACAAGACAGCCTACATGCATACATCTGTATTAAGGGTTTCTCTTGTTTAAATGAAACAAAAGAGTTTACACACAATACTTACCATACACAGTGCAAATACGGAAAGTTAAATGAAGACCAGATCTCACAAAATGCTTTGTCACTAATCCAGCAGAAAAGTGCTAACATCCACCAAAGACCTGAAAAGAGGCCTAGCTTGTACACACGCAAGTTTTCACACCTAACAAAATGACACAAGGAAGGGAAGAAAAGGGAAAGAAAAATTATCAGTCACTATGCAGTTTGGCAATATTGAGCTTTGGGGTGGAATCTGGAACACCAGTCTGCACACCTTTAAGAAGCCTGCAGCTGCTTTGCACATAGTGCAGCATTCTGAAAAAGTAATATGTTGAGGAGCTTTACTTGCCATCTACTTACCATCAACTGAGGTGAGTAAAGAGACTCTACAAACAAAATGGCACTTTTACTCAGTAGCTCTGCTCTGGGATACTCTCAATTACTGGTATGCAACTTTTGGACAAAAAAATTGTTTTCATTCCTGCTAGGACTACAACCCAGGTAAAAGTTCTGGAAATCAGGGCTGGAATCCATTTTCCTTCCTATATCAGCAACAGCCATAATCCTGCAACGAGAAACTTTAGGAAGCAGGAATCTACCTGCCCAGTTCTCTTTGCAAGCCAGGGACCTAAATGCCAATTGCAGCATCTTTTTTTTTTTTTTTTTAACCTGGTGATGATGCACAAGAAATGCCCAGCTTGACTTTCAGATCTCAGTATAAAGAGATTTCAGCATAAATCTTAAACACTTAAGTTTTCATGGTAAGCAGTTAGAAGAAAAAAAAGTGACTCTTTTTACTTGTAAACTGAGCAAAATTGATTTGGAGTCAGAGAGACAATTAACATGGAAGCCAGCTAGGTCATTATTAGCAAGAGTCACTTTCCAAACAAGAACTACACTTGAATTCTTTGGTTTTTACTATTTTTTTTTAAGATCAAGATTTTAATTAATTGGTACCCATAAGTGAAAGGTTTGGTGTCAAAACATGAAACACACTAAATGCATTCTGTCTTAAGGAAAGAACAAATATTTAAGCAAAATTTTTACCATTTCAACACAGAGGAGTTTGTCTGATTGTTAGAGGTAGTGGTAAAGCTGATGGAAACTGGTTACAAGTCTTTGACACTGGGGTCCATTATTAGCCTTGCCATGAATACTCAGACTGGAGAATGGTTTTCAATAACTGGTTAAATACAATTTGGTCCCAGCCACATTTAGAATACAAGGGAAAGGTAGTTGAATTTTTAAAATTCTGTCATTATCAAAACATTTCTTTGGGTTGAAAATTTAAGTATTTCACTTGCCCCTTTGATGTAGCAAACATTTTTTAAAAAAATTATATAAATATGAAGAATTCTGTGCTTTTGGGGAGGAAGAGAACTAGCTTTTTTTTCTACTCATTAATTCAAGTAATCTACATTTCCAAATGATGCTAACCCAAAAGTTTAAACACCCCCAAAAGCTTTGACAAGAACAGTTTAGCTGATGTTGCATTCTTCTGAACCTCAGAAATGAAATTCTCAATCTGGGTTAAGCTGGAGTTTGACCGTGGATGGAGGAAACAAACCTGTCCATATACAATAATTCCTACTGTGGAGGGAAAAGAGCCATCTGTTGAGGCCATAAGCAGCTTGGTCTGTAGTTGATCAGCTCTGCCTTCAAAAGCAGGTGTGAATGTATGTACAAGGAATTAGCTTAGGCTGCCTGGCCTGTAAAGTAAGAATACTTTTTTTTTTTTTTTTTTTAATGTAATGAAATTGGTTCACCTTGATTTTGTGTGTGTGTGTGTTGGGGGGGCAGTACTGAATACTATGGTCTCCATTGTTTTGCTCGGGAGCCTAGATTCCTTGTGGCATTAAATGAGAGAGTTAATACAGGAGTTATACAATATGAGATCTCTTGGGACATGACCTTTTTCTTATATGCTGTCTGGGATAAAGTGTAGTTAGGCTTTGTTGGTCTTTCTATAAAAAGAAAATTATGCTTCTGGTTTTTGTTTTTAAATCAGGTGGATTTTCCTGGAGTTCAATTCTGTAAACACTGCTAAGAATAATTCCACTGTGAGTAGCGCTATTGGTCAAAAACCACTCTCAAAAGGATTTCTGTCCCTTTTGTTCAATGTTGCATTTTATTTCATAGCAAGAAAACAGTTCAGCATAAGTTCCCTTATATACTTGGCACCTTTCCCTGACTTGGAGCTGCCTACAGGAGCCTGTCTATTCCTTGCAGATCTTACTCCTCAGACTCAATAAAACCTGTGGAATTTCAGGACCAAGGACACAGAGATTTCAGCATAAATCTTAAACATTTATTAGCAACAAAAAATAAATATTCTGCTTGTGTCGCAATGAACACTTTTATTATTGTTTGTAATAAGGAAACACTTAGGGATCACGATCCTACAAACACAGGAAAAAGACAGCCTCTACCCCAAGGAGCTTACAGTCTAAGTAACCCTGTCATTTTACGACTGATTGCAGTACATACAAGTAAAAATTCCTGGTCTCACACACAATTTTGTCATCCTCAATTATGAAATTCCAGCTTGATAACTGAGGAAATTCTGAGTGGTTTCCAACATCACAAAACCTGTGTGAATTTGAAAGGAGAAAACATCATATATAGGCTAGAGTCCTTCTCCCTCTATTGCTGCCATGACAACCTTAACTCTGTACCTTGGCACAAGTGCATTGCAACTTTTTCTTATATAATATAATCTAAGCTCGCTCTGTATTGAGAGGGGGAATATAGGAGTGGCAGAAGAATAGGGTCTCCAGCCCATATATGGAGGTTGGGCAGAGTTGTGACTGGCACTGGAATCTTAAAAAAAGAGAAGAATTTTCTGATTTTTTCAATGTATAAATTCTCAAGTTCATATTTGCATCAGCAAAAATTCAAAACAAAAAAAATATAAAACACACTTTACTAGGTGGCAGTTATCTAAAGATGTTGTAGCTACAATGATACAATACCTGACTTTGCAAATTCAAGATTTAGTAAGATTTTTGCATAAAAAGAAAAGATTCTTACTATTAAAATTATTCTGCTTCATTTGAATTTTTAATGTGCATTTGGGATTAGGCGGTGGACTCCTTTGTTAACAGGCATAAAATTTGGCAGTGGATTCCCTTATAGCATATAGATTAGCAACAGAAAAACTACCATGCTGCATAATCTTGCTCCTAACGATTTCCTTTTTCATTCTTTTGCACATTAGTTTTAGGGTCTGACATTTCCTTTTTAAAGCCATGTATAAATACTCTGACATTCAAAATTATTACAACTTCTCTGTTTGTACACAAAGGACTTCATGCTTCCACTGCCAGTTTTGTGTGGCTGGGGTGTTCTGTTTGTTCACAAGAAGTATATAAATATAAAGTGATTTTCCCAGCATAACGACACCTATATGGAAATTATTACTACATGTAGAATGCAAACCAGAATAGATTTTTAAATAGGCCAAATTCTCTGATCTTGTTGATGATCAAAACAAATCCTAGGTGAGGGGGCAGGTCAAAGGTATCTTTATGCATTTGCATGCTAGCTACGATATGAAATAACAGATTTCTTCTGTAGTGCCTGCAGTGATTCTTTTTTTCCACTTCTAGATTAAATAGTTATAATAAGGCACCAGAAAAGGGCAAAGAGATTTTTGGTCTGCATATGCAGAGGCATCTACTCAAAGAGCAGGGACACAAGTGTTTTTCTTTATACTTCCCTAATGAGACCACACCTGGAATGCTATATTCAGTGCTGGGCACCGCATTACCGAACAGGTATAAAATGCCCAAGGGTCTAAAGAAATTGCTTTATTGGTACACGAGAAGCCAATTCACAACTCACTCATTAATGTTAATGGAAAGATTCTCACTCACTCCAATGGGAGATGGATCAGGTCCAAGACCAAAAACTCATATTGCGACTATTCATGTACAAATACCTAGGCACTGATGGATGTGTATGGATTCGCTGTTTGAACACACAACAAATGGACACATGCAAATGGATGCCCAGCTTTGACGTTCTGTTAGATAAATGGTCATGTATACGCACACACTCAAAAAGAGCAAGTGTTTGTGGTCGTAAGTGTGGAAAGCAAATGCATATGCACAATTGTGCACATTTAACACAGAAAACCTGGCCTCAACATGTAGCTGCCTTAAGCAATGGCCACGCCTACAGATATTTGAAGGGTGTGAACAGCAAGGAAGGAGAGTAATTGTGCATGCTTTACAGAGCTTTAAGTAGTGGAATGAGACTGAAAATTTATGCTGAATATCAGAAAAAAATTGCTTGCAGTGCAATTAAAGACACTCCTAAGGGAAGTTGTGGAGTCAGTAGTTACAAGATGACATAATGATTGTGGGATTATTTTAAATAGTTTTTATAAGTCTAAAAAATACGTAAGTGCTTCAGGGGACATTGCAAGAGGGTGTTCAAAGGTAAGCCAGGGCAAACCCAGAAGAAGTAGGATGGTAGAAATGGTCTTTTCTGGGCAACATTTAAGGATTTTCTGTAATTCCTGTCCAGTGCCTATATACAATTATGAGTGCTTTAGAAATACTGATGAGGAGCAGCGAAGCTAGACATCCCTCCTCCACTGCATTCACCAGCAATATAGACGCGAACTTCAAACCTAACTGGAACCACGTAAATGCGATGATGCTGTCCAGTCTTTTTATTTTAAAGTAAATATGGAAATGAAGTTTTAAACCCCTGTTAATGCAATACTAAAATTGAACAGAACTTGCACATGCTAAGGTTCCAGGAGCATTGTTCACTGTCATATTGCAGACCTGTAATATTTTTTCCCTCTTTTTTTCTGATAAATGGTAGCTTAATATATTCTAGTGTAAATCTGGCCAAGTTAATTTTGCTGTTGAAACCTTACCATCTGCTTTTCCTGATTGTGCAGTACATTTGGATGAATGCAGTGCTTGTATATAATCATAAGAAGCATAATTTAAATGTCTGTTAATAAAAATTACCACAATGTGTTTGAGTCTCCTCTGATACTACCTATCCCTAGTTGTTATTCTTACAGGGCCAACACACACTACCATCATACTAACACTACATGGAATTTATCTTCCTCCTGCCCTTTGTAAGTCACCCATTTTACTGTTTCCTGTCTTACTAGCCATTGTGTCTCCCATTTGAGATCATCATGCTCTTTTTATGGCAGCAATTTGTTCCCAAGGAAAAATTAGAGTAAGAAAAATCTTCATTAGGAAACACAAAAGGCCTGATTTACCACTATCAAGTTTGCAATTTGCATCAGCATAAAATTGGAGTAATGCAGTGATAAATTAGGCCCAAATATCTTTTTCTACATGGAACAGAGGAAACTACTGGCCTATAATTTTTTTCCTTCCTACCCAAAAGAGTTTCATAGTGAAGGTTCCACATCAGAGCACCTAGATTTCAATGTACAACCGGATTACTGACTACACTTGCATGGAAAAAAATCCCACTGATTTTCAATAATGTTCAGATTTTTTATATTGTAAAAAGGGATTAGATGACCTCTTTTGGGTTTAGGAGACTGTGTCTGTATTTAAATCTCCCAGGGATTAGTATAGCTTAAAATAATACCTTTAATTCTTTGCTTTTACATTTAGGAATTTATCAAAAAATGCTGCAGATATTAGATCCCACATTGCACAATTAAACTGGCAGCTCCCTTGGGTCCCTTATAATAAAGGATTCAAAAGCAGAAGTGTACAAGCTTTTCATTATTCTAAAGGTAAATAACAGAGTTCCATACAGCTTAATGGGAGATGATTAGTTAGGGACTGGTCCTGCTTAGAGCAGGGGGTTGGACTAGCTGACCACCTGAGATCCCTTCCAACCCTGATATTCTATGATTCTGTGATCTTCCAATATAAAACTCTTAAAACAAAGATAGTAATTTACTAATAGGCATATCTATGGTACCTGACACTAAAGTGTCTGAGCCCCTAACAAGTTTGTGATTTCTCCTTGCAACTTCCCCAGAAGGTAAAGGCACATTATTATATGCAGTTTCCAAACAGGAAATTGAGGCACAGATAGTTTAAGTGATTTGCCCAAAGTCACACAGGATGTCCCTCTAAATGGCTCTCTATGAACATTAAAAATCCTGTAGCACTTTCATCAGAGTTCTAGCCAACTCCACCAGCCTCCTTGGTCAACTTCCCCATCTCCTCCTTTATTGTGCAGTGCACTCTTCAGCTCCCACACTTCTCGTACCCCAGAGATGGCTGTGTTTCACTGGTGCGTTTCATCAGAAAGGATTTAATGATAACTTTCCAAAATATTACAAATACGAGAGACTGTTATGTAGTCTGATAAAACTGAATGGAAGAAACTCACACTATTCATACACCATGAATATTGCATATTTAAATACAAAAAAGGCAAGAAATACTAAAGTTAAGCTTGATTCTTCTTTCTTTTACACAGGCTTCAATAGAATTATTTGTGATTGAAAGGATAGGAGAGGAGAATCAGATCCAAGAGTTACTTTGTAACATTAACTTGCACTTGTTGCAGATACTGGGTCAAATGCTCTGTTGATGTAAATCGATGCAGCTCCACTGACTTCAATGCAAGTAATCCAGTTTACATCAGCTGAGTATCAGGCCCCATGTATTTAGGTATGTGTGTAATGACCTAATTAAAAACTGGAAATACATGCAGTGTGAGGGAGTCCAAACAGCGGGGGTGGAATGGAGTGAGTTCACACCACTGCTGGTATAGCAGTGCAGCAGCAATAGAAAGATCAGCAGCTAGACTGTGCCTTGTAGGCCCAGCCATGTGTTGGAGGAATTGCGCAGCTGCATGGCTGTAGGAGCAACATCCTGCAGCAGAGACCTGGTCTGCGCTAAGCAATGTTACTGTGCTTCCTCATCACTGTGAGCAACAATGTCCTGATATGAGATGCTGAACATGATCCGTGCAGACCAGGACAAACTGTGGTTATGTCAGCACAAATACTGTCAACCTTGAACAATCCTGCAGACCAGACCAGGGAAGCAGTTGCCAACCCCAAAAATTCACAAATCATAATTCAGAAGCCCCCAAATCAGGAGATTGTAAAACAGTAAATGTTGGGTCTTTTTATTTGCCTTCTGGCTTTGGAGTCTTTAGGGTTCCATTTTTTGAGCTTTTCTCTGCAACCATGAAGGCTAGAAAACCATGAAAGCTTTCATTAAAAAAAAATTAAGTTGAGATTCCCACAACCAAGTGTGCCCAGAAGCTAGGGCTTTAAGTAAAAACATTAAATGTTGTGAGACTTGCTATAAAATTGCAAGAGCTGATAACAGCAGTCCAGTGCTTCCCAGTTCTCTGCCTGGCAGCATGGGGGTGGAGAGCGGGGGGCTGGAGATCGACCTGATTACACACATACCTAAGTACACAGTCTGAAATTCTGCCTAACCCTTATGTGGGTCATGCATTTGGAAGGTGATCTGCCCAAAAGTATATCTGTATCCAGAATGAAACCCTCAGAAAACAAGCATCAAGAGGGGCTGCTTCACATACAGAAGAAAGACACCTACCTCTTCAACTCAGCAATAAGCAGAGCTGTGCAGGGGACACCTAGTGTCATTAACGAGATGTTGTTGATAGCAGGCTTAATGAATGCAAGGCATGTAGTAACTCCAGAAAGGACACCAACTGCAGCTTTAAACCTTGCCCTGAATAATTAAAGAAAACGTATATATTTTGTTTTAATTAAAGCCTTAAAGATAAACAAGAAAAGTCAACAGTAAGATCCTAAAAATGTTTAAAATTATTGGGTACAACATTTTATTTCTTTAAATAAGTATAAGAAACAACACACACTATGACAACAACATGCTGTGTACAGAATGCCTACTTTGGCCCCGATCTGGCAAAGACTAACTTTGCACACATGTGTCTCACGCATAAGTCTTTGCAAGACTGCAGCTTAAAAAGTTTAATATTTTATATACACACTGATCATAAATATTTGAAACTGACGCCCTATTCTGATCTCTTATTCCAGTATAAATCGTGAGCTATTCCACCGCATTCAATTGAGCCTTAAACCAATGATTTTGGGGGGCTGACTTGTGGTTTTTTGAAGGTTCAGGTTTAGCAATACTTCCAGTATAATTAAAGGCAGAATCAAGCCCTGAATGTTTATAGTCTACAGGGTGATAAATTAAAATTTTAATTTCACCTTAAAATCTGTTTAAATTTTGGCTTTGATAGCTTTACATACTTTAAACATTATGTTTCTGGAGTCTAATCTATGAGAGGGAAAAGTATATGTTCTCCAAACTGGAGTTCTCTCTGAAGTCACAGTCCAGATGCATTTCTCATACATTTTTAAATAAATCAAAGTGAAGGTTTGCTAGGGCAACACACACGGGCTATGTTCTGTAGCAGCATGAGTTGAAGACCAGGAAGAAGGGGGGCAAAGAAGCCTTTAATCCATCTGCATGTCTCCCTAGTTTTGGGCCATTATGAGGCCAGCAAGACCCCTGGATGCAAGTTAGGGCAACTCCGGGGCTACTCTAACTTAGAGAAGCTTGCATGGCTGGCTCAGGGCTGCTCCCTAATCCAGAGCAGCTGGAGTGCAAGGTGCCCTAGTCACTCCCTACTCCTGGCACTGATCCGCTCCAGCCCAACCCCAGCCACACGGTGAATCATCCTTCTGAGGTGTGTATGGGGGCAGTGTAGGGCTGTTTATGTTGGTCCTATCCCACTCCTGTACTCAGAAAATTTCCTAGATGTTCATGATGCCCCATAACAGAGTAAAGGAAACAACCTGGAGGACCAGATCTGCCGCATAACCTCTTGAACCACACCTGTAGAAGATAATTGTTGTCCAGGAGTAACAGTTTTAATTCTACATCTGAAACAGAGCCAATTTACAATACGGGTAGCACTTCTCCAGCCCAGGTAGGCAAACCAGTAGATTTAATTGATCTCAACCCACCATCACCAGAGCTGCTCGGTATAAAAAAAGCTTTTTGCTCTAAAAGACAGATTTCTAAAGGAAACAGTTCTTGGGGGATTTCAGGAGGAACCTCTGAAACTGAGGTGAACAAACTGATTACACTTCCTAAGGTCCTAATTGCTGTGGTGTTTAATACCCAAAATAAGCAAGCAGAGTCCAACTTGCCAGCCTCCAATATTAAGTGTTTAAAAGTCCTTAATGCAATTAGATAATACTGGATATCAAATTCAATAACATAATTAATTGGGGGTGTGAGCAGAAAGGGGACTGAATAGATAATAGTGAGGAGCAAGGGGATAGATAAATAAGGCTATAGTGCAGAATTAGGCAAAACAGCTTAATTTGAAGGTAACTGACCATTATTTGCCTGATTTTCAAAACTCTCCCTTGCCCCTCTTAACTTCTGTAAAAAAAAAAAAAAAATCAAACCCCTTGAAATTTCACATCCCAGGTTAAAATTTTTCTCTGGAGTTTTAAAGTTACAGGACCTGATTCTTGTACTCATTGTAGACCAGTCATCTCCTCAGATCTGACTGCAGGGAGCTCTGCCACTGACTTCAATAGATCCAGGATTTCATCCCAAAAATCTGTTGTTCCTTTTTTTATTGAACTAAGAAGAGCACTGAGAGGGAAGCTCCTTAGCCCTGTTAGCAATACTGTGGGACTGAGCACAGAACAGTTTCTGGACGTAATATTAAGTTATGTGAAGCAATGACTAAAGATTTTTTTGGTTAATTCTTATATAATCATATATTTTTGGACAGAATGAAATGTTCTATAGTTGAATCGATTGTCAAAAAGCTGCCAATCACATAATGAAATACTGCAAAACACTCTCTGCTTCATTTTTGCTTTTGGGAGTGAAAAAGCAGGCAGAGTGTCCTGTAAAAGCACTGTGTTGCAATACGCAGAAGTAAACAAGATTCATACAACTGGGACAAAGTCATGAGACTGGAATGACAACGGCACATGGTCATCTAAGATGCACTTTTCATAATGAAAGCAATTTGAGGAGTCTTCTGGTGGAACTTTAAAAACATCTTTAATTTGAACTTGAGATAATCCTCCAACAAGATTTGTGACAAAAACAAAACAGCTGATCGCAGGAAGCAATGGAGTACACTAATATTAGCAATGAGTGGGCTTGGAAGTAACAAACAGCAGGAAGAGAATCGGATGAGGAAGGACAGTAGCAAGATTACATAGTTATTCAATGTAGTTATATGCAGGTCTAGGTGCTAGGGCAATGAGCTTCAAGACACAATCAGGGAACCAGCCTAAGCTCTTTAAGAGAGATTTTACCGGAGTTAATATCTTTTATTGGACCATCATCTGTTGGTGAGAGAGACAAGCTTTCCCGTTTATACAGAACTCTTTTTGAGGTCTGGAAAAAGGTGCTCAGAGTGTCACAGTGAAATACAAAGTGGAACACATAGTTTAGCATAAATAGTTAACACATATTTCAAGAGACTATTCATGGTGAAGTGGCCCGATAACACCTCTCCAGTCACAGGGGGGAAAGGGAATAAAACCTGGGGAAGGGTGATATAGCAGGGTACAATCTAAACCAGGGGTCTCAAACATGCGGCCTACCAAGCTCCCTGCGCCCCTCCCCTCAGCTATTTCTTTCTTTGGCAGCATAGCAGTTTCCAGGAGTGAGGGCCGAGGAGTGGTAAGCTTTGCACACTGGGGGGGCACGGAGACTGCGGGGAGCCTGGCAGGCCTCCTCCCCCGCTGAGGAGACTTATCGCTCCTGGCCTCTCCCTCCCGGAAACTGCTATGCCTCCAGAGAACTGCCTGGGGGTAGGTAGCACAGTGGAAAGCAGCTCAGGGATGGGGGAGGAGGTGGAGAGCTTAGCGGCCACAGAAGTTTGACGGCTAAGAATCTTATGGCTGCCAAACTTTCCTCACCTCTAGATTCCAGCCCCCGCCCAAAGTTGTTTTCTGTGGCTGCTAAGCTCTCGACCTTCTCTTCCCCACCCCCGCTCCTGGTATGCTGCTCCCCATGCGCTGCTTCCCGCTGCTCTTCCTACCCGCAGGCAGCTCTCTGGTGGCTTAGCAGGTTCCGGGAGGGAGGGTCCAGGAGTGGTAAGCCTCGCACACAGAGGAGGAGGGGGAGATGAGGCAGGGATTTGGGAAAGGGGTTGGACTAGGGGCGGGGGGAGGGAGTTGGGGTGGGAACTTTGGGGAATGGGTTTGAAGGGGACAAGGAAGGGGTGGAGTGGGGGTGCAGCCCAGTGCAGGGGTGAGCTTTAACAGAAGAAGTAGTTAATAAATTTAATAGCATACTATATTACTCTTCATTTTTTATTATACTTTTGTATGGTTGTATGTGTAACAATGAGGCTGAGTATGAAACTCAGATTTGTTAGGCAGTGGAGTAGTTCACCTAAGGCAGGGGTCTCAAACACATGACCACAGGGCTATTTTCTGCGGCCCGCCAAGCTCCTCGCGCCCTTCTCTCCCCTCACTTTATTTCCTGCAGGTGCCAAGCTCCCCATTCCCCCCTCCTTGCCTACCTCCAGGCGTTTCCCACTGCCAAACAGCTGTTGGCGGTGCTTAGTGCTTTCCAGGAGGGAGGGGAAGGAGCGGGGAGCTGAGCACTCAGAGGAGAAGGCGGAGCAGGGGCGGGACCTCATGGAAGGGGTGGGAGTGGGGGTTGGGCCAGGGGCAGTGAGGGAGGCGTGTCAGTGATGTGGCCCTCAGACCAATGCACTAGTCCTCATGCGGCCCTCGTGGTCATTTGAGTTTGAGACCCCTGATCTAAACTAATTAGTGGCTCTACTACCCCTACACTGCAACACTGAGTGCCTTACAATGTCTTGCTGAAGTAGCTCCCACCTGGGCCACTCACAAATGGGCTTTCAGAATACAAGCCCCACCCCGAGTGTTTATGTATAACTACAACCTGCAAGCCAAACTCTGGCTCTCACCAGCTTTTGTAATACTGCAGGGTGACCTCTCCCCCACAGTCTTAGATGACCCTCCCCAGAAATGAATGTCTTGTACTGCCCAGCCCACTCTGGACAATGCAGATTACATTAGGTCCATTATTTCTTTAAAGAGATAATATGTATACAACTTGTCGCCCCCAAATGGAGTTTCCCAGACACTTCCATTTAAAAACACAATGGATTACATAAAACAAAACAATTACAAAAAGATAGGTGTTAAGAGAGTACAAGCATAAAAAGTCAGAAATGGTTACAATAAAGATAAAAAGTTACTAGTGCCTAACTTTACAAACTATATTAAATTCAAAGCAAAGTTTTCTCATCACATGCTTTCAGCAGTCTTAGTGACCAAGTCTCTTCAGTCAGGACCCCTCCCCCAGCACAGTAGCTGCTTCCTTTGTCCCTTCAAGTGCAGTGAATTGATGGGAATGGGGGGTCCTTTAGGGTGTCTTCCCCTTCTTTTTTTAGTCCTGTCCCCCCATTAAGAAGCATTTCCAGCTTGGAGTAAGGCAACAGGCAGTTTGTGTGGCAGGATGTTCTCTGCTGCTTTCTTTTCTCATTTTGTTTGACCTTTCTTTGTTTCCTTTCCTGCTTGATGACTCTGTTTACTACTTAAATGCAAATTAAGCAGAGCACAGATTCCCTTGTTTAGGACAGACCTATTTGACAACATGTGCTAATAACACTATACAGTGGAATCTTACAACTTCATATTGCCACACATTTTATCAGGACAATAATGGCAAGCAAATTATGAGTTTTTAAAGGATACTTCACAATACACACTTTATGCAAAAATTATTCCAATGGCATGCAGAGTGTGAATACAGGGATACATTCTGTCACAGGGTGGGGTGAGAGAGTTAAGTGGATTATAGACTGTTGTAATAAGACATAAATCCAACATCTCTACTCATTCCATATTTCCACTGCTGTCGATCCACTACACATACCTATTACATGTGGTGCACCTCCTTCAGTGCACTAAATGCCCCAGTAACAACTATGTGGGTGAAACAAGACAATCATTATACACACAAATGAACTCACACAGAAAAATGATAAAAGACATAAAAACACCCTATCAAATATTGGTAATCACTTTTCACAGAACCATCATTCTATAGCTGACCTCTTACTCCTCATCATCAAAGGAAATTTTCATGACACCTTCAAAAGATAAGCCTGGGAACTTAAATGCATAACTTCTCTAGATACTAAAAAGCATGTACTGAATAGAGACACTGGATTTATGGCCTATTACGACAACCTATAGCCCGCTTAAACCCTCGGCTCAACGCTTTTTTCCCCCCTTCTCTCCCTTGACTGATAAGGTGTTAATGGGTCACTACACCTTGAATGGTCTCTTGAAATAGGAGTTAAATATTTACACTAAACAATCTGTCCCACTTGGTATTCAGCTATGACACTCCGAGCTATGACACCCATGAAGAACTCTGTGTAAGCTAGAAAGCTTGTCTCTTTCACCAAGAGAAGCTGGTCCAATAACAGTTACTAATGCACCCACCTTGTCTCTCTAATATCCTCTGACTGACACAGTTACAAAGACACTGTATACATATGTATTACCTGTCATTTCGAAAAACCTTCGGGAGATATCTTCTGGGGAACCACATGGCCAGAGCACACATCAGGACCCAAAGAATAGCCAGCTCATCGAGCATCTGACCCAGGAAACTGAGTGTAGCATGGAAATAGACAGATCCAATTCCTGGATGAATGAATTAAAAAGCCAACATGAAGTTATAGTAGTGTATGGCATGAAAATGTGCTGTTTAACAACAGTCGTAATAATACATGCTTTGACATGGAGATCATTCTGTCTGGAAATGGTAGAAAGACTTAAACACCACCACAATCTGTGGCAGCTTAAATTTTTTGAAAAACAACAGATTTATGAAAGGGGCAAATGTCAGCTCTAAATGGCAAAATGGCTCTTACATAAAGGAAAGAGCACATCAGGGTATCACTATTAATTGAAATGGGCCTGGTATTTTTAAATAAACCACAGGTCCAAACAAAATAACTACAAATAGAGATATCCCGTCCCAGCCAGTGAGAAAGTCAAACCTGGGTAGCAGCAGGTGTCGTCTAAACCTTAGCATGATTTATAGGTGGTAAATCCCATGCTCTTTTATAGAACCATGCAACCTGCACAATAATTCTTTGCCCCATCTATGTAGTATTTCAAAATCTTTCATTGTTGCTGACGATGGAAGCATTAAGGATCTTCTGTACATAAAATGGGTAAACATTCACTTCTAGGGAGAGAAATTATCAGCATGTTACAAACAAAAGGCTCCTGAACTCCCAAACGATGCTAAATATCCTCAACTCTTACTAAAGTAATGGGATGTGGGTGCTCAGCACTACTCAGGGTCAAGCCCAAATGTAGCAAGAGCAATTACGCAAAGGAAGGGCAGAATGGAGCTAAGCAGGTCAGCATTCCAGCCAACCTCTAGTCTCATATTTTCCTTTGTAAAAGTGCATGCGTTTCAGTATCAAGTAAGTTCAAACAAACTGCTCACTTGACGTCAGGGTTGCTTTCTTTTTCAACAACATGATATGGAGGCAGGAAAAGAACCTAATTTCCTCTCTTGCAATTCGTGCATGACCAGACACACACAAACACACACAGAGACTAATCAACTTACCAACAACAACTAGCAGAGTCCATATTAAGTATATTCCACTGTTGAAGCAGGTTGCATATTGACGAAATAAGCACATACAGATGGGCGGTAAAACAAAAAACAAGATGTTGCTTATCTAGAAAAGAAAATATAAAATAAAATGTATCAAATAAAGGGGAAAAATAAAACAAACCTTTAAAGTTTGTAAGCTGTCTATAGCCGTCTAGAAATGCACATTTGTTGCTTGATCTGATGACAACCCCAGCTTACCAAAACTCATATGTCCTCCTGTTTTTTTCAAAGCTGACCCAGGTTCTGCAGTGGAGGTCTTTACTTTGAGAATGTTAAGTATAAATCATGGATAGGTAACCTTTCAGAAGTGGTGTGCAGAGTCTTCATTTATTCACTCAAATTTAAGGTTTTGCGTCCCAGTCATACATTTTAACATTTTTAGAAGGTCTCTTTCTATAAGTCTTTAATATATAACTAAACTATTGTTGTATGCAAAGTAAATAAGATTTTTAACATGTTTAAGAAGCTTCATTTAAAATTAAATTAAAATGCAAAGCTCCCCAGAACAGTGTCCAGAACCCAGGCAGTGTGAGTGCCATTGAAAATCAGCTCGTGTGCCGCCTTCGGCACCCATGGCGCAAGTTGCCTACCCCTGGTATAAATCCACCAGGACCAGGAATAATGTATAATGTGGATGATCCCTTCCTTAAAACACCTTGTAAATCTATCCCATGAGCAACATTTCTGTGATTACACAAATACATTATCAAATATTCATGTCATTGCAATTCAAAAAGTATATAATGACAACAAGAGGTGAATAACGAGCATCTTAGCTGGTGGCACTCTCTTCTTAATTACTGAGCAAGCCTTGCATGAAAACTTGTGGAACTGCCTGGATACAGATTATGTGGTCCTCCCTTAGAGGAAGGCAGAGGCACTTGGGCTGGGGAACCCTGCTGCAGCTCTTAGGTATGGAGCTACCATACAGCTGCATCCTGCATGAGAGGCAGAAGGAGGGAGACAGAATTCCTCATCATTGACTCTATTACATTCTCAGTGCATAGCTCAATTACTCAGGCAGGAGAGAGAGCTTGATCATAAGAGAGCCCCCCTGAAAAAAAAAAAATGGGAATTTCAGCTGCCTTTGAAACCTATAACTTATACTGGCCAGTTTGGCCTTTTAGGGCCTGAGCATATATTCCCAGTGCCCCTCAACTTTCTACTGGAGTTAATGAGAGTTTGGGGTGGACAAGGTGTGTAGGATTGGACCCTTAATGGGTATCTTTGCTCTTTCAACTATATTTCTTCCCTACTCACTTCCTCAAATATAGTCTTCACTCTGCACAAGAACCAAATTCAGAGAGATTAAAATTCAATCACCTCACTTATGTTCTCAGGAAGGGTCAAAACATGTTCCTAAAACCACCGTTCAAAACGACAGGAACTAAATGAGGGGCTCCTAAGCATATTCATTTGGAAGCACTGTATGCAAGCAGCATTAAATCAAACCCTCAGAAGGTCACATTTTCCTTCAGAAGCCTTGACCTTTGGGTTTAATTAAAGTAAAAATTTAGAAAAAGCAATCTCCTGCTCAGTTTAAAATAGCACACTCTTTACTAGGGACAGGGTGAATCTGTGCCAGCAGAACCCTTGGAAACAACATTTAATCTGAGACTCAGAAGATAATGTGAGAGATGAGCTCACTGGTACTTTTAAGCTCCATTTTTTATTTCAGAAAAGATTACAAATGAAAATGTTGAAAAGGCTGAAATGCAACAAAAACCTACATTAAAAAAACCTGACCAACCCACCTCTCCTGTCACCTAAAACTAAAAAAAAAAAAATCTAGATCAGCAGACTATTGAGAAGAGGGAAGAAGGATTCTGTGGCTTTTTTAGGACAGGCCTCTAGGACTGTTACAGAACAATATATGGTTGACAGGAAGAGGTTTGAAATATATCATAAGAAGCCACTGTATTGTACCTCTGGTTTTATCAAAATAAACTATGTAGAAAAAAGGGGATCCTGATATAGTATATTAAAAGTAACCGTTCTTTACTTCGAGCTGCATCACAAACTGGACCAAATTCCATCACTGCAAACATGTGGTTTCCTAATTTTGGTCAATAAAAAACCCGAGAGTGGAAACAAAGGCACAGTGAAGAAAGATTGTCCAGTTCTTGTTACCCAGGACTTCCACATAGGTCTGCAATGCTAAAGATAGAGTATAGCTTTACAAAAGCCAAATTAAAAACAAAACAAGCTCCCCCTCCAAAAACCACTACATTTACACATACCTGATTTAAACTCAATTTAGGAGTGTCCAACAGTTTGCGCCAGTCTAACTAAATAAAATTTTACAATATCTTTAGATAGTTGTTGCAAAATTTGTATTTAGACAAGGCTTTTGTCTTGTGATTACAGGATTATGCTCTTAAATCTTTGCTGAGAAGTGAATAATTTCTAGCCTTTTGGGATGTGTATTAGCAAGGTTCTGCTATAGTACTTTAAGGGCCTGATCCAAAACCCATTCAAGACAAGGGCAGTCTTCCCGGTGACTTCAATGGGCTTTGGGTCAGGCCCATAACCACGTTATCCCAAGTTATTTTAGAGGTATGGATGAAATATTGGCCCCAATGAGCTCAGTGGCAAAACTCCCATTGGCTTGAGCTGGGCCAGGATTTCCACCATAAATCTGTGAACAGCTGTCTTTTCTTGACCTAATCTGATCATTCATCCTGGTGCACTGCCTCCACTTTCCAGAACTACATTCTATAATATTACCAGTCATGTTTTAGCTAATCTGCTCAGCATATCGCCATAGAAGGTGTTCACCACTCTTACCCATCTCATTTCCAGCCTGCTCCAAGGCACAGTGACTTGCAGTAAGAAGTGTTCTCTTTTGTTTATCCTAAAAACTTCCTCCCTATGTTTTAGGTTGTTGTGCAGTGACAACACTGGCAAATACAGCAGACTACTTTCCCCAAAGTGCTCAGATCTCATAGGACACCCATATACCAGTTCACCCTAGATAGTGGTTCTAGGGAAATCATAGTATCAGCAATGCTGGGCTCAAATGTGGCATTTGTTTTTATTTAAATGTGTAGAGCTAGCAAGAAGAAAAAGACATGGACTAAGATCCTGTAGCCCTCACTGATTTGCTCAGCAGAGGGTTCAATGTGTTAATGTATTTCTGTAACTAAGTGCAATGCTACAATCGGTTGCTAACCTGGAAAGGGAAAAAAAGCCAGAAAAAACAGGAGACAAAGAGGAAGGAACTGGGCATGTTTTTAGGAAGATGGGTTTGAGAAACCCTCAAAAGACAGTGAGGTGGGAAGAAAAGAGAGTCAGAGAAACTCAGGGTACCATCCTGCCAGCCCTCCATGCATGATTGCCCATTAAAATTGAAGGAAGCCCCGCACAGAATTTGCAGGATCCCAGTGTACACCACACTTTCCATACAAATCTGTGAAGCTGTACAATGCACCCCTAATGTTGATGCAGTCATACTGGTATAAAGCTATTCCCATATAGGAAAGGGATAGGGGAGTAAAATATACCAGCAGAATGCACTTTTATACTGGTTTAGCTGCATTGAGACTAAGGATTATAACAGTAAAATTATTTCAGTAAAAAAAAAAACCCACCCTAACTGAAATAGATGAGTCAATCAAAAAGTTTGGGTGCAGACAAAGCTGCACCTAAACTGGTGAGTATAAATCCAGCAATTTACCAAATTAAAATTTTCTAATACAGATAAGTCCTCAGACTAGCTCTAAATTTGATACACAAGAAGCAGCTACTGCAAAGCTGAAAGGAATTTACTCAACTTAGTGGGGGGGGGGGAACTTTCAACAGCAGCAATTTAGTTCTTCCATGTACAGCATGTGTTCACCTCTACTCCAGTGCAAAGGCTACTAGCCCAGGCATGTTGCTTCCAAAAGAAAGAAAAGACCACAAAAGTTAGATGGTCCCAGAAATTAGAATATGGGAAGATGAGGGCAGCAGCAGTTTCACCTGTAACAACTGAAGGCACTTCATTAGGAGTGGGTGGAGATAATAAACTTTTGTATTTTGTTTCGTCTTTGGGCCCAATTCTGACCTCAGTTACGCTGGTAGAAAACTGGAGTAGCTCCAATGAAGTTAGTTACAGTGGTAAATCCAGTATAAATGAGACTGATATCTGGCCCTTTCTATATTATTGTTGATTTGAGAGAGATATATAAACACAGAATTAGATCAGAAAAATTTTCCAATCAATATAGTAGATGGTATTTTGTGATCACCCTTCTTAACATTTTCCATTTCATTTAAAAATGAAAATGTTTTGAAGTTCCACTAAAACAAATATGTTGGCCTAATAAGATAGTGAAACAAAAATCAACAGTAAACAGGCATGTGAAACCAGATCAGAAATGATGCATTCCACCACACATCCCCAAATAAAGCTACAGGGAAACTGATAACTTGTCATTCTATTAGATAGTAAAACCACAGCCCTTATGCAATAAAATATCAACACTGTCACATGCAAGAAGACCTTATTCTAGCCCTGTGTGCAAAAAGGCAAGGGAAAGCTGAGGGACTGCTACTATTCTCCCTAAGCTAAAAAAAACAAGAGATCTCATTTCCTTTTAACTCTCCATGTAAGTGCTTTGAAATCAAGGCTAAAAAAACCTATGAAATACCAAAGAATGTGATGGTATTTTTGCTACATTTGGATATTGTTCTATTAAAAAGTTAGCAAACGAAAAGTAACGAATGTGAATGTTATTTGCAAGTGACAAGACGTATCAACAATATTTAAATAATTCTTCAGTCACACACACATATATGTATTAAACATAAGAATAAAAATAAATACCGAGTGTACTGCAGGCACTGTAAGACACAGGGACATACATGCATATAGAAGTGTAGTTGTACACACACACACACAGCTATGTGCTCGATACACACCGTGTTGTAGAACTCGGCTATCGTGGGCACGATAGTGTAGTTATCTTCGCACCAGTCTACCTCGGAGCTGCCGGCTCGCAGCTGATCCCACAAGTAGAGAGTGCTCATGACTGGGGTGGATCTGCCTTGTGGCCGCTCCTGCGTTCTCCGCTGCCGCTGTGCCGGGCTCTCTCTGTGCCGCTTCCCCCCACGCCCTCCCCCGGACTAATCAGCCAGGCGCAAACAACATCGAGGTAGCAGCCGCAGCAGCTTCATCCTGTTTTCCTCTGCTCCAGCCGGATATGGAGCTCCCCAAGCAGCAGCTCTCAGCCTGCTCAACTCATCCTTCCTCCTCCCCGTGGGTTGTTTAGCTTAACGCACGCTTCCCAGCTGATCAGCCTGCCTGGTCTCGGCCCCAGAGCGCCTGCGCCTTATGCCTCCCCTCAACTGACTGAGACTCTCCCTCCAGGAACCACAGCTGCTGCCCTGTATTTACCACGCACGACACACAGAGCCGGCTCCGGCTCCAAATGAAGTCAGCGCAGGCACCTGTTGATTGACTTCTATAGCGCAGGACCGGGCTGCAGGAGCACTGGAGAGCCGAGGCTGTACGAAATAACCCTGCACTGGTCCCTAAGGCAGGCACTAGGTGGGATTTAATAAATCTGAATTTCTACATCTGGGATTCCAGGCTGTCAGTTTAGTGCCAATCCTCACTCCGAAACCCACACAAACGTGGGCGGAAACATTTAAGACCCAAATAGAACAAACAAGAAAATAAAGGCTCATGCAGACATTTGTTCAATGCAACACCCTCTGCATGTGGGCACCAGCTGTCTGAAACAGACAGCATTAGAAACATTGAAATTAATGAACTGCAGCAAGTTTTCCTAGAACAGCTTCTGGATTCAGCATTTTTTCCCATTCTGGTGAAAATCCATAGTCTGGCAGTTTTGCAGATTAAAGCCATCTGTTTACACACAAAAAGAGAAAGGAGCAGAGTCAGCTTCCCCACACTGTCCCACCAATGTGCCTTAGCCTGTCTCAGAGGGATAACCTCTAAGGGGCAAGGGCATGTCTACATTCCAATGTAAACCTGGACTCAGATTCAGGCTCAAGCCCAACCTCCCTTCAGCCTACACACAAATCTATCTGATTCAGACAGTAAACCCTCTGAACCCTATCATAGGACCCGGCAAGGTGGGTGCATCTGAGCCTGTCACACTGGGATTTGGGTCCACAATGCATCATTTTGCACCATGAACAGAGCCTGGGACCAGATCCCCCAGTCTCACATCCCAAGAGTCTGCAAACACTTATCCCACAATGCCATGAGCCAGCCTTCTTATTCTTTCTATCCCAAGATTAGCCGATTGATTCCCAGGAAACAGAAGCATCCCCCTAGTGCATGTACAGCTGGTTGGCATTTAATGTTTCCATTTTATTCTGACTGTGGAGCTGCAAACAGAGAGAACTGTCTCCTGAGTTAGCTATGGCTACCGAGAAGTCTGTTGTCAAGCACGCTGCTACCTGGTCACAGGACCATGGTCAGGTTCTGGTAAACCTGCAGTGTGAGGAGGAATAGATATTCAGTTTCAGTAAGAGTACCAGAAATGACCATGTGTACTAAGAAATAGCAGACAAGCTGGTAGCATTGGGGTTACAACAGACCAGTGCAGTGAGTGGATTAAGTGGTTCAAGAGCAACTACCAAGAAAGCCAGGGATGAGAACTGCACCTCTGGGAACTCCCTGTCATTCTGCCTCTCCTGTGAGGAGTGTGATCAGATGCACTGAGAGCAGTCCACAATAGCCTGGTCAGTCATGGCAACCTTCTGACCTCTGAATCTTGTACACCACCAGAAGGGAGCCAGCGGCTGCCAGATCAGGCAGACTGCTTACACCAGTCCCCAAGGAGACTTTGCTGCCAGATCTGCATGCTGCAGCATGGCCACAATGGATTCCCCACGAGTGTCCCTGGCACGCTGAGGAAGCTTCTCCGCTGCCTGCAGTTTACTGATGGCAAATCAGAAGAAGGTGGGGTAGGAAATGATCTGTTCTCTGCAACACATCCCCTTGGATCCAGCGGATAATCTGAGCATTAACACGCACGGACTCCCTTCTGGGCGGTTACGAGGGTCACTGGCAGCAGCGCAGGGGCTGGGGGAGAGCCCTGGCCCTTTGGGGTATCTTTGGGATTCTGACCTATGTGGGGTGCCTGGGGCGATGACATCTCACCAGGAGGTGCCCAACTTTTCTTACCCACCGCGGCTCTGGGGCCTGGGAGAGCCCCTGGGAGACGAGGCTCTCCGGGTTCCTTGTTCTGCAGGGAGCGGGGCAATGAGCAGGAAATTCCCCAGACAGCCTCGCACGGAGTTTCCCGAGCCTGGCGCAGAGGAACACGTGCCCCATTGTTAGAGCGTTTGGCCCCAGGGAGACACTCACCGAGACACCTGCGGGGTCGCCTGGCGGGAAGCAGCCTGCCCGGCGAGGGGACTGGAGCGTCTCTCTGCACCGGCTCTGAGTTAACCCTGCCTTTGGGGGGGCGAAAGTGACACCATTTAGCGGTTGCCATGACAACAACCGGCTCCCTCCGGGAGGCAATGAAGGCACCTGCTAACCATAGAGTACGCGGCGTACACCACCAGAGGGGACAGAGCGGCCACGAGTAGCCCTTCTCTTCCCTTCCGGTGCGAGAAACCCGCCCACCGCTGAAATCACTTTTGCCATTGGCTGATATCGGTCACGTGACACTTGGTCAGTCATCCGCCCATGCCCGTGCTCCCTTTCTCGCGAGATCTCGCGGTGCGTCGCTCGGCTCTCTCGCGAGATCCCTGCGCTCCTATTTGTGTTGGGGTGAGCGGAAGTAGGGCCTCTTTTGCCGTGGCAGAGCCGAGGGGAGCGGCTCGGTGAGGATGAAGGTGAGGCGAGCGGGCGCGCGATGTCGCCTCGGCCTGCAATGGCCCCGGCGCTCGGGGCGGGGCCGCCTGCGGGAGGCGAGGCCGCCGGGGCTGGGCTGGGGAGCGCGGCCGCGGGGCGGATGGGGACGGATTCCCCGCAGCAAGGGGGCGGGCAGGGAACATGGCGGCGCCCCCGCCCCCCCTTCCCTTGGGCGCCGAGCTCCCTTCTCGGCGGGGCGAAGCACATCTTCTGGGGGGGCGTTTAAAGGGCGCTCCCCGGGGCAGCCCCGCCGTGCTGCGGCCGAGGGGCTAGACCCTGAGTGCGGGTCGTCGGGGTGGTTCTGTCCCAGGGGAGACTCTCTGTGGGGCTCAGCTCGGGGTCGCTTCAGGCGTTTGGCGGTGTAGAAGCACGGGGCCTTGTCGAGCGCGCATTGCGGGAGGGGGGATGGAAGCCGTGGTTCTGCCCCAGGGAGCTTGCAGCATCTTGATAGCGTCTTAGCACGCAGCTTTCAGGACATTAAGGTTTAACTCTGAAGCTAAAGGTGAGGAACAGAAATCAGTCAGTGATTTTAACCATCTTTTAAACTAAGAATATTGAAACAATCCCCAAGGAATGGTGCAGTATCAGTTGAAATACTACGTTGGCATTGGGGAGGGGGGAGATGAGCTTAATGGGATGAGAGTTTAGCTCTAGCAAAGACTTGGGTTTATTTTGTTGTTGTTTTTTGTTCCTAGCTCAACATCTCTTTCCCAGCCACAGGCTGCCAGAAGCTCATTGAGGTGGATGATGAGCGCAAATTGCGGACCTTCTATGAGAAGCGGATGGCCACTGAAGTTGCTGCTGATTCTCTTGGCGAAGAATGGAAGGTAAGAATTCAGCTAATATACTGAAAACTTTTGTCATATTAGAGGCAAAATGAGACAACCAATAAAACCGAGTGAATATTCAGTGTCTCCCACTACTTGCATAGAGAGAATGTGGTAGGTAGTGCCTGGTGTAATGATAGCTTGAAAACAAGTGTCTCAGATATTTAGTATGAGTGGTGAACTTGTGTGTTTTGGGGTTGGGTTTCTTTTTTTAAGGTTGTGTTTATATTATCTGTTCAGCTGCTCTCAGGACTGTTTGCTGGTCTTGGTCTTGCTCTCCTATGCTTGGCTGTTAGAATTGAGGAATGAGAACAGACATTGCTAAGGAACGGCATTAATGCTCTTTGTAGGCTTAGTGTCTTGTGCAATGAAGCTAAAACATTAAGAAAAATGCTTTGTTAAAAGTAAACCACTGTATCAGTATTTGGAGGATAAAATTTAAACCATAAATTGAGCTGTAGGGAAGGGCACTCTTCTTATTTAAGAATGGTAAAATTAAGGTTGGTTGCACATACTCCATTGGCGAAAAAAAAAAAAAAGCCCAAACCTGTATGGGCAGCAGTTCACTGTTATAATTGTCTACTCAAATGACACAAATTTCTAAGACCAAGGTTTTAGATTTAATATCTGAAAGTTTTTGTCCCCTTGCTAAAGAAGGTTTTTAGAACAATTTTTCCTGGTTTAAAGAGCGGGACACATGTGAAACAAGGGCTCTATGCTTAGCTCTGCATAGGCTGACCAACCTTGGGCAAGTCATTTAATCTCTTTACCTCAGTTCTCCATCTGTAAAACTGATAATTTTTCCACCTTTGGCTTATCTTTTCCATTTAGAGTGTAAGCTCTCTGCGGTAGAGAATCTCCTATGTATATGAAGACTAGCAAAATGAGGTACTAATCACCCTTGGCCTCCAAGATGCTGCTGTAACACAAACAGCTAATGAACAGGGAAAAGATTATGGACAAAGTAATGTCAAGCCCACAGAGTAACTACAAAAATGAACCACGTATTCTGTAATTGCCCTAGGTAATCATTTTCAATCTGGGGTCTGACAGCTGTCTAAGGGGTCCATGAAAGAGTACCATTACCATAGAACAGTGGTTTTCAACCTGTAGTCCATGGACCCTTGGAGGTCTGGAGACTGTCTAAGGTTTCCAGAGGGATCCTGCCCCTCTCTTTGAACTTTAAGGGTCTGCATATGAAAAGTTGAAAACTGCTGCTTTAAGTTATAGCAGTCTTAAGTTGTATAAAAATTTCAGACAGTACTGACTTAACTGCTTCTATTTGAGCCAGCTGTAACAGATCTGTATTTTCCTAGCATAGACATACTAAAGTGTCATTCTATAAACATAATGAGGAGTCCTTATGGCACTTTAGAGACTAACAAATTTATTAGTCTCTAAGGTGCCACAAAACTTGTTTTGTGGATTAAGACTAATATGGCTACCACTTAGAATTCTGTGAACAGATCATGGTGTTAAATTAAACTCAACCATGGAGGTTGAACGAAAGTTTTAGGGATTTCAGACTGTCATTTAGACCTCTGATGAACAAGTATCAAACTAAATGTACTTTCAAGCTGCACTAAAACAAACAAAATTCCCCTTAGTATGACTTTGGCCAAAGTTTGCATATAAACTAGACTTGTGCTGTACTTTTATATGAGGCTAAAACAATGCTGGGGTATTTTTAAAGCCTTTTTCCTCACAAAAAAAATTTGTTCTACAGATCCTAGAGAACTAAATTGATGGAACCCATTGATGTTTTGCCTATTGTTAGTGTTACTGTTGTTCAACAGTCTTAGCTGCAGTGTACTCAGAATACCTATTCCCATAGCTTCTAAAGGCAGTGTTTTGGAGGAGACTTTGAAAGGCCACTAATTCAGTGTGAGAGCAGCAGCAAGACTCTTTGAATACTTTGGGCTGTTATGCTTGTGTTTAGTACTGGCACTGAAACTACACAGTACTTAGACTTGCTTTCAGCAAATCTAATTCAATTTGGGGTGCTGCCTGTAAACTGTCGAACACTTGTGGATGGATGCTCTTTTACAAGGCAGCATAGGTACAAAGAACATGACTACGGAATTTGTAGAAGACAGGGCTGTGCTGACTTTTCTTGTTTGATGGAAACAAATGCGTTTCAGGACAGTTAAAGGAATATGAAGTGCTTAGAGATGTCATCTTCTTAACAGGGATATGTTGTCCGCATCAGTGGTGGTAACGATAAACAAGGCTTCCCCATGAAACAAGGTGTTCTGACCCATGGACGTGTCCGCCTGCTGCTCAGCAAGGGCCACTCCTGCTATCGCCCCAGAAGAACTGGAGAAAGAAAACGCAAATCTGTCCGGGGTTGCATTGTTGATGCCAACTTAAGTGTCCTGAATTTGGTCATTGTAAAGAAAGGTGAGAATCTGTAGATAAGGCCCCAGTATATAGGTTCACACAGCCTTAAACATAGGACTTAATGCTGAATTGCAGGGGTGGCCAACCTCTGCCTCCTTTGTGTAGACACTTGACTTGGGCTGGAGCTATGCATGCCAACTTTCCAATGTGCTGGGGGGGGGGGGGGGCTCACTCTTCAACCCCTGATCTGCCCCAGGCACTGCCCCCAACACACTCTCTCCCCTCAAGGCACCTGCCCTTACCCCCACAGAGCCTCCCATGCCTGCGAAACAGCTGATTGCAGCAGGTGCTGACTGGTGAGGCTGTGGGAGGTGCTGCTATAGTATTACTGTGGCTCTTTAGCAATGTACATTGGTAAATTCTGGCTCCTTCTCACCCTCATGTTGGCCACTGTGATGTATTGATTGGCATTAACATCACGGATTAGTGTTGGAAGTGTTCTATGGATGCTTGCCAATGCAGCTAAAATCTGTCTTAAACAGCTTGGTCCACTGGTGGGCTCTTGACAACTCTGCTCTTGTCAGATTTGAACTAAGGATTTTTATACATAAGATCACACAGCAAATTAGACTCTTGTCATTTCTTAAATTTGATGTGCTGTACGTGGCTCAAAATAAATGGGTCTACTTAACTAGCACAGTAGTTCAGTATGCTTTTGATGATTCACAAACTATTTCTAAACTGAAATGTTTTTATTGTTAGCAAGGATGATAGGGTGAAGTAGTCTTGCAAAACTGATATGAAACTTTATCGTGCTAATTGATATCAAAGCTTAAGGGTGGACTTGAGACAATATAGGCTAGTAGGCCTAAATGTTGCCCTATGTCATATGAAGGTTAGCTTTTTTTAAATACGTAACTGTACTGTTAAATGTGTTGGAATTTTGGCAATTACACGGTCTTCAGCTTTGTCTACGCTGGCACATTTGTTAACTTTTGTCACTCAGCGGTGGGGAAAACACACCTTTGAAGGACAGGTTAACAATGCAAAAAGTGCTGGTGTGGAAAACACTTCGTCAACAGGAGCAATGCTCTCCAGGGACAAGCTACCACCTCTTGCTGAAGAGGGTTTTATTTTTGTGCCATTTTCTACACTGCTCACCTTACAATGGTGCAGGTGCATTAGCACAGCCATGCGGTTGTAAGATGCGCAGTGTAGACATAGCATTAAAATCTAGGAGGAGAACTTATCTGACAACTTTCCCAAAGGTGAGAAGGATATTCCTGGACTGACAGATACAACTGTGCCACGTCGACTTGGTCCCAAGAGGGCTAGCAGAATCCGTAAGCTGTTTAACCTTTCCAAAGAAGATGATGTGCGTCAGTATGTGGTGAGGAGACCTCTGAACAAGGAAGGTGAGACAGATCCTGCAACTTTGGGTTTGTTACACTTAACAGGCAGCCACACTTTTGCAGTGATTTGAAACATTACTGAAAAGTCACACTATCAGAAAGCATTCTGCAGAGTAGATCTTGAGCTCACTGTGCATAAAAGCACTGACACTTATCAGTAATTAGTATTGATAAGTTTTAGCTAGAGCACCCTTTCTTACTCCCCAAAAAGTCACTGAGGTCAGTTAACGAGCTGGTGGATTCTCTAGATGTATCTAGATTCACAATGTAATTTTCAATCAGTGAAATGAGACTGAATCTGAAATTTGAATCTTACTGTGGTTGGAAATCCTCCCATGGAACATTTTTGAAACCCAGAGAACTTCTTTGGCATCTAAGTGCTACAAAGTCAGGCCCCCCTCAAATTTAGACTTTTCCAGCAGCTTCAATAGCCTTGTAGCCCACAAAACCACCTTTGCTTGGAAGCAGTGCTTAAGTGACATGCATTTGTCACCTTGAATAATTCTCCCCCCAGCTGTTGCCTTTGGCATCCTGCTACTTCCCCCACATATTGAAGGTGTCCTGAGAAAATAGTTCAATGTTTCATTGAGCAAGTCAGCAATGAGACAGTTGACCTAAATTTCACTTAGCTGAAATTAGCTATTCATACAATACCTGCACTTACTATAATCAGCATTGTTGGTTTACTTTGAAACACAAAGTCCTGTAGTGCAGGACTTTTTAAATGGAAGATGTGACCTTACACACAAATTGGCAGGTCTTGAATGATATACTTACAGTAGCTTGATTTTTAAGTTGACTAAACTTTAGGCCTCTCTAGATGATGCATGTACAACAGATCGGACTGCCATGCTAAAAGAGTAGCTTGATTAAGATGTACACCAATTAGGGGAAGGCTTTCAAAAGCAACAAGCAATTTTAAAGTCAGTTAGGATTGTTTTTCTGGGGGGACTTGTGCTCAGTCACTTAAATGTTTTTGAGAATCTTCCCCTCTAGTTGAAAGGGAGAGAGGAATAGCTGTACTGTTCAGACGCTTTTGTTCTAAAATAAAGATCTGCTGAAAACAAATGCAACATAGTGAAAGCATCAAAACAAATCAAAGTTTGCAAAATAAGACAAACCCATGGGAGAGGAATTTGGTTCTTTGTACTACTTAACAGTTTGATTTCCATAAACAAACTTTTCTACTACTAAATTCTCTTCTTTCCTAGGCAAGAAACCCAGGACCAAGGCTCCTAAGATCCAACGATTGGTGACTCCCCGAGTTCTGCAACATAAGCGCAGACGTATTGCCCTAAAGAAGCAACGAACTCAGAAGAACAAAGAGGAAGCAGCAGAATATGCTAAGCTTTTGGCCAAGAGAATGAAGGTATGTCTACTCCTTTTGAGGGCAGGGTGTTGAGTATGGAGGTAGCTCTCTGGCACCACAGTAGTCAGTCTATTTCAGGACAAAAATCTGACTCCTATAATGACTAAGGACTTCTCTACTGTGCCTCTCAGCAGTTCTCAAGCAGATGATGGCCTTGCTGGCTCTAATAATACTGTGGCTGTTCAGCACAACTTGTTACATTACTCCTAAAATACTTTAAGAAAGCTGGAGCAATGACGTCTTGTCCACATTACATGTGTAAGCTGAGTCTAAATACTGTTCTAGCTAAAACCATTTTCTTACATAGTTTGATAGTCTGGAATAGCTTAAACATTTTTGTACCAGAATGTCTACCACATTGTAGGTTGGGTGCCCCATGTAAAATACTGGCACTTGAACATAATTTTGTCTTAGCCAGCTATGTTAAACTGACTTAACTGGAACAGTGTTTAAACTCACTTCCCTAAGTCTTGAGGCCCACTGCAAGTAGGGTTGGAGAGTTGAAATCAAGTACCCCACCTGTGAAAGTTAAGGATTACTGATTGGAGCTAGGGAATTCAAAGTTGATTAATTCAGATAATGAATATATATTGAAAATACAGGTCTTAAAAAAAATATTCAAGTCACCATGGTAGTGTGGTGTAGATTGCTATTCTATAAAATGTTTCCCTATAGATACCAAAATAGGGGCATCTGGAATTCAGAGGTGGGAGGGAAAGATACTGGGAACAACAGTTTGAATGGCTAAAAGGGGTTCTTACTTTCCAGTTGGACATGTCAGATAATGTTCCTCCATCTTTACAGAAGTACATTTTATTCAGTTCTAGCGGTATTCTGCATTACTCACTGCGTGCTGCTTTTCTTTTTAAAGGAGGCCAAGGAAAAACGCCAGGAGCAGATAGCCAAGAGGAGACGTCTGTCCTCATTGAGGGCCTCTACATCTAAATCTGAGTCAAGCCAAAAGTGAAAGATGTAAATGATTAAGAAAATAAATCTTTTATGGTGAAACTGAATGTGTGTGTTAGTAAAAATATGCTTGTAGCAATGTTCTAGTCTTAGAATGAGTAGGTCTTGGTGTTTATATTCTATTTTGCTGCTCTTAAACAGGGAAAGAAACATAACTCCCATCAAAAATGTAGTTCTTCCAGAGGAAGTTCATTCAGTCCCATCTAGGGTCATTAAACTAGTAATACTAATCTTCATAAGTATTAGATTGAATAAACTCACTTTCTAGTCAGTACTGCCAGCATTGTTTCCTCTTTACCTTGAATGGGTTTTTACATAATTTTTCCAAAAGCTTTGATGTAGAAGCTTTCTGTAACTTACACTACTGCTTTTTCTCTATCCACTCTTCTACTTACCTAAAAGGCAAAATAACCATGCACACAAGCATGGCAAAGGGCAGATTTACATCAGATGGTTTGAACTGTTTTAACACAGGCAGTAGAGCAGTGGTTTTCAACCTGTGGGCCATTTGCTGCCCAATCAGAGCACAGCTCATGTGATATTCTCTAGGCCATAACTAGGGAGGGGCACCTGCCCTGAGCAGAGACAGCAGAAGGTTACAAAAATGGAGAGGTTCAGGAGCAGGCCTAGAAGCATTGGGAAGAGGCCAGGGTGCCTAGTGCTGTACCACCTCCTCTTCTCTGTGCCCCCCCCCACCCCTTTCCCCCCCCCCCCCCCCCCGCCCAGCTGGAGCAAGCTCAGGACAGACTGCATTGAGGTAGGAGGAGAGGGGCTAGGGCTGCAGGGAGAATGTTGCAGCCAGTGCATGGGGGACACAAACAGGAGGCTGCAGGCAGTTCCCAGCTAGGGGACTGGATTCTGGAGAGGGCAGTCGAAATGGGGAAGGATTGTGCTTTTTTCAATAGTGAACTTAGATGTATTTTTGGAGTGTTCAAAGCAAACACAGTAAAGCTCTCCAAACCTTCACTGATTCAGTCTATGCTATTGTCAGTCCATGAGAAAATGTTTCTAATGGACAAATAGATCTTACAGATGAAAATGAACAAATGCTTTGTGCTTAAGAAGCCCCTTATATATGTGAACAGTATGCAGTTATCAAGTATCATGAAATCTCACTGAAACATTGTAATAGAAAATAAAGAGCATATAGAGGCTTTATTAAAAGCACTTCTGTGAATACATTTAACTATAACCAATGAAGATAGCTATGAATCTGCATGTTAGCAGGACTGCCTGAACTATGAGGCAGAGCATGACTGCTACTGGGAGGAAAAATATTAATTTAAGACTCAAGTACTACTAAAAGTCAGTCCAGTAAGATGCAATACCAATTCTGTAGAAGTAGACTGAACACTGCTAGGTGAGGGCTTTCAAAGCTATTTGCAAAATATGCAGGAAACCCCAATGGTAGAATGTTACATTACACAGGGATGCAGAAGTGCCTGATGGGTTTTTATGACAGCACAGGAATTACTTGCACTTTGTAGTAGTAGAGTCAAACCCAAATCATGAAGATGCACAGAAAGTTGAGAAGGATGAAGATAAAAAGTTACCTTGTACAGTAACTGGTTTTTCAAGATGTATCCTTTGATGGGTGCTCCATTTCAGGTGCACAGGTGTTTTTCAAGCCCCTGGTTGGAGATTCTCTGTTAGTGACCCTTCAGCCTATGCACTTACACTACCACTGCATGCTGCCCAGCAAGGTTACACAGGACCATGGGGGATAACAGCCCCTCAGTTCTCTATTTGAATGTCCAACAAGTAGTCCAATGCAGGGAGGGGGCAGTGGAACATATCGAGAACCATCACCAGTTAAATTTAATCTTCTCCCTCCTTTAAGTGCTTGGCTAAAGCCTTAAACTTCCCTCTCCCTTTAACTTACAGTGCTTCACAGTGACTGGTTCACAGTTTCACATGAGTTTATCTGAATGTTCACTCAGTCAAATCCACCAACACTGAAATTCCAAAAAAGAGTTTATGTATCTTTGCAGAATTTTATTTGCCCTCTTTCCTAGAGCAAGTAATGTGCTCTCCTGGGGGAACAGAATAGTGTTCTACTTAAAGGCTGCAGGAGTTATTTATGGCCATAATTCCATGGCAAGAACCTTGATTTTTAGAGGCCTCTTCCCACTTCCCAGAAAGAATCATGCTGTTAAACAAGACTAAATTTTCAATACTTGATCTGTTATGTCTAGTACAGCCCATTAAAATAGTTTAACATTTTTGTTGTATATAAAAGTACTTGACTTTCCAGTTCCCAAGGAAAACTTACTGATTCAAGCAATAGCTCAATTGTTTGCTATGGCAAAGCCATGACTATCAATAAAGCAACAGCCTTAGCATGCACCTGGCCTGACAGATTTTTATTATAATTTGCATTAAGGCTACCTTGTAATTAGATGGTTAAAATTTCACACATCCACTGAATTCAGGTTCCCACAGCAAACATCTCTGCTAAACTTCAGATCTATAAAGCATTAACATTACCATATATAGTAATACAACACATCTGCACAAAGTGAAGTCAGCTATTGTGGGAATGATAACTTTGAATTACCCAAACTGTGTACGCAATTTTACTAACTGGGGAGGGTGGTGGCTTTTTCTTTCTTAAATGTCAGTATGCTGTACTCTTGCCCAAGCTCAACCCATCATTTTAAGTTTAGTGCTGTGTTAAAGCAATTTGATGACAAAAATAGAACTAAAAATGGGCATTCCAGACAGCAGTTGTACATATTTTATTTTGAGAAAGATGTTTGAGCTATACAAAATTCAGAATAAACAAAGCACCAAGAAATATTGTCAAAATGTACAAAAACAGAGAAATAATTGTTAGATCAAAGCACAGTAAATGGATGTCACTTTTGAACAGTTCCCAGACTCTAAACCAGTGCAAATTTTATTGCATTAATAGAAAACTTGCCAACTCAATAATTTATTCACACTACTTCCTTTTATCTTCATTAACGTACAGTTTATTTTTAAGCTCCTAAAAGGAGGAGTTCAGTGTGCTTGTAAAACACAGGAAACATAATCCCTTTTATTTGTATCATTGATTGATGCAGAATGAAAGACAAAAAAACAATCTAGTTTTTTCTAATATGCATCTCAAAACCCAGCACAGTAAAATCAGAATTGCACCCAACTCAACTGTTCAATTTCAGCATTTACAGTTTACAAGGGGGTGGAGTTGTTTCTGAAAAGATCCACAAGGAAAAACTGATATACAGAAGGCACCTGAAGGTTTCAAACTGTTAAATGAATTAATTTTTTTTATTTGTAAAGGCTATTATTAATTCAGTAAAAAGATTCAACAGTTAATGAAATATAATTATTTGCATTGAAGAAATTGATGACTGATTAATGTTTAAAAACAAATTTCTACTTTAGGTTGGATTCCTCAGTTATATTTTTCAAACAAAGTTATAAAAATATAGATTTCTATGATCTAATTAATACATGTTTTGCAAACATGCCCCATGCTGCAGTTATTTCTACAAAAATAGTAAACACAAGCTAAGGTACAGGCATATCCTAAAATTGAGGCAGTACAGAAATCACCAGTTAGGGTGGAGAAAGTCTAGTAATTCACAAACGCAATGTGAATTAAGAGTTTAGTCAACATGTGAAATTCAGCTATCAGACAGACAAATTTGTAGTTTTTTGAGAAAGTGAAATATAATTTAGTTTGTTACATTTTCTACATAAAACAATTTTTCAATTAAGATGTTATCTTAACTAGTTTATAAAATATGAAGACAGAATATAACTATCAGCATTGTAGATAGATGTTCTACTATATTCCTGGTACATTGCACAGCATTTTAATTCAGTCTGCTATTCTATATACACAAACTTCTTTGCATCTATTGCATTTTCATTTACAATAACCTTTGTAATGTTCTGGAATCTATTCACTCTGCACATCGAACACTCAAAAAAAGTTCTCTATTGAGAATCTTGATTTCAAACGGCTAAAGATCCCATTTAACTTCACAGAAAAAGTAGATATTTTATTTAGTAAATGGAAACAAGGTAGGTTGGATGCATTTACAATTAGATGAACATTGCAAAATACATTGCTCTCTTCATATAGTTAACTAGTAGTCCAAAATTGTAAAGCCCATGTAAATTCAAAGATTTTTCCTGTGTTTGTTATCTGTTTTATCCTAATAAGCTCCTTTTAACATCTCTCAGGTTCACTCAAGATCTCACACATACTTCAGCATGCTTGCAACCAAGTTGCTTCCAGCTCCACCCGTGTGATCATTTTGGTTTGGACCCTGACGACATTGTGCAGCCCAATAGCTGGCTCTTCAGGAAATAGTCATCTGCAACCATTGTGATTATAAATTAGGTTTCCAAAATGTATACAATGAAAGCATCTCCATCCCATTCTTGGCTGCTGGTTACATGTCGGACTAGAACTGTGCTGCCTCTGGAAGCCAGGGGTTCCCAAGTTAACAAGGCATTTCATTTCCTGCTTATGTAGAAGGAAAGAACTGGGGCTGAACTCAGATTCCTCTTTGCATGACGTAGGTGGGAAGTTCATTCATACACAATTGATGTATGATAATTTGGATAACTAGGGGATACTATAGTTCAAAATGTGAATTCTTAGTGAAGCAGCTTCCAATTTTACTCATTCCCACCACATCCTCCTCCAAGTTTATTAGGTTATTAATTTGCAAGGAATCATTTATAATTTCTTTAGTGCCTCCAGGAGGGAATTGTCCTCATGCACTTTCGGTCAGATTTTCAATCAGATGGGTATTAATGTGCATTCAAGTCTAGTCAGGTGCCACGCCTGTTTTCCAGATGCAGTCATGAGGGTTTGCATATTCAGATTAGGTAAGTATTCATCTCTGAAAATCCAGCTGTAGGACAATTTGCCTCAATCTCTAATGTTTGCAGCTAAATATTTCATATAAAGAAGTCAAAGGAAGAGGAACAGGAAGTGATAGGTGGTCAGAAGGATGCAGCAACTTAGAAGGAACCCTCTTGTGAGCAAATCTAGCTGCATGTTAGATGAAATATTGTGATTACATAATCACCTTGAGGACTTTCACTTTTACTCCTGCATAATAGAATCTAGAGTCAGCTAGTTAACTTGCTTTTAAAAACTAGAATTAAAATCCAAGCAGTTTAAAAAAATCCCCACAACAACAACAAAACAACAGTCCTCAATGTGTCCTGGATTCTAAGTTGGAAAGTAATTGTAAGTGGGATTTTTGACTTCATTTAGTTTCACACAGCGCTTTCAGCTAGCTGGGAAACAGGTATGTACCACTGAGTGGAGACTATGTTATAACATGCCGAGGAATCAGTGTGATGTAGTAAATACAGGGACATTACATTCTCTACAAGAATGATCCCGGATCATAAGAGTATCCGTTTTACCTCATTAGCCTTAGGAAACAAACATTTCGTGCTAGACACCATGACACACAAGCTACTCTGGATGTTTACACAAACCCAATGTCATATTGCTGAAGATCTGAAGCAATACATATGAGAGGGCTGTTAAAACAAAGCAAAACTGATTAAAAATGTCATCAACTATTATGTGTAAGGGGTGAAAAAGGAATCCAGTTATTTCATTATTACCTGATAGGCAAACAACATATTATAAAGATTTTTCTGCACCCGCGGAAAATAAGGGTAGCTAAATATTTAGGATGCTGAAAGAGTATTGCTATTGAAATTGCTCCAAGGAGCCATAAGGCTTAAAACTATCAATGAGAGGTAATAATTTAATCATTGTGCTGCTGTACTTTTAAAGCCAGTACTAAAGTAAAATATTATGTACGGTCTTTTCTATTTGTATAAAATTTACTTAGATTAGCAACTACTGTACTATAATGCAAGTGTAAGTATTCAAGAGCATGCTTCACGGATTTTAAAATTTAAAATATGAACAATTAATTACGTTGGTGGGGAGGGGAGCAGGGAGGAAAAAATCAAGCACCGATTCCAAAGGTGAGTATAAGAAAACAGCTCTAAACTCATTGTTGAGTTGGTCTGAAATCTGCAAAAACAACAAATGAACTCAAAAGGCTAAAAATGACAGAAGAATTGAGGTAAAGTTCTTGTACTGCGCTTGTGCTTTTTTGCTTTTGAGAATTGAAAATGCCCAATATTTTCATTGAAGGAGGATTCTAAATGAACTTAATATATGAGGATCACCAAGTGCTATGTTTTGGGAGGGGGGGTTGTTATTTTTAATGTGAGCATCCAGCCTACAATGCCAAAAGTATTTTCTGATACAAATAGTGCAAAATCCATTTCTTTGAAGGAACATGCATATCTTATAAAAATGTTATGTCACAACATGTTAAAAGTACTTGATGTTTCTGAAGAGGGGTTCGGTTACTGGCACTTTCAATAAGATCCTAGTGCCCCTGTAAAGAGTTAAAATGACTGAAGTGTGAAAAATGAGTAAAGATGCTGGCATGAGAGTAGTATGAGCAGATTACATTCAAGCCGAAAGTAAGACCATGCCTAAGTTACATTGTTTTAATAATTTTCATTCCTTCTCCCAGTTGCTTCTTACAGGAGTGACTTTCTTAGTAAGGGATGGACATGTACTGATTCAGCTCATTTGATCAAAGCAGAAGCAGCAGGACTATTCACAAATGTTGCCATGTAATTTAGTTATGGAAACGTTGAAGTCAAAGGCCAGTGTCTAAGTTTCATCTTGCAGAGGACATAACAAGTATTGTCAAGTAGATGTGTGAGTTTTTCCATCTACTGGCAATCAGCTAAACATGGTTTTAACTTTTAAAACCAGTCCTTTGAGCTCTTCAATTTTTCTCTGCATACACAACTTTAAGAGTTGTACGTAAATGTATGTATAGTAAAAAAAAAAAAAAAAAAATACTAAATCTGAACCTACAGTGCAAAATAATTATCCCACAGGTTAGAAAGATAGCAGGTATGGGGCAATAGTGCCTGAAGTTGCAAGTTCACCCCAAGGGGCACTTTTTTGGGAATAAAATCTTAATTTCTGGTCAATATTTGTTTATTTCAAAACCTTTTTGAACCCTAGTTTCATTAAATTATCTCCGTAGCTTGCAGAAAGACACCCATCTCCAAGCTGCTCAGGGCAGAAGCCCATCATTGTTTGGGAGAACAAAGCAATACAGTCAGAGTATATCTAATTTCATGGAGCAGCACACTGAATAGAGAAAAGCTAAAGTTTTATAATATAGCCAAAATGGAAGTGTTATTGTCAGTCAACAGAGGTTTAGATTATTAACCGGGACAGGGACTACTGTCAAAAAGACAGATAATAACTAAAACTATTGTTTGATATTGTGACCTGTCTAAAATAGCTGCATTGCAAGTCGCAATTCAAGGGTTCCATAAATATATACACACATGCTGCACCATATGCAACAAACAGATCTCTCTTTACCAGTGCACTTAACATGTTACTGGGCTAGAAAGGCAATCCAAAACATACTCTTCTAAAATATCCCAGTATTGATGGTCCTTAAAGCCACCAACTAAATGCTTTTGTTGAATCACCATCTCCCTTCTTAACCACTTGTTGAAGATGGCGGACAAGCAAGAAGAAACAAAATATATACAGAAAAATAAAGTTAAGGCAGATCAGCCATTCAGGAACTGAATATCCTTGGTATTAAGACGTTTTAAGGTATTTTATAGCACTTTACACTATTTCATGAGATGTCAAATGAAAAAAATCAGAACTTGTCCCAAAGAGAGATTTGATCTGAATACAACTTGCTGGATTTAGTCTTCTTTTAGGAACTTGAATCCAAATCTACATATTCTCAGGTTTTGTCCCATCTGTTTCTGTTTTGTGAATTTTCGTCACCTCTTCCTTCATTTTTATATGACAGGTGCTCCAAAGCATTTCCTGCACCACTCCGTACTGCTGCTTGGTGGCGCATCTATTTTCTGCATCTTCTCAAGTACCTCTGGCGTTAGATTTTTATATGCAAGTCTGTACTCGCTGTCAAAGGCCTCTGGAATAAACAGAGCACAGTTTGAAAGTGCTGTTTAAATGATTTCAAGTGCACACCATAAATATTTTCCACAAAGTTTCTTTTTTTAAGATGTATCACTCTGCAAGATCTAGCTGTTTTAAATGAACGGTAACTGAGAATCACAAAAGCAAAACTTGTAATAGTATTCATTAGTTACTCCTGAAATAAGGAAGTCTGCCAATTAAACAGCTGCTTAGACACCCCTGAAACAAATGCCAATTTTTTGAAGCTAGCTATCCTATCAGTTCACCTGCTGAGCCTTCTCTTAAATATATTTGTGCAAATAAACATGCACATTTCACAATATTTTCAACTTACCAATGTCAATGTTTTCTCTCCCAAGAGACACCAAAGACAGAAAAAGGATTTCTCTATAAAAACTCCTGTAAAATATTTTGAAATCTGAGTCAATTAAAGTACAAACTACCTTCAAGAAATCAATGCTGAAAGCATGGTTTATCTCCTATAAACACAGCTTTGTTTAACTACGTTTCCAGTCTTATTTGTCCTATAAGCAAGTGGCTTGTTAATCAGTGTTGCCAACTCACGATTTTATGAGTCCTGCAGTTTTTGGTGTGCTTCTTTGAACCCAGCTCCTGGAGTCAAGAGCTTATATGAAAAAATCTCATTTTCATTTTAAAAGAAAGTTTTAGCCACCATGCTTGTGGAGAAAAGTGACCGCTCTTTCTCTCCCCCGGCAAAGGTGCACAAACTACAAGGCAAGTGAAAGGACCCAAAATGTATTTTTAAAATCTAATTTTTAAATTTTTCATCTTTTTTTGCTATTTGGAATTGGCAATGGTATCTGTGTTTAGTTTCAGGATATCAAACTTTCACTGGAACAGAATTATCCACAAATTAAACAAATAGGTGTATGGAACTAAGAGAAAAAAAACAGGGATTGTATTAATGAATACAGTGATTTCATTTTAACACCTTGAAAATATAGTTTCTGTATTTCAGTCAATACAAATTTAAGAATGGAATAGGCTTGAGGAATTAAAGACATATGCACAGTACTCTGGCAAACTGACAAAGAGCTGGCCTCTTAGTTTCATACAGTCACTGTATTCTTTGTAAATCGACCTAGATTGTACCTGAATGAAGAAAGTGAACAGCCTACATCTATTCTGCTGATTACACTGGAAAAAAAACCCTGCTTTTATTGTTTGCTTCTGTAAGCTTCTCTATTACCTAGAAGGGGGTGGGGGCGGTAGGCAGAAAAGAAGAAACAATCAAGAAGCTTTGGGAGTCATCCCCAATGGTGATAGCTGACTGGACCTATCTCAGATCTCCTTAGAAAAAGGGTCACTGAAGTTCTCATGCACTCAGAGCAACCACGTGCAAGCAAACATGGACCACTTGGTATTGAGTAGCCGTTGTAGGAGAAGGAGGGAAACTGCCAGCCTGGCTACAGAAAGTGAGGGAGAAGTACAGACAGGCAAGCCTCACCCAGGCACACAAAACTCCACTTTACAAGACCGGGAAACGCTGCTTGCTGAGCCATTATCCAGCCAGAGAAAAAAGGAACCAGAATCTGCTGCAGGAGAGACTATCAACCTTGCCCAAGCTACCAAGAGCCAGCTAATACCCCAGGCAAAAGAGAGGGATGTCAAGCCTCAGAGACCAGAGGATTGTACCCCTCCTGGGCAGACATGAACAAACTGGGCTATCAGGGGATTGTCCCTGCTAGAATAATTAGATAGCATAAAAAACTACATTCAACAGCTTTTTAAAGTAATTTTGGCCCCACTCTCCTCCTCAAAACCAAAAAAGTGTCTGTGCCCCGAAGCACCATTCCCTGAAGATTCATCTTTAGATATCTGGGTGTGTTGGTGTGTACAGTGGAGTGCACCTGCAACTCCAGTCGAAAATGGTAGTTGCCCATAATGGTAGTTTTCCAAGTGATTGATAGATCTGACACATCACATGACTGCAGTATGGTGCTCAGTGCTTGGGTGGAATAAGTAGAGTCACGAGGCATCGGGGATTCCCGGACATTTCCTCTGGTTCTCTGCCCTCTATCTGGGTGGGTTTTCAAACAAGAGGAAGCGTCTGGATTTTTGCAGAGCAGATGTTGCACTCAGAGAGCTGGCTCCGCAGCAGCTTCCAATCCCGCCCACCCAGGTCCTGGCTCCCAGCGCTGAGAAGGGGGGTGAGGCAGGGAGCAAAGGACGGCTGGTGCTGCAGCCCGGGCCTGTGCCAGCGCCCGGGCCCCTGAGACAGAGAGCGACATTGCCCCCCACCTGGAGCTTGAGGACACAGCAAAGGCAACTGGCTTTTGCCTTTGCCTGGGGTGCTCAACCCTCATTCAGCTCCAGGCCTCCACTCCACCCCTTTCTCAAGACTCAAGGCCCCTCCTCTTCTTGGCCACACCCCTTCTTTCCCCAAGGCCCTGCCCCTCCCCTGAGTATGCCCCGACCCCCACTCCTCCCCCTCCCTCCCAGCACCTTCTGTATGCCACGGAACAGCTGATCACAGCAGCCAGGAGGTGCTAGGAGGGAGGGAGAGGAGTTGATCAGCAGGGCCGCCAGTGGGCAGGAGTCACTCGGGGGTGGGGAAGGTCTGGCTGCCGGTGGGTGCTCTAACCCTGGAGCACCCATGGAGACAGCACCTATGTGACACGGGTACTTCCTCCACAACCCCCAAATACCCTCTCTCAGTACACACCCCTCCAAATACCCCTCCCAGTACACAAACATCCCTCCACCACCACCATAAATACCCCCTCCAGTTCTCCCTCTGCCAGCATCCTCTTTTTTGGGAACCTGATCGTAACCCTAGGTATACGGGCAATAAATATTCCTCAGCCTCCACATGCCATTTTTTCCCCCCCATTAATCAAAACTATTGTGCAAAATGCAGTGCTGTGTCCCCCAGCCAGCAACTCACATGCAGCTGAACTTCAGTGGTTGTAAAGATAGTTCATAGGGTGCTTTCAGATCCTTTGCAATGTAAAGGTTTCAAAGACAAAATGTAAATTTGCTCCATTTATGCAGTGAGGCCCAAGATCTCCACATATTTTGTATCTGCTTTTGCATGCATATCTACTTCACTTCTATAAAAAAAATATCATTTTTTGTGTACGCAACTGGGGGTTTAGTTACCTGATTTGCAAATACCTGCAGCAACTACATGCACAGGAATAGATCTACTCATACCAAAATCTTTATAGATCTCAAAGTGCCCAAATGAAAATCTGATCCTAAACATGTGGCTGTAGTATGTGTATTGACTGGGAGTCTCAGAGAGGGTTGAATGTTCTATAACCATGTATGGGAGGCCTTTACAACACTTAAATAGTATGTGAACCTCGTGTAGATTTGGGTACGAGGGTGGGGGAAGATAACAACACACTGTCCCTTTACCTTTGTCGTTTGATGTCTGGTTTAACTTTCTGCAGAAGGAGGTTGATGGGTTCAAGAACGTTGTTGTGTTGAATGCTCAGCTTGATGTTTTCCACTAAAGCGCTTGTTGCCTGCTGATCTTCTGAAACTGTGGATGATTTCTTCTCTGCTGAATCTGGTAGGAGAACACAGCACTTCAGATCAATACAAAAATAGATGTAATTCTTAAACCGTCTCACTCCTATGAAACATGCAGTGAGTACAAAATATATGTGGTCTTTGTGTGCAGAGAAATTTTACCCATCTTGCAGAAGTTTCCACTACAATGGAATGGCTTTGCTATTTAGGCCTTCTGTCACCCCCTACTGTGTCAGAGACTGTGTAAAGCATACACACTCTGAGCATGTCCTGAACAAGGGAGCACAAGAGACCAAATTGCCTCCAGTTCTCGACATGAATATTTCTGTAACAAAATCTCTGCATATTGACACGGATATAAAAATGGTTCTTTTTAGTGCTACAGTATCTTGTTAATTCATATTGAATTCAAACATATTGCTTGTGTTACACCTGGAAACAGACATAATCAGATGTGTTTGATGTATTTGGCTGAAAGCTATCATGTTTCAGCCATGCTGCATTAGTTTGAGGGCTGCAAATTGAACAGAAGATTACGTGCATTCTAAAGAAAATAAAGTTAGTAATATTTATGCCATCAGGCTGCCTTTAAGAACAGTTGCAAAGGAAGAAAAGTGAAACTGCCACTGCTTAATGTGGGCTACATGCTACCATTAGTGTAGCGATAGCGAAGCTGAAACAGAAATATTGCAACAATGGCCATCAGCAGCTGATCTAGTCAGGCATTTACACATTTACCGCAATGTTCAGGTGCATGAACTGGTGGTTCCAAAATGACAATGAACAGATTTAATAAAAACAGTGCATCAAGGGGGCAGTGGAGTTTAGATTACAGGCAGAATCAATGCATAGCCAAGTTGCATAGTAAGCAGCAAGCAAGGGACATCTGTCGATGAAAGTCACCAGACCCAGTGATCACGGCAATGAGTTTGGGATAGCTTGGATATAAAAGCAGGATACAATGCATTTGGTGAATATATTTTCCTGTTTTCTGGATATTTTTTGAATTTACTGCAGGTTCTCTCAACAGTACTATTGGGCTAGGTTTTTCAGCACAAAAACCATTTAAAACAAACCCTTTGTTCACTTGTTTACATCATACAAGTTTGTATTGGGGGTGTGCTAATCAGAGTTATAGATACAGTACTGGAAGATTCAAGTTGTCATTCATGCTTCATACAGGTGTCATCAACACCTTATTAAACAAAAAGACAAAGCAAGTGACACTATCATCCTCCTCTGCTTCTCCCAGTACATTTTTTGGTTCAATCAATTTGCTTAGATTTAAAGGTCCTTTGGGGAGGGAACTCTTCTCCCTTGGTGTTCTACAGCTCTGAGCTCATTTCTTAAAGTTAACACAAGTAGAACAGCTCAGGGAACAAGAAAAATATTTGAGACCGATGCAGTACAAGAGTACAGAGTACACTATGCATGCATGTTTCAAAATTCTCCTGCTATAGTGGAAAACCATGTGAATTGAAGCTAATGGCATTAATACTATAGTCTACACATGGTAAATTAGGATGTCAAAAGGCAGCAATTATTTAAACACAAAAAGCAAAGAACTGTATTTTAGAAAGATTTTCCTTTGTGGTGGGTCTTCCCCTTCATGGTTGCACTGATATGGTAGGCAGGTAAGTAACATAGGCAGAAAGTTCAGACCCATATCCTTACTGAAGTTTATGTACAGACTGCCAGCTGATCAAATCCTTCTCCTATTTTATAAACATGCAAAGAATACTGCAATTTGTATACAAAGGAGGAAGACAACAAATGCTTTCACATCAGGCTTTGCATTACTTGTGTTGTCATTCAAAATGTGGCAGGCGTTTTGCAAACACAGGGAAAGACAATTCTTGCCATCGAATGCATACAATCTATAAAGAAGCCACAAGGTAAAAGGAAATGTTTAGTGTCACTTCTCGCTCCTCATCCCACACTCTCCCTTTTACACTTGTTTCACTTACTGAGATTTCTCCAGGATATATATAGAGGCTCTCCAGGCTCTTGGTGAAGGTTGATGTTGTCCCACAGTAGCTGGATGTATACTAACTTACTGTCTTGAGACAGAGATGACAGAGGAAGCTAGAATGAGAGAAAGGGAGGTTTAAAGAGGTCAGCACAGGATCATGTGATTAAAAACTTGATGACAGGCCCAAAACATATTTCTTATCTCTGTTGCTGAAAATATTTGTGCTATTCATTTTGAGACACAAAAATGGAGAGGCAAACTGCAGATTTCATTTGGTAGGAATTGAATAGCATATTGTTTGCACTGCAGTACTGAGTGGCCTTTTTTTTTGACTTAGCTTAAACCCCTTCCTGCGTGATAAGCTAAACCAAAAAAAGACCACTTGTACTGGGCATCTACACAGGCTACATTGATATAAATATATTCATATTGCATGAACACTTAAGAACGTGCGTCACAGATCATGTCCCTAGCGTACTACACACTGTACAAATGCAAACAAAAAGATGGTCCTTGCCCTGTTGGTAGTATGTGCCTGACGCATTACTAATAAATGGTGATCCTGCTGCAAAGGACTTTACGTTACCTTTCTGTTGGTTTCCAAGCTCCAAGAAAGGAGAGCATTTGGACTCTATGTAACAGGTGGGATTGTTAGTACAGCAGGCTGGGGAAGGCAGCTGCTTACAGATATTTATTAACACAAATTATCCCTTGTAACAACACACACCTAGTAGGTTGGTTATTGCAGACACATGGAACTCATGATTAATTTTCCATAACTTTTGTAAAATTAGAAGTGCCTCCTGAATGACTATGCACTTGCTGCATGCATCAGAAGTGAGAGATGGACAAGAAAGCTGTGTAGTTCATTCCCAATCAGTGTAGGCTTTTCTCTGATAATACAGTATATTTTCCAATTTAGCTTGTAAAGTTTCCCAAGTGATGGGGCGTCAGTCACATCTCTTGACAGACTATTCCAATACATGGTTCAAATACTGGATGATCTCTAGTATACACATTTGGCACATGTGCAGAAGTCAGATGTGTACCTATCTTTGAAAAAAATCTGGCCCTTAAAAGAAAGGATGAAATGCCATAAAATAATGCACCTGATGCTCTAGTCTTTTCTTACATTTTTATACTGTGACTCAATGAAGTTATGATAACAAAAAACTGGTGGAATGAAGCATGGAATCCAGCCCAATATCCGAAAGATTTTACAGTGTGGTAGGGAATCTGCCTTGCTGTGATGTTTTATTATAACTTAAAGCTGCTGCTCATGAGTTGTTAGAATTTTCCAGAGCCTCTTTCTCCTCCTATCAGCAGCCATTGAGAAGAATCTCACTTGGTAGCTTTTGAAAAATCTATAAAAGGATGTAGTGACATTACACCTTATATTCTTCATATAGATATGGTTATGATATGATTATGGCATAACTAAGATGTATTTGATGCAAGATGGGTCATGTAAGAGATCATTGGAAAGATTACAATTTACTGAATATGATTACCCTATTTGTATGCATGTATCATTTTTGTATCTGAAGTTAGGGATATTGTCTATGCATCTATTACAAATTTGTTTACACTTGGGGAATGCCCAGTGAACAGAATGCAATCAGTCTGGATGGCCGATTGAGAAAGGCCACTAGAGAAAACAGTAGGTCTTTGAAGATGTTCATCTCCCATCTGCCTGGGAAGCCTTCCCGGAGACACTGCAAAAGCCTCTGAGTTATGACTGCAGGGACTTGTGACCAAGTCACCTAGTACTGGACTCCATGATGATACTAGTGTTTTTCCGCTGATCGGGGGTAGGAATCACATTAGGAGATGAAGGATTCCTGTCATATGCAAAAACTATTTAAGGCAAGGTAGTGTCATCATCATGGTTCATTCGTTCGTTCTTCATTGACTCCACACACAAGAAAGGGGACTCCTGGAAACACTTGAGAATAAAAAGACTGGACTGGGGAGAAGGCCTGATCCCAGGCAAGAGGGTTGTCTGGCCTGTGAAGAGAGTATCTGGAGATTTAAGCTCAAATACAGCTTACCTTCAAGAATCTCTGCAATCTGCCTACAACATTTAGGGTGAGACTTTGGTACTTCTAACAATTTTTTTTTAGTATATTAAGATTAGATTGCGTTTTTGTTCCATTTGTTAGGCAATCTGCTTTGATCTGTTCGTTAAATCTTGCAATCACGTAAAATCTATTTTTTGTAGTTAATAAACTTGTTTTGTTTTCTCTAAAACCGGTGTGTATGGAAATCATAACTTGGGGCAGAAAGCTGCATATATCCCTCTCCGCATTTAGGGAGGGGGCATTTTTCATGAGCTTATGCTGTCCAGTTCTCTGTGCAGTGCAAGACTGTACAATTTTGGGTTTACACTCCAGAGGTGGGTGTGCACTTGAGTACTGGGCAGTCCTTAGCTGAGCCTTCCCATGCATAACTGATGTCAGCATCTGTATGAACAGCTGCATCTGTGTGTGTCCCTACCTGTATATTGGTTAAATGCAGTTTGAAACCTGAGGAAGGGCTTGGCTTGCCTCAGCAATACAGTGTAAAGGGAATTCAGGCTAGTGGGCCAGGCAGGCTCAGTTCTACCCCAGTCCCAGGTGGCACCCCAAAAGAGGAATGGGAGGCGAGGAGAGAAACCCATCAGATGTCATGGCTAGAGAACAGTTTGACCAACAGCCAAGTGCTCTTTTCACTCATCATCATGCAAGATAGCTCATGTAAAAGGAATCTTATTACCAATATTAGAAGTAGAAATGTACAATTTGGTATTTAAAAACAATCTAGATTTTTTTAAACTACTGTCATACAAGCTTTTCCTGATATTTTCTTAAACAAAAATAATTCAATATGCTGCAATGTTAGTGCATGACCAGTTACTATTAAGGCACTTACCTGCACCCCGTCATTACAGTGTTCCGATGTCAAAATGAGGCCTGGCAAGTTGCTAGGTAGATCCAAGCGCCGGAAATACCAAACTAGGTTCCAGAAAATGATAGGATGTTGGTTGATAAATGTGGATGTGTGAATCACTTGTTCTCCTTCATTTTCCAACAAGGATTCAAGCTCTTTACGCAGCACCAGAGGGCTCAAGTAGGGTACAGACAAAGGGAGAGGATTGGGCCTTTTCCCTAAAGGATCCTGAAAGAACAGCAGCAATTGTTACTTTACAAAGTCAAAGACTTTTGGGGATCATTTCTCATAGGACTCTTAGGGAAAGAGTCCATATATAGGACTCTTAGGGAAAGAGTCCATATATAGGACTCTTAGGGAAAGAGTCCATATATA
>ML677339.1:28849620-28979225 GCA_007922305.1 Dermatemys mawii | reverse complement strand
TCCGACGAAGTGGGTATTAGCCCACGAAAGCTTATGCTCTAATACTTCAGTTAGTCTTCAAGGTGCCACAGGACTCTCTGTCACTTCATTAAATTTTGAGTTTGATAAAATTTTTGAGCCCCTTCCTCCTACCACCAGTAAAAAAAAAAAAAAAAAAAAATGTTTGGCTTTTTTCTTCACAAACTGCCACAAGAGTGATAGTTTTAATATTGCATATTACAGAACTGCTTATGCTAATCACTCCAAAACCTCTTTCCTTAAAGAGATGATTCCGAACAAATTGATTATTACCATAAGATAATAAACTGTATTAATTCACATACAAGAAAAGTGCATGCTTACAATAAACTTTAAAAATACATGTTAAAATTCATAGGAAAATTGCTCCAAGTTCATGTATAACTGAATTATCAGATTCAAGGCACTAATTGAGATGAACAGAGCAATTTGCTAACAATTTTCTTACAAGGTGCAAAAAGTGAGGGAAGACCAACCAATGATGATAGTAAGAATAACTATTTTATATCATGTTTGGCACACTAGCATTTAATATACAGTGGGACAACAGTATGCTAAATTTTCACTTTTCAACAAGAGTCACAATATTGAAAAGTGCTAGTAATTTCTAACGGTACTATCACAAAGTATTTTGTTTAGAAACGAAGAACTATTTCCCCTTTCTCCCCTCTACCTTTGCTCAGTTGCAGAGCTGGTTTCTTCAGCTATGGTCTGATTGGGCTTTGGGTGATCTGAAAAACTGATCAAATCAGCAACAGCAGGACTGGACACAGGTTTCTGCTCCAGAGGATCTGTGGTTAATGGAATGTTTCCACTGTGTAAACTATCTCCAGATGTACTTGGTTTCAGAAAAAAGCTATACAATGACATGACCGGGAAAAAGACATTAAATGCATAAGTTTATGTACATTTTAAAAAAGCTGATTTTCTAAATATTTACAAATACAAATGTGCAAATAAGAGAGATGCACTCTACAAAAAAACCCTTCTAAAATCACAACAGTAAGACTTTCACTGAGCTCCAAAATGCAACTGACATCCCTCTCTCATTACTACAAATATATAGCGAGAAAACCAAATATATGAAGTTAGTCCACATGCTACTCTACTCTGCCATTTGCAGAGATACCCAGACCAAAGTGGACTACTACTTTAAGTAACCACTTAAAACAACATTTTGTTATTTCACATAAAGAGATTTGCTACACCAAGAACATGTATAATTAAAGATGCAACATAAACATTATTTTGTTTTCCTAGTGAACTTTTATGTATAAACTTTAGCTACTTTGGCTTTCCCGGGCTTATTTAAATCATAAGGAATGGGTATCTTACAGCTAGTTCATACCACTGACACACGCTGTGTGAGATTTTAAAATTATGTTCAGATTGTAAGATTTTTGTCATCTGTCTTCACCATTCAGTTTAATGTGGCAGAATATAAAGTTGTTGGAAAGTCTGTACATAAATAGGCTATAGATTTCATGATCCTGTTAACTAGCCCAAGTTAAAACTGATACCCTGCAATAACGTGACTCTTGCTAAAGCAGTCTTGGAGGGAAAAACCTTGCTTGTTGAAGTTCAGAGTGTTTCATATATAAAGCCTTTCTGAAAAGCTAGTTTAAAAAGTTGTACATACATTAGCCTTGATTTTAAAAAAATCAAACAAAAAGCAGACACATATTCTGCCTTCCAAAAGGAAACATTTGAGGCACACCCTCAAGAAAATGAGGCTCTGGTAAGCGTAAATGATGAGTCTGAGAGTTAAAACCTTTCTAGCTGCAATTACTATAATCGTCAATGACTTACAAAAATTTTAGTATGCTTTATCCCAATCACAATTGTACAAACAGGGAAACTGCTAGTGATGTGCCCCAGCTATATATGGTAATAAGTGTCTTTGCTTTTGTTCCCTCCCCTTAACTTCTGAATATGAATAATTTTACAACACAACACAAATTCTGAAGTTGTGTAAAGTGGGAAAGGTAAAGCTCTTGGCAAACTCACTAACCTCGCAGATCCACGCAAGTCTTTAAACTCCACATTAAGAAGAGGTAGGAAAGTGTTTTTACAAAATGGACACGTGGTGTTCAAGTTAGAGTCATCTGCAGCCCATCCAGCCATAATTTCTTCATCATAAACCAACGCTCCACAAACTCGGCACTGAGAACAGCTTGACATCAAGACCTACCACAGAGAATGAATATTAGCCTTTTTTACACAGTTTTATAGGTGTACCACGCACAGTGGCCCAGCAGATATGGCATCAGAATGACTGTCTGAAGATCTGGGTTCTATTCTCAGCCCTGCCCTTGCTCGCTATGCTAAAGGCCACTTAGCAATACACAAAACGTCTAACCATCTATAAAATGGGAACAACATTCATCCACTTTGTCAAGTGATTTGAGATCTATTAAAAGTACTATGTAAGTGCTAAATAAATAAGAACAGCTCTTATTTAGCAATTACGTGCCACTTTGACACATTCAACATATATAAAGCAACCAGTAACATTGACAAAATGCCTCTAAAGTGATTATAATAAATCTGTACATTTGTTTTTAATACATCTTTACAAATAAGGACACTTTGTAAAAGCTTCACACACTGAAAACATGGATGTGTGGAGGAACACTGAAGAAATCTGCAGCTTCTCTCAGACTCAATCACAAGGCAGGAAGGAGTTCAAATGCACATACTTACTCCTTTTACTTCTTCTACAATGAGAAACAATACTGCAGACTTATATGTAAAACAAATTCCACACATGGAGTTGGTAAATGATGTTGAAACATAGCTTGATGCCAATAAGTTAAGTTTTGTAGTTCTAGCTGTGATCAGGGATGATCTGGGATACATTCAGATAGTAATGCGAGACAGATGTTTTGCTGATCTTAACTTGGTTGGTTAAAGCAAGTTTTCACTGGAGGAAGCCCCAGGACTTGATTCTTTTAAAACTGGACCACACCAAGTACTGAGAACACAATGTAGGGAAATAATTCTGCACTGTCGCAGGGATGGACTAACTGACCTCAAGTCTCTTCAAGTCTATTTTCTATTACTCCCATTTTCTTGGAATTTCATTCTTTAAACACAGTGGGGTGCACTTCAAAAGTCTCTAGTAAGGATTTTCTTATACTATCCTTTAACTTTTCATCACACTGTGTAGTGCAACAGGTAGACAGGCTCCTCAATCCTCCAGGAAATCAAACAGTTGTTTAAAAAAAAGAGAGACTATTTAGGTCCTAGATATCTGAATTGAAAGAGTTGCAAGAACTGCTATCATGAGAAGAAGCTGTTTGTGTTAGTCATGTCGACATCAAACAAAGGGTTAAACTGCACCAACAGGCAGCGATGGGAGATGCTGAAGGCAACACACTAATTCAGTTTCCCATTAAGCCTTATCTACACCTCAGTAAGCTGACCTAAGTTACACTACTCCAGTTATGTGAACAACATAACTGGGGTCAATATAGCTTAGGTCAACTTACCACAGTGTCTACACCATGCTGCATCAGCAGGAGACACACTCCCTTCGACTTACCTTACTCTTCTTGTTTCCATGGAGTACTGGAGTCAGAGCGCACTCTGCTGTCAATTTATTTAGTGGGTCTTCACCAGACCTGCTAAATCAACCCCAGCTACATCTATCACAGCAGCATAAGTGTAGACATGGCCTTAGTAAGGAGTAGTTATCAAAGAAGAATGATTCTGAGGGAACTTGGTTATTCCCCTGCTTTCTTTATTTAAATTCATTTGTATTTAAATTATTGTAGGATTTGACTCTGAAAGGTGTTGAACTCCTAATGAAGTTAACAGAATGAAAAGGAATTTTGCACCATGAGAATATAAGCAGCCCATATGTTGAGTGTGTTTCTTCATACCAAAATATTTTTTTAAATAAAAACTTAGACATCATTTTACCTCCATTGCACAGTTCTGGAAGATGCTGGACAAACTAGTATTGTGGGAGGATCCATGTTCTGACTTCTCAGAGTCCAGACCTTTCATGTTTCTCAGGAACGAAACCTCACCTGTATAAGAATAGTTAAATTCTTTATCCAAAGTAAACGTAATTTATTTTTCTTCAAATGGATAGTTTAACACAGGAAAAAAAGTGACATTGCCAAGACTACAGAAGAATTAGTTGCAAGGTTCTGTATGAGTAAGTTTATAGCAGTAATATTGTTATGTAAACATTACAATAGAGTCTTGTTTTTGTCATCAGCATTTCCAAGTATTTTTTGTGCATCATTAATAAATATAGAATATATTGGCACAAGAAAATTGGTGGAAAAGGAAAAGTGATTGGTGAAATCTGTTAGACATATAATTCCTAAGAGAAAGGAAGTTGAAGAGCAAAAAGAATTGTCCATGTATTTCTTTATCATGCAATGCCTACCTCTCTTGAATATTAATATAGTCACTCAAAGAACAAGAAGATGAAAGCACTGAGAAGGAACATCAAGCTAGGGGTGCAAGTGTCACATCAGGTGCTCACTGGCTATTGTGAAGCCAAAAACTAGGATAAGGCTCTGGGTGATTCTAAGGGTTGGGGGAATCAACTTCTTTATTCAGCCAAAAACCAAAACCAAAAACAAACAAAACGCCCTAGCAAAACCATCAAAATCCTGCTGCCCAAGTGGAGTATAGTCTGGGATCAGTTCTAGAGAGGAAAACCCTATTAGTCCCATTTGTTCAGAGTCCTGGTCAACTTCTGCCACTCATAGTGGGCAGTCTTGACTGAGTCTTTCCTTTCCCTCATCTGCAGGCTGCAATCCTTAGGTCTGCAACCCATCACCCTATAGGCATGAGCCTTCCCCTGGTTAGGGCAGCCTCTCTCCAAACCTGACTCTTCTCCCTTGTACAATATTCCCTCCTGATGAACAATATGTGGAAGACCCTTCCTCCAGATTTAACATTTCTAGTACATGTTGCAGGATGGGGCTAATTTAGTTCCAATATCCAGGACAGACTGTTAGCCCCTTCCTGTTCTGGGCCAGAGTGGTTTGTAATCCCGATCACTGAGGATATTAATGTTCATTCAATTCTAGAACAGAGAAGAAGATACCAACAATGTACATACAGTGGGACCCCGGAATACTGCGCCCTGCTATAGCGCGAATCCGCTTATAGCGCGGTGCGCGGCTGGCTCCCAATGTCGGCGGCGGCCGCTGCTTTGATGCAGCGGAACCCCGCAATACCGCGACCCCGCCATTATCGCGATCGGGTTTTTGGGGATCCCAATCGTCGCGGTATTGCGGGCTCCCACTGTACTTAGATGTACCCACTAACCACTTCAGATCTTCACAACAACTCAGCACCAGCAGCTCCTATTACTCAAAATGGTACTGAGCTCTTTGGAAGATCTGGCCACCATCATTTAAATGGCTAAATGAGAGCTCTTTGGAAAAATCTGGCAGCTCATTTTTTAATATTATTAATATTCTGGGGATACTCATGTACAGAAAGCTGATTTTACACAAATAAGAAGGTTTATCGTAGTTATAAGAATTAGACAAAAAAGGAAAGATGTAATATCTTCCTGAGTCTGGAGACCCAGGAAATCCTGTTATAGCTGACCATCTTGTACAAATCACTATGAACATATTTTGAGATGTATTCACTACGTTGTACTTATGAGAGAAGTCTATTTGTCTTTCCAAAGTGTATCAACTCACATTTGCAGATAAATTCTGTTGTTTGATAGTGCCACTGATCTAATCGCATCAAGCCATTTCAGTCTTGTACTGATGAACAGCAGCCTCCCCTACTCATTATATTCCAAAAATAGTAAATTAGGAAAGAAATTTCAAACCTGTTGTGTAGTGTTTCCCTACATCTCCGCTGCTGTTGCTGCTGCCAAGACTGGTAGTGCTTTGTGTGAGTTCACTGGTTACCAACCCAGGGATTCCTGCTTTTGGTGACAGATTGTCTCCTAAAATACGGTCTTCAAAACCAGCAGGAAAGGTGAAGTCTGGTCGATGTGTTTCTTCCTTTAATTCAAAAAGAAGGAACTTAAACTTTTTCCCCAGTATTTTAAGAACTACATGCATTTCTTGCCATTTAATCATTATTAAAAGTAATTCATGTAGTGCTATGGGTTTACACTCTTTACAAAACAGATTAAGTCTCATCCCTGGACCATACATTTCAAGTAAAGCAAGTCATACAGGCAAGAAAACACATTGGCTAAGAGCTCATGGAAGGAAGGACACTGAAGACTACCAGTGGTAAGGAGAGCAGACAGAAGAGAATTTTAAGAAAGGATTTGAAGAAGGAGAATATTCCCAACAAAACAGAACACATTGTTTACAGGTGCAGGAATCAGTGAGAAAAAACAGGCGAAAAGTCCAAGGCAGGGAGACAACAAATAGGGAGTACTAAGGGCAAAAGCAGGAGAAAAAGAAAGAAATGGTAGTTGAAGTAAAGAAGAGCACAAACATAGGTGAGGGCAAGAGTCTGTCCTCACTTCCAAGGCGCCACAAACTGAGTTTCTGGTAAAAAGAAATAAAAGAGGATCTAGAGAGTGGAGTGACAACACTTAGAATGGGAGGAGAAGACGACATTTGAGCAATTGCATTTTGGATAGACTGGAGGGGGACAGAGGAGAATGGCAGAAAAACCAAAAAAAGCAAAAGTTACAGTATTGGACATTGGATATAGGGAAGAGTCAGAAAGATGACCTAGAAGTTGTGACCCTGGGAGACAAGGACGACAGTGTAGTAGTTAAATAGCACAGAAGGGTGGCAAAGGACAAGGATAAAAAGAAAGGATAAGAAGCTCAGTTTTGAACAGTGAGAGTTTGTATGGGACATCCCAGAAGAGGAGGGCAGGACAGAGAGGCAGCTAATTAAGATGCAATACTTGACAGCGGAGAAAGATGTAGAATTCTCAGCTCTGGGGAGGTTGCTGAGATACAAAGAGAGAAGGGGACCAAGAACAGAATGCCTGAGGGATGCCAAAATAGGAGGGGAGATGAAATGATGAAGTATTATTAAAGGAAATACTGAAGGAAAAAATCAGCAAGACAGAAAGACAGCCAGGAAAACCCAGTCATGGAAGCCAAGTGAAGAAGGAAAGGAAAGGAGTAGTGATAATTGTCATAGGCAACAGATAGATCAAGACGACTAGGGAAAAAGCAGAGCATTTTAGATTTAGTTAAAAGGACATTAATAGTAACCTTGGTTAGTTTCAAGTAGAGTGGAAAGAACAGAAGCCAGGTTGGTGGGGATTAAAAACAGAAAACTGGAAAATGGGGAATCCAGGAAGTATGAGTAAATAATGTACTCCAGGAATTTGGACAGAAAATTTAGGAGAAAGAGACAGCAGCTAGAGAGGCAGATTGGCTCAAGAGACTTTTCAAGAGGGGAAATTCCTCTTTCCAAATTCTTTCCAAACTCTTTCCAAATTCCTGAAGGATCCTGTTTACTCATAATGCCTGGATGTCCTCTACCAACTTTCTGTTTTTAAATTCCCAACCTACCACCACTTTGGCTTCTTTAAACTCTGGAATTCAATTTATCTTCACTACAAAACCATGTTGAAAAAAATCACATATATAGTGTCATATAATAATAATAAATCTTGATCTGGTTTCATGTGGGTGTTTTGATAAATGATGGCTACTTCAAAGTGCTTTTTGCTCACAGTTTCTTAAATAAAAAAATTGCTGAGGATGCCAATCCATAGTTTTATCTCTAGTGCTAAGAACACTTTAAAAAAGCCAAATATTTATGCTTGACTCAACAAAAAATTAAAATTAAAATTGAATAAATAGATTAAAATAAGGCACCTTAAATAATCAAATATCTTGAACAACAATGGAAATATCCGCACAGGAAATATCAAACTAAAATCTACTTGCCTCATCATCCGAGTAGTTATATTGTGAAGTTACAGCACCCCACATCTTATTGGCTACATTAACTGCTTGTTTCACTCCAGACTTCAGAACATCTATTTTCGGTCCAGAGAGTATATTGTCTAGCTTCAGACTGGATAAACTGGTCACCACAGACCCCAATGAGCCATGCTGTGAAGAGCGACCCAACGCCGTTAATGATGAAGGCCGCTCCTTTTGGACGCGTGAATGGGTTTGTTGCTTTGGTCGCCCCATAAAGGTTTTAGACCTGGAAATTAAAGGACTTCTCCGATTTTCACTCTTTTCTGGGCCTGGTGGGATGTTATCTGAAGGTAGGCTTGATCTCCTCTCTTGGGAGCAACCAAGCGTACTAGAGGCTGCTGCCTCTCTGCTCTCTTGCTTGTGAAGCTCCATGCTGAAAGACTTGCTACCCAGGGGGCTCTTTAGATTCATATAGCTTTCTATTTCATCTGCCAGATTACGTGCAACAACTGGTGACATAATCTTTTCTTCAGGCTCTGAGGGTTTCGGTTCTATGCTCTCAGTAGCCAGCAAAGATAAAGGGTCCAAGCCCACTTCAACATCTTCCCTTTCAACAGGCTTAATCACTCCATAGAAACTATTCCTTTTAGTCACTGCATCTCTGGCATCTGTTTTCTGGTTTTGGGGCTGCTCACCATCCAGAAGTTTGGCGTGAATGTTCTCTGCTTTGGCTGCACTGTCCTTACCTCCATTCTCAAGGTGCTCTTGCCCTTCCTCAGGCTCCTCCAGCACTGGTGAAGACTTGTGCTCTAGTTCCTGAGCACCTTCACTCACATGAGTCCTGGTGCCACTCAGCCCAGAGACCTGCTGGTCACCCATACTGTCAAAGCTACTGAATTTACTGGTGTGGGGAGGTGAAGTTTTGGCCCCAGATAAAGCTGCTGTGAGGATCTTGGCATCTGCTCCCATCATTATTGCTACTTCACTAGAGCTCAAGTCCAAACTGCCTTTCTTCAGCAGCATACCTGCCCTGCTTTCAGTGCTAAAACTGCAGCTCCTCTCTGAGAAGTGCTTTTGTCTCTTCTGCCCTTTTTCACCAGTTTTCTTGGGAGAAGCATCAGTAAAGACTGAATCTTCAACTGGATCCTGAGTTATAAAGAGTGGGCTAGATGCAGTTCCTAAAAAGGAAGCACATGGCATTAAAGCAATACCTTGTTCCCGCCCTCCACCCCACCCCCAACACATACTGCTAAGGAAATAATTTAAATAAAGGTCATATGGTCTGGGTTATTTAAAAATTTTACAAGTTTACTAATAAAAAAGTGGTAAATACACTTTAGAGCAATTCTACAAAAGTACCACTGAGTCACAAATTATGCGTGGAAAGATTAAAACTAAAGTTAGTGTTTTAGTCACTGACACATATTAGCCTGCATGAGCAGGCTGCAGCACCCAAGCAAAGATAGACATTTCTCTCTCCCTCTTCCCACCAACCTCAGTGTCCCACCTGCTTCTCTTTGCATAATTTCTTTCCCCAAAAAGGGTGGGCTCAGTTTATTGCCAATGTCTGTAGCTCTCAGAGGACTGGGGTTTATTTGCATTGGCTGTGGCTTCTAAGACAACAGGAAAGCATGCAGAACAAATAAATTCTGTGGAGCATTTAAGTCCCAAAGACATCTACTGCACGTGTCGAGAACACAGATACAAGCTGCTGGAGAAAGAACCACCATAACTGGAGAAGGGTAATTCAGGCATGGTCTGTCAGGAACTCACCATGATACTCATAGTGCTATTCCAGGTTCCTTTTTTAATAGCTTCCTTCTTAGCTTATGCCTGAAGTTGACTTTGTACTGAGAGCTCCAAACCTCTGAACATTACGGTATACTCCACTTCAATCAGGATTACCCAGACAGACAATTAATGTAAGCCTACTGAAACTTAATGGTTTGGTGGGTATAGTGATTCTACTTCAATGGGACCCCATTAGGTGATTTAAAAGGGCTTAGGTCTGTGTCTCAGTCTCACTGATATTGTCTGTTCCTTTAAAAGCTGTTGGTTCCCTTCACTGTCATGTGCAGCAAGTCTATGAGGTGCTTCACCACCGTCTGAGTCAGACTCAGTCTTCCCACACCAGTTACATGCTGACCTAGCGCTCTAGGACTCTTGCGGCTGCCCCTCCCATCAAGGCTGGGCAGCAGATAGTAAGCTGTATTCCTATCACAGGATACAGAGTGTCTACTCCATGGGTCTTCACAGTAAGGTGACAAACATGCTACAGATCTGCAAATCCCAGATCGTAACATTAAAGTTAAAATGGTGTCTTCTAATAATTGGTAATTCCACTTGTCAGGCGAAAAGACCTCCACCAACAGTTAGCAGTAGTAACAACAATACTCCCCAGTCTTACGTAGCATGTTCCATTCATAGATCTGAAAGTGCTTTACAGGGTAAGGCAAATATTATTGCCATTTTACAGATACAAAACAGAGGCGCAGAGGGGTGAAATGACTTACGCAAGGACACACAGCAGGTCAGTGGCAGAGCCAGGAATACAACCCAAGTCTCCTGACTCCCCAGTGCACTGTCCTGTCCCTGGGACCACCATATTGTTGGTACAAGATTCTGTTTACCAAACATCCAAGACAAACAAACTACAAGAAGCCAGAGGCAGTTGCAAATTTTGTAGATGTGTGTTGTGTTAAACAATATACCCAGTAACTCACCACTGCTGTTCTTCCTGCCAGTGCTATCAAAAATGCCCGATGGAACTTTCACAATACTGCTTCCCCACGCAGGTGGTTCTGCTGAATTGTGAGGTTCTGCACTCTGCTGATGCTTTTCACCAGTACCACCAACCTCTAGAGTAAGAAAAAACCATCTTTCACTATGCTGTCTAAACAAATAACTTTATCTGCATTGTTTTGGAAGATACATTTTAGACAAAATGTACAAGCTATTCTCTTCTCAGCACAGTGCCCATAGCTGCCAATCCCTCTAGGCGCTGAGCATCTCTTGCAATTCATTCAATACATTCCACAGCCTGCAGGAGTTGCCTCTATAAGAATAGCTTTTCTCTCACCAGCTGCACTTGTGTGGATGAAGTATTGCAGGCAGCAGAGAATGAAAGAGAACAAACATTCTCAGACCTTCGTACACAGATTTTGTATAAGTGGTTATATTATTGCGAACAGCAATAGTTGCTTCACAACTCAAGAGCACGCACACACATAAATTATGCCTATAACTACAGCTTAATGTGTCCAAAAGAAAAAAAAAACAGATGTTTTTTCATGGCTGGAGCCATGGCTCCACATTGACAAGAAAGCTGGTCTTACAGCTAGGGCTGTCACCCCCAGTGCAGAAAGGGGGCTCTAGCTTGAGCTCAGCTGCTGCCTGAGCTCCTAGAAGAGAGCCAGAGGGGAGGGAGGCAGCCAGGCTCCTGGTGGGCATGGAGCTGACAGCCCAGGCTCTCAGCCCTCCACACTGCCCTTCTTAAGTCAGTAGATGCACTCCTGGTGAAGATGTGCACCACCAACAGGAGGGCAGTGCAGACACGAACCACTGCAGTGGCTGTATATTGACCTAACATAGGTCACCTTAAGTTTGTAGTGCAGGCATGCCCTAAGTATATCCATCAACACTGATAAGCATTTACATACCAATGTGAATGGTATAGAAGTTTTATAAAGAGCAATGGAGCCTTGGGCAAGTCACACACATTCTGCCATGGCATCTCCATTTTATCAAATACGATAGCTTTAAGGAGATTTCTTTTTAAAGAGGATTTAGTGCTGGTGGGAGCTGCCAGATTGATAATCCTGATGTTCTCTGCTCACAAAACAGAGTGACCGGCAAAAGCAGCACAAGCTTAACTATTATTGGAGGCGTATCAATGGGTAAGACTCCTGAGGGTTGTAATATCTCAGTCTCATTTTAGTTGTTGGGTGCAGTGTGGAGGTACTGAGTGGTATTGGTGGGCTGGGAAATACAAGAAGTTAGACTAGATCTGGAAACCCTTCTGGCCTTAAATTCTATGACTATGAGTAAGGCTACAATTTTGTCATGGTTATTTTTTAGTAAAAGTCATGGACAGGTCACAGGCAATAAACAAAAATTCACAGAAGCTGTGACCTGCCTGTGACTTTTGCTGCTGCAGCTCCGTGGTTTACCCCACCACCGTGGTGGCTGGGAGTTGTGGGGTTCCCCCTCTGCTCATGGTGGCTAGGAGCTGCAGGGTGACCATGTTTCCTAAAGAGAAAACGGAACACCTGAGCCATTTGCCCAAGGCATCCCCCTCTTCCCACGCAAGGCTGTCACCGGAAACCTAAGGAGGGACCCTCATGAATCTGTCACCCGTCTCTGGAACTTTTCAGCCCTTCCCCTTGTTACTGCTGGCTCCTGTCACTGGTACCCTGCGCCAGGCCCCCAATGGCTCTTAGCTCCAGAGTCCTGAGAGCCCCTGGGGCTAAAGCAGACTTCCTGACCTCCATGACATAAACATAGGAGTAACTATGAGCCCTGACACAGAATGAAACCAGAAGAATCATCTCCACACCGATGCTGTCCTTTGCTTCTCTGCAGATAAGAGTGCCAAATGTGATATGGGAACTGCACTTAGGCTCACCACTGCTAATTCCAAATAGGCCACAGAACAATTAATTAACAAATGGTTGTTTGTGGATTAGACTCAAGCCAGCAACTCAGATATGATATAGCTGTACTTTATTTCCTATCCAAGGGATCAATTAAACAAGAAAGAATAATAAAAGACAATCATATGGTGACTGTAGTTTTGTGAATTACATCTACTAAAAGCCTTCTGAAGGTTTTAAATGGATTAGATAAATTTAAAAGAAATCCTTATCAATGTAAATCTAAATACTTGACCTTCTGTTCGGTTTTCCATTTTACAAGAAGCTCTTTCTGCTAGTGTTTCAACTGCAAGAAGATTATCTCCTTCATCCCTTATGAGCTCATCCTTGGATCCATAGCCTTGGTCTGACTGACCCCCTGTTGAAAAGAATACAAAGAAGTAGTCTAGCCTTTTTCTGTTTTAAACTCAGAAATTCTGTTGCATGTAAGATATTAAAGTGCAACTTGTTTGTGCTACATCTAGTTTTTGCTAAAATAATTGAGTGAGGAGATCACCAATGCCTAGCACACAAAACACACACACACAGTATTTAATTGGTAAAGGTAAAAGCAGAACACAATAGCAAAGACAACAATGAAAAAGACTATTAAACCTAAAATAGGCTTATTTACCACAATATATTAGTATGGTACATTCTCAATGACTTGTACACTACAGCATTTGCTAAGTTCCTCCCCACCAGTGTACTATGGTAGCTCATTAGAAAGGCAGGTTCTCGAGGGATGACCGAAAAATTTTGTGCACTGCATGAACAAGAATCAAACACTACAGAAACTAGACAGACAATCACTTTGCTCTGGAATGAACTCTCAGAAAAATGACAAAACACACCATCACCTGAGGGTGCGCACTTTTCACAGAGTAATCACTCTATAGCTGACCTATCAGTCCTCACCCTCAAAGGAAACCTGCATAACACTTTCAAAAGACAAGCCTGGAAGCTTAAATTTATAACTTTGATAGACATTAAAAATCATGGTCTTAATAAAGACCCTAGATGTATGGCTTATTACAACAACCTGTAACCCACTAACTCACTTTTTGTCCTACAACTACCAGGGTGTTAATGGCCCACTTCACCTTGAGCGGTACCTTATAATACCTATAACTACCTAACTACCTATGCTAAACTCTGTCTGATCTTTTATTTATCTGTGACATACTCAACACTTTTCCCAGCCCTGAAGAAAATATCTGTACCTCGAAAGCTTGCCTCTCTCTCTATAACAAAAGTTCGTCCAATAAAGAGAGATATTACCTCACCCACCTTTTTACTATAAAGGTGTCAGCCTAGACAGATTGTTAACTTTATAGAAACCCAAAACTCAGCTATCATAACTTTTGTGCTCTTTTTGCATCCAAAAAGGAAGTTTTATGATGGAAATAGTGTTAACAGAGAAGAGATGGGACTCATTCCATAGCATAACATTTCAGCATGTTGAGATCTATTTCCTAAACCTACCTATTAGCAAGTCTTTGGATACATGAGCTTGTTTCAAAACACAGAAGTACAATCCACATTACCCTCAAGTACCAAAGAAATTTCACATGGCTCCTTCGTAGTTACAAAGCTGAACAACAAACTTGCTTTGAATGCCTGATATAAGACTATACCTATCATGTTATCTCCATAGATCATACATAGAGAATAGCATTGATAATAGCTAAAAAAGCCTAAGTAACTAACAATTAATGTTTTGGATCTATTCTACAAGCAACTTGATAAGTAAGAAAGTTTGACATCCTTTGGTCTTTATTTTCTTCTTTCACCACTTTAGCCATGAAGAAATCTCCCCCCACACCCTCCGTGCACATCAGTGAAAACATCCTATCAATAAATGGGAAATTTACCTGCAGCAGTAACACTCAAAAGGCAGAATTAATGCACATGTGCATCCAAGGCTTCACACCATACAAGTCTGCACCCACACCATGACAGCCAAGGACAAATGCAGCACCAAGAGAGCGCAGAGCAAGAAGCAGAGTAACAAAGAGCAGAGAGAAGGAAAGTTCAGTCATCTAGACAAGTACATCAGGTGCAGCTCAGGAATCAGTCTCAAGTTCTCTTTAAAGGAAGATTCAAGATATTAAAAAATGAAAGGGTGTGCAACAACCATATGCACAATGGGTCTTGTGATGCATGAATATACAGGAGGCTTAGCTGAATGTATGGTCTGGGGTTTAATCAGATTTACAGTAGGGAAAAGCACATGAACTCTTTTGGTAACTTGTCACCTCAGGTAGTTTTCTGGGGGTGAATTATTTCATTCTAATTTGGCTGTTAGAATACACACCATATTCAGTACAGAGCTTTTAAAAAGTCTTTCCACGCTCAGGCACTCTCTCAAAGATTTTATGTATGACAAAGTTCAGATAATTTACAACTTTAATTCTGAAGTTCTGCAAACCATGGCAGCAGTCTGCCAACTGTAATTTGAAAAGTATGTATTATAGTGAACAGACTAGATCCTGGAATTTTAATTATCCTCAATTAATATTAAAGACAAACTTGAAAACAATGGTCTCCAATTATGTGTAAACAACTTTTGCACTCAAACACAAATGAGCATTTACACACACAGTTTGTTTTAGTCCAGTAGATTTTATCATTAGTGTGCATGAGCAACTGCCAGCAAGAATTGCTAATGCTCATAATTACAGGCTTGCAGATTTCTCTTTAAAAAAACAAAACAAAAATGTCACAAAATAAAATACGGACCATGTGACTGCTTCACCAGCAATACAATTACAAAAAATTGGTTTAAAGAGTTAGTCATTCTGCCATGGTTTACTCTTCCTTTTTATTGCACATTGGAGCTCAATGTATATCCTACAACTACTGTATATTGCCTTTTCTACAAGTATATTGATTCAGCAATTCATATCACACAGCCTCAGAAAAAGGGGGAAAGTGTTTAAGGGGAAAGAATCAGCAGGAGATGAGAGAGGAGTTTGCTGTTGGTGGAATTGTTAGTAGTGAAACCCAGCAGACTCTAATACCTGTGCTAGAGTGATTATCAATGGAATCAAGCCTGACTAAGTCTCTGACGAAGAGTGTGTGCTCCCCACTGTTAGCATCATTAGAACTATCCACGCTACCATGGCTCACCGTGTCCCCATCACTTCCACCCGTGGCATTCCGAGGAGCTAGAGATATGAATGAGAGCTAGTCAGTAAAGAGAGGATTTGAAAACTTGTCAAAAACTTTAAATAAGACAATCAAAACTTTCCAGCTCACAGCAGATACTATAGTTACATAAATATCATTAGGATATGAAGGACCAAAACAATTTAGTTTTCAATGTGAGACACCCACATACCACTGAGCATAAACTTGGCAACAGCCTATTTTTATGCACTTTAGAAAAACATTCCTTACTTGCAAGCATTTAGAAAATACACACATACGATATCATGCTAGCAGCAATCATTAGAATGCACATCCTATTCTAGTTCAGCAGAAGTAAGCCCATTTCAGCCTCTATTTATACATTACCTGATATCACAGACACCTGCAAGCTCTTTGCTGCTTTTTTAAGGCATTGCCTAAATTGTGCTACACCACGGATCACATTCTGCACCTTCGTCCACAGAAAGATACCACTGCGGTTACTGCTAGGCCAATGACTCTCCAAAACTGCCTGCAAAATCAAAGGCACTATGGCAGTAACTGCTTAGTCAGTGAGCTTGCCTTCTTACCCTCTACTGAAAAAAAATGCTCTTTTAAGATGTGAAATGTAAACATTTTAAAACTGATTTTTTAAAGAGCCTTCTCCCTTGGTCTCAAGGCTGCGTGTAGAGCACCAGTCCTGAATGACTAACATTCTTTTGTGAAAAACATGATTTAAAAAGACTGCAGAATGCATATCTGTTATTTACAATACAGTACTAACAAGAGCCCCAAGAAGCCCTCCACTCCCACTGACTTCCGCTCAAGTGGTTTACTTGCACTGCGATGTTCCCCCTCAGCTTGTGGATCTCTCAAAGTAGCAGAAGCAGAACTGCACCCTTCACCAAAAGGAAGATCAGCAATTCTATCTGCTGTGTCAGAGAATTAGGAGACAGCAGACTGGTGTCTGCAGAGTTACAACATACAATCTGATCTGATTTTTGGGGGGTGTGGAGGAAGATATTATTGCCAGGTGCCTTCACCATCTGCTTGATCCCCTATACTCAGCCATATATCCTAATTATGGGCCTGTCCCAAGATTGAGGCATGATAAAAATTGGAAGAGACCGCAGTTAAATTTCAATAGCATATTTGGTTAACCAGCTCAGACAGAGAACTCAGACATATATACATACAGAAAAATGTAAAAAGTGAAGTATGTACAGAGCCATGAAAATAAGTAAATTTTAAGTCTGTGTATACGGCAAGCCCAGTCAGATAGCCAGCCAATAAACAAAACAAGAAGATCTATATGAAAACCATTCAAGATCATCAACCTCTACAATTCACCTGAGGAAGATATGACAAAGACAACGAGAGTGACAACAAAGACAAGTCAGTCAGTGCTTATCTGCCCCATTATCATTAAGAGATCTCTTACCTTGTTGTAATAACCATAAGTGATCGCATTCGGCTGTACTCCAGCATTTTTCATTTCAAACAGGACTCTCACAGCCTGAACAGGATGACCACAAAGTCCACAGAGCTGCATTACAACTCTATAGCACACCTGATAAGATTGAGAAACCCATAACATAGTCAATTTAAGGAGCATTCTGAAGTGAATTAGGCACCAAAACATGACCTAGTTTACAAGTGTTGAAGTCTGCAAGAGAGAAAAGGCACACAAAAGCAACTATTCAATGTATGGTGACAGGTTTCAGAGTGGTAGCCATGTTACTCTGTATCAGCAAAAACAACAAGGAGTTCTTGTGGCACTGTAGAGACTAACATATTTACTTGGGCATAAGCTTTCATGGGCTAGAACCCACTTCATCAATCCATGGAGTGGAAAATACAGGAGCAGGTATAAATACATGAAAGGGTGGGACTTGCCTTTCCAAGTGTTTGGTCAGTCTAATGAGACAATTCACTTAACAGTAGGATACCAAAGGAGGAAAAATAACTTTTGAAGTGATGAGAGTGTCCTATTTCAGACAGTTGACAAGAAGGTGTGAGTAACAGAGGGAAATCAGTACTGGAGAAATTAGGTTTAGGTTTCGTAATGACCCAACCATTCCCAATCATTATTCAGGGCTAATGTGATGGTGTTCAGTCTGCAAATTAATTCCAGTTCTGCAGTTTCACTTTGGAGTTTGTTTTTGAAGGGTTTTTTTGTTGAAGAATTGCCACTTTTAGGTCTGTTATTGAATGACCAGAGAGATTGAAGTGTTCTACTGGTTTTTGAATGTTATGATTGCGACTAAGGTGCCACAAGGACTCCTCGTTGTTTTTATTCAAAGTATAATCTTCAATGATCAGGAGAGGGAGCACAAGTTAATCAGTAAGACAGTCATCTTGACGTCAGGGAACACTGCTGAGGATACTCACATTTACTCCATTATACATATCTGATTGCCAGATAGAAGAGAACAAGTTAGAGGGAAAGCCATTTTCAAGCTTTTAAGGATTATTCTGCTTCAGATGTGAGTAACAAAAAAATGTAACACATTTTAAAAATATGTCTCAGGGTCATTCTTTAAATTTAGCATGGCTTAAAATCTGAATAAATTAAGTGTTTTTGTGCCTTTTACAATTTGGTGTGCAAAAATCTGTATTTCCAAAGTCATAACCATATCTACCCCCATTAAATTCAATCCAGGCCCTGAAGGGTTCCCCTCTTCACTAAAATGAGATAGTAAAATTATCTCGCATAAATCTTAATTCTGTACAAAGCTACAGAATAATACTAGCCGTGGTTACCAAAATAAATCATATTCTAAAACTGGATATACTTAGTGGTTTTAGAGAAATTAGTGAAAAACAACTTTTAAAGTTATTTTATGGTAAATTACAGCCTGTGGAGAAACAATCTCATTTCATACTGCAACACAAAGAAAATAAAAAAAAGCAATGACGATTTTTGCACAGAAACCTTTCAGAATAGTGAAAGCAATCCACATTTATGTTAAATGTGATGCAAGAGTAAGGGTACTAGCAAAAATAGTATGTGAATTTTAGCATTCAAGTCAGATAGAGAAGGGTGACAGCAGTGAAGCTCTCCCCAAAGAGCAAGTAGAGCACAGGCAACAACAGTACTAGCTTCCCCACCCTGTCCTACCAAGGTGCCTCAACCCTGGATCAGGAGGGAGAGAAAGCCAGTCTCTATGCCCATGAAATCCCTGTGTTTCTCTAATGAGGCACAGTATGAGGTTGTTAATGCAGCTGTGGAAGTGGTTTTTGTGATATGGATATGCATTCACAGGCAATGTATTGGGACCATTAGTCTCATTTCAAGTAGGCCAAGTAGCAGTCACAGGATAATTTCTAGTTCAAATTCAGCTCAGACCAGCAATTCCTATATGCTTGGAGAAAAGAGGCTTTAGATCAAGGGACATTTTCAATATATTCACTTCTGAGCCATCCACATTTCCCAGAACAGAACTAGTCTATTTTACAGCCATGTCTGACATGTTGGTCACACTTTCTACATAGTTTACTTCAAACAGCCACACACACAAAATGTACATTTAGTGGGAACAGCCCATTGTTATTTGAAGTAACTTAAAACCAGGCTATTTCAAAAACTGACATTTGAGAACAAAACGAATGAACACTCAACTGTAACCAGTTCTGTCCTGTAGAATAAATTCTACACAGGACAGTGACAGATGCTGCCAATACACTTACCACCAGAAAATATAGTCATATTTACAAGAGCTATACGATATAAACTGTAAGAATGCTATTTTCAAGATGGCTCGCTCTGACAGAATCCTAGGTGGATGGTTGATGCTTTCTGCACCAATAATCTCAGGAGAGGTGATAACACCCCACTCTCTGATTTACAGCACAGCTGCTTAGGCTACCATGGTAGTGTTGAAATTGATTTTAATTTCCAGCTTCCTAAACTCACCACACAGTTTTTAGCATGTTATTTCAATGAGGCTTTTTAAAAAGGGTTTAAAAACAAAAGTTGTAAACTAGGTAGCAAGCTTGAACTTAATGTTTCACTTCTAAGAATAAGTTAACAGTTGATGATTAGCATGTTCTTGTACCTTAATTCCCATTAAATAGGTGTAGGTTTAATTTTGTACTTGCCTCATCTAGTGGTTCCACATCGGTTTTCCTCATTTTAATAAGAATGTCATATGCCTGTTGCAGTGCTCTGACTTTGGGATGGGAAACTCTGATGTAGGCTGGCAGACAAATGAACCATAGGCTATAACAGTGACTAAAGAGGCACTTAGCCCACAGTGGAGGGTTTGTGTAATACTTCTTGGCTAATTTATGGGCTGTTTTTATCTCCTGTAAAAGGCAGAAAACAAAAAGGGTATAAACAAAATACAGAACACCTTGAATTTGGAGGAACATTTCTTTAAATCAAATACTAGCTTTCTTAAAATGGGATGCTGCAGCTCATTATCTTGGAGGAAACCACGCAAACATGAATGTTAAGCTGTATTTCTCATCAAAGTCTCCCTTCTGTAAAGCTCTTTATAAGGTAATCATGGAGAAGAGAATGCATACTAATACCACTTCAAATTTGCTCTAATCTTCTTTATTATACCATATATTATATCATAAACACCAGCACACATTTGGCTCTGAAGTACAGCTTTAGATACAGAAAAAACACTGCCTCTGTAAATTCATATTTATTTTGATTCGTTCCTCTACCCATACATCTGTTTTCAAAGTTACAATATCTATTCTTTAAACACCACACTAACTCCTAGCGTAAATGGGAGATAACAATCCTACCCAACACCTATGTAGTTTTTGATGCTCCCACACACCATATTATATAAATGCAGCACTAGTTAAAAATCTAACCTGTTTTGTCCTCTTTGCCATGAGTGCTGGACTATTTGAAATGTTACTTCCAGCTGGGTGTCTGTTGAACGAAAGCTTGAGCTCCTGTGGCCTGTCGAAGAGCTCAAAATCTAGTCTTGGGAAGTTTTTATAGCTGTGAAAAAAGTGAAGTGTCATATTTAAATTTCCAAATCTTAACTGTTCTACTCCAACTTTATATACTTGGTGCAAAGGCCTCCTATCTACAAGCTGAAGGCTTCGGCACATTGAGATCAAAGAATGTTTTGTAAAGAACCTCACAAAATGGGAGTGAGTGAAAGGACAAGAAGGTTCTTACGGTTGAGAGAAGGTTAGGGGAAAGACATCAGAAGGACTTCCCTTTGATCCATGAGCCTAGCAGAGACAGAAGACCTGGGAGTCAGCAAGGCCTCCATACCTCAGTGGCTAGCAGGAGCGAGGAGAAAGAAGTTGGAAGCAGGAGCAGCCCTGAAACCTCCAAACTTTTCACATGGCAGTGAAGACAGGAGAATTAGGCCTCACCTGCCACAGATCCTTCCACAGGGCTGAGGGTGGCAGAATAGCCACACTGGGAGGTGAGAGGCAGGTTCTACCACCCGTTGGACCCATGGGATCCAGTTAAAGAGCACAGGGCATCCAAAGGGACAGATCCCTTGCCGGCAGCCTATGGCATGTGTTCACAGCAGGGGCTCAGTGATCCTGTGCAGTTTCACTAGCTACTCTGACTGAAACAGGCATACACCACTGCAGCTGGTGTGATATGCACACAGCACCAGCAGAGGAGGAAAACATGGAACATATATAAAGAGATGTAATTCAAAATAAGGATTTCAGGTAGTGATCAGTAGCTGGGATTTAAATGAAGAAAAAGAAAAAACTACTATCAGATTGCAGAATGTGACCAGAATTCAAGTTGTCAGTGTCTTTTTTACACCTAAAATACTGCAAGTTTAGGCAGGGGCCTCAAGCAAGATGCAATAGCTATGTGCACTCGTGTTTAAAAGGGACAAGTCCCCATTTCACTTGACTCAGTTTTCTAGCACCTTTATTAGTTTGCTATACCTGTACTTAGGTACTCGAGCCTGTCCATCATCAGGGGGAAGTTCTGGTGGCATTATAAACACTGTGTGTTCACTCTTCTGTGACTCATCAAGCTCAATTAACCGCGTATCTTCTGTAGAATCTACATCAACCTGTAAATTAGTATCAGGACAACACACCAGTTTTGACATTAGTAATAGTTCTTCTGCATATTCAAACACCACTCCCATATTATATTTTCACTTCTATTTTGCAATCAGAAACCCCTGAAAGCAAATACAACGGAAACAATTACCTTCTCTCCCTTCTCTGTTCCTTTATCAGGAAAAAGCTAGAGAGGAAAGAGTTAAGAGTTAGAGCTTCTTGTAAAACAAAAACTAAGTATTTTTACACATACATATTTTCACTCAAGTTGTTTCCTCTACTGTGCCACCAAGATGATCAAATTACACAGTCATATTACTTTGAATGCAAATAATCTCCATTACAAAGACTCCTTCCTTTTTACTGAAAGGAGGTGGCTGTCTCAACAAGCTTCAGGTCAGTCATGTCAGCAGACTAAATAAGCAATCCTAATTCTAGAAAAAGAAACTTTTCTTCCTTTAATTTAGTTTTGTTATATTATCTCCAAGAAAACCGTGTCCTCTCTCCTACCATACATTAACTCAATAGTTAGGAGCAAAAGATTCATTCCAGGAGCCTAAAAAATTGAGCCAAAAACCAAGGTATTACCAAAAACAAGATACTATTTTAATAAAAAGCACACACACAGAGGTAAATAAATGCTTCAAATATTGATCTAATTTATTTGTAAATTATGCATTTGGCCTTTTTCAGACTATGATACACCAAATCACTGTCCATTGGGACTGGAATTACACCCTGAGAATGGATTACATTTTGAACATGGATGGGACCTGGGAACTATTCTAAAACCATCTATACAGCGCCAGTTGCATTTACAGACAAGACAAAAAGGTCCCTGCCCCATCAAGATCATCTACACAGACAATACACAAAGAAAGGTTTTGGGAGGAAGGGATGCAAAAACGAAAAAATGTCTGAGCAGTTGTGTTTGGCACACATCTTGCTACTTTATAAATATATAATAGTGCTTACTTTCTAATGACCGCTAAATGAGAATTTGGGGGTGAAGCATGTCAAATGGAGTGGATGGTTAGGGATTAGAGATCGACTGAGGTGAATATATATAGAAGGCACTTGATGGAGAATGGTATGAGAGGAGCAGAAAGGAGACAGTATGCAGTGTACTCAGAGCAGTCTCCATTTTTCTTTTTATGAATCACTGAAATGCCACACTAACTTTTAATTGGAGAAGTTGAAAATGCAACAAGATGAAGGGGAAAATGAATGATAACCGCAGCAAACTCCATTATCTCACAACAGTTGCTGCTGCTCCATTTTTTTATGGCTAAAATCCAGACATGAAGGCACAATTAACAGCAGCACATAAATACTTTTAAAAAAATGAAATATAATTTTTCACCTTTTCTATGCAGTCATCAAAAAATGCCAAGCTGGTATCCTTGTCACTCACAAAACTGCATTCTTCTATGAAGCGGCTAAATATCTGTGTTTTGGTTAGAAGCATGTAGAACTTCGTGTAGGCACGGTCTCTACTTTTTAAAAATCCTGGTTAAAAAAAAGTTAGAAAAATTAAATACTAGTTTTAAGATGAAGCCTCAAAAAGAAAAATAGTGAACAACAAAGTCACATTTGTTTGCAGTGATTTCACCTGTCAATTGTTATACTAACACCTAAAATCACTTAAATTCAAAGAGTTGCTTTGCCTTTTTTTTAAAAAATACAGTTTCCTTACTTTGCATTAGACAGTACATGGTGGATAGCCACTTATACCATTTCCTCGTGTAATTAGTTTCCTTGGTTTGTGTACTTCTTTCACACAGCAAGAAAGGAGACAGGAAAAAAAACCACACAAACACATAAGAAAAAGTGACTGTAAAAAGTCTCAAAAATGCATGGGCTCTCAGGGGCAGATGTAGGATTGGAAAGTACTTTTAAAACCTTTTTTTCAAGAGTCCCTTTACTATCTCCACTAAGAACTTTTCTCAACCCTGTCAAAATAGGAGCCTATCTGAAAAGTCTACACAACAAGAATGAATTGAAGGGAGTCAGCAGGTGTTCCTTATTGGTTTCTTGTATTCTTAACCTTTTTCTCACCACAAAGTTTTCTATTCTTGCCCTATGTAGAATTAAGAACACTTCAGTTTATTCTCTTTGTTATCAGGACACTAGGGCTTGGCTTCAAACAACATTTATTCTCAATACAAGTTGCACAGTTTCTATAATGCCAAGAACCGCCTTAAAGAAATGTGCACACCAGAGATAACGTCATATTACTGTGAGATGATTTTGTCAGATCTTCAACAACAACAAGACCACCATTTACATTAGCAGAATGGCCATGTTACAAAACATAGACGCTATTTAAAATACAAATAAAGCTGGTCAATTATAATCAAATTACAGCATTTAAAAGATTCAAAATAACTTCAAAAGGACAAGATTCTGCTCTCAGATGCGATGTTAATGTGAGACATACAGTAAAACTGCAATTAAGCTTTTCAGGCACAGGCCATGTCCACCAATGCATTTGGACAGCACCTAGCTTAATGACATCCTGACCCTCACTGGGCCTTTGGGCACTATTATAATAATCACCACAACACCAACCCTGCCTCAGTGTGATCCAGGACAGCCTCACCTTGGAGGTCAAACAAGGAATCAGAAGCAGTAGTTTTATTTGAAGGTGCCTGGGTAATTGGCTTGAGGAATGTTCTGTATCCCTTTAAAATAGACGCCATGAAGCGTAGAAAAGCCTCTTGGATCTCCATCTCAAGTTCTGTCATCTTCTTCTGCCAGGAGAAATCTGCCTCTATAGGCGTCATCTCCACTGCAGAGCCTTCTTGGGTCTTTCTGTGAACTACAAACAGGAGCAAAGGAAAAGTGAGCTTTATTATGGACGACATTAAAACAGACTATCCTAGGAACACCTAAGACAGATTTTTTTTCCTTTTATACTTAGCGTTCCAGAAAGTTGTCAGAATGACAACACAGGCAACCAAGATTCTCTGCTAATCCTGAGACTACTAACTTATTGCACGTGGGCCATTTAAGAACCATTAAATGGCACCTATTTCCATTCCTTATCATCTGGGACAGATTAAAAAGGCTACATGCCCACAAGCACTCTCTTTTCCTCAAGCCAGCTAGCCCTGCTTGGACATTAGATAATTAAAGTGGAATCCATTACAACACCTGTCACCTCCCACACTGAATTTCATCAGTTTTCAATGGATCAGTATACAATCAACATTAAACATCACCTGACTTCCCTATTTATGTATTGGAAAATTGCAAATGCGCATAGAAGTGCCTGCACACATTAAAAATGCTAACGTCTCTGTGCAGTAAAGTGTTAGAAATAGCCAGGTGGCATGCAGGGTTTATACTTGTAATGAGTGGGCACATGCATGTGTTCTCACAGTTTTGTGAAAGCACAAGTACATGAGAGGTGCTAAAAATTTACTCCCAGTATGCTACATTGCTACACTTTTTATTTTGTCACTCCACAGGTAGCCTTGCTTCAACCCTGTAATATCAATATCATCACTATCTCAGTTCATTTTTAATATTTCAGTGAAATTTGAGAGAGAAAAAACTAGACTATCAAGACATTTTTGTATGAGTTTTGTTTTAATACTACAACTGTAGTTACTGTCTTACGAAGGGGCTTCAATCTTCTAAAATTGAGTGTGGCAGGCTTTTCCCACACACGCAAGAGAAGTCCATTTCTATGCTATCTTGATGACATCCTTCCTTAGCAGTGCTAACTTAATATGTGTAGTGCAAAAAAATAAAAGCATTAACCCAATTTGATGTACACCATTGCCTTTGCTCCAGTTAAATTTGGAACTAAGCCTATAGCAGCTTTGTGTTAGTTATAACATCTGACAATATATTCTGCTGAGAGAACTCAACGCAAGGGCAGGTAGTGCACAAGACTTTCAATGAAAGCTTACTGAAAATAGAGGGAAAAGGCAGAAAGTCATTTAGTCCTTAAATCCCTGCATATATTATTTCTGTTTGAATGTTTCCTTCATTTTACAGCCTTTATATATTTGTGACACAGGAGTCAGTACCACCTTCTCAGTTCAGTGTAAAGTGTCTATTATTAAACCAACTTAAAACTTCACATTGGAAGGTCCTATCTATACTCAAAAGGCAGTAGTGTCTGAAAATAGCTTGAATGTGGCTCTTGCCAAACAGTTGGTTTGGACAGAGCCAAGCCAAAATAAGAAATTATTCACTGAACAAAATGCGTAATTTCTCTACAAATATTTGGTCAGAGTTTAAGCTACTTATTGACTTTTTACTCACATTTTCAGCAGGCTATGTAAATACTGCTGAAAACGTACTGCCCTCATACCCTTAGCATTTTTTCGGTTATCTTCGCAATTGTTTAGAGTAATGGTCTAAAACAAACATAACAGACTCATTTCCAAAATGTGGTTCAGTGTGAGCATTGTTTGAACTGTGTTTTAAACACAACTCCACTTTGACAGCCCATCTATGTTCGGAACTGGAAAGAATCTACATATGGTTTAAAGTTCAGAATGACAGCAAAGTGCAAAATTTTCATGTCATGTACTTAAAGGCCTTATCTTTATAGTCATGGTTCTTATTTGTTAAGAATTGTTGGTTTATGCCAGCAAAATGAATATTCTGTGAAAATTATTGTAATTCCCTTGCACAGAGCAACTTTCTTGTCCATCCCCATGCTTTACCTGATGCCAGCTGTGGATGCAATTTCCTTAAGGTACTGAGTAGACTTTTGCATGGCTTCTTAGGAAGCTGTTTCCAGTTCATGCTCTTCTTATCATCCGATCTACACAGTGAAACAAACAGTGCATGCAAAATAGAAAAGAACGGTAAGCCTATGAAAACTTAATGTTTTTTGTTACATCACTTTCAAGATGGCTCAATACCAAAACAAGGAAATAACATTTGAAAGAAGCTTTTTCATCAGTTTTATTTCTGTGTAGAAATAAAATACACAGTAAAAAGAATGGACCTGAAAACTATTTTGTTTGCTTCAAATAATATAGCAGTCTAAACTGAGTTTTGATCTGATCCCAGAGTAACCTGAAACCAGAACTTTTGTTAAGCTTTGGTTTAGACATTTAAATCGGTGCTTTAATAAATCTCAAAGTGGCTGCTTTTATCACATTGAAGAAAATAATGTAATCAGGCTCATCTGCATTTGACTGACATGAAAACATACAACTGATCTCACTTACAGAGCTTCCTATTCCTATTCCATTTTGTATCCAATAGCAGTAATATAAATATAAAATAGAGGCTTGATGAATGGCAGAAAAGGATAAGCATAGCAATGAGTAGGATGACCAGATGTCCTGATTTTATAGGGACAGACTCGATTTGGGGGGCGCTTTTTCTTATATAGGCACCTATTACCCCTCACCCCTGTCCCAATTTTTTACACTTGCTATCTGGTCACCCTGCAATTAGGGAGAAGAATAGTTAGTATTAAACGGCATGTAAGAATTACAATAGTATTGGGGTCCAGCTGGGTATCTTTATGGTCATATGCTGCATTGCCACATGTACCATAGACATTGATTCAATGTCTATTTCCAGTCTCAGTGCTAGGCCAGCAGGGACTGGGAAGGCTGAAGATTCAGCACACACTTCGGGACCCATGTGGTTGATTAAGCAATGCTGTTAACTGGCCTAAAGGGAGGTTCTTGCTTGGTTAGAAAGACAGAGGCTACAATACAAGTCCTTGTTTAGCAGAGAAGAAAGAAACGGAGAGGGTGAGGGTGAATGCTGAGAACTCTAGGCATGTATATGCCTCCCTTCTGGAATGCAAGGGGAGAGGGAAGTTATTGTAGCAGGGAATGTAGCAGATATTGCTGGTACAGTACCTAGTCAGTCATTTATTACTAGTTTGACTGATGCAGGCATGTTTGTTTATTGCTTTGCATCAGTAATAGAATTGCTCACCTACTGTTGGATCACTATTAGTATAGCTGATGACATTCTTGTTTTTGAAAAAAAACCTGACATTTTACGAGAGATAAAATTGCCTGCAGAAATTATAAACAAAAGAAATACTTAGCTACCATACAGGTCTCTTCATTCTCAGTGTTTTATAAATAATGAACCCAGCCTCACAGGGGTCTTCGCAAGAACAATCACTCCCATTTTACTCATGAGGAAACTGAGGCAGAGGATCTAAGCCAGAGCTATCAAAGACTATACAGTAAGCCAGAGCCAAGATTAGAACTCTGTGAACCCTAGCTTGCAGTCGTGTGCTCAGGAAACTCTCCTCTCATTTTCTCTCCCTGATCTCTCTATAGCAACACTGGCTATACTGTTTCTCCAGTTGAACAAATAAAACAAAAAGGAAGACTTCTTATTTAAAAAAAAATAATAATCCCAAACTCTCCTTTTCCTAACAACCTCCCACAAAAAGATTGTCATTGTTGCTTTCAGACTACAATCGGCAAAAGTAACAAAGGACAGACACTGAAGAGAATGTTGGATGAATGAAAGCCATTCAACATTTGCTGGCAGTAAATAATGCTTCACCAGTCTATGATAACGGAGCTACTAGCACTAAGTGCTTTCAAAAGACACTTGTCAATGACTAGTTGAGACTGTTGTACTAGAAAACACTGCCTTTCTGAAAATTATTATCCCTTCTACTCAGCTGTAAGGGTCTTTCAAAATTAGCTTCACTATAGCAGCACTGTTATATTTAATAACATGTATCTTCCCAAAGAAAAAGGAATGGGGCTTGAAAAAATAAAAGCTAGCAATAATATTCATTTATTACTCTTCACGCTTCTATACAGTCTTCCATGCAAACTACTTCACAGACACGGATACTGCACAAACATGTTGCTGAGATGAAAAAAATACCCCTATTTTGCAAGTGATGAAAGAGCTGTCACATGCCTAATGAGAGACAAGGGGGGTATGTATTTCCAAAAGTGAAATAGCAACAGCTCCAATCTACTTCAGTGGGAAATGCGGGCATTCAGCACCTCTGAAAAATCAGGCTTCAGTTGCTACCAGTAAAATGGCTAAAATAAGCAGATAAATTAGGTGATAGTCTTGAAAACATGAACCTATGTGACTGAGCTGAGCAGGGAAACCAGGTCTCCTGAGTCCCAGTCCCCTGCCTTAACCAAAAGATTTTTTGTTTGCTTTTTTTTTTTTTTAAGTTTCAGAGGCTTTTTAAATGTTATATTTTGCCACTGTTCTTCACCACCAGATTTTAACCAAGTTAGGACCAGAAACTACTGGTAGTCTCACAAGTCGTCTAGTTCCTAGAAGATTTCTAGTCCAGCAACTAGCCCAAATAAGTTTTATATTATTTGGGCTTTCAGCTGCTTATTTGAATTGAACCTTTTGCAATTCATCTCTCTCTACTTAATACTGCACCACTACACACTGGAGAATCACATCTCCATGACTGAATACTTCAGTCCCCTGCGGCAGTATTTTTAAACAAAAATACCCCAAAACCAAATACTAAGATATTGTTACAATGAAGGGAAAAAAAGCTTTAAATTCTATTATTTTCCTCTTCCTAGCCATCATTCTTCTGTAGTACAGTCTCCTAAAATGGACTGCTGAGAACAAGTTCAGCAATATTTCCAGTAAAAAAAATACACAAGCAGCATTGTTGTGCAGCATTTCCTTTGCTATTACCACAGGAATAGCGAGTTTTGTAGTAGCTGAAAGGAAACACTTTTTCCAATAAATATCACAGGAACTGTCTCCCTGACATGAAGAAAAAAGAAAATGTTCAAACTGAGTCAAACCCACTGACTAATTTTAACTCAAATGTTTAAGTATGAAAATCTGAGTAGAGTTAAAAATTTGACATTGCACAACACAAAATATATTTCTGCAAAGAAAATATGTACAGTGTGCAATGACAGCCATCATCATCATTCAAAATGGTTGTTTCCTCAAAATTGTTGTTTCCACTGGCCTGGAATAATCCTAAAATGCATGAGACAATTCACTAAATGATTAAATCTAAATCAATCAACATCTTATTTTTATATTAATGATTAAGTTAAAATCATTTTAATAAATACGTTGAGGAAAGAAAGGTCAACTTTTCCTTGAGAGGGGGAATTGCACACACAACTGCGTAAAGGAGGCCACTACTTTTGGTTAACTCATTCACAATTAGGAAAACACAAAAACAACAACACAGTTAATGAAGCATAGTATACCTTATACATGGTTTATAAAATTAAAAGGGACAGAGAACATGAAATCTAGCCAGCTTTAAAAAAAAAAAAACACACTAAACTAGTTTTGGGTACCATAGCTGCCAGAATCCCTCAGATTTATGGATTCATAATTACTGTACTTTCTTAAAATTCTCTCTATTGTTGCTATGTGACAGACAAAGAAGGAAATTTAACTAACTATACAGTGGAAACAATAAAACTGACTATATGCAAAATGTTGAGATGCACAAAAACCAAACAAACTGAAGGTAGAAACACTCTACTCATTGAGTTCCAATACTGATAGGGGTCACTTAACACTAATAGGTTAGCATTTTCAGAAGAGCGTGCGATTATTAGATTAATGGGAATCTTTTATTACAGCAAGAAAAAGGATTACACAGTCATTCAGCTAGTTCAACATGTACTACTTTATTAGAGTTCTGCTCCTTCAGTCACTCCTCCTCCAATTTGTTTATACAGTGCACTATTTGAAATAACATAATGGAAGCTAACCAGAAATCAAGTTTGTACTGCATTGCATGTAGAAACAATAGAAAAACAGTTTCAATTGAAATATTTACATCACTTATATTGCCAAGCGCACATTCAGGGCAGCACCATCAGATACTTTCCTCTCATTTCAGAATTATGGTTTGAATGTACTTCTTGGTACATAAAATGTGGCTTTGAAAAGAATTATGGTTTGACTAGTGAGCATTCAAGAGATTGAATTTTGTAGTACCACAACAATTCTTCTCTAGAGCATGTCTGGCCTCATATCTGCTGTTCTCCATAGACCCTTTTGCCATCTTATTATATATTAAATACAACAGGGTTAGAAAAACCACCTAAGAGTCTGAGTTTAATGAAAGGTGCTTTTTTCTCCACATTCCTAATACAATATTTGCCTCATGTCATTATAACTCTCATCCAGCTAAAGGAACTAAAGCTTCCCTAAAGATTTAGGAGACTGAATTTGTGATTGACAAAGGACCTGAAAAGTGGACATCAGCATTTTATATACATTTCTATTTCAGCTGACAGTTTTACATTAAACTGAACATCCATATGCTCGTGGGACACACACTGGAACTGTTTTTCAGATATGGTGTAAATGATGGTGCAAGGATGAGATTGCAGCAGGGAAAGTAACCATTGGTAGAAGATGCAGGCCCCTCCCATAGTTTAGCTTACACCAGGGGTGGCTAACTTGTGGCTCCGGAGCTACACATGGCTCTTCAGCAGTTAATATGCGGCTCCTTGTATAGGGACCGATTCCAGGGCTGGAGCTAGAGACACCAACTTTCCAATGTGTTGAGGGGGTGCTCACTGCTCAACCTGTGGCTCTGCCACAGGCCCTGACCCCACTTCACCCCTTCCAGCCCCCTCCACTGAGCCTGATGTGTCCTTGCTCCTCTCCCCCAGAGCCTCCTGCACTCCACGAAACAGCTGATCGGGAGGTGCAGGGAGGGTGGGGGAAGGCACTGATCGGTGGGGCTGCCAGTGGGTGGTAGGCGCTGATGAGGGGCCGCTGATGTATCACTGTTACTCTTTGGCAATGTACATTGGTAAATTCTGACTCCTTCTCAGGCTCAGGTTGGCCACACCTAGCTTACACCCTCTGATCACTTGCTTTTTCTATCCTACAATTCCACCTTCCTCACATTATGTTACTTCTACTCTTATGCACTCAGACTTACACCACCATTTGCATCACACTTCTGAATGAAGCCCAAGAAGCCAATTTGATACTCTTTGGTTTGATATGGAGCATTAGCAGCAGAGAGAGAGAGAGAGAGGCTGATGAAACATTCTTCTATACTATACATGTCTGCTTACTGGTTACTTTAGGGATTTCTGGATCCTCATATAAAATCAGTAAAGTAAAAAAAACAAACAACACTTACAGGTATACCATGTTTGTGTCTAAGTCAATGCAAACAACATCCTGTGGCGGATCATACAGATCAAAGTATCGTGAATCAACTCCAACAATAAATGGAACAGGAGCACTGAGCACTGCTGCCAGAGACAAAGGACACAGGGGGATGTATGGACACTGCCACTGAAATGGAAATATCATCTGAAGGAAAAATGAAATGAAACCCATGTATTAAACAGGACAACACAGATATCATGCAATAAAAAACAAGTGAAATAGGTGAATACAGGAAATAAAAATACTAAGAGCTGTGTTACATAGTCAGCAACTCAAGCCACCTTCAAGGTTGCCTCACAGGTTCTTCAGTTCACTTTTTAAAGGGCTGCACAACAAACTGTAGCAATAGTTATAACCATTAAAACTGAAACCTAATCATAATGGACATTCACAAAATGCCACTGCTGTAAAATGGCTATTTAGGGCAATCACATTAATTTACAGTCAAATATTAAATATATTAGCCACTCTGATGAGATCAGAAAAATTCACTGAGGAAGGGGGAATTTCATAGAGTTCTGCTATAGTTCCTTCACCAACTGTGCTTGCAATATCCTCACTGATACACCCACATTTAATTTGCTTTGCACTGCACTGGAAGTGAAAATGCACTTGAAATGTATATTTTTAACCTGATTCAACGTAACCTACAAATATTTTACTAAAAGTTAAAAAGAAATGTTTTTAAGACTCCCAAGAGGAAAAATACAGCCACACTGAAGTGTGAAAGATTTCAAAAGATTTCAGAAGCCATGGAAGTTCTGAGCTTCAAACTTTGCTATTCCCCTAAAGAGATATATTAACATCGCAAGCACAGGATTCAGGAAAAATGTAAAGCCAACAAGAGAAGTTCAGAGCAGAAGGTTTTTTCTCAAGTTTTAGGCTGAAGTTTCTTGCAGTTAATTTTGGCTCAGAAAAGGGACTGTATTTCAACAAGAGTTAATCAAGCCATGTGAGTTTATGCAAGTGTTTTTCTGTGTCATTCTAGTAACTCAAAAGTGGGGGGGGAGGGGTATTTTTTTGTTTGGGTTTTTTTTTTTTTTTAAAAAAAAAAACACTTTCTATTAATTTAGCCCACAAAGAGACCAGCATTATTGGCATATATAAAGACATCTGGTTCAAAAGTACATCTCCAGTGTCTCCTGAAGCATTTGAATTTGGATGTACAGGTCTCTAGTGAGTCTAAGAGTTAGGTCCCAAGTCCTAGCTACCTTCCTTGTTCCCACAGATTTCCTGTGGTACCGCTGCTGAAGGACACACAGAGCCTTCTTTAGGGCCTCTGACCTGCTACTTGTGGTCTCTGACTTCCAAAGAAACCAGCATTCCACTACCTTGAAAAGCATCAACCAATAAATATCCCAGAAGCAACTCTCAAGGACTGCAAAGAGTCAGCAACTCAAATAAAACAAAGAACAGTGGCATTGAATATAAACACAGTAACACACAAAGACTCCAAGTTCTTTCTGTTATAGTTCGGTTGAGACCAAGCATGAGCATTTTCAAGCCAAAAGAGAGGGTTTGGGGTCAACTTGAGGTGATGAAAAAGAGCAGCAATCTTATTGAAAAATTACACTGTGGACTCAGCAATGACTTCATTCATTCACTACTGTACAGAACATCCTGTACTCACCGCGACTACAGCTTCAGCTACTCCAGTCAGTACTGCTGGTCTCAGAGAGTGCAGCAGGATCTTGCCCTCTAGCAATACGAAGAGTAACAAAGTAGCACAGTTTTCTGGTCCAAGATTCATTAGCAAAGTACTGAAGTTTGCTCCACTAGGAAGAGAAGAGAAGATTACTTGGATCCAAACAGTAGTGTTCAACATACAGCTAAAGATATAATTGCTACAGCAACAGCAATCAAAATGCTGGTCATTTACTGGGGACTATGATTGGCTGAGAGGAATTGTTGGCTTCAATTCATGTCATTATGAACAGCTAGTCAATAACCCTCATCTCACTATTGCAAACAGAAACTAAATCTAAGGGAACCTCTTTAAAATAGCTTCAGTAAATTGTTCTTTGTTATGTTTATGAGTTTCCTGTTATGTGCATGAGCATCCATCAGCCAAATATGCTATGAAATAAAATAGGCATTATGAAAGGAAGGCCTGTTTGGCTAATGAATGTTTCAGCTATGCAGATGTCTAGCATCACTGTTTAGGATGGAATACTTCAATCAGTTCATCAAAAAAATATTCCCGTTAGACCCCTGGAATCACAGGTTCTAATTGCAGCTGGGTCAACTCAATCCTTCATACTTCTGAGACAGATACAAGTGTAATTTCATGCAGTTTAGTTTGTGCGCTTTTTTTTTGTGGGTGGGTGGGGAGAAGTGATGTGTGGACATTAAAGATTCTATGACACTTCATACAAAAGAGAGAGGGTTTATCCTCCTGTCCTGGAGCAAGAGTGTGTCTCTATGCACCACGCCACTGTGCAGTTTGCTGTCTGACTGTTATTCTCCACCTCTAAGGTGGATACATTCCAAAGGTGCTCGACACTTGTCATTTGCAAATAACTCTTTGGGATCCTCCAGCACAGGAGGTACAATATAAAAACAAAGTTTCCAGAGACAATATTGAACAAAGGCTGATTGAAGTGTTAAAACTAAAAAAGCAAATTTGTAAATATAAATACGTATACTACAAATTTAAAATGTGCGTATAGGGCTTCAGAACAGAGAAGGCTTCAGACTGCTTTTGCAGAGAATGTGCCAACCTCCATGGACTATACAAATACATCTTTAGACTCATTTTTGCCTTCCAGTGTGTATAGTGTGCCACATGTATACACACTAGTTCATTGTACAAAGTTGGTAGCCATGCTCTCCCATAGACTGGGCGGGGAGGGAAGTAGAACAAGAAGAAGTCTCTGTTCCAAAAGAAAAATACAGGGATCATGACGTATAACTCAGTTCCTAAAATATCAATTATTTAAAAAATAATCACACAGCTAACAATCTCTGTTCAAAAGAGATCCCACTCTGAGCCAGCAAGCAATCTTCTGCTGTTCATATATAGTAACTACTCAAACCTTAGGGATCATGAGCTTTCGTGGGCTAAGAACCACTTCTGATGAAGTGGGTCTTAGCCCCCGAAAGCTCATGATCCCTAAAATCTGTTAGTCTATAAGGTGCTACAAGACTCTGTCGCTTTTGCGGATCCAAACTAACACAGCTACCCCTCCGATACTATTCAAGCCTTATTACCCCATCATACATGACAGGGTTTGAACACTACTTTTCCACACAAACTGTATTATAAATGTATGGTGTACGTATATTTGACCTTTTCCAATTATCTGAGATTTAATCGTATTATGGTAAAGTTTTACTTTCTCTCAGGCTTCAACCCTAGTTCTGTAAAAAAAAAAAAAAAAAAAAAAACAACACAACCCTCATCAATAAACCATATAGAATTTAAACATTGTTAATGTTACCTGAGTGGTAAGGGTGTAGAAACTGGTTGAGACAATATTAATGCATCATGGGCAGAAAGCTGAAAGGTGAAAACATTAAATTGATTTATATGGCCAATTTAAGAGAGTACAATATTCCAATCAAAGTTTACAACAGAATACTCTGATGGAACAGCAGTCACACTAAAGATGGTATGTCACAATGCTAGGCAGGGAGCTATCATCAGGGATAATTCTTGAAACTTCTGTTCACTAGGTCAAGACGACGCAGAGTAATCATTGAGACAACTCTCAAAAGTTACAAGACAGGCTGTGACACAGCACTGAACATTCAACCACTGCCTGCTGATTAACAGAGTGGCACTACAGACACTTCAAGAGGGGTGGCTCATCTAATATGGAGCAATGGGGTGGGTGGTAGGTGAAAGAAGAAATATGGTACAGTGAAGAGTGTCTACAAAACAAAGAGGTAAGTAATGGAAATTTGAGGAATCAGAAGAACATTCTACTGCCAGTTCCATGATTGTAAAGAGTTCTCCTGGACTTTCAGGTGAACTACTCCAAATTTACAGAGCTGTAAGAGGAGCATTTGGCCCTTTGTGTAAAGAGTAACTCAAAGGCTGAGAAGTCCAAAGGAAGAACCCATACTTTCAGTGCCTGAGAGATGGGCCACCCCATCTTTACAATCAGAAACAGTAGAAATTTTCGTTACCTGTACAAGGATTCTTGGTCTCTGAGGCGAAGGGAAAGGTATATTGTGCATGAAATGGGATATGTACCTGAAAAGAATATTTTTTAAAAAAATCATTTTTATATTCAGCAAATTCAGTTTTAGATATAGCAGATAATCTTTCATCAGGTTTGCTTTTACAGATTTTATCTCTCTCTCTTTTTTTTTTAGCTCCTTTTAAACAGTCCAGAGGAAGGTTTGCCATCATTTACACCCCAACTGCTGTCAGACAACAAGAAAGAGATTCCTCAATTGTCCTACAGCAAGAGGAAACTGCATTTAACTTCCTATAGTATTGTGTCAAGCATCCATTATTCAAATGTATTGCACAACACGTGAAAGATATACATTTTAAAATTCAAAGTTTAAATTTAAATTTTTAAAATGGTATCTTGTTAAAAGGACCCATTTACCATGCCTACAAAATGCATTCTGATTATTAATATTGTTTAGAATCTATGGTAAGTGTAGGTTTTATTACCGTTTTTTATTTATTTTTATTTATTTTTTTTATTATAGTGAATATTTTTCCAAAGACACAAAACACTAAGCGGAGGTAAAAAGAGTACACTGCATACTACTTGCAAACAGGTACATTTAAATCTGGGGATTAAGTGACATAGCATTATCCCTCTGAACATAACCTCCAACCCACCCACCCCCCAAAAAATATGAAAAATGGACCACTACCATTACTCTTTATTCTATCCATACTCTAATGAAAGCAGGACATTTCTCACTGCCTACTAGCTCACTTAGAACAGTGGAATTTTGTCATGCTTCACACCTATGTCCCTCAACCTTCCACAGGAGTGACTTTCAAGAGGGGGAGTTTCCACGCCAAATCCTTGGCTTCTTCCTTATCAAAGTTCTTAACATTTCACTCATCCCTATTGCATATGGCCAACAAGGGGGTCAATTATCACTAACTGTGGCCGTTTAACTTTTTTGACACTTGTCCACTAGGAACAGGAGACCATCCCACACCTATCAAACACTGTAGTATAGTTAATAGCTGTAAAACAGTGCTAACACTTGGTCATTACAGACCCTGGGCTGAATTCGAACTGGCAGCCTAGATGTGAAAGACTCTATATTTCATTGATTAATGCAGCTTCTCTAAATATTTTTATTTAAATAAGTGGGAGATTGGTGAAGTTATTCTCACCTCCCTCACAGCCTAGTCCTGAGGTGAATTTTGGGGTGTGGAATGGGCAAGAATTGTCAGTGTTATTAAGTAATCTCAACGGATGTTGATCCTATATTTCATTCAAACTATCTTCATGACTAATAGTCAGTAATACTCCATTCTCAATTAAAATTAAGTCATCTGAGATCTTTTCATTGGTTTGGGTTAGGTCGGGAGATTACTGAGCTGACTGGTACATATGATATTCTCTGATCTCTAGCCACTGTAAAAACCCATCTTTGGAAAAATCCCCAGGGAACTGGGAGCTATCAACTTAAGGTCATCTGCACTTATTTTTGTTGTGTAATCATGTCTCAGAATATAACAACATGGAACTAAAAGTTCCGATAGCTTATAATTTCCAAAGATACAAATTTTTAAATCGCTAGTTTTAATATTGTAGTTGGTATTTCAATCTAGCTACATTACTAAATCAATTAACATTTCAGCAGTGCACTCCATACCTTAAACAGAAAAACTGTAACTTAAACCATCATTTTATGTTTCAAGCATTTTTAAGCTGTAATTGTACAGCAAAGTTACTCTAACACCTGTCTTAAAAGGAGAGATGCATTAGTTATTAGCCCAGCCTTAAACATAATAGCCTATGCTGAAACATAATAGCATATTATTCCATCATCACTAATCTGAATAACCAAGAACTAGTAAATCTCTGACAAAAAGGGCGATTAGGAGGCATAGAGGAGAGTTTCACTGATGACAGGAATCAAATGTCAGTGCTGATCTACAGGTGAGTCATCCAAATGTATCTTCCCATTAATAGGATTACAGTCTCCTCTGTACTCAGTTAACATACACAGTTGTCAAATATGATCTTCACTACTTGCAATGAGTTGTACAGAGATCATTTAGGTAAGATTCATAGGAATGCTCCAAAGGCCTCCTTATCCATACATGAATTGCTACAAAAATATCTCCTTCCCACATTTTTTGTGTGTAAAGAAAAATAAATATTAGCAGCTCTGGAACCTCAAGGGTACAGTGGGAGACAAAAAAAGATACCACCAAGAGGCATATTGACTTTTAGATGTCCTTGCCAAAAACAAAAACAAAAAAATAGGAGAGGAAGGGGAAGAGTGCCAAAGTCTACACTGGATTTTCTGATGAAATGTAACCAACAAAACCAATGACACGGTCTCCCCAAAAGTGTCATTTCTAGAAGTGTTCCATTTCAAGATGTATCAATATTTCCAGCACACTTGCCACTTTTTTCCCCCAAGAGTTGTGAATTAGTTTGTTAGGCATCTGATGGGAGCCATGAAATCCTGTTCCTTATAAAGATGGTCATGACCACTCTACATTAATTGCTGATTTTAAAAATAGCCTAAATATGCATTTTCTTTAAATATCCTTAGGGTTCCCTGTTTATACTCTAAGTGACTTCATACTAAATCAATTCATTTTAAAAGAACAGATTTATTTTCTGAATTGAAGTGCTGCAAATGTAAATCAGAACCTAAAAATCTAGCTGTTTTTTGCCTCTTTGTCACCCATAAGAGACCTGGAAGACAGAACGTTAATAAATGAAGCAGCAAAAAATCCAGTCCATTCTTCATAGCACTACTGCAAAGCCAATATGGCTAACAGTAGGAACAAGTAATTTTTGTCAATTCAGTATAAGCTATATAATATAGTCAAGAATACAGAACAAATACACCAAGTAAGAAGGTGCCATTTACATATGGTCACCTCATGTTTTGAGCTACAGCTACTTTAAGTGCCTTGAACATGAATTTATTGGAAGATGCCAAACCTACTTTTCAATGGGAAGAGGATGAGGCCCAGAGACAGAGAGCTTGTAGATGAACATAAGAAATTTTCGAAAGGCTTCAAAGAAAGGCCAGTGAGAGAGAAGGCAGATGCACATGTTGGAATTGATGGATTTGGAAGTAACCACTTTTCTCTCCACAGCTGTCAGGAGACCCAGCTGCATAAGCTGCTTTTCTGTTAGCAGCTCCCGGGGATAAGGCTCATAAAATTGAATAGCAGCACCGTACACCTGAAGGACGAATAAAACAAACAAGCAAATGGTTATGCCCAACATTAAACAGAAAGTTGGGTTTGGTTTCTTTAAAGTACTCTTCATTCTTTTTGCTGTGTGTTAGTACAATGAAGCCCTAGTCCATGGCTGGGGATCCTATGCACAATACACACAAACACATACAAAAGTGAAATATTTGATTCTAAATCAAAGCATCCTTATGGATATATAAATGTGAGCATTTACATTTTTCAATATTTCTTTTGTCTCTTCCACTGCCCCACAAAAAGTTTGTATATAGTAAACTAACAACATCCAGAAGGAACCCAGAGCTTCTATACTATGAAATGCCAACTTCTACACAACCCAAACCAATTTAGAAAACCATTATGTTCGTGAACATTTTCATGTGATGGTTGCACTAAACAAACAAGAGCTTGAAGTTTAGAACCCATTTTACATAGATTTTTGACAGAACAGTGACTTTTCCTAACACTCCCAACCTGCCTGCCAAAGTTTCATGTTAACTAAAATATGCTGGAAAACTGATAATGCAAGATCAATAACTGATACTTCAAAATAATTTCCTTATTAAGGAAAAAGGTTGATACAGGTTTCACTTGTCCTTCGGCCAACAGGGATTTATTAAGGTGGAGAAATAGTTTGGGGCTTCTTGGATGACCCTGGAGCAATATTAGAGCTAGGTACTGTGGGATGAGACAACAGAAACTGAACCTAAACATTATTATAATTGAGGCAACTGAAGAGCCCCTTTTCAGCTGAACATCTTCTCTAGAGATGGATTAAACTTCTCTTGCTCACATGGAACGAGAGTTTGGATTTCCTGATCCACCAGGTCGTGTAATTTTAGTTCTGTGGAACCATAACTGTATGCTTAGTTCCCATGGGACTAAACAACAAAAAATCCTTCATATTATTTCCTTCCTGCCTGCCTGTCCCTTGCCTTCCTATAGGCTCAGCCATCTCAAGTTCTGTATAGACACTACCACCGCAGTGTTCATTTTGAGACTGGTTTCCTACATGCTTGTGTGGGTGTGGGTGTGTTTTGGACATATGTTTCAGAATTCCCTCCAAAAGTTCTAGAAGCAACACTAATTACTTGAAGGGGAAAAGATTATTTTAGCTAGTCAGTCAGTCACAAGTGACCAGGAGGATTTGTATTTCCTCTTTCCACAATAAATCCAAAGTGCATAGGTGACAGATATTCAGTAGGATAACAAATTTCTCAAAAACTGAAAGAGCAAAGTGTATTTCCTCTCAATACCAACTGAATTCTAGCTTTGCATAAGTCATGATATCGACCAACAACAAACAAACAATAAACCAACATAATACTCAATCATACCTTTTCTGCAGAAGAACCAGTCAGAACAAATGTTGAAAACACTGGCAATGGGTATTTGGTTTGAGGATCCCAGCATTCAATAGTGGCTCCCATAGGAAGGCAGAAAAGAGGTACAGATTCTGACAATGGGAATGACTCATAATCATCCTCTGGATATCTGAAAATTAAGCCTTGGGGAGGTGGGAGGGAAGAAAAGATCGACAAGTACCTTTTCAATGTTCTGAAAGCCTTGAACAAAGTAACAGCAGTATGTTTTCTACAACTATACACTAAGATCATAGCTGTATATATATATAACCTTAGGTGGGGCGGAGGAGAATTCCTGTTAAACTGGGAGAGATTAAACAATCTAACGTGGATTTCAAATATCCACAGAAATTTAAAACTCACTTTTCGTAATAGTTCAAGCAATTATAAATTGTAAACTTGGATAACTGAATGTTTGGCATTAAACTACATAGGAGAGGCTTAAAACTTATTCTAATAAGTAGATGTGCCATTTAAAGTGGTTACATTCCAAAGGAATTCTCCGGAGAAGAAGTTACATTAACAATGCCTTGCTGAGCAGAACTCATGTCCCATTGAACAGAAAGATGAACTCACTGACTGGCTGTCTACTTTAAAATTTCAAGTAATTTAATTGCTAGTACAGACACGTGACCATCAAATACCTTTTGGGTAATATTTCTGGCTGGCTGAGATACTCCTGAATTCCTAGAAACACTGCACAGAAGTATCAGTATAGCAATGTCACTTATCTAGGTTATTATATAGCACCATCCATCATAATATCTATGGTTTTCAACTTCACTCAGGAAATAGATGTTGGCAATTTATTCCATTCAGTGGGCAAAAGAAGAGGCTTGTCCCTAGACTTCTGATGTTTTATGCTCCATGAGCCCAACTGGGAAGGTCTCTTTTTTTAGAAACCTAATGCTACTGCCACTATTTTAGTGTAAATTCAGACACAAAGAGATTTCCCCACAAGTTCTTGGTGGGACATTCCTCAGCCCTTCTCCTTCACTTAAAACAGGTGAGCAGGTTGCAGGAGGACAGAAGAAATGCACCTAACTTTCATGGTATATACAAAATGCTCTGATGGTTGTGAGGAACACACAAATAAAAACAAAAGGTTTTCTGGAACCTCCAACCACTTCTTACTCCCCACCATCCCCAAAAACACAAACAAAATAAAGACAAGCTTTTTGCTGACTAAAAGCAAATACAAATGTTTGCTAAACTGAATTAAGGATACCTAGCTGCAGAGTCTGCCAAGGCAAGCCATAAAAATAGAGGAAACAAGCAGCAAAGTCAGTACAGAACACAGCCAATTGCTTGTAATAGTGGTAGGCGTTTGGTAGTGTATTATACCTGATCTCCTCAGAGAACTGGCTTCCAATTTCCTTCCAAGTGCAATCAGAAGTTAAGAACTGCTAAGTGTCAGGCATCTCACACGGCACCCAGACACATGGCAGTAATTCACTGTCTCTCCGCAGCCCTGCCAAAATATAACTTATCCAGGTGGTCTGCTGGGATTCCCTTGGGGTTTCTTCACCTGACTACAATGATGAATAACAAGCAGCCAATATAGTTAATCTTCTGCTCTCACTGCTCCTCCTGTTAAATCCAAGCCAGCTGGGAGGTGGCTATTCCAGGCTTCCACCATGATTTTTTAAACATCTCCTCAACAATCAACATTCCCAGCTATGCCCCCACTCAAACTACCCTAGAGTCCCTTCAGCTTCCCTAACCCCCCACCCCTCCCTAGCATTCTCAGTCTTCATCATCTTGGCTCCTACAACCCCCACACCTGTTACTGAAGGGTGCACAGGACTACGGACCTGCCTCATTTCCATCTGCTCTCAGCATGCAGATCTGTGTGGGGTGGATGACTTGTCCTCAGTGGTGAAAAACATCACATATGGAGCTGCTTAAACCTGGGCAGTTATGAAGCAGTGTTTGCTCTCTACAGTCCTACATCATTTAATTCCCCCCCTGTCTACACACTACATCTCAGATGCTCTTGCTGGCAGTCACTAGATTTGACCAACAGAGAGCTAGAACGAGGACATTCTCAGTGGTGGGACCTGACCTCTAATTTTAGCCTTGTTCAACAAAGGCTAAGTTGATTTACCTTTAGAGCTAGGTACAGGCTTTATATGTGGATTTTGCCCAGGGAAGTGGCATAAGCTGAGGAAAAGATTATAGGAATTCATTTTGGTTGACATTTGTAAATGGCTGTTATATCCTGGATCTCTGCCCTGAGAGCAAAGTTGAAAGAATAATTTAAAATAAAGTTAGGCAGGACAATATATTTAAGTGCTCTTATTTGCAAAACTTACCAGCTTTATGTGCTATTGAGTTAGAAGCCGGCATAGACTTCTTATAACAGAGGTACACACTGGACCCCCACTGTAAGACACAAATTAAGTCTCATCAAAACCCACAGAGACAGCATCTGAATGGAGCAGCATAGGTTAAGTGTTTGAACCTACTTACATATATACCCAAAGCAGAGAAATTTAAATTAAAAATGTTAGAGGAAACATATTGGCATTCATCAGCCCAACATGTAACAACACATCAGGAAATTCAGAGTTAATACTGTGTCCTTTATCAAAGGTCATAAATATAAAGACACACCCACTGTTCCGTGGCCAATAAACAGTGAACAGATATGGGTGAAATAAAGCAACTGCAGCTTTCACTTCTGCATTTCCTCTCTTTTGTCATTCAAGTCAGACACTTAGAGGGACATCATAAGCTTTTACAGAATCAGAGACCAATGGAAATGTTTCCACAGTTTTTGTTTTGTTTTTAGGGGCTTGGAGTATGACAACGTATACAAGTGTTTTTAAAACAGATTTCCCTGCAGTGTTTGAAAACTAAAGGAGTGCTGCACTAAGGGCATGTCTAAACTATCGGCACTACAGCAACACAGGTACAGCACGCTGTGGTAGCATAGGCACTTCTGAAAAAGGTTTCTCCATCAATGTAGGTAATTCACTTCCTTGAGTGGCTATAGCTAGGTCAACAGAAAAATTCTCCAATTGATCTAGCCAGATCTACATGCAGGGTTTGGGCAGCTTAATTACAATCCTCAGACACTGTAAGTGACATAGCTAGGTCGATCTAAACGTTAAGTGTACTCTACAGCTCAGAAACTGAAGGCAAAGCAGTCTAAAAGTAAAACTAATTTCACTGATGTACTGTCCAATGGAAAGTCCAAGCGAAGACTATAAGCACTGAACTGGATTCCCTGACTTTTAAGTAAAACTGTGTTATCAGTAACAGAGGTAAAGAAATGTGTTTACAGTGTTTTTTTGTATTGGTCCTTAAGTACCACTAAGGAGGTTTGTTTTTCCCTTTTTCTTTTAGAAGAGGAAAGGTGTGTCAACATGCAAATTGAGAAAATGACTGGTTAGTTAATGGAAATAATCCTAGCAGAAGCTTCTAAGAAATAGCTGAAACAACAAGAACTACAAAACTAACATGACATAAGTCATACTGAAAATGAAAATATATTAACAATAGAATACACACATTAATAACAGCATTAAAGAGTCCAAAAGTCTTCCCATTTTGTCCCTTTTTGTTTTAGAAAGGCCTACAGTTTTAAAATGGCATTTATTCTCACCATGCCACAATTTAAGTTCTTATCAACTTTGCAGAATGTATGGGGAGGCGTTTCTCCTTTGCTGGTAACAATAACACAGATATCTGTTACAGCCAACGAATTCTGAGGCCGTACTGGAGGAGCCCTTCGATAGGTAATAAAGATTCGTTGGGAAGTAGCTGAACTGTTGTTAACATTGGCACAACGACCGTAGGGAGTAGCTTGGATCACCTCACAGCCTACAATTACACGTTCCTTCCCTTCATATAGAACTCTGCAGATGAAGGAAACAAATAGAAAGGTACAAACATTACACACAGATACAGCATGTTATTTGTGCAGATACATGCATGCTGTCTTTCTAGGACTGCAATTAGCTTTGCACACCAATAGTAAATAACAACTGAAGTGTGAGAAGTGTACATTTCACAGTCATCTTAATCATAGTCCCACAAGAGCAAGAGCTGTGAGGCATGTGAAAATACACAGTAGGCAACTGGCCTATGCAGAGAAACTTCTAAAAAGGGGATTTCAGTGGGAATGGTAAGTCTTCAGCATTTCTGCCTAAATATGGATATAAGTGTGTAACTTTCAGACACTAAGTAATTAACTAAAGGAACAGTGGAGGTGTTGCACTGTCAGCTGTCAAAGGGAGCTTTCACACTGTTTCGTCACACTATATGTAAACATGTCTTATGCTAGAAGTTATTCCTTTTCAGAAGCACTAAAATGTCAAATTCATTCCAAGCTGATTTCAGTTATTTTTAAGGGACTTTTAGAAAAAAACAGATATATGCTTACTTGGTCAGCTTTTAGAGAATTGGGTTGAAGTTTGGATTCATGTTTTCTCCGTCATTTTTTGTAGGGGCTCTTAATCTCACACACTAGCCAATTAAAAGGATTACATTTTCTGTTTAGCATGCTGAGGTAACTGCTAACTTACAGGCAGGGCCGGCTCTACCTTTTTTGCCACCACAGGCGAAAAAAAGCTGCCCGAACTGCTGAAGCAGAAGAAAAAAAAAAAAAAAAAAAAAAGGCAGCCGAATTGTACCATTCAAGATTGACCGGAATGCCACCCTTTAGAACGTGCTACCCCAGGCACGTGATTCCTCGGTTGGTGTCTGGAGCCGGCCCTGCTTCCAGTAGAAAACTAAGTATACTCAGCATGGAGAAAGTTTCTTGCCACTGTTCATGTCCAAGCAAGGTAGAATTCAAACTGTACCAAATCATATTTCTAAAATAGTAATATAACATGCAAATTTTATCCTCCCCATCCAAAAGAAAGCAATTGTTCTGTCTAATCAGACCTCCACACCACTCATAATACTTACCACTTTCACACATTTTTCAACAATATTCTAAAATCTTAACATGCCTCTTTCATTTCCCTTGACTAAATATTCTTAGTTATGCTGACAATTCTCTTTTTCTTGTTTCCAAGAACACTGGCACCTAGCTTCTAATCAGGTATGTTCTTTTTAGGTACGTGGATAGAGTAACTGCAATTATAACTGTCCCCAAACATCCTGTGCCAATCACTTCTGTGGCACACCACTAATAAGTCTTAAGAGCATACCATGCATTTGTGTTCATGTATTTAAAAGAAAACTAGTACCTAGAGTATTACATTCAAGAAAAAAGATCAAGTGAACTGAGAGTATGATATAGCTTTCATATTATGTCACATGTAGCAGGCTAAAACAGTCAGTTGAGCCAGAGAAGACTGTTGCACAGTGGACTTCAAAAAGCAATTTTACACCTGTCAGGATTGCCTCCCCACTCTGAACTCTAGGGTACAGATGTGGGGACCCGCATGAAAAAAGAAATAACCCCCCCAAGCTTATTTTACCAGCTTGGGTTAAAATGTTTTTCCCCAGAACACAACTTCTTCTGTATCTGGACCTGGTACACTGCCACCACCAAACTAAGTCTAGGGTAGTTTGGGACCCTTCTTTCTCTTTCCACTAACCCCCCAAACTTCTTCCTTCCCTGGGAAGCTTGAGAGAAAAAAAAAAAAAACCTCGCCTGCTCCTGCGAGACGTGCCCGATCCAAAACCAGGATCTTACACAATGAAAACAAGCAGTCAGCTTCTTAAAAGAAAGATTTTAATAAAAGAAAAAAAGAAAGGAATAAATCCCTTATAACCATCAATAGAACACCATCTACCATAATCAACAAAAGGATTCAGAAACCAAACCTCTCCCCCGAGGCAACTTTCTCCCACTGTTAATATCTCTGCTGAATCTTACAATCTCAAGAAGCACCCAGCCAACACTCACCACTGAGAACCCTCCAAGTGATAAAAAGAAGGTAAACTTACTGACTACAGTACTTGATAGACTCTTATAGTTACAGTGAAAGACACAGCTGTGTTCATCCCATAGCCGAGGTGAACAGAGAGAGACCCAGAGAGAAACTGAAACTTAAAATCCTTTGTCTCCTGAGGAATTTCTCATTGGTCAGTTGTCCACCTCTCAGGTTACCTTTAGCTTAACCCCTTACAGGTAAACACTAATTCTAGGCTACTTCACACTTATGACAACACCTTTAAAGGTCTGATCATGATCCTGCACCACTGAAACGGATGGACATTAAGTCAGACTCAGTGCCCCTTACTATGAGATTATTTCTTTGGGTTGCACAATAATAATTTTATGTGCATAAGGGTGCAGACGATGCAGAATGCAATATAAAGATGTATATAGAGACCATGCCATATCATATTACCCTCACTTTTGACTTACTTGAAAAGTGAAGTGTTCCTTTTTACCTGGCATGGAAAATTTTAACTGAACAAATTCAGTCCAGCAAAGTTGTAAGAAACTGAAAATAGGGTACTGTAATGGGAAAAAGAATCGGACAATCTGACTTCAGACATCTTGGACAGAGGAGTGTTAGAGAGTATTTCTAAAATGAAACCTTCAAATGACATTTTTTATGACAAGATGAAATAAATGTATTATATCAAACTATTCCTGGCAAGACATACAGCATTGCCACCATAAAAAGTATTGGTAATCCCATTATTTTAATATTAGCATAAAATATTACCTTCTACTTGAGTTTCAGAGAGTTTCAAATTAAGGCCTATTTATAGTTCACAAGTGTTTAATATCACAGATAATGGTTTAATTTTATTTTATTTTACTTTATTGTTTTAACTAATACACATTTATTCTTGAAGCATGTTTCCAACGAGACTTCAGCTTCTAAAAGGGGATATTACAATCCCCGGGGTAAATTTCACATATTTCCAACTGCTACCAGAAAGATGCTTAAAGATCCCAGAATTAATCAAGGATTTCAAATATTTTTAAGACAGGATGTTTAATCAGGCTCCAAAACTGCCTCATCAGGTTCATAAAAATGAAATTCATTAGGATAGCAATGTGACAAAACCAAACCAGTTCCTGGCTTCATGCAAAGTAATGAATTCCAGAAGCAGACTATTAGAAGAAACATGTTTAACATTTCAGATCACAGAATCAAAATTTGATCTTTGGGACATGTAACTGTTAACCAGAGGACTTCAGGTTTAGGTCACCCTTCAATACACGAGCAAAGCCCTCTCTCACCAGTGTGTGATAAGTTTGCTTCCGTTGAGCTCAGCTTCCACACAACCACCCCTTTCAGATTTATCAGCAGAGGTGCAGCCCTAAGCAGAGCATATAATTTACTCTCGTACAGCACTTAGGAAATAGACCTTTTGAAGGATAAGAACTGTTCCCTGTTTTAGTGATTTCATACTTTGGACCTGATTCACCACCTAAAATCAATAGAAGAGCTTTCCACTGACTTCAATAGGATTTAGATTGGGACTGTTACTTGGAATGTAGCCATCCATTTCTTCAGGATAAAGATCTCCTTCTCAAGTGACTTAGGGCTGGTCTACACTGGGGGCAGGGGGGCGTCGACCTAAGATACACTATTCGCGTAGCTGAAGTTGGGTATCTTCAGCTATTCAGCAAATAGTGTATCACTTAAAACGTCAGATAAGTTGCATTCATTAGGCCAAAATGAGAACCAATATATTGCTGAGGTAACTTGAAAAGTATTCACCATGGAAAACTATTCTGGGTACTACACAAAATGTCCACAATGTAAGGGGGCCAATTCTTGAGACATGACACACTTTACACAACTCAGAGATGGAGGTGTGGACACAAAAGGTAACTTAAAACCACCTTTGAGATTCCACTGTCCTGGTGCCAATGTGGATCCCAGTTCAATTTTAGTGCAACAGCGGAAATGTTTCCATTATACTGTAAGCCTGAGTTTTACAATCCACCCCTCTACAACTTTTCTGAGACAAGAGCCAGGAGAAAGCAAGCCTATACGCTTTCTATCTAAAAGGAGAGTTATTTTTTGCACGTTTGAAGTTTCAAAATTTATCAAGATTCTTTGATATGAGAAGGTTTATAAAACTTGAGGTTCTCAATTCTGAGAAGTCTAATTTCACGGTCCACATGCAACTACAAAAATATGTTGGTCTAATCCAGGCCTGCACAACTCGGAAAGCAGCGAGGGCCATAATACCGCAAAGAAACCCAGCTGCGGGCCGAAAAGCCCCACCCTCACCCTGCCCACATCCACTTCCCCCACCACCACCACACCTGGCTTGCCCCGCCCCTACTCACTCCCCGCGGGCCGCACAGCGAGCCTGTGCGGGCCGCATGTGGCCCCCGGGCGGCATGTTGTGCAGGCCTGGTCTAATCAGTCCACACTCAAGATATCTAGAAATATTTAATGATTAAAGATGTAAGGATAATTTTGGATTTACTGGTTACAATAATATAACCTCAAAGGAACTTTAGTAAATCTTGACATCTTATAAGCTTCAATCCATTTTTTAAGACTTACAAATATCAGAGAAACACCGGACAGAGCTGTTGCTGTTCTATAAAACAAAGTAAATTTAGTTTAAATACAGAAGTTCTGCTGAAGCACATAAGTTCCATAAATCAAAAAGCTGTGGTTCCAAAAATATAAGTAAATTTAGACACCCCAGCAGAGCTCTACACAAGGTCCAATCTCTGCAAAGAAACCTGTCAGAACATGTAAACACCACACCTCATAGGACAATACAGTGATGAGGGTCACATAAGTGCCTATATCAGGTCTGCACAACTCGGAAAGCAGCGAGGGCCATATTACTGCAAAAAAAAAAAAAAAACACAACACACACAGCTGTGGGCCAAAAAGCCCCGCCCCCATCTGCCTCTCCCTATCCCACCGCTTGGCTTGCCCCACCCCTATTCACCCCCTGCGGCCCGCACAGTGAGCCCGTGCGGGCCGCATGTTGTGCAGGCCTGACTTAGATACCTGATAACCTTAAGGACTCTGGTTCAAGCCCTACCAATCATTCTACTCCACTAAGATATTAAAGGTGGTTACTTTCATAGTTTGTATGCATTTATTCTCAGATGTTCAAGTCTTCTACCACCACCACCTTCCAGTATGGTATATAGTAGAGTGTTTTCTGTTTCTGGTTTCCTTATGTTGTGAGCTAAACACTCACCACTTTCCATGATCTTCCCTCTGAAGCGCTCTACAATTCCTATGTCCCAGAATAGTGTTCATGTGTTCACTTTTACGTCTCAATTCACCACAGTGGAATTCTATTTTATATACATCATCACTGATTTAGATATATTCCACTTGGTAATTTTGACAGACATTATTTAAGAAGAATGTCACTTGTCTCTTGCACTGCATTTCAAAAAAAGGAATAAATCACTCTCTCTCTCTCTCTCACACACACACACACACACACACACACACACACACACACACACACACACTTAGTTCTGAAATAAGTGACAGATCTGACCAGGTTATTAAAGTCAGCATTATCATTGTGTAAATAAAAATACATGCTTTTTTTTTTTTGCAAATTCTTGCTTCAGTAACAATCAAATTCTTACTCTCTTTCTACAAAAAGTCAGGAATGATGAACAAATAATTAAAGGACTCTCACCCAACATCAGTAAGTGGTGGTTTGTCCCGGCCCCTCTTGTAGCAAAGAAAAAGCTCTGGACTTTTAAGACTCCCATAGTTCAGGTTGGCTTGAAGGGCTGTGGGGGTGGCTTCAACACAGGTGTAACCCTCAGGCACCGTTTCACCAGCTGACTTAATGATTACAGCTAGGTCTGTAATCGGAGCCTTTGGACCAGCTGACTTTGTTTCAGATCGGTTTACTTCTTGGTCCAAAGGCGTTGAAGTATCAGTGAGTCCTGCTACTACAAAGTAGTCGGCCACTCTTGGACCTTTGTCTTCTATCATGATTGTCTCTGTACTTCCTGAAAAAGAAAAAAAATGAATAGGTTGACAACTTTCACATTAATTTTCTATGCTAAGATTACAGAAACAAAAGTGTTTTAAAATTAATTTTAATAAATCAAGTGTTCCAGTATATAATCCCAAAAATTACATGAAGATGTAGGACAACTCATAGGATTAATCCTCCCAAAGGTTCATAGTGCTCAACGAAATACAAATTGGAGTTTCTAGTTATGCCATCAAAAGGTGAGTTTGGGTATAAAGATCAATGAACAAATGAACGAAGAAACATGATATTAAGTACTTCAAAAATTCCTCTGGATAGGAGCTGGAAGGGGACAAACAAAGACAAGTCAGTTGGCATATGTTAACTTTGCCCACCCTTAAATCCTCTCAGGTTCATCAATTCATTCGGGTACCTAAAATGCACCTCCTCCAGTTAAATTCTTCATTGCTAGCGTCCTTAAGGCTAATCCATGGCCATACATTAAACAGCTGCATTGCTCCCTTTTATACCTTTGGCTTCAGTGTCACATTGCTATGCACAACTTGTATTGCTTTCTTTATTATGTGCTTGCTACGGTATCTTTTGCACACTTCATTTTATTTCAGAGTTGAGAAATAACACAGCAGCTTTCATGCCTTTGCCTAGCAATTTGAACATCTGGAATTGATTTTACACAACTGCGTATCCGTCCATAGGCGCCAACTTCTTCTGGTACCGGTGGATGCTCAATTGCAATTAATTTTTTTGAGTTAATCACATCAGTTAACTGCCATTAAATAGACAGCCCTAATAAAAAGCATGCCATGGTCAAGTAGAGTAGTTTCTAGCCATTCATTAGGTAAATGTAGAATTGTTATATTTTAAATAAAAAAGGTATAATTTAAACATAAAACATTTCCCCCCCAAAAAGATCCTCTCTATATTTGCTGTGTAAGTTTCTCTAACACGCAACAACTTTTTTTTTGCATGCTACCACATGTAAGATGGTACAAAGACGACAAAATGCTTAGCTAACATTATGGCAGTAGTTTAGTATTGTTCATCAAGTTCAAGCTACATACAAACATCTGGAAAAAGGAATGCTCTTCTCCCACTCTCCATCCCCTGCCCAACGTGGCTAGAGTAATTTCTAGATCTTCAGCATTAAAAACAAAACTATTACTCTGCTATGATCCCATGCCAATAGGAAGAAATAACCACCACCAACATTAAACAGAACAGGACACAACTGATTCACCTGCAGTACATTAAGGAGAGAGCAGACACAGGATGTTGAGATAGTTACATAAATATATATTAGCATTTTTATATCGCCATTTTACAAAGACAACCACACTTTAAGTGACTACTAGATCTTTTATTTTTAGTGCTTTGAGAAAATAGCAGTACTGGCTTAGCAAATCCATTTACAAGGTACACCACAGTTTTACCAGTGTACCTTAGTCCTAGTCAAAAACCTGGCTATCCTGCAACTCTTAAGAGCACAGGCTGTCAAGTGAGACAAATTATGATAAATTGAGTAGAGTTTTATAACTGAACTAAAATGTTTTTATAATAGATGGCAATAGGAGAAACAGGCAACATGATCTTAGAACAACTGATCCATAACTATGAAACAATATACTTCACGACTCTACCAGCACACACATGTATGCGTACAACTATGGCAGGCAAACACATTGGAATTCTGCCTCTTTGGATTAATCTCCCACTCCCCCCACACCCACCCCTTTTAAAATGGATATCCCTAATATATAGTCAGACAAGAATAGACCAATACAAGACAAAACAATATTTAGGGCAGCACTGTTTGCATATACTGGCTTAAGTCTTTACTTTATAAATGTATATTTTTATAAACAGGTACACAGTGCCAAACCTTCTGCTATATGCTACATGTTCAGACAATTAAATTTTACATCTTCTCGATGCAAGCAACATTTTAAAATCCATATTTTAAGTCTACTTTCAGAGGACAGAAAGCAGGGAAGGACAAAGTGACAAATGTTTACTACAAAACAAGGCTCCCAAATCTAAAATGCAGAAGAACATCCAAATATTGAATACATTTCAATTGGTATTCTATTGTTTAACAGTGCGATAAAAGCGGTGATTAATCATGATTATTTTTTTTCAGTTAATCATGTAAGTTAACTGTGATTAATTTGACAGCCCTATTATTTTCATGTATTTGAGTGGTTTTCACTGAATTTTGGGCCAAACTGCTTTTTTTAAAACAGGATTTTTTAAATTAAAAAAAAAAGTACAACATGAAAACAGAGTCCTGAATGATACACTATGTGTTACTATCAATAGCCAAACCTTGTCAAGACGTGTTCTTCTTCTTTTTGCAATTTAAAGGGATACTGTTAACCTTAGAAGTCTGAACCAAAACTTTAATTTTGTAAAAACAGGCTTTTAGAACACAGTATCAAACAGGAAAATCTCTATTTTAAAAATTCTATGTTTAAATAAACTAATTTCCCTGCAGCATTTGTTACCCAAATGTTACGGCAATAAGATTATAAAAGTGAAACTAACTTTATTACATTTTTAATGGTTCACTTTGGGTATAATCACCAGGCTTGGACCATGTTACTAATTATACTTAAGATTATTAAAAAGTGATATAACTGTAAAGCCTGAATTTTTGTTGACAAACATTAATGTGGTATAGCCCTTGCCAACATACAAGTCACTAGAAAGGCAGTTTTCATTGGATTTATAAAAAGGTTTCATTTTGGCCCAATGTCTCTATATTGGAAATTGAGCGATTTTAATTTGAGGTCATTTTGCAACTAGCAAACTCATTTTTTAATGTATAGATGAATCATCGGCAATGACTGCTGTGTTCCATAGTTCTTAAAAAGTGTAATGCCCAAGAAAGCTATGACATACAATCCATAACAGGCTTATAAATTAATTAATTGCAATTCATTCCTAGCTACCACAAAGGATTACGACGAATGCTTGCTATAAAGAGGAGGTTTATTTTCTACTACTTCAAAAAGTAAAACAAAACATGGAGATCAACATTAATGGTATGGCCACACTGTCACTGGTTAAAATCCCATGCAGATCTCAATTACCATTTACCACTGAACAGTAACTGTTACACTTCAGTTTGTCAATGGATAAAAGGAAAAATCAAGTATATACAGACTTATCAAAAGCACTTTAATATTAAAGGTTAAGTCAAGCTTCTGTTCGGCAAGTAAGTTAAAAACAGATACAAGCAAGTCTCATCTTACACGGGGGTTCCATTCCACAGTTAGCACGTAAAACTGCTAATAGTGAAACACTCATTGAGTTGAATGGCAGGCGGAATCGCCCGCACTATAGATGCAGTTTTTAAATTGTTATTTTTCTTTTTTACTGTTTTTGCCGACTGCGCAAAGCTGAATTCGCATATGTTAAATGCGTCTAAGATGCAACTTGCCTGTATGGTGAAGACTGCAAGTTTCCCCTCTCAATGCACTACCAGTTTGCATCAACCTCTACTAGTGTTCAGCTTCCATGTCTACTTAAGCATTGGCCTCTATGACGACACCCCTGTTGACAAATACATAATTTGTGATAGTATTTTGTGACATGTTCACCTGTACTAACCAGAACTACCACAGAAGGCTTGAACCTACAAAATTCTCATATTAGTAAAGTTATACGTGCATTAGCCGCATTGAACTAAACAGCACTAGGACTGTTATGTAATAATTGTTCTGCAGCTATGTTGCCTAACCCAGATATAGTTACAAACATTTCAGTTCCAAAGTGGGGACACTCAAATTTCCTCATCCTTCATTTAAAGAAATCATCTTTCTGTGGTAGGTCTCTTAAGAACTTTTTGCTGTGCTACCCACAACACATGATAAAGGAAGACTTTCTAGAGATTTTAAACTGAGATCTCCACAATGCAGAGCTAATACGCTAGTAGCTATATAGTGCTCTGGGAAGGTGCAAACACCTAACCAGATTGTGAGACCAACATTCCCCTTTGTATGTGTACTACCAAAACTATCTCTAGCCCTGTTTAACTGAATTCTGAGTTCAATCCAGGAAATGTTTTCTTTACAGTATTCTATAAAGAGAAAGTAAGTTGCACTTTTAATTTCTCCATCAAGCTATATTTTTATATAAAACTTAAATATACCTATCAACAGCTTAAAATACATGAAAAAGTTTCATTTTTTAAAAGGGACTTGGTCAAGATTAGTAAGCTAAAAACCTGAATCTCCTTCCCAAAAAGTCTTCCATCTTTTTTTATTTTCTAATCATCTGCTGGGAGGGGGGCAAGAAAATGGTGCATGATTGCCCTAGAGAAACCAGCTTACATACTGATACAATACAGATGCAGTATGTGTTTACTTACTGCACTTCATAGTAGGCACTACAATTAGATCTTCTAAATCACTCTTCTTGCTGTTCTGCCAATTGGCTGAACATGGAAATATACACCAAATGCTCTGTCAGTCAATCTATGTCAGACTGGTTTTGGTCCTCTTACTTAACTTTGATGATATCCTTCTATTAGTGGAAAAAAATCACTCACACACACACACACCCACACACCTTCCAATGAGCAATTGGCAGTGGGGTAGCAATTACCTCAGGGTTACAGAACTATTTCAGTCAGACAGCATATAAGAGTATATTCTGTATAATTTCTTTTCCTAAAAATGTATCTAAGCAATTTTCCCCCTTACCAGGAGCTTTTTTCTCGCCCTCCCTCTTTCATTATTAAAAGTAAGGGGTGACTTTTGTAAAGGGTCTTTTCACCCACATCTCTCATTTTATTTTTATCACTGGGATAATAGTGAAGGATGAAGGACCTAGTTATAGGTCTAATGCACTACAGCTTACCCAATCATATAGGATAAATCTAGTAATAGATGGAATACATTAATAGATGACATATTAAAGTAAACTTGCCAAACAGTGTTTGAGGAAGAAGGGAGTGGGAAAGGAAAATAAAGGAAATCTTATGGCAAACAAAACAGAATTACTCAGGCAACAAAGGTTTTATGTCTTTAAAGCAATACATTGATAATCTGTGTGTATAAAGGTTGGTCTACACGTGTAGTTACTCACGAATAGCCATTCCTGAGTAACTCCATGCATAGACATGCCCTTAGTGTAAGACTTGCTCACTTCAATCCGTAGTAAGCAGTGTTTATCCACGTGTTGCAATCTCCATACCAAAAAAACAATAGTCAGATATCACTGCATGTGTGTGGAGAGTACAGTTTTGTTCAATTTATTCTTGCCAAAAGCCTAATTCAGCAATTTGTCCAAAATCTACCCACAAGGGACAAGTCTCTCTAAAAATAAAGAGAAAACATTTCATTTTCAAGTAATTCTGACCAGCTACATCAATGTTAGGGCTATTGACACTGAATTACATAGTCAGGTTTGGCAACAATTCTTTGATATACATGAACTTCTTGGACCTTCTAAAAATTTAAACAAAACCCTATTTATGCCCAGGGAGATGAACCAGAATAATCTGATCCGGATGTTGTAGTGTGCATCACCCCGGTGGCCCTAATCTCATACTGTATGCCACAGTTTTTCTGACTAAGGTAATAGACAAAACCTAGCACTATAGGACTTATGCTCTCTTTGTGTGTCAGTATATGTTTGTCAAATGAATTGGCTTAACAAGATCGAAAAGCCCACCAAGTTACAGGTTGATATATTGGAAGGAGTGTTGCCAAATCATTTTTTTCCTTGAGTCTCATAATTATTATTTTCTTCAAAGCCCCAACTCCTGGAGCCAAGTGGATGTGTGATTATTTCAGCCTTCATTCCTAAAGAAAAAGTAAGTTTCTAGTTCTTAAGACTGTGGAGAAAGCTACAAAAATGTGACTCCAGTGCACCCTAAAGGCTCAAAAAGCAGAAGGCAAACAACAAATTTCATGATTTTAAAGCCACTTGGGATTTTTTAACATTTGGAGTTGGCAATAACAATGCTATAGCAGCTGGCACAACTTCAAACATGTTATCTTGATAGGATTTTTCAGTCACGTTAAGCTAACCTGATTGAGCTAACACACACCTTTTATTTGCCAAAACAGGGCCTTAGCCTAATCTACACTAGGAAAGGTGTGCCAAGTTTAGCTTTACTGACACACACTCCTAATGTAATGCAAATTACACCTGCAAAAAGTTGCTTTGCCAGGATAGTTTATACCAGTTTGGTGTGTGAAAAAAGATATACCAGCAAAAGAACTTTTATGCTGTATAACTGCATCTACACAAGGGCTTTTGCAGATACAGAAGTGTAAAAAACCAAATTAAAAACCACACCGCACATTGCTAATCCAGACGAGGTTTCTAGTGCAGACCATGCCTTCACATATTAACACTATAGAAAAATCTGTTGAGGGAGCTGTGAGAGGAGGAGGGAATATGACAATCTTCTTTCAAGACTAGAAAACATCCTTTATACCAAGGCAACTCTTAAACTGATGAGGGGTTTTCAAAATGTATCCCATGCCTATATTTACCCTAGTTGTTTTATATGTGAGTCATCTTGACTATGACCAGTGACAATTCTTGACCCATAAGACTGCACCAGTGTGATGTATGAGCTTTAGATGCTGGACTCAGCCTTGGGTGACAAAATTAAAGACCAAACTTCTGCTGCAGTTTTCACATAGGTCAGAGCGTGAACTGCTGGTTACAGCACTGAAGGTTGCTATCTCAAAATGACACAGACCTCTACCCTAGAAGGCAGAAATAGCTGATTAATCAAGCTTGGGAACAGACAGACTAACAGATCCCTTAATGAGACTTGTGACCATTTAGACCAGAAGGAAGTGTGTTCTCAGAAGAATTTCAGGAGTTGGTCAGTACTCTAGAGGTTTTCAATGAGAGCAATAGTGATCAGAGGAGGAAAAAAGCCAACACTCAAGTTCTAAGATTTTTACAATTTTTAAAAGGCTATACAACTGCAGAATAGTTTTATTTTAAACTAGGAGCAAGTTTGGTGATTATGAAGGTGAAAGATAAAACAAACTGTGCTGTCTAGTTTAATCCAGTATTAAAGGAATTTGGACAGCACCATTCAATGCATCCCAATCTTGGCTTGCAAATCACCCCACTATTTACCTGCAGTATCAAGTTCGTAGTTTGGTTTTTCTTCCTTTAAGCCACTGTTGCTACGTGAAAGCCCTCCGCCCTCACACACAAGAAAGGAAAACTCTCTCTATAGGGGAGAATAGGGAAATTTACCATACACAACAAATTTAGAGAAAAAAATCCCTAAACTTAATTCATTTTACCTACAATTTAAAGAATTTAAAAGGCTCAACTTAAGTTTACTTAGTATGCCCCACTCAATATAAACCACCCTCTGCAGGAACAAACCATACCAGATCAGAAGCAGGTCAGCCTTAAAGACATAGCTGTCAGGGGGAAGGGCGGAAGAGAAGAAGGGGTATGTGTAGCAACTTCATTGCAATTTACCAAGTTCAAAGCCACCCCTCCCTGCCCAAATTAAAATTAAATTTGAGTTACATATCTGTTCTAGTACACCTCTCATCTGTATAGTACACCCCTGATAAAGAGGTAAAGTCTATTATGTTTACACTAGGTGCTTACATTTTTCTTCATCTCTGCTACTTTTCTGAAGTGATAAAATTAGAATAAAACTACTCCCTTCAAATCACAGAATTAGTGTTGTCTAAAAACCACCTAAAATGTGTTTTTAAGCTCATTTTCATAAAAGCTAATGTTCAGAAGCTTATATCACTGGGCTCCCCTGCTTAACTGAAAGAGACAGAACTGGAATCGTAAATGTGTTCCCCACTAGCTGAGCAGAATTACAGAACTTTTTTTGCACTTGAAGAATTTATGCAAGCTAATTCTAGAAGTTTTATTGCTGTACTTTGTGTAGTTATGAAACTAAAGTAATATTCCAACAGTTTTTACTAAGTAATTGTAAAAATAAAACTTCCAATTTTTATTTGCAAACTGTGAGGTCAGGTGGTAGTTTGTTACCTTAAGCAGCAACATACTCTGCACAACAAAAATTATATGTACTGCTGTTCCTCTTCCAAATTTAGGGGAGAGAGACGAGCTATCAGAAGTAACAGTGTTCACACCAGTACATTTTTCTATTAGTATAATGGAGAAGCTACCTTCATAGACTATGAACAAAGTTTATCATCTGCACCATCCGCTACAACGTCAAAGGAAAGGATAAGAGAATGCACACCAGTATGTTTGCATTTCTTATGTGTTTACCAAAACTGCCAATTTGCCAGGGCTAGAGGTAATTACATCGCCATTGCAAACCAGTTCCTTGTTTGATTTAAAGATAAAATTACTTGAGGAGTTTAATTAAAGGTGTTTTAATAAGAAAAAAATGCAAGCTACACAAAACTGCAAGTTCTTCTATATTTTATAGAATAAAGAGAGATGAGTGCACAGCAAACTTTTGAGTGCTGTAAGAAATAGTTCTGTAATTTGTCACCACAATCCTTTACTTCTGGCAGAACTCACAATGTCCAACAGTAATTGCTGTACAGAGCTAGCATAGTCCCTGTCCCCAGGAGTATAACAATCCGATGATTATGCAGAGTCATGGGATATCCTCCCCAAAAGAGATTTGGATACTAAATTTTTATCCAAGAAACTTCCTGTGCAGAATGCTGAAAACTGTCAAAGCTATTACTTTTTGATCATTTTAAACTTGCATTATGAGTTAGTGAGTGACTTTTGATCATCAACTATGCTATGAAAAGATGGCTTAGGTATCCACTGGCCCAAGTTCTTTTCCCCATCCCAATTGACCTGATCAAATGAAAGTGTGAGGGAAAACCAGGGCCTTGAATATGCAATGGAGAAGATTCTAGAGAATATAATGTTATTACATTAACATTAGCTTGAGCATTTTAAGTTAAGGTTTCAAGCACACTTTGGGATTCTCAAACACATTCACAATTTTGAATATATTAACAAAGAGGCAAATGTCAACTGCGGGGGAGAAGGTGGTCCATGATATATAGGCCTTATTTATTGTAAGTAGGAATTATTATAAGAAATAGGAAAACAAGAAAGTTCTGAATAAGGGTGCTGTCCTGTGAGAAACACCTGTATCTTCAGTCAGATTTTCTCCCAGATTCCTGGAATATCCAGTTACTGTAGTTTGTATTAGTGCATCACTCATCACCAGTTATGCCACTATATAATTTATAAGATTCAAGTAACAGCTTTGAGATGGAAGCTCCTACAACAGTGTTTGAGCAGATGTCTATGGAGCATGAGTCTGGACTCATAAGCATGGCTATGCAAATGGCTTTTGTTACAGTGACAAAGCATCTGTCAGCCTTCAAAAAAGCAACACATGCAGATACTTATAACCACGTCCAGGAGACCTAGGATCTTAGCAGCTTTATTGATCCTCCATTCCACCAGGGAAAAGGAACAAAGCTCTCCCGAACACCTATCCTCCGCACCCTACACAGCTGTTGTGTCTCTTGTTTTTACCATCAGGTAAGTTCAGACAAGTTGTCCAATCACATCAAAATTAGAGAGGTAGCAATCACAAGACAACAAAACCAAACTGTGAAGTGACCTGCACAGATTCCAGCAGGAGCTGGAAGCAGTAAGGGGAGATTTAGTACCAGTGAGCATGAAGTCTCATAGACAAGGAGAGAAAAGAGTGGGGAGGGAAGGAGGACATGGCCAAGCATCTGTACCCAATTACTTAAACACTTAGATTCATCTTGTCTCACTAATGCTATCTTAAGATTACTTTTTCATCTAACCAAACATTATGGCTACTGCAAGGATTGGGAAGAAAGTAGTCCACAAGATGATCTTTATTAAAACGGTCCACAAACACAAAAAGTTTGAGAACCGCTGTTTAATGAGAAGCACTTGCTGCTTTACTGGTGATCTTTGAAAGGCTAACAAATGCCCTGCTCATCATATTACATAGTAAAAGTCAGATATCTACATTTTTTAAAGATGAGGATCCCTTGCTGTTACTAGAATCTATTGATGAAAGTCAAATATAATAGCCTTTGATGAAAATAAAGCAGGGAAGAAAATGAAGTCAAGAGTCAGATGAGCCCAGTGGTTCAGAGGTGCACCACACTCACAGGCTGGAACCCCAAGACGCTTGCACAAGCACTAAATTGGAAGATGTAATTACATTTTATCCCCTAAACCATCCATGTGATGTCACTGAGTAAACTGTCCAAGATATGGATTATCCTTCTGGCGTTCTTCACCCAGTGAAAGTTAGCATTGAAACTTAACAAGGATAATACCCACTGACATTGATAGGAGCAATTCACACCTCTGCGTGTTTTTATTTCAAGCTGTCTGCAGCCTGGGGCCTTTTATACACGAATGTTTCGTTTGTGACAAGCTAATAGAACCCACTCCCCAGTAGCCTGCCATTCTCTAATGTCCAACTGCACAGTTAGTTAATGAACCATGATCTAGTCCGGTTTCACAGAGGACTAGATCAAAGAACATTAATATGATGTTAGAGCATAACATGCACATGTGGGGGTAGAGTCTGTGGCAAGCTGCGATATAACTAGCTGTTCCTGGAGACAAGCCCCAAGTTATTTTGCACCCGCGTAAACTAATTGTAAGGGTAAGCTGCAATGGGGCAAGTCATCATTTACACTGGTGAAGCACAACTACCATAGGTGCTTAAATTGGTGCAGCTGCACCATTTAAGAAAATAAAGTGTATAGACAAGGTCTCAGTCTGATATTACTATACCATTTTACATGCAAGGCTCATCTTCCTTAGAAAGATTAACAGCTGTGTTTAAACAACTGACTTGGGTGGCATGATTCTGATCTTGACAAGCAGTGTTCTGCATCTTGTCACAACCCAGTTGTTTTTCAAAAGTCCTTATTAAATATAATTAAGCTTCCTAGCAAAGACTCAGTCCTTTGAAATATAAACTAAGACTATCTTCACAAAGAACAGACACTTCAGAAAAAGTGGGCCACAAAAAGGCAGCCTCTAGAATTAAATACGAGCTCAGTAGGCCACTGCTATTGGTCCAATTTAAAGAAAGGAATGGGAGACAAGAGAGTTAGGAATAATGGCTCAAGAACAGAAGACATGGAAGCTCTATCTACGTTCTACTCCCATTTAGATTAGTTTTTAGTCAAAAGGAAGTCACAGCAAAAAAGCATATACACCAGCTGACTAAAGTTCCTACTGGCAAAAAAAAGTGACAACCAAAGAAGTTTTAACCAACCCACCTAATTTATGATATTTCCAAAATAAAGCCTATTACTGAAAGAAAAAAAATCCATAAAAAGTCAAGAATCTGAATGTGTAGGTGCAAAACAAGACAGGAAGCAGCAATATCACAAACTCATTCACAGAAAGCATTACAAATGACAAGTTCTGCTGGTATTTTATCCTGGAGTCAGAGCTACACTCCAGAATATTAAAACATAATTTAAGTCCGTATTGGGAGGGACAAAATTTGTTAGAGATAAGAGGGCCATCACATCCCACAGCAAGTCTGACTGATGGCTTATCTCTCTCCCTTCACTTAAACACATGCAACAAAAAGCTTGGGCATTTCATTTTTTTACAGAATAAAAGCTAAGCATTCCATTCTCCCCCTTCAGAGTTTTGCAAAATCTTTGTAGGGACTTTAAATATATATTTGATGACTTCAGGCATCAAATCTCATCTCCCGCCTAAATTTTTGTTCCTACTGGACAAGGCATTTCCTGTAGAATGGCTTGATGTTTAACTTCTCAAATATATTTTGTCATAGAAATGACCACTAAAATTCATGATTCGCTAGTTTCCAGGTACTTTGTGTGCACACACATGTAATATAGTACATGAAACGATTATGATATTTTTTATAATGCTATACATTACTATGTGCAAGAATCAATTATTTTTTAAAAGACAAACCCCATGATACAAAGAAAACTGTACACAAAGGCAATAAAACACTTAAGAGAAACAAATGCTTCCATAACTGTTTCAATGGAAAATAGTTCATAAGCGATGAAAGTCACCTAAGAGAAACTCCAGCTTCCTATTACTAGGAATGTCAAAAGGTCTTATCAGGCACCAGATGGCAAGTAAAGAAAAGTTATGTGGCACATTGTTTCCATGATAACATTACTTAATACCTTAAATATCCATAGTATGTAAATTAGCTAAGTTGTTGGAATCTTCAAAGTGAAATATGCATCATTTAACAGGAAGCTTGATTACAGTTTGACTTTCCAGGATCAAACATGCAGATGACTTTAAATAGCACCAGATACATAAACTAAGATCAACTCGCTCCCATCCTTCCCATGCTTCTTCCAAAGTCAAAAACAAGTGTTTAAACAGGCACAGACACTGAAAGGTTATTTTAAGTACATACTCTCCTGTTTATAAAGCAGCCCTCTTACAAGTTACATGTCCTCTAGAATGGTGGCTGAGCGTTTAGCATATTGGGCACATAAATACCTTGCAATGCCAGCTACAAAAGTGTGATGTTCTTATTACAATGTCACCTGAAAGTGAGAAGTGGGCTACATATATGTAAACAAACTTGTCTGATTTAGCAATTGGCTAAACAAGAAGTAGGACTGAGTGGACCTGTAGGCTCTCAAGTTTTACATTGTTTTGTTTTTGAGTAAAACAAAAACAAAAATCTACATTTGTAAGTTGCACTTTCCTGATAAAGAGATTGCACTACAGTACTTGTATGAGGTGAACTGAAAAATACTATTTTTTATCATTTTTACAGTGCAAATATTTTTAATAAAAATAAAGTGAGCACTGTACACTATTGTCATTGAAATGACTATATTTGAAAATGTAGAAAAACATCCAATAAAAAAATACAACAGCAATTGAAATTTAACAGTGCAATTAAAACTGCGTTTGAGCTTAGTTTTTTTAATCATTTGACAGCCCTACTTATTTGTTTAAAAAGTGTCTCCAGTAGTACACAAACATTTCTATAAAGAGAATGAGGAGTATTTGTGGCATCTTAGAGACTAAAATTTATTTGGGCATAAGGTTTTGTGGGCTAAAACTCACTTTCATCAGTTGCATGGAGTGGAAAATACAGTAGGAAAATTTTTTAATCTATACACACACAGAGAGAAAGAACATGAAAAGATGGGGGTTGCCTTACCAACTCTAATGAGACATATCAATTACAGTGGGCTAATATCAGCAGGAGGAAAAATCACTTTTATAGTGGTAATCAGGATTGCCCACTTCAAACAGTTGACCATCCTGATTACCACTATAATAGTGATTCTTCCTCCTGTTGATGATAGCTCACTGTAATTAATAGAACCATTTTCACGGCTACAAAATGCCCTTAAAACATTTGTTTTTAATCTATGAACACACCTTTCTGGAGGTATTTGAAACTTAAATATTGTATGACTGGACCTGAAAGTTAAATTGACTTCATAGTCAATTTCACTTTCATTGTCCAAGCTGACAGCAATACGAAGAGTGAATTGGATTTTAAGTTTCCAGTTTTAGTACTCTAATGTACATTTTCATAGATCATTGTTAATCAAAATTAAGAGCAATAATTTCTTACTGAAAACTTTTTAAATTAATAGGTGTATGTGTTTTATTAGTGTTCTTACCATGCATTTTGTATACAAGTAGTGTTTACTTTACAAACCTTCATTGTAAGTTAAAGGAAATGCCAACACAAACATTTCCTTCCTCTGAACAGGTCTACATGATGTGGTGCTCACACCACCAGCTGCTTCTGGCACTTTGCCCAACCTACAGGATTCCATCATTTCTAGCATTAATGGAAATGCAACCGTGGAAGCACTGGTGAAGAGACAATGGCCAAAAAAAGACCCCATATGTTTTCGTTTTGAGGACAGGAAGTTCACCCCCGATTAACTATAGTGATGCCCCCATAGTATGTAAAAGCAGTCCTTGTTCATCTGAAAAAACGAGCTTGCGGTTTTAATCACAAGGCTTAGGTCCTAGACAATCTAGAAGTGTTCTCTCTCTTCAGATCTTACCCAAGAAGCAGAAGGGGTAGAAGTCTAAAAGCAGTTAAGTGGGTAGTTTCCAAATATGACCATACAGATGGGAATAAGGTTTTCCCAATGGAGGACCTCAAATCTCGAATCTGTTTCGCCCTCTGGTCCAACAGAACTAGAGAGTCAGCAATATGCCCAAAAAGTCAAGACCCACCTATTTAGTTATAAAATATAGCAAAAGTCTGTGTAAAGTTGTAGTACAATGGATGAACTAAACAGCTACAGCCATCTAAACACTCAAAGCATACTGCTAAATTAATGTTTTTCCATGGACACGCTACATTGCCTGATATTGTTAGTTCCTATCTGATAAAAGACAATAAGTGCACCAAGTGGAAAATGGTTGGTTCTAGATTATTAAAAAACAGTTATAAAAGCAAATACTGAGACTAAGTCTATACATATCCCTGCAAAGCAGTCCTAGGACATATGCACCGTGTACTGGCAAAGCTGTGTTGTTGCCAATACAGGGGTCCCCGGTATAGGTCTCCCCTTATCCGTTGTTTTGCATATCCATCACTCATCAATAGGGGAACATGTTCCGATTCATGTTGGTCCCGATCCGCATATCTGCCGTTTGCACTTAAAGTACTGTACTTGCTTCACCTTGTGTGTCACTTTCTGTGGGTGCTTACTACCCACCAGCAACCAGCACTCCCCACCCAGCCAGCACCGCCCATTCAGAAGGTCGATCAACTCCTCTCCCTCCCTCCCAATGCCTCCTGCCTGCCGTGATCAGCTGTTCAGCGCTGTTCAGGAGGCGCGGGGGAAGGAGGAGAGAGACGAGCAGGGATGGTGTGCGCTTAGAGGAGGGGGTAGAACTGGGTGGGGTGGAAAGAGGCGGGGCGGCCGTGAGTATGTACAGCTTATTCCAAGCCACTGCCACCACTGCCAAGCAAAAACAAGCAGATTTCCTGGTATTAATTGCAGCTATGCTGTGGCTTTTGCCAGCACAGCTATGTCCGTCACAATTTATAACTCACCATACCCCTCACTGATATAACTATACTGCCAGAAGTCTATAGCATACACCTGACTATGAAATATTAGTTAATACAATTCAAATACACTAGCAAACTGAAAATATTCAACCTCACTGAAAAGAAGAGACATCAGGCTGTACTAAAAAAACATCCATACAATAAAACCTGAAACCGTGGTTTACGCCACCATTCCTAGACGTGGACTGCTTTAGACTGTAGGCATGTTTTGAGAGTTCTGAATATGGCTGATCCAAGACCAAACCACTCCCCTTTTAAATACATATGCTCATATTTGATTGCCAAATATGATATATTTTACAAACAGAATAAGAAGTTCAAATACAGCCTATTTGATATTGCTAGCATTCTAATTTAGCTGTTGTCAAGTTTACGTGGGATAAAGAGTGAGAACCTTAATAGCTTTTTTGAAGGGGAAGGGAAGGAAGGAAGGAAAGGAGATTTTTTGAAAGCATAATTAGACACCTAATTCTCAGAAAAGTCCCCCCGCCCCCAGAGATTTATGCATCACCAGTTTATTTAGCTAGAAGAAAATAACTTGAAGTACAGATGACTTGCAATTAGGCTTCACAGTGTTTCTAATCAATCTTGTTAGGCAATTGAGGGGGTGTATACAACATTTTTGCTTGAGACCACCAAGAACTGTGGCACTATCACACATCTCATGGGATGGTAGAGAAAGAACAAGCTCTGTCTGAGAATTCATGTGACTCAAAGTAGCTGGTTCTGTTTTTTTAAACGAAAACTGGAAGGAATGTAGTGACAAGCAGGTGACTCATCATAACCCCCAAAATATGTCCTGTAAAAGCCTTAAGTTGTTTTACAAAAAGATGGTTTAATGTGAAAGTTAAACAGTGGGAAAGCAATAAGATTTGAAAGGACAGTCCATTACTTGCATTTCCTCAAAAACATTAAAGCAATCACATTTCTTACAATTAAGATGTATGGAAGATCTAGCAATTCTTGGATTTCATTGGGTATGACACTCTGGTTACTTCAGCAACCAATCATGTTCTTTCTAAGGCAGGGGTGGGCAAACATTTTGGCCCATGAGCCACATCAGGGTTGCAAAATTGTATGGAGGGCCAGGTATGGAAGGCTGCGCCTCCCCAAACAGCCTGGCTCCACACCCTATCTGACCCCCTCCCACTTCCTGCCTGACTGCCTGCCTCAGAATCCCTGACCCATCCAATTCCCCCTGCTCCTCGTCCCCTGACCGTCCCCTCCAAAGACCCTCCACCTCACCCCCCTGGGATCCCACCTGCTATCTAAGCCTTCCTGCTCCTTGTCCCCTGACCACCCCCTCCCAAGATCCCTCACCCTAACCACCCCCACAGGACCACACCCCCTACCCAACCCTCCCTGCTCCCTGTCCCCTGTCTTGATCCCTATCCACACGTCCGCCCCGAAAGACCCCCAGGACTCCCACGTCTATCCAACCCTCCCATTCCCCATCCCCTGACTGCTCCCAGAACCTCTGCCCCATCCAACCGCCCTCTGCTCCCACACCCTGACTGCCCCCTGGGACTCTCTGTCCCTTATCCAACTCCCCAGTCCCCTTAGCATGCTGCTCAGAACAGTGTGTCTGGCAGCCGCGCAGCCCAGCCGGAGCTAGACAAGCTGCCATGCTGCCCTGCAGGCGTGTGCAGCCCTGCCCCACAGAGCGCTACCCGCATGGCTGTGGGGGTGGGGGGCCAGCAGGGGAGGAGGAGGGGCTAGCCTCCTCAGCTGGGAGTTCAGGGGCCCAGAAGGACAGTCCCACAGGCTGGATGTGTCTGGCATAAGTTTTGCTGGCATAAATGGGAGTGGGATGGGGAAAGTCACCCCTAATTGACATATGCTTATGATGGCAAAAGCCACAGGGTAGATGCAGTTATACTGACAAAAGAAATCATTTTGGTAGCATATAGTTTAATGTGTTCAGGGAACTGGTATAAGCTATATACCAGCAAAACTGCCTCGACACCAGAAGGTATGCTGCTATAGCTATCCTAGCAAACCCTATATGGCGGTGTACCACATTTTAATACAGACTAAATTTTCAAGATCCACAAGAAAGCCATTGTGCATTCCATGCTTATCCTTTTTCTCAGACTATCAGCATCCTTGAAAAGATTTCTACTGGCAGAACACAGCATTTCTTACAACATACTTTCGGGAAGAGTGGTATTCAAGAGACAGTGTGTGCCTTCATAAATCCAAGTCACTTGAGGTTTACTAAAGTGCATCCATGATTCCACGTTATCCAGAATGAGGACAACACAACAGCCTTCTGCTATCTGGAATTTATCTGAACAGCAGAAGCTTCACATTTTTTACCACAGGTCATCGCTTACAATACATTAGGAATAGGGAATTCAAGTTGCCAAGAGACTGGAAAAGGTACAGGCATGACTTACTCCCCACTCTGATCCAGCTACTGTCACTTACACTGAGGATTGGTTGATCTGCCATTTGTAGAGCCCACTTATCTTCTGGAGGCCTCCTAATCCTATCTTTCTAACCCCAGCCAACCTACCCGCAGCAGAAGCTTTTTATTCAGCTTTAGGCCTGTCCTGTTTCCAGGTTTTACAGTAGTCCTGACTGATGAACACAGAGAGAGACAAATCTATTCTCCTAAATGTAACCCCAAGTTACCTTTGATTTCAAGCATTTAACATTTCAGGAAAGAGTGAATACATTACTTTTAATATGTTAATCCTAGCTAGCCTTACAACAGCCTACAAATTATTGCAGTTCTCTCCTCCACATCCCCCCACAACTGAACATTCTCCATTTTATCCCCAAAATTCCCTGATCTAAGGAGATATTTGCAGTCTTCCCCTACACAAAATATGTTGATTTATAAGTTACTGCTACTTATTCCAACAGCAGAAAACTGGTTTACACATAGTACAAAGCGAGAGAGAAAAAAAAAATCTTATTGGCCAGAAGTCTGGCACAGGTACAAGTATCTAATTTCTTACCCAATGAATAATAAGGGAGGCTGCTGAGTTGCCAATCAGATGACTGTGATCAAAAAGGCTAAGAGAAAGAAAAAAGCAGAGAAACACAATGCCTATCAAAGATGGTGCTACTGGGGAAATGTGCTAATTATAGATGTCAGCCACACAAATAATGCTTTAAAAAGAAAGGTGTGGGGCCAGGGAAAATTGCACTGCTAAAGCTTGGTCTACACTTAAAAGTTAGTTGAACAGGAGTGTGAAAAAACCACACCACAGACTGACAAATATGTTGACCTAACTCGAGTGTTAAGACACAACTATATCAACAGAAGAATGCTTCTGTAAACGTACCTACTGTTGTTCGGGGAGGTAGTGTTCCTACACCAACGGAAGACCTCTTCTTTCAATTTAGGCTATAGCTACACTGCGCAGTTATACCAGCGTAGCTATGGCAATGTGCTGTCATACAGTTAGGTAGTTGTTAGTTTTGCCAGAAAGGCTAGCAACCAAATAGGCTTTGTTACAAAACTGAAATTCATTCACTGCTGCAATACACAGTTTGATTTTTGGAAGAAGATATCTTCTAGCATTTTGTTACAGCCTGGTAACTGTAAACTCACTTGCAGTTGTCAAGGCCAAATAGCTTAATTAGTGTAAATCAGGGATTAACTTGCAATTTTTAAAACTTTTGGATAAAAAAAGTCTCAAGCTGGTTTATGTGTTTCACACTTAACCCCAAAAATGTAATAAGTTGGTTTAAAAGGGAAGCAGCACAGTTTTTTTAAAAAAGTGTGGTAGATTAACAAGAACAGCTCAAGTTAAAATTAGCAGGCTTGAATTATTACAACAGTGAATGTGGATTGTTTAAATGGATGTGCAGGCCAAGTTTAGACAAGACATTGTAACTATTGTTACTGTTGCACACTCTATGAGGCACTGCCTTGAGTTTGCTATTCTAAATCAAGATTATCCCAGAGTGAAAGTTTGAAAATCCTTTTCAAATTAGCCACAATAGATTTTGATTATTGCCCTGTACCTCGTTCAGAATATATTGCAGAAACTTAGCCAGGGGGTGATACAGCCCAAATTAGGGACATTCTTAAGGAGATCTAAAGAACAAAACAGAATCTCCTTTAGAATATTGGCTTTCATTTTTAAGAGAACAAAGTCTCTAGCTTTTATGGTTGCAAAGAAAATGTAAGCACCGTGAGCCAGATACAATTGATGCCTTCATAAGAATATGCCGAAGGCTTGGATTGGAACAATAGCTCTGAGGGGTGTGAACTGCCCATTCATTTCATTAAGGTATTAAATCCAATGACCTGGGATGATAATTTGATTGTTGTCATTGTTGATCATTTCATTCCTCATGTAAGTATTGAGAGGAAAAGTTACAAACCTGCATAGTTTTGGTGCCAAATGCGAATGGCGTTTAAGGCATACAGTCATTTTCTCACCCCACAAAATAAAGGACCTAAGCCCAAGGAGACTAGCAGAGCACACTGGCACACTGAAGCACTACAGAGGGGAGCAGAGCCGATCTCAAGGAGCCCAGTGAGCACACAAACATTCTGAACGTTTGCACAATCAACAAAAAGCAACATTGCATTTGGCAACTCCCAGGGGTGGAGCTTGGAAGAGTACACCACCTAATCCCCTTACCCTATCTATCTCCCCATATCCATCCTTTGGCCAAAGGCTCTTACTTTTCCAAAAGACAATCTCTTGTTGTTTGAGGTTACGCAAGAGCTAGATGTTAGGCTGAAATTCCCAGCAATGAAAGACTGCCATCAGTATTAGAATTTTTTTGAGCGTAGACAGTCTCATTTTTAATTGCACTTTTAGGTGAGCACCCGGAGGCATATTTCATTTATAATAAAGCAAAGACAAAAAAAGTACAAAAGTCAGACACTTTAAAACAAAAAGAGAACATGAAAAAGTCCTGGCCCAGTTGTCCAAAATAAACAGACCACACATGTCTTCACACAGTCGCAAATGCAATAATATTCCACAAACTTTATTTTAGAGACTACAACCTCAGCCTGAAAACTGGGACTGCTGAAGTCTTAGCTGCCCATTGACAATGAAGTTCCCAGCCTTCTCTAACAAGCTGTTCATGTTTCATTTTGCAGATTTTAATAGGCAAAGGTATATTATGTTTTACAAACAAGGCTTAAATAATTCCAGCTGGAGTCTTGTGCTGTGATGGCTCATACATAGTTATGAAAGATACATTATCATATTTTTCATATTCATCAGCATGGTAAAAAGCAGTCAGCAAGTTCTTAAAGAATAACAAAAAAGATGTTCTGAACAATATCCAACACTGATGTTTGGGAGAACAATGTCATCAAGCTATTCAACAGACCAGAATTAAAAAAAATACAAAAACACTCAGCGGTTTGTAATAATCCCTTGAAATGAGAGGGCGCATGAGTTTGCTGGGCAGCTTTCACCATGCTGTGCTCAAAAAAATGTACAGCAAAAAAGAAGGGTGAGGAGACAGAAGGATTCTAGATTCATGGGGGAAGGTGGGGAGGGTAGAAAAGCCAGTTAATAATTTCCATCCCATCATACCTTCTTTAGAGAATAATCTGAAGAAATAAATAAATGAAGTAAAACAAACCACAACTGTAAAGAGATAAAGGTACTTGGGAAGAAAAGTCAGACCTCCTGTGACAACTCATTATTAAAGCGGATACTTTTCCTCCCACTAATATATACAAATACAGGCTTACCTTTAAGGTTGTCATAATAAGCCACAATATTTAAGCAAACAACAAAAACTTCCTTTAAAGCTCCCAGAAGTCACACCAGATAGAATTAAGGGTTAAAAGATCAGACAGACATTCTATTTACAAGCTAAAACTTTATGCAGAACATCTGAAAGTTCAACCACAGGCAGCAGCTTTGATGTATTTCTCTCTAATTATTTCAATCACAATGTAGATACCTTTATGGAACATGTTCAACTCATACTTAAAGACTATTGAGCGGTAACAGAGCAAGAAATGTAGTTAGAATCATGTTTAACTCATATTTACAGCTAGGGTGACCAGATGTCCTGATTTTATAGGGACAGTCTTGATTTCTGGGTCTTTTTCTTATGTAGGCTCCTGTTAACCCCCAGCCTTGTCCCGATTTATAACATTTGTGATCAGGTCACCCTGTTTACAGCATATGGATACAAAGGGAGCAAGAAGTGAAGCAACAGGCAACCACCTAGATTTTCAGTACAATTTTGTTCAACCATTGGACCCTATCTATAGCAGAGTTCAAACGTTACCTTTTATAAGGCAGTAGCAACAGACATGATAGGTGGTGTATGGACATACAGTCTTGGCCCTGTTCTCACCAACAACGTGTCAACCAATGCGGCCAGACACACCAAAGCACAATTTAGCCACCCCTCTAATACACGGAGAACTATAGTTAGGTCTGGGCAGCTAGAAGCTCCCACATCACAGGCCCTCGCAGTTACTCCGTGGCAGCACCCAGCGCGTCTACAACAGCTCACTCTTAGGGCAGAGCCAGAAGGAAGCATTTCCAGGCGATGCTACAGCCCAGGGCGATCTACGGGGACGCTCCCCGGCACAGCTACGGGACAACGCTGAGCGGCTGGAGGGGTCAGGCGCCCCTGTTGACACCAAGCCCCCCAACTCGGGAGAAGCCCCCCTCCGACCGGGGCCTTGGCTGCAAAACCCCACCTATTTCAACCTGTTTCTGGAAAAAACCCGATCCCAGGAAGCCGTTCTGGCGAACAGCGCTTCCGCTTCCAGCCAGGGCAGCGCTTCTCCCCTGGCCGTGGGTCCCGGGCCAGCAGCGCGCCCCGCTGCGCCGGGACTGGGGGGGGTTCCCTGCCGGGACCCCGCGGGGGTTTCCTTGCGCAGCTGCGCGCCGGAGTCGGCGCCGCCAGGGGGCTGAGGCGGAGGGAGCCGCCCGGAGCCTCACCTGTCACCCCGGCCTCCCGCAAGCATCGCCCGCAGGCAGCCGCCGGGCCCCAGGGAGCCCGCACGCGGGGCGGGGGCTCAGCCCGGCCCGGCAGGAACAGCTGCGGAGGCGGCGGCGGCCGCCGATCCCACCAAGCCCAGGCCCCTCCCGGGCGGGGGCGCGACGCTGCCCCCCGGGGCACGGAGCGGGACAGCGGGTGTCTCCCGCGGACCCTGCCCCACGGCTCCGGCCGGCCCCAGCGATCGGGTGGCGGGGCGGGATCCAGCCTCCCCCCGCCGCCTGTCAGGCCCCCGCTTGCTCACCTGCCGCCGCTACCCCCCGGCGCAAGGGACCCGCCTCCCTGCCCGGGACTCACCCCCGCAGCCGCTGCGCGCCCGGCCGGGCCCCCACTGCGGCAGCCTCAAGCGCAGCCAGACCCGCCGCCGCTGCTTGGGGAGGAAGCGGCCACCATGTTACTTTCACCCCCGCAAGCGGCTGGAGGCGGATCTCGGACCCGCCCAGGAGGCGGTGGAGGCGGGGGGGAGCGGGCACACAGGGGCTGCGCCGCTTCACCGCCAGGGGGCGCCAGAGCGCAACCGCTGCCCCGCGCGGCTCGGCCTACGCAGAGCCGCCTAGCGCCGCCTTTCAGAGACCCTGGTGCAAGCACAGCTGGTACCTGTATAGTACTGGGCTGGGCTGGGGGGGTCGTACCAATGCAGTCCCGGTGAGATCAGGGCAAGCCCTGGTGCTACACCAGCGGGGGGAGTTAGTATTATAGAAGTGTAGCTTATTCCGCTCCCCTCTACAGAGATACGCTCTATCCATATAACCACATTTACTCCGGTGTGCTGGTGCCCCCATCCCTGTCAGTGCAGTAACTTCTGTGTGTAGACGAGCCCTCTGGCTAACATTTCTAACTCTGGGACTTAATGTTAGGTACCTAAAAAATAGTGGAGAGGCCCAGGGGAAGAAAAAGATGCACCTGCAGCCAGGGGTGCTGGAATAATTGTAGAGGGGGTGCTGAGAGCCATTGATTCAAACCCTAATCCCAGTATATGATGGGAAACACTTGAAGCTAGTGGTGGGTGCTGACTTGGTAGAGAACATAAGAATGGCCATACTGGGTCAGACCAAAGGTCCATCAAGCCCAGTGTCCTGTCTACCAACAGTGGCCAATGCCAGGTGCCCCGGAGTGAGCGAACCTAACAGGACATGATCAAGTGATCTCTCTCCTGCCATACATTTTTTACACTTCCTTTGCACTGGTGCAAATGACTGCACAGTAATCAAACCCTGAGTGTTTCTGAAAGCACTTTTGACTCCACATACAGATTGGGAGGCTTTCCAGGCACAGAACTTTTACAAGCCTACAAGTATTTCTGCACCAACATAATCAGACACACTGCACTCCTCCATTAAGGCATTTATATTTATGTTGCTGTAAGTGCTGATATTTTCTTTACCATCCAATACTAAAGAGCTGTGTGTCTTCCAAAGCAGGCACCATTTTCTGCAGTGGGAAAAATACTTAAGTGCTAAACAAATACAAGACAGCTCATGCATTTCTTCTCTCTGTAAACACAACAGGTCTTTGCACTAATCTTTCAGACTGAAAAAGGAAAGTTATTAAACAGAGACCAAAAAGCACCAATTTCCTGTAATGTTAAAGCTCCCATTGTTTCCTTTGAGGTAAGCTCTAAGCTTTGTTTTTGTGACCTACAGTGGGTGCACTGCTGAAGATCCATTTACAAATTATTTCAGGCCAAATCTCTGGCAAAACTACTGAAGTTAAAGATTAAGGCTTGAGGGCCTGATCCTCTGTCTAGCCCTTATTCATCTGTGTAGTTTTTCGACCTAACGCTATTACACCAGCGTTAATGAGAAGTAATTCCTCTGAAGTCAGTGGTGTTGCCCCAGTATAAAGCCACGGAAAACGAGAGGAGAATCAGGCCCATCGCATGAAATGACACAAAATGTGCCAGAAAGACTTCTTCAAAGCCTCTTCCATGCTTGGAAGATAGTCAGGGAGAGAGTGGGGCCAGCAGGGCAACACAAAAGAGATGGATCTGTACTTCTTAGTAACTCCTGCTTCCACAGGGTCAGTAAGTGAGAATAGCTGCTACTCCCACTTAAAAGGCTGATTTTCTGAGTTTCCTGCCCTCATCCTGCAGATTTCATCATGGGAGATGATGATTTAACCACCAATCGTGCGAAGTCTGCTTGAAAGATAATACCTAAATTATTTACTTTCATCTTCCAGTCAACTCTTGAGTTTTGCTGAAAGCCTATAATTTAAAAATCTTACATTATAATCATCCATTCACTTCTCTTTCTGCACAAGAGTACGGAGATCTCTATTTAGAGTGGGTTCAGCCAATTGTCAAGATTCCATTACATTAATTTACCACACAGTGCTGACAAACCTGCAGCTGCGGGAGCCCCCCAGCGGGGCATGGGCTCCCGACTACAAGTCAGATGTTTACTACTCATATTCCAGTGGTACATGGGTGGAGCATGAGATGATTTTTGCTGATTGAGCTCTGTGATTAATATAGTTTGAGTTTCTTGGGAATCAAGGTGCCTTCACTTTAGCATGTCCCTGGGAAACCACTTCAGGGCCCTCTTGCCTTCCTGTTTAGAAGAAGCATTCATTCACTCACACACAAACACACCAATTGTGGACATGTTACTGGGCTTGTCTACACTACAGGTTATGCTGGAATAACATATGTTGCTCAGGGGTCTGAATAAGCTGGATCTAAGCACCAGTGTGGTCAGTGCTATGCTGAAGGGAGAACTTCTCCCATGGCACAGACATATATTGCTTCTCAGGGAGGTGATTTTATTATACCAATGGGCAAGCTCTCTCGTGCTGGCAGACAGCGTTTTCACCAAATGTGTTACAGTGGTGCAGCAGTATCAGTGCAGCTATGCCCTTGTACAACCTCTAGTGTAGACTAGCCCTGAGACTCCCTGATTTCCCAAAGCTGGCATAAGGCATAGGAGTTTGGAGTAGAAGTGGGATGGGGAAGATAAGTGAAGAGAAGACCACACACTGAATCTTGGTCCATGCAGCTGGGTAGTCCCATTCAGTCAAACTGCTGTGTAAGTGTGAAAGAACTGAGCCTGCATGTTTCATTTGATTGTGCAGCTAGCTATAATTTTGTAATGCTTAACTTTAAATTTTGTGAGAGAGGATGGAAATTGAAGGTTTATGTGCTCCTCATAGTTCTGACCCCTGATCACACAGTGCTGAAAGTTAGATCTTAAGCTTTAGTTTAAAGTACAGTATATAGGACTTACATTTGGCATGTAAAAGCAACAACTTGTACAAATAAATTTGAAGGGTAAATCATCAATTTGAAAATCAAATTTCTATCTGAAACTTTTTGGCCTACAATTATTACAAGTAATATCTGAGGTAACTTCAACTAAAAGGAATTAGTGGGGGGAAATATTTTTTGTTTTTTGAGTTTGCTTATTTTGTAGTTGACGACATAGTGTAGTAGAGTTTTCATTGTTTTCCTCTGTATTTTCAGTTGGACCCTGACCACCCCCCTAAATTATGTACAGAAGTAACTTTTGGGGTTATCCATGGCTTAAATTCACACCATGTAGAAGGCCAATGCAAAGCTTGTCCACCACTTCAATTCCACTGAAGCTCTAAGAGGCCTGCAATACAGAAGCAAATTGTATCCCAGGAATGAAATCCTAGCCCCATTAAAGTCAGTGGGAGTTTCTGGTGTTGACTTCAGTGGGACCAGAATTTCACCCAGGTATGTAAAGTCAGTGTTTGCAGGACCAGAACCTTGGTAACATCAATTTCTCCATCACTGGAAAGATCTTCATAAACACCACAAAGAAAGCTGAAAAATCTCTCTCTCTTCTTTTTGTTGTTAGGAATTTCTTTAAAAATTAAGAGATGCTTTAGCAGACCCTGGAATATTTTGAAAGTAGTCACTTTGAAAAAAAATCAAGTTGACACTTAAATCCCCTTAAGTGAAAATAAAATGATGTAATTCTTTGGAAGAGTTTAAAATAATAGACAGGGTAGATTTATGGCAGCTTATTTTAGCTTTTAATTTTCCCAAGAAGCCTCCAAAGCTTTTCTTAGAGTCTCTAGGATCTCTCTGTTCTGTTCTCCAGACACACATTATGCTCCCTTTCCTCACAAAAGCCTCACATCACAGCCGCTTTCTCTTCAGCCTAAATGGTTGGATATGGCTCCCATCAGTGCTTCTTCTTACATCAACTATTATTTGCTGAAAGTGACAGAAATGGCGCTCCTTCACCTCACCAGGCCCCCACAGGGGCTGAGTATGCTCCCTCACAGCCAGGGGACAATGAGCCTTCCCATTAAATGGGTGAACTATCCTAGACTCTTCCTGGGCAAGAGGGGTGCTGACCACCCACAGCAGTACCCTCCGCCCTGGCATCACAGCCCTAATGCTGGACCAATGCAGAAGGGAAGCAGCTGTTAGGAGGGTAGCCCTGCAGCAGTGGCTCCTGTCCAGCAGGCCTGGGCCCAGCTCCCCACTCCAGGCATCGCAACCTGGCCCGTGAGATCACAGTACAATTCAGGTTCAGTGCAGCCGCTCCTCCTTCATGACAGAGGTGTGGCTGGGCCAAATTTGAGTTATTAGAGTTACAATCTGGCATATGAAGTCACAGCACTGCTCAGGTTGGCACTTTTGATTTCTATGATTTCTGTGGGTGCAACTGAACCCATGAAGCCATGCCAAAGCTGCTCTGCTGACAGCTCACAGAAAACATGACTGTGAACATAAGTGATTTCTCTCCTGCCATCCGTCTCCACCCTCTGACAAACAGAGGCTAGGGACACCATTTCTTACCCAGCCTGGCTAATAGCCATTAATGGATTTAACCTCCATGAATTTATCCAGTTCTCTTTTAAACATGTTATAGTCATAGCCTTCACAACCTCCTCAGGCAAGGAGTTCCACAGATTGTGCACTGTGTGAAGAAGAACTTCCTTTTATTTGTTTTAAACCTGCTGCCAATTAATTTCATTTGGTGGCCCCTAGTTCTTATATTATGGGAACAAGTAAATAACTTTTCCTTATTCACTTTCTCCACACCACTTATGATTGTATACACCTCTATCATATCCCCCCTTAGTCTTCTCTTTTCCAAGCTGAAAATTCCTAGCCTCTTTAATCTCTCCTCATATGGGACCCGTTCAAAACACCTAATCATTTTAGTTGCCCTTCTCTGAACCTTTTTTAATGCTAGTATATCTTTTTTGAGATGAGGAGACCACATCTGTGTGCAGTATTCAAGATGTGGGCGTACCATGGATTTATATAAGGGCAATAAGATATTCTACGTCTTATTCTTTATCCCTTTTTAAATGATTCCTAACATCCTGTTTGCTTTTTTGACTGCCACTGCACACTGCATGGATGTCTTCATAGAACTATCCACGATGACTCCAAGATCTCTTTCCTGATTGGTTTTAGCTAAATTAGCCCCCATCATATTGTATGTATAGTTATTTTTTCCAATGTGCATTACTTTACATTTATCCACATTAAATTTCATTTGCCATTTGTTGCCCAATCACTTAGTTTTGTGAAATCTTCTTGAAGTTCTTCACAGTCTGCTTTGGTCTTAACTATCTTGAACAGTTTAGTATTGTCTGCAGACTTTACCACCTCACTTACCCCTTTCTCCAGATCATTTATGAATAAGTTGAATAGGATTGGTCCTAGGATTGACCCTTGGGGAACACCACTATTTACCCTTCTCCATTCTAAAAATGTACATGTATTCCTACCCTTTGTTCCCTGTTTTAACCAGTTCTCAATCCATGAAAGGATCTTCCCTCTTACCTCATGACAACTCAATTTACATGCGAGCCTTTGGTGAGGGACCTTGTCAAAGGCTTTCTGGAAATCTAAGTACACTATGTCCACTGGATCCCCCTTTTCCACATGTTTGTTGACCCCTTCAAAGAACTCTAATAGATTAGTAAGACATGATTTCCCTTTACAGAAACCATGTTGACTTTTGCCCAACAATTTATGTTCTTCTATGTGTCTGACAATTTTATTCTTTACTATTGTTTCAACTAATTTGTCTGGTACTGATGTTAGACTTACTGGTCTGTAATTGCTGGGATCACCTGTAGAGCCCTTTTTAAATATTGGCATTACATTAGCTATCTTCCAGTCATTGGGACAGAAGCTGATTTAAAGGACAGGTTACAAATCGTAGTTAAAAGTGCCACAATTTCACATTTGAGTTCTTTCAGAACTCTTAGGTGAAAGCCATCTGGTCCCGGTGACTTTTTACAGTTAAGTTTATCAATTGGTTCCAAAACCTCCTCTAATGACACATCAATCTGTGACAGTTCCTCAGATCTGTCACCTGCAAAGGATTGCTCAGGTTTGGGTATCTCCCTAACATCCTCAGCCATGAAGACTGAAGTAAAGAATTCATTTAGTTCTTATGCAATGATTTTTAAGTGCTCCTTTTGTATCTCAATCATCCAGGGGCCTCACTGGTTGTTTAGCAGACTTCCTGCTTCTGATGTACTTGAAAACATTTTGTTATTACCTTTTGAGTTTTGGGTTAGCTGTTCTTCAAACTCCTTTTTGGCTTTTCTTATTACATTTTTACACTTAATTTGGCAGTGTTTATGCTCCTTTCTATTTACCTCACTAGGATTTGACTTCCACTTTTTAAAAGATACCTTTTTATCTCTCGCTGCTTCTTTTACATAGTTGTTAAACCACGATGGCTCTTTTTTAGTTCTTTTACTGTGTTTTTTAATTTGGGGTAAACTTACTTTAAGTTGGGCCTCTATTATGGTGTCTTTGAAAGGTATCCATTCAGCTTGCAGGGATTTCACACTAGTCACTGTACCTTTTAATTTCTGTTTAACTAGCCTCCTCATTTTTGCATAGTTCCCTTTCTGAAATTAAATGCCACAGTGTTTGGGCTGCTGAAGTGTTCTTCCCACCACAGGAATGTTAAATGTTATTATGTTATGGTCAGTATTCCCAAGTGGTCCTGTTATAGTTACCTCTTGGACCAGCTCTTGTGCTCCACTCAGGACTAGATCAAGAATTGAACCACACACTAGCCCTTTTCTGTACCCCATTTTTGCTGCAGGTCTCTATTGTTCTGTACTCATTCTCATCTTTTTGTTTGTTTGTTTGTTTTTTGCATGTATTATGTAATTAGGGCGGCTAGATGTCCCGATTTTATAGGGAAAGCCCTGATTTTGGGGTCTTTTTCTTCTATAGGCTCCTATTACCCCCCACCTCCTGTCCCGATTTTTCACACTTGTTGTCTGGTCACTCTGTATGTAATGAACTAGCTGCTGTATAGATGCAGTTCTGCCCTCTCTAGAACAGAATACCAGATCTACTCAAATGTTTATAGACTCTCCCTCTTGGTTCATCCAGTCCACCGAGCACATTAAGGACTGTGTTTTTGCAGCCATAGGTTGTGAGTTCTGTTACCTGTACTGTAGTAGGTGGTTAGATACTTGAAATATACATGAAGAACTTCCTTTTAAAGTTTGGATCCATATGCCTGACTCACTCTTCCAGCTGGCCACTAGCTCATTTAATTGCCTTGTGGCCCCTTGCCACTTACTTAGATCTCATTGGCTAAGTCTGCACTACTCTTTATTCTTAAAATCTCCCACCATTGCTAGCAGGATGACAGCTTCACCAGTGGCAACAACGGGAAGCTATCATGTAGACTGGATGCTGGCTTTTTAACCAGTGTTCCCTTGCTCCACTCAGAGCTAGTCTCGGTGACATGCTGATTAAAATGCTGGCAGAAGCTGATGGTCCGTCTATACTCAGACAAACTACCTGCATTTGCAGACTGAAAAGCCTGAGATATTTCTCAACATCTCTTCTCATTTTTTCTCTGTGGCAAATGACTGCAAGAAATCTGACATCGCTGGAATACACACGCGCGCGCGCACACACACACACACACACACACACATAAGTTTGTGTGAAATATCAGATCGTCATGAGATGCCACCTAGTACATAGTCAAGTACCAGTCTCTGTTCCTGGGGACTTTACAGTCATTCTGTCATGCAGGCTTCTGAGGCAATCCTTTTTAATTGGAGTGAGGCATACTTTATTGCTAAAATTAATAATTTTGAGGCTGGTTTTGATCTCTGTTCTTTAAATAACTATATTAGTTGCATTACAAAAACCTCATGCTGTGTGTCTGTCATCTGGAAAATTAGCAAATCTGTGACCCATATTGTCTCCAAAGGACTTTCAGTCATTCATTCAAGCCTTTCCTTCATCTCATCTGGAATTTTGCCATTCATTGTTCACAAGCCTCCTTGACTGGTTTACATTGTAAGTTACAATTTATTTAAGACTGCTTTTGGAGCACTAGCTTTCTAATACCCAGCCAAAGTAGCAGAACAGAATTCGATGAGATTTCCACCCTTGCTTCCAATGAAATTTCAGGCAGATTTTCTTTTCATTTGGCTGATTTATTGGCTCTTGAGTTTAGCTGCACCAGAGAAATTGTGGATGCCGTAGGCCCTGCCTACAATAGAGAAAACTGATCTGTTCACCATCACTTAGTCCTCTTAACACAACTGTGACACATCTGTTATACCAATAAAAGCAAGCAGGATTTTATGAGGGCGATATGGCAAAAAGCCACATTTATTGTAAAGATAATAATAAAGAATAAAGAAAAGATAGAAGCAAACAACGTTGTTTATATATAAATTTATTTATTTAGGTTTTGGGTAATTGTTATAGTTACCAGCCTGGAAGTTGCTTGTGACAGAATACTGGCCAGGTATTCTATACACAGGTGATAGTAGTGGGGAGCGAAGTTTTGATTAGATGCGATTTGAAGCTTCTGGTAGGCTGGTAGCAGAACCTTGGACTTTGACTTTATAGTCAAATGACCTAATATTAACAAATTATATTTTAAAGGGGCAATAATAATAAATTTAAACATTTAACAATTTTAACAAATAATAATAATAATAAATTTAAACACTTATTAAGCTACTTTTACTTAACAAACTTATACTATGTAAACTTTCAGTTGTAAAAAACAAATTATAAAAAATTACTTTTACTTGGAAAATCATTTTTAATACTTTAATATGTTATCCCTACACATCACACATTCATGCACAAAAATACTGCAGACTGTGCACAGGCAGTCACACCAGCATGTAGATTAGATTTGTTTTGAACTAAACTAACTACTATGCTAGACTCATCCATTGTACTGCCAGTGTGAACAGGGATTGCTGGCATAACAGCTCTAACAGTGCAAATAATTCTCCTTCCACCATTCCACAGTACACCAGTCACTACTTGACCTGTTTGCTCTCCTTTTTGAATTCTTCGGAACAAGAGCCAAGTTTGCCAGAAGTTGTTTTCCTGTGCACAGCAAATACTGTAGAACTCATTTGCACTCTTATCTGGCTAGCATTCAATGTCTTCCCTAGCAATCTACTCTACCTGAGATAAAAATTTCCTACAGATGGGCTGCTAGCTGGCAAGATGCAGATGTGTGGCACTAGTAGGTACCTGGTAGAATGAAAACATTCAGTGCCAGTTTACCTCAGTCATTTTGAACACTCTGGTCTATGGCAAATTTTACCTGAAAATCCAGTCTAGTAAGTCCAGGGGCAATAATAGTGTGCCTGGTGTAAGGCGGAAAACTGGTCCTTTCTTTGAAGAGCTGGAATGAATCCTCATTATTTGCTCTATTGGACAGCACAGAGGCTCAGTGTTGAGGTGATGGATGAGGAAGAACACCAGTTTCATCAACCAGGCAGTGCACAGGAGTAAGAGGCTGGACCAGGAAATGCTGAAGACCTTGCCAGGATCTCATGCATTTCTGGGAGTCTGGGAATCTATACAACATAGCAAAGAGGGTGGATGAGGCACTTCAGGAGAAAAAGGAATCAGGGAGGAAGGGCTCTTTACACAAGGTATTTACTGTAGTATATACAAAAAGGGACTGATTTTGCAGGCTCGGGTCAGAACTGTATAGGTTTAAATGAACATTGTAATTAGTGTTGTTGCCTCATGAGGTCAGGAGTGTCCGTCTTGCCTTCAGCTCTGCTAGTCCTCCTTCTGCCCCACCACAACAGCAGAGACAACAACTGCTGAGTCTGTCCCCAGACCACTCAGTTCTTCTGTACTTATCAGGGGGAACAAAAGAATAATTTACAGTTTTTTAATTTTAGGGTTGATTCTGCCCTCGCCTGGTCCCTTCTCTCATTCAGAACAACGTCACCTAAGTAGTTTTTATGATCCTTGCCTTCAAGCTCACCTCTGTACCAACCAAGCTGAGGATCACCTCTGCACTTCATTCTGCACTACCCCAGCCATCCAGAGGATCAATCATCATGCTGTACTGCTAGGCAATGTGAGAGCAAATGGCTAACACAATCCATAATCCCATATAGAGATGTCAGGACTTAGCCCCGTGGTAAAACGGAGTCAAGGATATCTTTCTATTTTTGCTGGTTGTAAAAAGTCCTTAGTTTATCACTGACTGACTTAATGACACTCAGTAAAGGAATTTTTTTGGAATTATACATAGTGGAATGAAGGGAACAGAGAAGGGAGCAGAGCATTAAGTTTTCACTAGTTTTGGTAGATTGGTCCCTTTCCTGAAGCATATAACTAGCTTCTTGGATTCTTGTAACACAGTTAGGACTATAAAGAAAATGAAACTAGAGGTTAATGAACTTGGTTTCATTTCTTGCATGCTAATAAACAGTTATGTAAGAAACAGTGATCAAGGTGCAGGATGTATCCTGGGGATAACCACAAGGAGTTGAAGGCCTGGGGCAAAGATAGTCATTAATCCTCAGAAAATGCTCTTTTGCCAAGATAACTATTGATCTTTTATACTGAAAAAGGCTGTGCTGTGAGCAATAGCTCTACAGGTTATTTTTATGTTTTAATTTCAATTGAATGTCTAGAGCATTTCTAGAGAATCGGGGTTATTATAGGAATCCCAGTATGCACATGCATGTGCAAAAATAAGAGTGCAATTGTGTGCCTAATTTGCATATGCAACTACTGCAATTGTGTTGAAAATTGGGTACTTTTTGTAGACAAATGGCACCAAAACACATAACTGGCTGAACAGTTTGCATGCACAATTGCATTCAATGCACACAAATTAGACACAATGGCAAACTCATTTTTGCATGTACAAATGTGCTTTAATTTGTGCAACTCTGCCCCATAGTGCTTGCACAGTAGCCAGATTTCTTGAGTAGATGTCAATGGGGTATCATCATTACCTAGGGGCATTGCTAGTGGAGTTCTTCAGGGACCAATGTTATTCAATGTTTTCATCAATGATCTAGAAGTAAATGTAAAATCACTGCTGGTGAAATTTGCACATGACACAAAGATTGGTGAAGTGGTAAATAATGACTAGGACAGGATAGTTATACAAAACAATTTGCACCACCTGGTAAACTAAACAAAGTCTTTTAATTCAACCAAATACAAGGTCATAATCTGGAATGAATTGCAGATCCATCATAATGGAGGATTGTATCCTGGAAAGCAATGGCTCTGCATAAAAGATTCAGAGGTAATAATGGACAAACAGCTCAACGTGAGCTCCCTGTATGATGCCATGGCAAAAAGGACTAACAGGATCCTTCAATGTATAAACAGGGAAGGAGCGAGTAAGAGTGGGAGGCGATTTTACCTCTGTAAACGACTTTAATGATACTGATACTGGAATATTGGGTCCAGTTTCAGCAGCCTAATTTTTAAAAGGATGTTGAAAAATTGGAGAAGAGCCACAAAAATGATTTGAGGGCTGGAGAAAATACCCTAAAGTCAGAGATTTATAGAGCTCAATCTCTTTTGTTTATCAAAAAGATCAAGAGGCGATTTGAGCGTGATGTCTAAGAATTCTCAGAGGGAGGAAATACCAGGTACTAAAGGGTTCTTCAATCCAGAAGGGAAAGGCTTAACAAAAAACAATGGCTGGAAGTGAAAGCCAGACATATTCAGATTAGAAATATGGCATGCATTTTCTCAGTGAAGATAATTAAGCATTGGAACAGACTATGTAGAGAAGTGGTCGGTTCTCATCTCTTGATGTCTTCGGATCAGACTGGATGCCTCTCTGGAAAATACACTTTAGTCAAACACAGAGCTCACTACAGGGGTAACAGTGAAATTCTATGCTTGTGTCATACAGGAGGTCACATTAGAATTAGATGATCCAATGTTCCCTTTTGGCCTCAAAAATCTATGAATCGCTGAATCATCTTGCGCTTGCACATCTAATTGCCAGGGGAGCAAAAAGATGCGGGTGGGGGTCTTCAGAAAGATCTGCCAGAGTCAAACAGGGCTGGCTTTTAGAGAAACCTCTGCTCTGGGTGAATGACTTGTAGAAAAGCCACCACCCCTTAAGTGGTCCCAGAATAGGGTGACCAGACAGCAAGTGTAAAAAATCGGGATGAGGGTGGGGGGTAATAGGAGTCTATATAAGAAAAAGACCAAAAAATCGGGACTGGCCCTATAAAATCAAGACATCTGGTCACCCTATCCCAGAAGTTAATACTTAGGGTACTTATCTCTGAGATAAACAGTGAGAACAATGGAACTCAGGTCCCCATGGGTATTTAAATACACCAGATTAATGCCTTTTTTACTATAAAACCCATCTGTTTTTTTAATAGTGCTGACAGGGTCAGGGTGTAGGAAGGGACACTGCCAGGGACCGGCTTGGTCACAGCAGCTGAAATCAGGCAGCAAGTAACATTTTAGTTTTTATTTCTTTTCATCCTTCAGTTAGAGAGTCACAGAGCACAGCAGTGACTACTCTCTTTGGGTTCGAGGGATAAACATTTAACTAGACAGAGAAATGCCTCCCGCTCCCACCCCTTTTGTTTTCTCCCTGTATTTATTCAGTTAATGGTGTTTTCATTGAACAAAAGTGATTGCAATCTCCTCAGCACTACCTCAGCTCAAGCTCTGCATTTCTTCTGCATGAACAAACCTGAGGGGAATGACCTGGTAGCATGCTGCTGGCATCAGATGAGTGAGGACTGAGATAGGCGACCTGCCTACTCTATGTTCATATCGCAGGTTCAGATCCTATCAGGAGTGATTCAGTCTTTCATCCTTCCGAGGTAAATAAATGGAGTCGTTTGCAGTTTGCCATGTGCAGTGTTTTCAAGTTTGACCTTAACTAATAGAGTCTTTTGCACACACTAGGGGCTCCTTGCATCCCTCCATTCCCTCAACAAGTTCCTTGTGTGGCACCCTTATCCCCCTCTATTTCAGGGACTTCCTGCAACTCCCTCCACTCCACCCTCATGCCTGGGGCTTTGGGCATCCGCTTTTCCCCTCTGGCAAGGGGTCTGTGTTTTTGCCTCTCTGCCACATGCCATGGTAACTCACTTTCCTCATTCCCCCATACTTGGTGGTCTGTCTGCTCAAGCTTCTCCCACCCCCCTACCCCGATGCTAGGGGCTCTGTTTGATTCCCCTACCCCAGTTCCAGGATCCTTCATTCTCAGCCCATGCCAGGGGCTGTCTCCCCACCACCCCACACTCTCCCTCCATCACATGCCAGGATCTCATATTTCTCTCAATAACATGGGCTCTGTGCACATCTCCTTCCCGCTATCCCCTCCATTCCTTCATTCCCTCCATGCCAGGGGCTGTGTGTGCTCCACTTTCTCCTTCCTCTGTACCAGAGCCCCCCAGTCTCCCACCCCACTAGGAGTTTTGTACCGCTCATTCCCCCCTACAGCCATTCCAGGTCCCAGTCCCCCATTCTCCCCCCCGTGACATGGGCTCTGTGTTCACCCCCATTCTTTCTTTTCCCCTCACATCCCCCATTTTCCCCTTTGATCCTATGCTAGGGTCCCTCTTTCTCCCTCTGCCAGATACTCCATGTGCATCGCCTTTCCCCCCAAGCTAGCGGCTTTGTGTGCTCACCAGTCTTCTCCTTCCTTCCAGACTAAGGTCCCCCAGTCATCTCTCTGACAGGGATTCTGTCTGCCCCTATCACCTCTTCCCTTATTCCAGGGCTCTCCGTATGACTATTGCTCCTTTCATAGGAGTAGGTGTTTTCCTAAGTATTCTTGGACTAAATTTGTTCTCCTCTCACTGCTACGCGGTGTGCTGATTGTCAGTTATCCACATGGCTGGTAGGCACCCTCTCCCCCAGAAGTGATTGCACTTCAGTAGTGCTTGCTTGTGAAACATGTTGAGATCGTTCAAGGTGGAAGGTGCTATATAAATGTTTTTTAGGAAACAGCATGGTCTTATGGGTAGAGCATGGTACAGGAATCACCATATATACACAATAGTTCTGTTCCCAACTTTTAAAGCTACCTTGGATAAATCACTTAATCGCTCTATGCTTCAGATAATTATGCATACATACTTCTTGTAAAGTGTTTTGAGATCTATGCATGGAAAGCACTGTATAAGTGCATAATATTATAGGTATTTATTAATTAATTACATGGAAATTTCACATAGAAATAAAGATTCTTCACTGACATAATATTTATCAGACTTAACTTTAACTTTTGTGCATGTTTATATGTGAAACGTTTACCCCTCCTTCATTCCCTGATAGCACTATATCCCTGCATGGGGTAAGCCAAACACAGAGAGTGGATTTTCCTTCAATTGTCCAAAAAACAAATGTTGTTTTACAAGCAAAAGGGGAAGAGCTAGGAGGCATGGATTCTTGGCATTACATTGCGGGGGAAGTAGTTCACGAATACTGTAACTTTACAAAAATATTGCTCTTATAATGCTTGCCTGGGTCATCAGCCTGCCTTATTTGCTGTTCAAATTATATTCTTACAAATTAGATATCTGGAACTAGCTTAATATGCATATCCGACTTTTCTAAACATTTTCTTTGTTTTCATTTGTGAATTGGTGTTCTTTACTCCTTTGTGCTGGATTAACCCACTTTTCCTTTCATTCCCCATTTTCTTTTATGCTTTTAGCTATCAAACAATTAGAGATATAGTGTGGTCATCTCTTTGGTATTTGAACACTTGGCTTGTAATACTGCTGACTGCATACTAAAGGTGTGTCTCAACATTCCAAAGGCAGCAAAAATGCAACTCCCAAAAAAAATGCCATTGCGCATGCATATATAATTTTAATATATAAATTAAAATTGAAGTTTGTGTGGGTCATTAATCATTAGAATCCCCCCAGAGCTCAATCTCACCATCAATCTGCTCACATTGAATTTGTTGGTATCCCCCAATGCATAAAACTCAAAACCTACATCAGCCTATGGTACATTTCTTACCAGCTGTACTCTAGAACAAGCAGCAGTCATAATAAGTTCCCGATGCCAACATATGTGTTTTCTAAGTTTTCTTCATTATTTTTATTTTCTTATTGAGCACTTTTATCGCTTTTCTTCACACAAAGCAACTGACAGGACATGACCTCCGTCAGATAAGAAATGGGGATCACTTTAAAATAGTGTACCATTTTTTAATGTTTGGTTGCTATCATATGACACAATCAGATTCCTGGTTCACTAGTGACTAGTCTAAGTTCTACAATATGTTTAAAGTAATTAGATTTCACTGAAAATGTTAATTGATGCTAAATACTCTAGGACTCACTGCAAAGTATCATTTTGAAACTATCAGTTATAGTTCTGCAGTTCACATTTCCTTTTTTAATATACATCTGATGAAAGTGCAAATCATGTAGAAATATTGGATAACTTTGTACTCTTAGAACTCAAAACATACAAACCATCAATCCATAAGGTGGCATAGGCCCACTTTTGCAGGGGTTTGGGTCTATTTAAAATGGTAGAATGATTCACATCTGGAAATCAGCTTTTACATATTCAGGAAGCTTTCTCCCATATGTCATTCCCACACTATGTTTTATACTCTGTAGTGTAGTATAGATTCATATGATATTTAGCTCTATACTTAATGACTCACATTTTCAGAATGATAGGCCTTATTCTTATTTACACTAAGATGCCACTAAGATTCCACCACTGTGGAAGTATAATGATTCTTTATTTAAGGCCCATTGGCACTGCCAGAGACGTGTAAATAGGCCTTGATTTAATGAGTCTCTGGATCAAATAATAATAAAAAGACAGGTATTTCTGTGTGTAAAGATTAAAGCACTGTAGTTTATAATCTAGGCTTTGAAGCTCTTTCATTATAAATTTTCTGGTTTCTTGATCTTTTAAATTCAGATTGGAATAATGTGAATTTGCCCAGCACTGCATCTCTAAAGTAATATTAAATACTATCCTAACGAAAATAAGTCATGAGAGCTAGCTAGGGTGTTTACAGCAATCTCTTTTCAAACTTAAAATAAACCAGTAATCTCAAATTAGGTGTTTTTTATCTTGCCAATTTAACAAAAAGAATTTTTACGATCATATATTAAACCCTACCTCATCTTTTTTTCTTCCTCACCCTAATCCTCCGTACAGGACTAGCTGTGGTTTTTGTTAGGAAATGCACAGAAAGGGACTGAAGGATTATTTATTTGGGGCCAGAATGTGGCCTGTCATTCATATCCATGTACAGGTGTGTTGGGGTATAAAGTGCCCCCTTGAGCTGTAATGGGGTGTAGGGTTCATAAGGTGCTCTCAATGCTGTTTTCCTTGGTAATATGCAAGAGCAGCCTCTGCTGGATGGTTACTCCCCCTGCAGTGGGTGGGCAGTCAGTAGAGCTGTGGCTCCACCCCACTCAAGGCAGGGGTACCAGGCACTTGGTTTTAAGCTGGACTGCCCAGTTGAAAGGGGACCCTGGTAGCTCCGGTTGGTACTGCTGACTAGGCCATTAAAAGTCAGGTCAGTGGCGCAGTGGGGGCCCGGGGCTAAGGCAGGCTTCCTGCCTGCCCTAGCTTCATGTGGCTCCCAGAAGTGGCCTCCTGGTCCCTGTAGCCCCTAGCATGGGTGTCCAGGGAGGCTGCACACACTGCCCCTGCTCCAAGAGCTGGTTCTGCAGCTCCCATTGGCCAGAAACTGTGATCAATGGGAGCTGTGGGGGTGGCGCCTGCGAGTGTGAGGGAAGGGAGCGGAGCCTCCCTGGCCACCCATGAGTCTAGGGGCTGTAGGTACCTGGCGGCCACTTCCTGGGAGCCATGGTAAGCGCCACTGGGACCCTGCACCCCAACCCTCTCTTCAACACCCCAACCCTCTGCCACAATCCGGAGTCCCCTCTCATACCCAAACTCCCTCCTGGAGCCTGCACCCCCACAAAACTCCAACCCCCTGCCACAACCCCCTCCAGCACCTCAAACCCCTCATCTCCAGCCCCTCCCAGAGTCTCCCCCACTCCCCAGCTCTCTGCCCCAGCCTGGAACCCTCTCCTGCACCCTGAACCCCTCATTTCTGGCTCCACTCAGAGCCTGCACCTCCAGCCCAGAGCCTATACTCTGCCTCCCACCCATGCTAACCCTCTGCCCCAGCCTGGAGCTCTCTCCTGCACCCCAAACCCAATATCCAGTCCCACCCCAGTGCTTGCACCACCTACTGGAGCCCTCTCCCTCCTCCCTCACTCCAACCTGCTATCCCAGCCCAGTGAAAGTGAGTGAGGGCTGGGGAGAGTGACAGAGGGAGGGAGAATGGAGCGAATGGGGTCGGGGCCTCGGGGAAGGGGCAGGGCAGGGTCTCAGGGAAGGATGGAGCAAAAGGCAGGGCACAGGTATTCAGTTTTGTGTGATTAGAAATTTGGCAGCCCTACCTCAAGGCATCAGCAAGCACAGCAAAACTGGGGACCAGAGGAAATAATCTGTACCAGGTTTAGGATACTTATGCATTGCCCATTGCTCAGAACTTGTGGAAAAGCCAAAATCTTTATTTTGATTCATCTAGCACCTATCCCAGGCTCCTGTCCATAGATGCTGACACCGTGGGTGCTCCGGGGCTAGACCATCCATGGGGAAAAATGGTTGGTACTGAGCACCCAATGGCAACCCCCCTATCAGCTCTCCCCCGCCCCACAGCTCCTCTTGCCTGCCAGCGGGCTCCTGCAGATCAGCACCTCCCATTCCCTCCCCGCACCTCCTGCCCACTGCGATCAGCTGTTTCACGGCATTCAGGAGGCTCTGGGGGGATGAGGGGGAAGGAGCGAGGATGCGGCATCCTCAGGGGAGGGGGCGGACTGGGTGGGAAGAGGCGGGGTGGGGGTGAGGCCTTGAGGGAATGGGTGGAGTAGGGGTGAGTCCTAGAACAGAGCTGGGGGTCAAGCACCCCCGGCACTTTGGAAAGTCGGCACCTGTGCACCAGTCATCTCACATCATATAAAATACAACCGTCACTGTAACACTTCACATCTTCACTGCAATACGGCAGTTATTGAACTATTGGGCTTCCCACAAGAATAATAAAACTAACCACCAGACTCCAGTTATGCCACCCTAAATTCTACCGTTCCACCTCTTAAAAATTCACCGCTTTCTCAAATGCCTATGAAAAAAGATGGGCCTTGCAGCATACCTGGAGGCATGTCTGCACAGCAGCGGAGTACAATTTCTAGCGCAGGTGGGCAGATGTGCTAGATCTGCTTGAGCTGGTGTGCTAAAAATAACTGTGTAGCCCTGGCAGCACAAGTCACAGCTCAAGCAAGCCAACCTAGTACGTATCGAGCCGCTGCCCATGACACCATGGCCACATTGCTGTTTTCAGCTTGTTAGCTCGAGCAGAGCTAGTGCATGTGTTTTACTTGTGCTGGGAAATACCCTAGCATAAGCTGTGTAGTCATGCCCTAGAGGATTAACAAATCCAGACTATGCACATGTCCAGTTGAAAAAGGGTTGATACATTAAAAATCATTGCACTGAGCTGACTACCTTTGTCCTAAGTTTATGCCTGGTGAATACAGGAACAAATTATTAATTCTCAATTAAGCGGTGCATAGATTTTATGCTGAATTACTTAATGGAGTGAATTTCCTCCACTAAGAATACTGTGCACTGATCTATATTATTAATATACAAAAAAGTCAGCAAATAAAATAGTATATGTTGGGCCAGAACTTCATCTGGTGTAAATTACCTTAGCACCATTAACTGCAATGGAGCTATGCTAATTTATACTAGCTGATGATCTGGCATCTGAGTGCACCACAGATGGAGTAACATTCAAAATATAGTATTCTTCTGATGGAAAGATTACAGCTGAATGGCCCAGCTCCACAGATAATGAATGATTCATAACTGTTCCATCTGTGACAGCACAATGAAGTGAGTTACAGATGTAGTGATTTGGCACTTCCTAGCTTTTGTTTGTTAAACTGGTACTTTTAATGGTATATTAATATAATTAGGTCTGTTGATTTAATGTAACCTGGAACACTGATTTAATATGGAAAATATAAACTGGACACTAAAATGCTTTTCTTCCTGACCATTAGGTGGGGCTATATATCCCATATAGTTGAATCTCCGAGTTATGAACACCAGAGTTATGAACTGACTGGTCAGTCACCTCATTTGGAACTCGAACTACACAGACAGGCAGAGCATACAACAAAACAAACAAACAAATAAAAAGCAAATACAGGACAGTACTGTGTAAAATGCAAACTACTAAAAAAATAAAGGGAAAGCTTAAAAAAGAGATTTGACAAGATAAGGAAACTGTTTCTGTGCTTGTTTCATTTAAATTAAGATGGTTAAAAGCAGCATTTTTTCTTCTGCATAATAAAGTTTCAAAGCTGTATTAAGTCAATGTTCAGATGTAAACTTTTGAAAGAACTACTATAATGTTTTGTTCAGAATTATGAACATTTCAGAGTTACAAATAACTTCCATTCCCAAAGTGTTCATAACTCTGAGGTTCTACTGTAAATGTAAAAGATTGTTTCTTGAAAGGTCCTCTCACAATACTAATGGACCTTGACCAAGATTTCATTTTTTTTGCCTCTGAATGTGGCATTGTGCAATATGTCGCATCCAGAAAATCTCATCCCGTATTTCAATATTACCTGAATAATTCTTTATAAACTTAATAATAAAGTCGTCTTTAGAATGAAACCCTCTTTAATTGTACTATGTTTTTATCTACCTGTATTTTTTTTACAGAATTTGAAATGTAGTTGATTGTTTTGATGCTTTAATGGTAAGTCAGAGTGAATTAATAAAAGATATAACAAAAGGAATAGCCAGTAGGCATGTGTCAAGAATAAATCATGCTAAACCAACCCAATTACCGTCTTTGACAGGGTTAAAAGCCTGGATGGGCGGAAGCAGTAGACATGATATATCTTGATATTAGTAGGGCCTTTGACACAATTCCACATGATATTTTCATAAGCAAACTGAAGAAATGTGTTCTAGATGTACTTACTATAAGGTGGGTGCACAACTGGTTGAAAGACTGTACTCAACGAGTAGTTATCAATGTTCTCTGTCAAACTGGGAGGGCATATCTAGTGGGGTTTTCATTCTGTCACACCCCAATGGCTCCCTCCCTCAAGTCCCCTGGGGAGGCAGATCAGTATTGTATGTTGCTAACACTGTTGTAGGCACTGCAAAGTATTCTGGGAAGGGTTAAAGGTGTGAGTGTGAGTGAAAGGTTCCTTTGCAAGTTTCAAGAGGCCGAAGAGGGGGACAGGGAGAAAGGAATAGCTTAACTTGACACTCCAGCTGAGGATAAGGCACTGACTCCAGCCCAAGGACACAGCACATAGCCAACGCTTAGCTGCCTCCTGAGAAAGATGGGGGCTTGGATCCTGCCCCAACCAGCCATGAGAAAGGAAGATTCAGCTGTACAAACCCACAGGGGCTGCAAAGCCCAGTGAGACAGTGGAGGCCAGCAAGAGAGACAACAACTGTTGTAGTGTCTCTAAAGCCGATGTATTTTGGGAAAGCTGAAGAAGCCACGAAAGGCCGGTTTGAAGTGGTACTATGAGCACCATGTCTACTGGTTCCCCCCATCCAGCTTTCTTTGGCCTGCTGCCCCCAAAAGAACCCAGGAGTTAAAAACCCTCTTGGGAGCCAAAGCAAGTCAAAGATCACAGCGGACCCTGGATGGCCTGGGCCCAGGACAGAACTCCTGTCCACCCTTCCCCCTCTTCTTTTTACTTTATACCCAAGTTTGGCCAGCCTTGGGCTGTGCATGTGTGAGTATGAAAGTGGGTTAGGGTTCGGGCACTAACCTTTCCTTCCTTAGAGTGACGTAGGAAACCCCCAGCACTCTCGGCTGTTATTTTATTAATAAAGTTTGCAGATGATGTCAAGCTGGGAGGCATTGCAACTGCTTTGGAGGATAGGATTAAAATTCAAAATGATCTGGACAAACTGGAGAAATGATCTGAAGTACATAGGATGAAATTCAATAAGGACAAATGCAAAGTACTCTACTTAGGAAGGAACAATCAGTTGCACACATACAAAATGGGAAACTACTGTTTAGAAAGGAGTACTGCAGACAGGGATCATAGTAGATGATCATAGTAGATCATAGGTCATAGTAGGTCATAGTAGATCACCATCTAAATATGAGTCAATGGTGTAACATTGGTGCAAAAAAAGCAAACATCATTCTGGGATGTATTAACAGGAGTACTGTAAGCAAGACACAAGAAGTAAATCATCCACTCTACTCCACCCTGATTAGAGCTCAGCTGGAGTATTGTGTCCAGTTCTGGGCACCACATTTCAGGAAAGATGTGGACAAATTGGAGAAAGTTCAGAGAAAATCAACAAAAATGATTAAAAGTCTAGAAAACGTGACCTATGAGGGAAGACTGAAAAAACTGGGTTTGTTTAGTCTGGAGAAGAGAAGATCGAGGGGGGACATGATAACAGTTTTCTAGTACATGAAAGGTTGTTACAAGGAAGAGTGAGGAAAATTGTTCTCCTTAATCTCTGAAGAGAGGACGAGAAGCAATAAAATTAAATTGCAGCAAGGATGGTTTAGGTTGGACATTAGGAAAATCTTCCTAAGTGTCAGTGGTTAAGCACTGGAATAAATTGCCTAGGGAGGTTGTGGAATCTCCATCACTGGACTCTTTTAAGAGCAGACAAATAACTGTCATGGATGGTCTAGATCAGTTTTGAGCAACCTGCATCCCATGGACCACATGCAGGCCATCAGGGTAATCTGCTGGTGGGTTGTGAGACAGTTTGTTTACATTGACTATTGGCAGGCATGGCCGCCCACAGCTCCCAGGGGCTGCAGTTTGCTTTTCCTGGCCAATGGGAACTGCGAGAAGTAGTGGCCAGCATGTTCCTGTGGCCTGCACCACTTCCCGCAGCTTCCATTGGCCAGGAAGAGCGAACCGCAGTCACTGGGAAGTGCAGATGGCCATGCCTGCACTTGCGGCCCACCAGCGGATTAACCTGATGGGCTATATGTTGCCTGCGGGTCGCAGGTTGCCTGTCAGTGGTTTAGATAATACTTGGTCTTGCCATGAGTGCAGGGAACTGTACGAGATGACCTCTCGAGGTTCCTTCAGTGCTACAGTTCTATGATTTGGCCCTATAAGAATATTCAGCTACTAGAGTAATTTAATTGCTGGTCATCCCCTTAGTGATTTGTAATAGAAGTGAAAATAGCAAAGCTAATTAGAAGAGAGACAAATAAACAGGAAGCTTACAAAGATAAAAACTGATATTATTAAACACTACTAATGAAGCTAGTTCAAAATACCTTATGCATAAACACTGATGTAACAGGAAAGATCTTTTGCAACACTTAATACATGCTGAAACAGACAATACCTCTGTCCTGATAATGTGGTTAGAGTTTTCATATATATTTTATGAAATCCTCTTTCATATGCATCACAAGTCAATATTAGGCTAAAGTAGTGGATAGATGGCTGAACACTGAGGGTCACAGGGTGTAGCAGTCCACACTTCAATCTTCTAATGGTGCAGACTCCCACCACGTTTGACCATCTGCACTGATGTTCTGTAGTCACACTGTGAAGACTGGGCTAAGCCAAATTTCTGCATTGTCCATTCCAGACAGCAGTCTGTTAAGCCTAGTCCAGGATCTGCATACCAAGCTGTGAGCAGGTGGATATAAATTAGGGCTTCTGAAGCTTGTCAGCGTGCCTGTCTTGCTATCCTAGAGCTGCTGCCACTCTGAGAGGACATAGCTGATATACTGTTGTTCATTCACAACTGGCACTGGCCCATCTGCACTGGACATGAGCAAATGAAAGGCTGTGGCAAAAGGATGTTGCAAAGTCAGTCATGGCAAGTCAGCAGGAATGGCAGGGGAAGGTATTTTCCTCTAGAGTTGGGCAGATCTTCTTGCGGGAAGTGTGCTTATTTGCAGCTACTGGAACCATTGTTAGGATTCTGTGTAGTTGGTTGTTTTACACAATCTTAGCCCTCCGGGCATATTTAAGGGTGATGGCATCTCATCAAAGTTTTGTGGAAGCTATACGAGCCTACACATATACTGTACATTATATGTAAATGTGTGGCTAATGGAACTATTGATGACAGGGTCAGCTGTATTCATCTCTGAAACAATGAGATTATATGCCAACTTCAGTCCCAAACTGAACCAGTGCGAGGACGGAGGTTTGTAGAACCTTTGCTTCTGCTCCCCAGGAGACTCCTGCTAGCTGCTGGATCAAGGCAGAGTGGGAAGTGATCAGGGGGACCTGTCTACTGCATCCTTGTGATGTCACCTGTGAGTACTGAAAAGCAAAACAAAAGCAGACAAAATGCAGAACACAGGCTACACTTTATGCAATGTCACATGGCTGCTGTTGAATAATTTCCTCTTAAAACATGATTTCCACTTTTTATGGGCTGCATACTTTTATGAAGATACATACTTAGCTGTACGACTTAACTATTACGTAAGTCTTGAACTTTGGTCATTCTCGTGGCAATTACACATTTACACTGCACATCTACTGTAGACTTTCACCTAGGGTAAAGGTCCCAGATCTCAGTGACAATGTCACTTGTGCTGTGTCAGCACCGAGGGCTCCTCTACATGGGGAACAAGCTCGCAGTATCTTGTGTAGAGTAGTTAGTACATTTTATATTGACACCCTAGCTCACTTCGCAATAACTTCCCTGTATAGAAAAAAACTAAAAAATGGAACAGTTGCCCAAAAATGGTTTTCAGCAAGAATCCCCTTTAAATCACAATTGAAAACAATTTAAAAGGTGTTTCTATCCCCAAAACTGACTTTGTACAAATGTCATTGCAGCTGACTAAGTTCCATATCCAATTAGCCATTTGCAAGTATCTACATCCATAGTTATATAACTGCCAACTCCTCCTGGACTCTGACTATCAAGCTTGGATTCTTTACATCTCAGAGAACACTAGCAATAGAGGTTCTTCAGGCAAAACTATGCCTTTCGCTCCAGTTTACCCCATTAACCTTGAGTAGGTGTAACCAGGGGCTGTTGAGAATATAACCCAAAGACAATGGGATTGCACAAGTGTAGCTCAGGGTCTCATTTGGCCTGGAAAACTGCAATTCCTGGCAATGATAGATGAGATGAAAAGAGTCTATCTTGACTGTCAGAACCGTGTGGAGTTTGTGGGGCTGGCAGTTAGGAACAAAACTATTTTTAATCAGTAAATTTGATAAAGAAATCAGAGCCATAGTAAAAAGGAACCTCACAATGGCATTTATAAAAAGTCATTATTGAAAACAGACTTGCACCTAAAGGGTTAGTATAGATATATAGACAAAACTGCTTTCAATACTGTCTGGTCTACACTAGCATTTACATTGTTTTCAATATTGGTCCAGGGAGACTGTTTTCAAAAACCACGCCCAGCAATAGAATAATTTCTAAGGCCTTGCCTTAGCAAAATCTGGACCAACAGTTCAGCTCTTATGTAGTTTCCTCAGCAGTAACTACAGTCAAAGGAGTAGTATAGACAGATTGCTGGTATTTTAACCACTTTATTTCATGTCCCACCTACACTAGGGAAACATTCTAAAAATGGCTTGTCATTGCTAACATTGTTGCAGCTTCACTGGTGGTAGCAAAACTGGGAACACTATCACAAAGAGGTTGTTGGCTGGCACAGATGTTTGACATGCTCTGAGCAGGGTTACATGACTGGGTGGGTGAAAACACGAGCAGCATCTGATGACTCATCTACTCTAGGGTCCCCAACATTGCTACCAGCAGTGGAGCTGCACAGGTGGGGAATTACAGGTCCAGTAGACTCACCCAAACTGTGTTGTTGCACTAGTCATCCTATTTTGGTTCCTTATGCTGCATTATATCCACACATAACACTCCTTGTCATCACTAAAGCAGAGCAGGATTGTTGCACCGCTCCCATACACAGATCCTTGGAGCTTCCTTGTTGCAGGTGCATAATATGTCTTTGGTATGTAGGCCTCAATTTAGAGCAAAGCACTTAACTATGCACTTAACTTTAAGTATGTGCATGGCCTCAGTGGCTACTCAAATGCTTTGTTGCATTGGGGCCATAATGTCTGTTTGCACCTTTTTCATTTTTTTGGTTTGTTCCATTAGCTAATCTGAATGGTTAGATGAAAACACTAAGTGCTGTTCAATGCACTTCTTGGATATGCTGGAAGCATGTCACAAGGCACCTAAAATGTACAATAGTAAGCACCATCACAAAGTCTTGTTACCTCTTTTTATTATGTATTTATATGGTATAAGTGCCCAGAATATGCTATGCACTTTCCAAATACAGAATAAGAAACAGTTCTGTATAACTGAATGGAGTAGGGAAAACAAATATTGCATCAGCTACTAGACATTTAACATCAACTTTAATATAGGCATCAACATTCAAATGTTAGAAGAAATATCAGACACCTTTTCATAAGAATGGTAATGCTGGGTTAGACCAAAGGTCCATCTAGTCCAGTATCCTGTCTTCCAACAGTGGCCAATGGCAGGTGCCCTGGCCCAGAGGGAATGAACAGAACAGGTAATCATCAAGTAATCCATCCTCCATCTCCCATTCACAGCTTCAGGCAAACAAAGGCTAGAGACACCATCCCTGCCCATCCTGGTTGATAAATAAATAAATAAAGACCCTATCCTCCATGAATTTATCTAGTACTTTTTTGAATCCTATTATAGTCTTGACCCTCACAACATCCTCTGGCAAGGATTTCCACAGGCTGAGTGTGTGCTGTGTGTGAAAAATACTTCCTTTTATTTGTTTTAAGACAGCTGCCTATTATTTTAATTTGGTGGCCCCTAGTTCTTGTATTATGAGGAGTAAATAACACTTCCTTACTTATTTTCTCCACACCGTCATCATTTTATAGACTTCTATCTTATTCCCCCTTAGTCGTCTCTTTTCCAAGCTGAAAAGTCCCAGTCTTATTAATCTTTCCTCATACAGCAGCTGTTCCAGACCTCTAATCATTTTTGTTGCCCTTTTCTGAAGTCCAATGTATCTTTTCTGAGATGGGGCAACCACTTCTTCATGCAGTATTCAAAATGTGAATGTACCATGGATTTATATAGAAGCAATATGATGTTTTCTGTCTTATTATCTATCCCTTTCTTAATGATTCCCAACGTTCTGTTTGCTTTTCAAACTGCCACTACACATTGAGTGGATGTTTTCAGAGAACTATCCACAATGACTCCAAGATCTCTTTCTTGAGTGATAACAGCTAATTTAGATCCCATAATTTTATATGTATAGTTGGGATACATTTTATTCCATGTTTGTTCTTCATTTTTTTCCCTTAAAAGTCCTGCTCCTCCTCTCATCAATGACAATGTTATAAATTTCATTTAAATCAATGGGACCAATAGTGGGTCTAAAAATCAATCATATTTTCTTAAAAAGATTTTCTGCAAATCTAAATGACCTAAATATATCATTTAACACTGAGTATATCTAAATAAAATATGTTCAGTATATTTAAACGATACCCATAGATTATTCTGATACTAATAGTTTCTTAGAAATCAGTAATAAGAAATAAGAAGTATTTTTTGGAAATAACATTTTAACTTTGTAAGAAAAATATTCATGTCTACAGTGAATTCTGTATACATTACAACAATTACAAATCTATTGTAAAGTCAGTTGCATACAAATCACTTTTCAGACCATATAAAAATGTAGCAAATACTTATAACACTGAAATAGCATACATGAAATATGTTATGCAGAAACTGAAATGCTTTTAAAATAGCCTACCATTCAAATACCATATCTTTCCTTTTTCGTAAAAACAAACATTAGTTCTGCAGTGTGAGGCATTTTGGAATGTTCTTTTAATCCATTTTACTTCAGCTCAGCCTTAAGTATGGTCAAAGCATTAACACAGAGTTCTCCAGAGAAAATAGCTATACTTGACTATTACTCAGAAAGGCATGCCAGTGATATGTCCGTAGGAAGAACGCAAGAGATCTGGACAACACCTCCAGGGAGGAGTTAAAGTTAAGATGTTGAAGAAAGAAGTAGAATAGACTCTCATAAGCTAATCTCTCAGTCAGGAAGAGAACAACTTCACTTGGTTCAACTTTATTTTTATGCTTTGAAAAGGGCTTCCTAGAAAAAACAGGTCAAAAACGCAGGGGTGAAGAGATTCAAAGAAGGTATCAAAATGCAGTCCAGGTAAGTCAAAAAGATCAACATGAATAATACTTACACATTTGTATAATTGGCTATTATTACTTGAACCTTTAACACAGGGAGTCTCAGTTTTTAACCTAAATTCAGACCATGTTGGAAATTTGCCAAGAGCCCCAAAGCTGCATCTAATTTGGATAATATTAGAGATCTAATCACATAAAGAATTGGTATGTACTGTGGGAGACCGGGAATAGAAAGCTGTGAATAACGGATTTTTTCAATTCACTGGCAGTTTAAAAAAAGAGTGGTTCAACTAGAACAAAAACTGGAATTTTTCCAAAGTTTTGGCAAATCGAAAAAATTGTTACAATTTCATTTGAAGTTCAACAAAACATTGCATTTGGGTTATTTGTAATAAAAGCAAAGGAAATGAAGAGCCAGATTCACAAAAAAATCAGCCTCCCCCCCAAAATGAGGAAGTGGTGTCTCCCTTATACTTAATAGCCCAGTGGTTTGGCTCAGTTCCCAGCTCTTCCATAGACTGTGTGTGTGACCTTTGGCATGTCACTTTAAGATAGCTATTCATTGAGCACTAAGTCTGGGCCCTGGCTTGGGTTCTAGCCCAAGCCTCCCTTCAATCCACACAGAAATCAGGCTGTCTCGGGTCAGCAAGCACTCACGACCTGCTATAGGGGTGAGTCAGAGGCCAAGTCCTAGCCCAAGCCCTGCCATTTTGCAATATGGATGCAGCTTAAGCTGCAGATCCAAATCAGAAGATCTGTGTAATGCAGTATGGACATGATAGCACAGCTGTGAGACCCAGGCCCAGCAACTGTAAACCCAGATTGACATGGCAAGGTGGCTGCTCAAGTGTGGGCTTCTAACCACCAAGTCTGCAAGCCTGGGTCCCACAGACCTGTGTTTATAATGGTGTGTAGATATTAGGTGGTGACTGAAAGACCTTTGAGGTCAACGGGAGTCTTTTCATTGACTTCAAGGGGCTTTGGATCAGCATTTAGTCTTTGCGCTTCAGTTTCCTCTTTGTAAAAACTGGGATAATACTTCCCCTTGCCCACCCTTTGTCTGCCTAATCTCTTTCGATAGTAAGGTCTTCAGCGCAGGGACAGTTTCTCACTTATGTTTGTACAACACCTTGCATAATGGGGCCCTGTTCTAAGCGAGGGCCTCTCAGTGCAACTGTACTATAGATAATAATTGTTATGGTCCTCAGCTACACTAATTTACACTAAGGAGCAGAACAATGCTTGACCTACTCAGAAGCATAAGCTTGTAAAAATGATTAGAATCAGCAGTTCAATCTCCTTTCCCAACTGCTGAAGGCACCCCTGGCCCATCTATTGTAAATGCAAAATATTTTTATTGTAGAGGATGGTGCTGTTCCAGTTCTCCATAGAAAGCACCATCAATGTGTTTGAAGAAAGCAGAATGAATTTAGAAATATGTAGTGATGCAGAGAGTTAATAACAGAGAATGAGAATTCTGCATGACTTCTTCCAATGTATGAGGAATTTACAGCTGTAACTCCCAGTAGTTAATAGTTCCTAGATTTAATGGTTTTTATGGTATAATTAAAATGACAGATTTTAGGTCCGAAGTTACTAGGATCATATTGATATAACTGAGTTTCTTCTGGGAAAAGTAAGTTTACAAAGAAAGGGAAAATATTAGTATGATTCCTTTTGCAATAAGTTTTGGCTGAAGGAACCAAGAATTTTTTCTTTAAAATAAGCAATGCCTAAATCTTCATTACCAAGTGAAGGATGGAAAAACATAGGAGATGAGAGGTGGAGAATGTGTAAAGAAAAGCTGATACTTATACAATAAAATCTTCTAGGAGATGCAAGATGGTAAGTGGTGGTGGTGGCTGAGAAGGATGCAGGCTATTCTGAAAGGATGATCATATGTGGAAGGCTGTTGTAACAGCCAAAGGTTATTTCAAATTGTAAAATGGAACCCTGGCCCCAGCAAATGCTTAGGCATGTCAGAAGGGAGGGGTTGCAGATATGTTTGTGAAGGTATCTGTAATGTTTGTTGCTGTTGCAGGCTCCATAATCCTCTAATTTGTTAGGAAAGATAGCATTCTTAGTGAAGGCCTACTGGAGGGATATAACAAGAGTCAGGCCATTGACATTGGATATCTGTTAGTTGTAAAGGGGTTGAGAGGTCAAGGATTATACATTTGTCACCTGAATATTTATGTCCTCAGTATTTGTAAAAGTGTGATTACCACTCAGGCAACTGATAAAGAAAGGGGGGTGAGGCAGGGGATTGTTGTCATTAATTACTCAAACTGTTCCCTTTCCTTGTCATTTTTGGAGATCAATGGACATTGGTTCTGATACAGGAAGCCTTCAGACTTTTGCAAATGGCAAGGAGAAAGGTACAGAGAAGTCAGCAAAAGGTGCAGTGATTAAATATGACACAGCCATGGTAAGGCTTTGCAACAAGCCTGATGTAGCCCAGTCCCATGTTGACAGGTGTTGATGCTGCAGGAAAAGGGTGAGTGCGTTCTTCTGACCACTGAAGCACATGGTTTCTTGCCTTCCACATCCAGTAGGCATGGTTCTTTAGAAAGGGAAGATCTAGGATTTAACATGAGCAGTTTTGAGGGAGAAACAGTAGGAGTCACCAAATCTGGGAGAAGGGTGAAAGGGATGCTTTATTACCTTATTGTTTTCTTTCTAGAAAAAGCCACACCCCAGGAAGGGGATAAATTTTGACTCTACACAGTGAGCAGAGTTTTTTTGTAGAGCAGGTCAGACAAAAACCCCAAGATTGTGTAGCTAAGCAGGGATTTCGACAAGGGGAAAAAAGAGCAATAACTGTTACAAAAGTCACTGGAGAGTTGGCAACTAATGCAATAAAGAATGGGAGAACCTGGGCTCAAATTGGGCAATGTTTGTAAAGCAGTGGAACTTTCCCAAACTCTGTCCACAAGCCAATTTCACCTGCTTGAGCTACCCAAGGGAGTTGCCCCTCCCAGAGATTTCGCAGATGTTCAGACTGTGATTGCTTATGCTCTGCTGGTTCCTCTTGGGTGAGGTGGGTTCTGTGGGGCTCAGCAGCCCCATTGATGGGACTCCCCTTCCCCTGAGCACTAAAGTGGCCCAGTAGAGTCTGCAGACCCCTCCTTGCTTTGGTCATCAATGAAGCAGTTAACAATGTTTACAGATAAATTATAATTACTGGATATTTGACTTAAAGCCTTATTGAGGTGAATGGGACAGGTCACATCTCTAAGGCTATGTCTTCCTAGCATTGAGAAGTGTAGGATGAAATTCTGGCCTTGTTTTCATCAGGCAAAAAGGTGCATTTTTACCTCATATTAGTTAACACATGGTAAATGAGGTGAGATAAAATTCTAGCAAAGAAAAGGCAGTGCCAACACAAGTTAGCACATCAAGATAAACCCTAGGCTTCCCCAAATCTTTACCTCAGACTCTTACTATGTGAAAACTGGCATTCACAAAATGGCAGCCTAATAAAAAGTATCAGGAGGCCAACCCAGCCCAATTCAAGCCCTGAGGAAAACCTTGGATCATCTTGCATTTAGGAGGTGTGGGAGGAGCACGTATGGTTTGGGGATTAAAGGATCCTGGAAATCAGATGGATGATTCTAAGCAAGTTCTCAAGCCTGACCTGCTCCCTACAGCTCTTCACCAGACTCTTTCCAGAGACATAGTTCCTTTTTCCCCACAAGAGCAGGTGCACAGCTCTGTTTAAGCAGTCATCTGTCTGAAAACCCAGAGTTGGAGTCAGTCATTATAATTAAATCTCCATCACACTTAGCTAGGTCACAGGCAAGACTGAGCCCAGCTCGTCATAAAGAGCCAGGCAACCAGTCACACTCCCATAGTCTTTAATTCTATCTGCTAACTCTTGTGAAACCTACAAACTGCCTTGTCTGCACTAGGATTTTATCTTGAGTTAATTAACTCAGTTGAGAAAACACCTTTTATTTTTGAATAAAGACAAGGTCTCAGGAGGTGAAGATTTGATCCAGCATCTATTAGTGTTGATAGGAACCTATCCACTGACTTCAGTGAGCACTGGCTTAAGTCCTGAGCAGGGAGTTATTCCCCTGTTTGCTGGCAATGAGGTAGGGGCACCTTTAACCAAGTTCTAGTGACAGAATGGCAAAAGGAAGAGTGATCAATAGATCAAAAACTAGTTGCATGCACAAAGGGCCAAAACTTGCCCTTCCCACCACTGCAGAGGGCCCTTTAGCAGTGAAACTAGAGCAGCGCCACTGCATAGCATAGCAGTAGATGGGGAGCCCATGCAGAACTTGTGCACCTCCTGCGTGCCACAAAATCCCTGTGTCAGGATGGTCCCTCCATGGTATTGCACATGAAAAATTTGGGGTATCTGGAGCTGGTAGAGCCACCTCCACACCAACCCACAAAGCATTCTGCCACTCAGAGGACCACAAGCAACACAGATGCTTACTCAAGCCCTGAAATAGAATAGCCATTGAAAAGGAGTTTTCCTGCCACTCTACAGCCCCGAGGGAAGTTACCTTCTTCCCTTTCTCAGCCCTAAGTGAACTCTTCAGCATACAGTGCAGACGTTTGGGCTGTGTTCTGAGCTCTGGATTTGGGTCAAAAAGAGAGTTTGACCAATGGGGCCTTAAAGTCCTAGATGACAATATAAAAGTAGAATTTCAAATCAGTGCCAAAACCAGTTGTTGTTTCCTAACCATTAATAAACCAGCTGCCCTGGAAAAAAGTATCTCATAACAGCCTACAGCAATTAACATTGACATCAGGAACAGAATTTCTGCGAGAAGTGAAATGTACTTCCTATCTTCACTTGACATGTCTCCCATGTCAGTCCTCTGCGTTTTGACTTTAAAGCCATCACCCCTAAACTACAGAGCACCTCAGAAAGTGGGAGCAATGTAGAAAGGCCTCACAGGGTTTAAATAGCTCATTTTAGAGTAGATTTGGGCCAGTCTGGGACTCTTCAATCAGGAGACCTCTTTGCCGGTAGCCTCCCCACTGGTGATTGGTCTGCTCTGGATTTAGCCATGAGCTTTGTTTTGAATGCAGCTGTCCTCTCTACCCCACAGCCTCTTTGCTGTCACTTCTGTCCCAACTGGAATGCCATGAAAGTGCAGCAGTTGGTCAGGGATTGCTTACATGCTTCCCTCTTTGTCCATCTTCATGGTGACCAGACCAACCTTCATCTTGGGTCAGGCCTCCCTTGTACCTGTGTTGCACAAATATATCGATATATGGTTATAGATAGGCCTGAGCACAAACTTTGTATCAGAATTAAATCTTCCCCAAAATCTGATGGCACTTGGTTAGAACTTAGTATTGTGTTTTGATCCACCTCTCTCTACAACATCCATGAAACCCGCTCTTAACAGAGTGAGTGCTTTAATTATCTTAGCTAAAACTGTACGAACAAGTAGCCTAAAACTGACAGTTTATTCTTATCAATAACTAATACATAATAATAAAACAACAGCAACAATATATAATAATAATAATAATAATTGATTATTATATTATTATCTCTACCTCCTTTTTCTCATCTGTGAAACTGGGATAATTATACCCTCTTTTGTAAAGTACTTTAAGATCTGTGGAATGAATAGCACTACATTATCACTAAGAATGTATTGTTTACAGAGCACCTTCAATCAGAGGATCTCAAGGAACTTTATGAACACTAATTAAGCCTTTGATTAATTAAGCAAACTGATTAAACCTCACAACATCCCTATGAAACTTTTTACAGATGTTACTGAGAAATCAAGTGACTTGTCCAAAGATACACTGAGTTAGTGTTGCAGCTGGGTTTAGATTAGAAACTTGCTCCCCTGATTTGCAGTTCTATGTTCTACTGGCAAGACCATGCCATCTCAGATACATATATAACTCTGGTGGACCATGCCAACTGTCTGCAGTACATTTCACCAACTAAAAATCTGTCTAAACAACATTGTTTGATTTAGCAGGGTAATGACCTTTGTATTACAGCAACAGAGGAGTCATTTCTTATAAATCATATCATTAGAGCTGAGGTCCAATGCAGTTTAACAAGGTTCATTAACTTTTTGCCACATCACTTAGTTGCACAACAGCGTTTCATGTTCTAAGCTGATTTCTTCTCAAAGAGACACTGTCCAATGTCTGCTGTGACGCTGACATGCTCCTGAGAGAACCACATCTGGCCCTGTTTGGCTGAAGAGAGACTTGCTGAGATGTGAAGCCTTCAAAGGATGGTGAAGGGAATAAGTGGAGGGATTGTGGAAGAGATCCCAGAAGATTTCTGATGCAACAAAGGAACTCTTGCAATATTGTTACCCCTAAAATTTGATTTCCTTTCCAAAGCTTTTAAGGGTGGATCCTCAGCTGTTTTAAGTCAGCATATATCCAGCGAAGTCCATGGAGTTACACTGATTTACACCAGCTGAAAATCTGGCTCCATTTTCTTTTTCTATATGAAGGAAACCAAGGTATACATAGCGGCAGTTTGAAGAGGTTCATGTCACTCAGTTCCCACTGCCCTTTAACTTTTCCTTAAATATGTTTTTTCCCTAATCCCCCCTGGTAGCTGCCTTCACAATAGATACCCTTTATAGAAAGCCATAGGGAAACATTTGTGGTTACTTGTATCTTTATTAATAAATGCTTTACCCTGATAACAATCACACAGTATATTTGACAGGTATATGTTACAGACTTCTAAAGCAAACCCAGCCCATGTGTCTGGGGGGCTTGAGCTTAGTTAGGGCCTAATGGTGATACTGTGGTAATGAAGTGTCATATTATCAAGATCTATATCAGTGTTTGCAAAAACGTGGGGCACAGAAGATGTATACACTAAAACTTATAGGCTGTTAAGAACTTATGGAAGGACTGCAGGAGGGATGTGATTGGTTTCATTTTCCTGAAGCTTTCAAACATTTGGGAAACACTACTTTAATTAATTCAGAACTATACTGAACAAAGCTCTGGAAAAGGTGCTATAAGAAACAAGCCTGCATTGCTAGAGGAACAGACTGGACTAGACAACATAAAAGGTCATTTTTATTTTTACTTTCTCTCATTGCAAAGGTCAGGAGCTGAGTGATTCATAGTAACAGTTCCAGTGGAAATCCTCAAGTCACTGACCAAACATTTTTGAAGGATGTCTAGCTACAGACAAGGATTCAGAGATCGTCTCCCTGGGTATCTGAAGTGTTATATTTTCAGTGATTATAGTCTTCTTCTAAAGCAGTGTCAAAACAAGAAAAACACCACTGATAAAAGTTAATAGCAACATCAGAATGAATCAATCCACCACACACTAGAATTCTACTAGAATTTAGCAATGATAACTATATATAAACAGAAGCATTTTATGAACTTGTAACACAGTAAGGCTAAATTCTCAAAGGCTTTGCACCATTAAAATGGGCTTTTGCACTCAAATGTACAGGTGCAAGTAAAACTTGGGTTGCTGAGTATTTTCAGAGATGCAGTGCAGGCACAAGTGAATTGCACCTGCCAGGAGTGATAAGGGGGAGTGGGGCTAGGAATAATGTCCACACCATGAAATTTTCAACCAATCACACTGGGGAAAGCAGAATTTAACCTAATTTGTATACAGTGAGAAGCCTACACTTGTCTTATAAACCCCACCATGTTTTATGGGGCAGATGTAGGAAAACCAGAACCAACTGTCAACTGGTGACTGAGACAGCATGGAGCCTGTAAACATTTTGGGTGACAACGAGGTCCCTGAAGGAAGAGAGATCAGCAAGGTGAAGGAGGGGGCCCAAATGACCCAAGCAAAACAATCAAACTGTACTCTGCTAACAGGATCTACACGGGGAGAAATGGGGAAGGCTTTTTGGATTTATCTGGGAGAGAAATCATCTGAAGATACAAGTTTAACTCTGCAGTTGTTAAGAAAATGATTGTTAGGAAAATGTAACTTAGAATGTTGTAGTATGATTTTAAAATAGCCTTGGATTTATAATCTCACTCCCTGTATATATACTATTGACCCCTAGTTTACCATGCATTTTAAACTTGCATTCACCCTGTCACAGCTGTGCAGGTGTCATAGTGTCTGAGTACCCCTAAGTGTTTTGAACCTCCTGCTTACCAGACAGGTAAATGAAATAGATTAATACCAACAATGGATGTAATAGCCATTAAGTGTTCCCACCTGTGTAAGTGGATTGAAAGTCCCCCTCCCTTATCAACACAGGGGTATAAAATATCCTCACACATGTATTGAGGTGAGCCAGTTGTTTGGGTGATAACCCCCTCTGACTCCTTATTGCTTGCAATAAATCTTGTTTTTCCAGAAGTCTACTGAGTTATGCCTGTCCTTTGAGGTATATTGGACTGAACTCCAAAGGAAATAAGCAGTTTTTGCAACACAGTTGTCCTGCATTGCTCTGAGGTGTTGGCTGGGTTTTGAGAGTCAAACACAGAAGAGCCATACTTTACCTGTAGTAGTCAAAATCACCTCAGCTCTGGGATTCCTTCACAACAGGAGTATTTCAGAGACTGAGTGGTGGTCATCACAGGAATAAAACAGTCTGCCATCTACACCTATGTTAATCAATTTCTTTATGCCATTCTCAAGAGGTTTAATTTATATTGATTTCCTCCCACTAGCAGATGGCAAGTCCTATAAGATGTGGCCATCTGTGATGAATGCTGTACTCGTGTTCCCCCTAAGGGGACCTTCTTCCACTGAAACCCCCTTCAGGGACAGAAAAAAGATCTACTGTATTCATGTGCAGATTACCTATCATGCTAATTACATCATCACAGGAAAACTGACCTAGTAGTCAGAAGATTGTCACAGCTCCTCCACTGGCAGGTTCTCCAGACTAGCTGGGGAGTTTGGGGCTGGCTGGAGTCTGGATAAATACAGATAATTTAGTTACAATAGCCTAAGGATTCTTGGTTATGTGTTTACCATGTTTAAGACTGGTTGATATGCACATTTCCCTTTTGCAGGGGTCAGAGCCTGAGTTATGGATCATAACTCACACTGCAAATCCCCCAGAGAAAAACTATCATGCAGCTCTTCCTGACATTCTGTGACGCTCTGGGGGTTTTACCCAGACCAGTAAGAGGTCGTGTCACTCCCTGCTCTGTAACCCTGGATGCCTCTGTGCTGTGCAGCTTTGGCATCAGCGGCCTCACCCTAGCTTCCACCAGCCTGTTACTCCTTGCAAGGTGACACCAACAGTCCTTTCAGTCCCGAGTGTCCCCAGAACTGTCTTCTCTGTCATGCTCAGCCCCTCTCACTGTAGCAATCACAAAACCTTATCAAGTGTGTTGCTCCTTTTAAGAGACAGTCCACGGCACCAGCCTGTTAGTTTGGCTGAAGATTTTACTTCTCATTTTGACATACTGCACTAAGACGGTTGTTTAATAAAATAAGATTACGTTTATTAAAAAGAACAGATTTTTAAATGATATCAACTAGAATGAATTGGTTACAAACATACATTTCCAAGACCAGAACTTAACTTAACAAACAAGAGTCTTTTGTTCACCCCCGTTCATCCAGCAGGGTTGGTCAGTTTTTACACGGGAGCTAACATATAACTCAAAGTGTTTGGTTTCTTTGTCTTTTCAGGTAAAGGATGCCAAAATGGATTTTTATCTCTGTTTATATTCTGAAAGTTTATCTTTGTTTTCAAAGCCAGGAAGCCCCCAGGGGGCTCATCTTGCTGTGTCCCCCAGGGAGCTGATGCCACATTAATTTTTGCAGTCTCCTCCCTGTATCATGATAGTTAAGTGGCTATCTCCCCCACTCGCTAATTTGATCACTTTGTTCACTGTTATGTAAATGTGCCTCCATGATCTCTCCTTGCTCAATTTACATTGGAAACTAACATTCAAGCAGACAAAACCACATTCCTTTGCCTAAGGCTAAGCACATTTTAAGAACATATTTCCGGCACACATTTATAATTCTTTATATGTTAACCATACCTACTTCACACAAGGCAATTAATGATCAGTGAGATGCTAGTTTTGCAGTGATATGCTACAAGACACCTATTAAATCAGGGCTTCTCAAACTGGGGGTCAGCGCCTCGGAGGAGGTCACAAGGTTATTACATGGCGGGGGTCATGAGCTTTCAGTCTCTGCCCTGAACCTGGCTTTGCTTCCAGCATTTAAAATGGTATTAAATATATAAAAAAAGTTTTAATTTATAAGAGGGGGTCACACTCAGAGACTTGATATGTGAAAGGGGTCATCAGTACAAAAGTTTGAGAACCACTGTATTGAATTAATTTCATGATAACACTGTGCGAGATGGCACCAGCTGAGACTCACTGCTACATATCAGGGAGCCCTCTGACATTGGGGTGTTCTAAGGGTCGCATATTCCTTCTAAATTATCCCTTTTTAGATCAGCTCTGATGTGTTTGTCCCTGTGAATAGACACAGGAAAGTCACAAAGCTGCAGTGTCAGGATGTGTGCTGAGGTAGCGTTATTGTGACATGCTGCAGTGTGACATGGAATCCTGTAGTGATCTTCCTGGGAGGGCATATTGTTGCCATAGCAACATGCTTGTTGCCTGCCCAGAATTCCTCTGATATCTGGCACGGATGGACAACAGAGGCTGAAGGAATGGTGACCTCCTGAACAATATGAAGGTACATGCAATTGATATTGTGCCTCCACCTTCAACGTGAATGAGCCACACTTCACTTCTCCTCCTGTGTGTCTTACTTCACCAGGCTTCTCCTACCTATGACTTGGATCACTGTGCTGTCACTTGTATGGACAATGATGTTTATCTTTACCTAGTGATATTTTTGTTCCTCCGTGGCTCTTGTTTCTCTAAATGCTATCCTCTAAATCCTGGGAGGTAACCACATTGGAGACAGGTGCATGATCACAGTGACTATAAACTGGACACCTCAACATTATATCAATCTGCAGATGATACTTCCTTATTTGATCACCTCCTCCCTCTGCAGTCCTTTTTGTGTTTCCTTTAGTCTTGCATCTGTCTCTCTCCTGGGGGAGTGGGTCACTTCCCCTCTTCTTGCCATGCACAGGAAAAGAAATGCTTGAATTACTACATCTGTCCAGGGGTCCTTAAATCATCTACAGACAACTGTGCAATTCTCTCCCCACTTGCTTTTGCTCCCACCCACTGTGCTCACAATTGTTGACTTCCAAACGTTTGTACCATTTTGCTTATTTAAATTGACAGGACATCAGTGTAGCTCTAGATTATGGCCTCTGCATAAATGAATGTAACTGCAAGCTGGCACTTTTGAAAATTTAGGCCACATGAAGCAAGCTGGTGGAAAGATTTTGCAGTGACAACCACATCTGAAAGAACAGCATAATGAGACAATATCTAAAACCAAGATAACTTGTGAGCAGGACATACTAAAGGTAATGGAAAATCTCAACAATGAAGTCACAAATTAGGATTAAATTCAACCCTGCTATAACTGCACTGAAGCCAATAGGGTTTCACTGTAGAACTAACATAGCAGTTTTGAGGACACAAGTACATGGCTGCTTTCTTGCACAGGGCCAGACTGACCCCTTTCAAACATAAGCCTACAGGAGGTAATGAGATAGTCAGGAAAACTCTGGTTCCTTTAGTGTTTAAAGAAAGGAAATAGGAAAGGGCAATTCTCAACTGTCACAGGAACTCAGTCACAGTAGAATAGGTAACAAAGAAAAATTAGAGTGCCTAACAACTGATGAGACACCTTCCCAAGGAAAGTAGAGGGAATGTCTGCTAGGGATATATGCAGGACACAGTGACCAAAAACAAAAGAGAGGAGGACTTTATAGGAGAGGTGCTGTCATTTGTCAAGACAATCACCATGGATTCACAAAAAGATCATACCTTAAAATATGACATAATCTTGTGATGAAAAAACAAAATGAGTATAGCAGGGAAGCTATGGCTATGATTACCCTAGATTAGGAAATCGCTTTGGATACTGGAACACACAAAGGCTTGTCCACAGAGCCAACAAGTACAGTAAAGGAGAAAGACTATTAGATGAATAAAGAATAACTGTGGAGTCCAAAGACAAAAGGATGCAGTGCAGGATTGGAAAACCTAGAAAAGGATTATGTGAGACTGGAAAGGATGGGGAAATGTGGGAGGGCCAATCTTGAGGTAAATTTGATAATGGAAAACATATTCCAAACAAGGATATGTTGATTACCAACTCAGAAGAACCATTTGCCACATCTCTGATGATTAACAGATACTTACAGACATTTGGTTTGAAAAGAAAATTAATTATCCTTTGAAGGTCATAGATTTTTAAGACCAGAAGGGACCATTATAATAATACAATTAAGCTATCTGTCTTCTATCTAACATACTTAAAAGGCCCCATCTAAGTACTTCACAATCTTTAATATCCTCACAACACCCCTGTTGGATAGAGAAGGGCTATTGGCCATATTTTACTGATGAGGAAATAAGGCGTAAAGAAGCTAAGGCCCAGATCCTCAAAGCTATTTATGTCTAACCAATACTCATTTCAATGAATTCAATTGAGTTTGAAATCAGTGGGAGTTAGACACATAAAACCTCTGAGGAACTGGGCCTGCATGACTTGCCCAAAGCCACAAAGGAAGTCTATGGCAGTACAGGGAACTGAATGTAGATCTTCCAAGTTCCAGACTAGCACTTTAACCAATAAGCTATTCTTCCTCTCTGTGCCCTCTTTCCCATTTGATACACTGGTGCTGTGGAACCTGGTAGAGACAGGCAAAACACTTATATCTAACTATTTGGACTATTATAGCCATGATTCAGCATAATACTTAAACATGTGCCCTGACTACTCATGTATTTAAATTTAAGTACATACTTAAGTACCTCAGGGGGCCGACGTGTGTAAAGGTAAGCATGTTCATGAGCGGTTGCAACATTGGAGCCTAGAGCATGTGCATTTCTCAAGGCAAGATGCAGTAACCTGAACTTATGAAGAATATCACCATACTCTTCTGGAGCTAATTTTGATGATGTGATATCAACTTTGATCCGAGATAATTAGTTCTAGTACTTTGTAACCGCTATTTTGAAATGCTGCCATTTATACCAAAAGGAATTGTGTTATTACTGCAATAATATTGTGTTATCTTTTTTAAAAAGCACAGGAGATAAACCCCACTCGGAGAAAATAAAAAGATGAAAAATAATTTTCAATTGCACAACTATAGTGTAGCAATTTAAAATGTTGCTAGTGGAGGTGAACCCCAGGAGCAGGGCATAGGCTAATTTCCACTGGTTACATCAGGGTAAAAACTAGAGTACCTTGTCTCTGCTAGGATTTTACATTGAGATAGCTTTCTTGATGTAAAGACATACCTATTTTTGCAGTGAAGACTTAATTTGCTGGCTTAGAGTCCTCTCTCACTTGCCATGTATACTCTTCAGTAACCCACAAGTCCCCTCACACACTCCAGCTCTGCAGCTCGTTGGCTGGCAATTGTTAGGATGACCAGACAGCATGTGTGAAAAATCAGGATGGGGTGGGGGTAATAGGAGCCTATATAAGAAAAAGACCCAAAAGTTGGAACTGTCCCTATAAAATTGGGACATCTGGTCACCCTACAATTGTCTCAGCTGTGTTTTGTTGAATGGGAATGTACTCTCTGCTCCCGCACCATGCTCCCCATACAATATCACTCATTCTCACTGCCATGTGCCCTGCTATGTATGCTATATATGCTACCCTGAGCCATTCACCCTCACCTCCAGTTGATATTCCCCTCTCTGTTACTCAGCTAGTGATTGGCTAAATATTTAGCTCTGAGAAACTACAATAAGTTAGTCCAAGTGAAGACAGCAGCAGCAAGCTGAGACTGTAGCAGGAGAAGTGGAGTTGGTAATGTGCTCGTGTTCCTCACACGCCCTCCGCTCCTCAGAGCAGGGTTACAAAACATACTGGTAGAAATGCCTGAGTTCACGTGAGTATTGTCTACGCATCAGTTTCTTCCATTGCTACCACTGGTGGAGGTGCATTACAAGGCCCAAGAGACTGAAACCTGAGTCAATGTTTAGTAGGTGGGAAGCTTTGATGAGGATGTAAGAAACAATCAGCAGGCTAAAGATACAAGCTGGTCGTTGTCCTTTTCCTTATCTACAGGTTGGTACCTCTTTATATGAACTCTTCCCGAGTTAGAGCTGGATATGTTTACGTATTACCTATGTTCAGCCAAGCTCATATAGTGATGGGTGTGATATAAGAACTTAGATGTTGTTTTAATATGCATGTGGCCTTAGACGATCTTGTTTGAGAAATTCACACAGCCTGTCGCACAAGTGATAACAAATCTCCAATCACTACATGACACTAAAGTAACAATGGTGCAGACCCCCAGACCTGCAATTTGCTGCATGAAGGTGGAGATTTGCACTCAGAACCACACTGAGTTCTTCATGCAGACACAAGTCCCAGGATCTAAGCCTTACTTCTTAAGGTGTAGTTAAGTAGGCCAGGACTACAAAAGCAGCGTATGGGTGCTGTCTGGGGTTCTCTGCTTGGTATCCCCCTCTGGCTCTCTACTTATAGTCCTGTGACCCTCATGCCCATCCCTGTTTTATCATTAGCTGTCCCCCAGAATTGCTTGGGCTTTGGATTCAGTAGCACCACCCTTAGGCTGGGGAGGAAGGGGGAGAGGGGAAACTTTAGCTGTGGGTGGGCTTGTACTTACTTTTCCCTGGGTTCCCAATAGGTACAGAAACACTGCCATCCCAGGTTCTCTGCTTGGCGTCCCCTGCTTGTTCCCTGCTTTTGAGTCCCCAACCCTCACTCCTGTTCCTGCTTGGTCATGTGTTGCCCCTGACTTCATTTGAACCTGAAGTCTAGTGGCACCTCCCCTTCGACGGGAAGCCAGACCTTCCTATGCTGGGGGTGCCGGCAATGGGTACCCTTAGCAGCCGGGCCCAAGAGCTGACCACAGGAGACCGCGAACGGGTGACCAGACAGCAAGGGTGAAATATCAGGACAGGGGGTGGCGAGTAATCGGAGCCTATATAAGAAAAAGGCCATAAAGTCGGGACATCTGGTCCCCCTAGCTCCTAAGACAGGAGAGAGGGACCCCGGTGTGGTGAGAACACTTGAAGCTAGTGCAACTTCGTCTTCTATTGCCACCGCCGGTGCCTCCCTACAAAGCCAGCGACGGGAGGGCCGCAGGGAAGGCGAGAGCCGCGGGCTTCTCTCTCCCCGCCTCAGCGAGCCCCGCGGGCAGGCCGGGCGCAGCGCTCGCTCTCGAGACCGCACTTACGGCCAGAGCGGCCGCTCCCAGCGGCAACTAATCACGTGACGCGAGGAGACGGCGGAGGCAGCCGCAGCGGCCATGACACGCGGCGATCTCGCGAGAGGAGAAAGCGGCCCCCAGACCCCCGCTCCGCATAAATAGCCGGGGCAGGCGGTCCTGGGTCGCTGCAGCGTCCGGGAGTCAGTCGGAGGGGAGGAGCGCGAGCGAGGTCTCAGGGCGGGTCGCCCGGCGTTGGCGGTGGATTAGCGGCGTTCTCTGCTCCCGGGTGAGTGACGCCGCCCTTGGCAGGGGCGGGCAGCCTGGAGCCTACCGCGGTGGCGCGTTCGAAGCGGAGCCGGGTTAAGCCCGGTGGCTCGCTGCAGGGCGAGTCCCCGGTAATGGGGTTCCCCGTCCCGTCCCCCTTCGTGCACGGAGCCAGCCCGGCCGCCGCCAGCCCTGGCGGGGAGGGGAGTGGCTGCGTTTCTGGGGTGCCCGGCTGTCTTAATCTGCGGGGTTCCCCTTTCAGCCTCAATCCTGCGCTGACCTGGGTGGCTGCCCAGGTCCGTCTCCCTAGGGGCCGAGAGGGGTTCGTCTTGGTTGTGGCTTTAATGGGGCATTGACAGTGTCGCTCCTGACGTTGTGTGACGCCTCCTTCGTTCAAGTGGCCCTGCCTGGCAGGAGAGCTCTGTTCAGCGGGGTCCGGGTTTCTGGCGCAGACGGCGAAGGTGACCAGGTGCCCCTGTGCTGTTATCACCCATGATCCTGGGCCGGTTTCCGCCCTGCGGGTCACTGAAAGCTGCAGTTGTGACCCCCATTGACAGGTGTTTGTCTGCAGTTTAGGCAGAGCAAATTGAAACACATCTGTGTCCACTCAGTGTAGTGAGTGGAAAGAGGGTTTCTAGTCCCCTGGCTTGCAGGTTGAAAGCTACTCACCTCCTCTCTATGAAAACAGGAGCAAAACTTCTGACTAGGTTTAGGGTGACCAGACAACAAGTGTGTAAAAATCGAGACAGGCAGTGGAGGGTGATAGGAGCCTATATAAGTGCCCCAGAAACCAGGACTGCCCTACAAAATTGGGACACCTGGGGCTGGTCCTCACTAGAGCGGGGGATCGACTGTAGATACACCGATTTCAGCTACATCATTAATGTAGCTGAAATTGGTGTATCTACAGCTGACTTACCTGCTGTCCTTACAGTGGTGGCGGTTGGCAGCACGCTCCCCTGTTGACTCCAGCTTGCGCCTTTTGGTGAGCTGGAGTTACGGAGTCGATGGGGGTGTGCTGCTGGCGATCGATTATCATCTCTTGATGAGATGCGATCGATTTATCACCATAAGATCAATCTCTCCCCGTGCTAGTGAAGACAAGGCTCTGGTCACCCTAGACTAGGTCTGCTAATCTGTGCTGTCTCTAAAATATGTTTCCAGACATGTGGGTCTGACTCAAACACATCTCTTAAATGTGCTTCCTTTGGTAAGGCCCATATTTGATTTTTAACTAGAGGAGACTGTGTAAAAATGGCTGAAAATGCCCACTAGAGTTCTTGTGGGGTTTATAGTCTTATAGTAAACTCTAATATGTTTTTGGGACCTGCAGTAGTTATGGACAGGAGATGGCTTAAGCATTGGGTTAGCTCCTGGAATGAAGTTGAAATCATGCTAGGAATGGCTGAACTCCCTTCAGTATGCCCTTGGTGGTGTGGGTCTTTTGGATGAGCCCTTTAAAACTGCAAAACTAAGGTTGTTTGATTTGTGTAAGTACTAAAACTTGCACAGCTCTTCATTGAGTAGGTTTGCTTTAGTGTCCTTGCTTTTAGCTAGGTACTGCTACCCCATCCCAGTGTTGTGGTACCTTGCAGTTCAAAGGTGGTGGTAATGGGTGGGGTTTTTTGTGCTCTGTGTATGTAGTCCAGGGTGGATTTGATTTAAATAAGTGATATAAATCACTAGTCAGTCATACTCAATTTAATCATGGATTTCTATATAACCACTATCAAGAATGCACTTTAGCTTAATACATAATCTTCACAACTCAGATGTAGGCTTTATTTTTAGAAGGTGCACACTGTTTTTAAGAGACTTATTTCTAAAACTTTTCAGATTAGTTTTTACAGTGATAACAAAACATTTGTGTTCGATATACAATTTACCAAAGGTAATTGAAGCGGATGGTTCACCTCCCAGTGACTTCATAAATATCTCCAATTCAACAGGTTAATCATTAATATTTGGAGGATTTTCTTGGCATGCTTTATTAGGAGGAAAAAAAACCAGACAGATATTTACATTTGTCTTTAACTAAAAGAACAATATTATGTATTCTGGATCTATTTCTTCAACAGTAAACATTTACTTAACAAAACAAGCATTTGAGTTTAGTTAAACATTCAGGTTTTTAAATCAGATTTGTGTTAACTAAAATAGTTAAAGGAAATATTTAAAACTTTAAAAATTTCTCATGTTGACCTGTCAATTTAATATTGGCTTTTGCATTTTCCTATTTGTTCATAATCTGGCAAAGAAACAAGCTTTCCTAATTTTTCAGGTCCCAAATGATTTCTCAGTTTGAAATTAATTAGTCCAAAGCAAGAAAATATTCTTTCTACACTGGCAGAAGAAGCTACTGCTGTTAAGAGACATCACTTCAACAGTCTGTCTGAATTCAAGTGCTTAAGTGACTGCTGCCAGGTTGCTGGTGACTTTCAATAAATAAGTTTGCTAATGTGTTAGAGTGGCTTATTCTCACACTGGGTCTCCTTTATGGCCTGCTGCCATCATAGGTTTTCCCTTCTAGTGAGAATGGTATGGTAGATATTCAAAGAATGAAGGCTGCACTCAGAATGACCTTGAGACTTCTAGAATATGCTGCTCAAACAGTTTTACTTTTGTATCTATTTCCTGCCCCTCCCTTCTCACTTATCTCCAGACTTCTCCTTGTCCAGATCTATTCCGCCCTCAACAGTTCATCGATCTTTGTGAAACTTGGCAAATTTAGAGAGAGAGGGAGAAGGGAGTGACTATACAAATTTGCAGAGGGACAATAGGGTTGATTTATTTCTCTCCTCTATGTAGTTAAAAACATTTTATCTCTGAAGACCCAAATCCACAGTTTGAGAACTGCAAGACTAAGCATCTCTGGTGCCTTATAGACTGAGCACTGAGACCCATTTGGTATATAGAAAGATTAACCTAAATCTCTACAGAAGCCCCTGGAACCACATAATATTGGGTCCCTAATCCATGAACTATTGGAACTTATTTAAAAAACTTTTCTTAAACATTGAGGCAATATAGTCATGCATTCTATAGAATTTACAATCCCTATTCCATGATGAAACAGCTTAAAGATAGCTTTAATTAAGATATATCTTTTGGAAATGCTATTTTGAGGGGGAAAACCTTTAATCAAAAATCCAGTTTAAATCAAGCTAACTTTTGTTTCTTTACAGACTATATCAGGGTGGTTAAAGGAATTTAGTAACACTTTTACATGACTACAGTATTATTGCGTTTGCTGATGAGGCTGGTAAGCCTTCTAGCACTTCATACTAAGTGTGGTTTTTCTGTACCTGTAGTCTGCTGCATGCCACATTTGTTCTGCATACAAATGGTGGCTGTTCTTTTTACATGGGGCAGGGGGGAGGGAGAATACAAAAGCCCTCTGCAGGGTCATTCCCTATGAGTCACCTGACAGTGGCCCTGTTGTAAGGAGACCATTGATCTGACTCGTATGGCCATTTATATATGCTAAGTGCTAATGCTAACACTGTTAAGTGTGTTCATTGGGCATTACAGGAAAGAAGCTGTGCTTGAATCTGTAAGCAGAACAATGGAGAAATAGGGATTCTGGTGTTAGTACAGAATAAATGCAGAACTGTTGGTCAGGAGCTCCTGACAGACCAACCCACACTGAGTATTTTGCGTAGTTCTTTTGTGGACTAAACTTTATGGTGGTGGTCTAATGTCCTGAGAGAGACACAAGTCTCTTGAATGAACTTAAAAGGCATGGTCATGTTTGACTCTTACAAATAAAGAGCACTTGTTCCTGTGACTTCATTTCAATGTCGTCTGTCATGTCTCTACACCAAGGGTGGCCAGCCCGAGTCTGAGAAGGCACCAGAATTGACCAATGTACATTGCCAAAGAGGCACAGTAATACATCAGTAGCCCCTCATCAGTCTTCTGCCCACCAGGAGCCCTGTTGATCAGCACATCCCCCTCCCTGGAACTCCCAATCAGCTGTTCTGTGGCATGCAGGAGGCTCTGGGGGGAGAGGGGCTAAGGGGAGGAGTGAGGGCATAACAAGCTTAAGGGACAGTGGGTGCAAAGGGGTGGAGTAGGGGCAGGGCCTGTGGTGGAGCCAGAGGTTGAGCAGTGAGCACTTACTGGTACACTGGAAAGTTGGCACCTGTAGCTCCATTCCTGGAGTCAGTGCCTATACAAGCAGATGCGTACTAACTTCTGAAGAGCTGCATATGGGCCTGGATCCACAGGTTGGCCACCCCTGCTCTACATGATGGAAGTACACCATGGATTGTTCAGTTAGGACTGGATATACTAGTACTCCTGAATTATCTATACCTCCACAAGCTAAGAGGAAAACCTTGCAGATTTAAGGGAGTTGTGTGGGAGGACCACCAATACCATCTCCCTGACCTTACAGAAGTCTGTCTGGGGAAAAGCAGTATGGGTGGGTCTTGGTGTGACAGCTGCGTTCTCTTCCAAATCCATGTGATTTGGCAATAAACTTTTACCCTGCCAATACTAACTCAGGAATCAGAGAGGTAGCCATGTTTGTCTGGGATTGCAGAAGTGACAAATCCTGTGGCACCTTAAAGACTGACTGAAGTATTTAAGCATAAGCTTTCATGGGCTAATACCCACTGTGTCAGATGCATGCTGTGGAAGGGTTCTAAATCACAGTTTTCTGCAGTGGGGAAACCTGTCCTGTGTGTGGGATAAGAGGGTTCTTGCATAAAGGTGTGCATGACCTTGGCATAAATAGCCCAGTCCTAAATGATCTACAGTCTACATGTCTTAGGAGCAACAAGCCAAAACCCCCTGCCATTTCTGTGCAGGTGAGGAAGGAAAGGGGTACAAATGCCAATTTTAAAGACACCACTACTGTACAAATTTGTGTGTGCCTCTGTTTTAAATCCTTTGTAGAGAGTGGGATTGCACAGTATCTATTGTGTAGCAATATGTACACTAGAATCTGATCCTGCAGAAACATTTCATTTAATCTCATTAACAACAATACACAAGTTACTTCTGTGCTTAAAGTGACAATATGTGCAAGTGTTTGTAGAATTTGTGGCCTTAGATACATAAACTCCTAACTGTGTCCTCAAGGTTCTGAGTTGACCAGTAAAATCTAGTCCATTTTGAAAGTAGCTGCAGATACCCCATTTTACCCTTAGCCCTCTTACCTACAGTCACAATTCTTAACTCTTCAGTATTCTTTTTCTTGCTGTGTAGAAGATGTGTCCAAACGGGCAATTTAGATTAGAGAGAGTGCTGTCAAATCAATGAAGTAGTCAGTGAGAAATTTGTAAATTTTTCAGTAACTGTTTAGTTGACAATCCTTTTTAATTTTGTATTTAGTTCCTGAATTCCTATTACTTGAACTGGTGAATAAGCTTAGTTTCTCTACTATAATCTGTCTAAATTATTTTAGTATGATCTCTAATTCATTACAACCCGTAGTGTCTTGATCCTTTTCATGGAGGGGATGGTACACTCCAAGTATACAAAAGCCTTTTTGGATGGCTTTCTTAAGAATAGCTGCCTTTTTCTCCAGATGGGAAAGAACTCAGCCCGGATTATTAAAGTGGAATGATGGTATGGCTATTTGGGACATAACAAATTTTTAATTTGGATTATCCTTGTTCTTGTAGGCTCTGCAAGATTCAAGACTTACTAAAATGGCATTAGTAGCAGCTGACTCTCAAGAGGTATGTATGAGTTGATGATCAGTCAAGCTTTGTCATGTAGCCAAGAAGGATGTGAGTTTAACCTTCTCTCTCTGTTTACACAGAATGTGGTAGCCAGGGTTGTCAACCTTCCCTTGGTGAGTTCCACCTATGACATGGTGTCCTCCGCTTATGTCAACACAAAAGATAACCATCCCTATCTGAAATCAGTATGTGAGATGGCTGAGAAAGGAGTGAAGACCATCACTGCAGTGGCCATGACAAGTGCTATGCCTATCATCCAGAAGCTGGAGCCACAAAGTAAGGCATGACTACTTTTCTGTGCACTTATGCTCAACTGTTCTATGGAGTTCCTATGTTAAATATAGGCTTTGGGTGGTGGTGGTCTAAAGAATCTGGGAGCAGTATGAGTTAAATCTACTTCAAACAAATTAGCAACACCAGGAAAGTCTACCTTGCTTTGTGCAAACAGCCATAAGCAACTGTAATTAAATGAGCTTTTATAAATAAGTCTAAAGTCAAGCACATTCTGGATCTCTGAGTAAACCTCCTAATGACTTGTTCCTAACAAACATTGATTTCTAAGATTGGTTGGTTGAGTAAGAAGCTTCTTGCTCAACTTCTGTCCTAACCTTTCACCCAGTTTCGAGCTTTGAATCAACTTCCCTTTCACCTACTTCTGAGTACAGCTTGCAGTTACAAATTTGGCAGCTGTTTCATGGCTACTTGCTCTGGCTTTAGCTCAGAGCCTATTATAAACTGGCAAATGGCCAGGAGATACTTCATCAATGTGTTCTCAACCTCACTTCCTTGAAAGATGTCCAGTTTTCTCACTTGCAAAGTGCTTGAAAGCTGTTGCAGAATTAAGGTGCATAAATTTTCTTCACTCCTTTTTAAGGAAGAAATGAAACAGGAAGCCCAGTCCAAACAAGTAACATTTTGTTTAAACAAATGTTTTAACGTTTAGCTTTGGGTTTTTTATTTTATCACAAGAGCAACTTAATCGTTTTTGAAACTTCTCTAGTTGCAGTTGCCAACAGCTATGCATGCATAGGACTGGACAAAATTGAAGAGAGGCTGCCTATACTATATCAACCAACTGACAAGGTAGATTCAATTACTGTATTTACATTTCTAAGTGGGACAATCCAAGGTTCAGTGATTACTGAAGTAGCAAGACTAGGAGCAGAGCACAATGCTGAAAACTTGGAACTTACATTCTAACTCTGAGTTTGTTCTGGACACCTTTTGGCCTTTGTCACTTAAGGCCGGCTCTTCCTCCACCCCCAGTTGGAGTTATGGATACTCTCACTTGTAGTCAGTGGCTGTATGGCGCTATTGTAATTCAGGTCCTCAATTGGTTTCCCTCCCCCATTTAAGTGGGGATAATACTTTCCTGATTTACAAGAGCAATATAAGGGTTAGTGTTTCAGATATCTAAGCACTATGAAATGGCTTGTATATAATTGAAGTAGAAGTTTCCATATGAAACTTGTGTTTTAAAATGACTTGAACACTCTTAATACCTTCATCTAAACATTTTTTCTATAACATAAGAGCTCTAACTGGAGAGCAAACTATGAAGTGAAAGTTTTGTAGCTTTCACTATCCATTTGGGTGGAAAGGAAAACTAAGTAGTGAATTAATACTTGTCTGTGTATTGCTGTAATGCCCAAGAGTAGGATGAGGGCCCCATTGTGCTAGGTGCTGTCCAACACACAGAAAGACAGTCTCTGTTTTAAAGAGCCTAATCTAACTTACTTTCCAGTGGCTCAGCATACTGCAAAGCAGGAGGGTCTGCTTTCATCCATTGCTACCATGAGAGTACAATAAGAACTTCTTGGGGTACTGAAAGTTTTTCTGACAGAAGAAATTTTAGACTCTTAACACTGCTGCCCTCTAGCTTGAAGTTTTTCAAGGTCTTCTAACTAATGAAGCTCATCTCCTGGCCCTCGCTTAGTACTGAGTTACAGTCCTTTCTTAAGGTAGCGGTGAGCTTCTTTGTAGGGGTTTGTTTCATTTGGGGGATTAGAGACCTGTCGTCATCATGCTACCATGTGGGTCACACCTCAGTTCCTGTCTGTTGTGATATTTGAGTTCCTTTCAGTATTGATGCTTTATTACTACCTGGAAGGTTTGCTAAATATCGAGAGACAAACACTGATCTATGACAATTTAGTATAAATAGCCTAATTATGACATGGTGCTATAAAATCCCCTGTAGGAAGGATAAATCTTCCTAAACCAAAAGCCTCTATCAGAACAGGGTATTAATACCTGGTCCCTCTAAAGAGTTGCGGGTTAGGTACCCCAAACTTTTTTCTAGCCTAAGCATTCTAGGCTTGCCTCCATGTAAACTCCTAATTCTATTTGTGGTGGAAATGCCTGCTCTAATGCTGATTAGCTGTAGGTTTCTGTTGTCTATATGACAGACGTCTCACTGTAGTGAATGCCTCTTAATGAATCCTGAAACCAGTTATACTAAACACTAGTTGTCTCCCCTTTTGGAAAGGGGGTGTGTAAATCGAGAATTTAAAAATGCCTGCCCACTATTAAATGAGGAATCTGCCTCTCTTCCTTGCAGGTGGTTGCCAATGCCAAGGATGTAGTTGTTGGTGCAAGAGATGCTGTAACAATCACTGTGACTGGTGCCAAGGATACTGTTGCCCACACAATTACTGGAGTCATGGACAAGACTAAAGAAGCTGTGCATGACAGTGTGGAAATGACCAAGTCAGTTGTCAATGGGAGCATTAACACTGTTCTGGGAAGCCATGTGGTGCAGATGGTGAGCAGTGGGGTGAATAGTGCACTCAGCAAGTCGGAGACTCTTGTAGACCATTATCTTCCACTTACTGAAGAAGAGCTAGGTAAGACTACTTCAGTACTTGAGTTGAGACACCCTTTCAGCGCCACCCCCACAACTAGGAATGGGGATTGGGAGTGGGGGAGATAAGCAGTCACTTGTCACTCCTACTAATGAATGGGGTGGCACCATGTTAACACTTGTCCATGGCCCTTCACCATGCCAACTGTTATACCTTCATATGGCTTCCCTGCTGACAAGAAAGCAAGTGGCATACTTGGAGTAAAGGAGTAGAGCTCCCCCCTATCCAGGTAACTGCCATGTAATCCTTCAGAGGCTGGATAACTAAGCTAATTATTTAACAAGCTGGTCTAAACTTGCTTTTTTATCTCTAGCAAAAGAAGCTACAAAGGTGGAAGGATTTGAAGTTGAAGTTCAAAAGCCAAGTTACTATGTTAGACTTGGATCCTTGTCTTCAAAGGTCCGCAGCCGTGCCTACCAACAGGCCTTAATCAGGGTTAGAGATGCTAGGCACAAAAGCCAAGAGACCATTTCACAGCTCAATTACACTGTTAGTCTGGTAAGTTAACAAGAATTCTGATTGGGGTGGATTTGAGGGATAAATGCAAAAATCTCTTGGTAGTCTTAACCTAACTCTCTTGTCAAAGAAACATGGATAACTAATTTAGCCAAAATTGTTTCACTAATGAAATCTAAGGTTCTTAATGGTACAAAACACATCCATTATTTCAAGTTTTCATCTTAATCTAAAACAGATTGCATCTGTTTTGCAAGGCTAACAGAAAATGTATTTAAAACCAGTTGCTTTCTAAAGGACCAGTTTAGACCCTGAAGTGAAGAATGTCTTGCAGTTCTATTCAGGAATCCTACTCAGTCCATTAGTAGAGTAGGATTCTTTCAATCTTACTGTGACTAACTTTGGAGCTACTTGCAGGAGCATGCAAAAACATTGTTAGAATCATGCAACAGAACACTCTTCATTCTCAGTCCTGTTGTACAGTTTCTCATTCCTAAGGCCTGTACATGATACTACTAGAAAACCAGAGAAGGCAGATTTTTTTCTCCCCCTGCCATCACCCCATCTCTCTAAAAATGCTTCACCCAACAAAACTGTCTCTCGAAATGACCTCACACAAAAAGAGTGGGGGGGCTAGAGTTTCTTTCATAAAAACCCTAAACTGTTTGGGATCCTTGCTTCACTACTTCATTGGTTGGTTTTCTAGATTGAGTATGCCAGAAAGAATATGAATAGTGCCAACCAGAAACTTCATGATGCCCAGGAAAAGCTATATCAGTCCTGGATAGAATGGAAGAAAAACACAGGCCAAAATGATGGTGATGAATCTCATAGCACTGAGGTAAGTAAATTTTCCAAAAGTATAAACTGCATATTGCAAAGTGTGTAAATCTGATCCTCTGTGTCAATTATTCATGAAACCCCCAATGCTGCTAAGATGCATTGCAAATATGAAGAACCTGAATGGGGTGTCACCCCTTCTCTGCAACCCCTCCCAGCCCCACAATGACTGCTCTGTGAAATGAATTGAATTCAGCTCTATGGTGGCCAGCTTAAGTATGCCTGGTGCCAATAACCAAGTCACTAATTAGTGATTGGCTACACCTATTATGTTCATTTCAACAGCAAATTAGTTTAACTAGCTGCAGATCTTTTCTAGAAGAACATAAGCAACATTTCAGTAATGGCCTAATGTAGTAACTGGGTGTTACCTTCTATTACATTCTAAAAATGCTCCTATAATTTTAGTAGTCACACTTCAGCATACTTATTGTAGCCTCATTTTAGTGGGCCTTCTTTAAAAAAAGACCTTTTGATCTCATGTGCAGCTTCTGTGACCTTCTATCTAGATAGTTTGAGCCTGTGAATTTGTTGCTAATATGCAAGCTGATAACTTGCTCTCCCACATCTAGTCAGGTGCTCAGATCTGTCCTAGATAGCTAGATGAGTATGTCCATCTTTGGAAGGTCAGAACAACTTGGGTGGGACTGACTATGCAATCCCCCCCCCACCCCAACTCCCAGTCTTCTACTCATCTCCCCACCCTTCCAGACTGTTCCCTCTCCTCCCAAGCCTCTTAGCAACCAATCCTGGTAACTGCACAAATGCAGCAATTGATTAGTTGAACTTAAAATGCTATCTGAAAGTTTCAAGCACTAAGTTGGAAGGCTTAGCTCTGATTCACTAAAAGTGAATTATTGAGCTTATTTTACATTAGTTAGAAAATGTCTGGCTGTTCCTTGTCTCAGCTGTGTGTGATGTGTAGTGCACTTCAGAGACTTGCAGCCTTCAAGGGTTCATGTATCCTGGGTCAATCAGTCCCTTGTCAAAAGCAAGGACCCAAGTAAACATCAAGCCAACAGCTTAATAGTTTCTTTCTATGAAGTGAAGGTCCTGTTCTCACCTGGCATAGTTTCAGTTCTGAATCTCCTCCATTCCATGGTGTGAGCTTTCAGCAACAGAGTTGCTGCAGTGACCAACCCTGGTCAGTTAAATGCTTAACTCTAAAATGCTCTTATGCTTTGTTTCCAGCGCATTGAGTCACGCACACTAGCTATTGCACGGACCCTGACTCAGCAGCTTCAGACCACTTGCCTCACCCTGGTGTCAAGTATACAGGGGTTGCCACAGAACATTCAGGACCAAGTCCAGCAGGTTCGGGCAATGGCAGGAGACATCTATAGGAGCTTCCACTCTGCTTCGTCTTTCCACGAAGTATCTGATAACATTCTCACCACTAGCAAAGGACACATGAAGAAAATGAAGGAGTCTCTGGATGATGTGATGGATTATCTTGTTAACAACACGCCACTCAACTGGCTGGTAGGTCCCTTTTACCCACAACTGGCTGGGTCTCAGCATGCTGAGCGCAAAGGTGAAGGGGAGAAAAATGCCAGCCAGGGTGACAAACAGCCTGAACACAACACAGATTAAATTGCATAGCACACATGTACTCTGTAGTCTGAGCTAACAAGGTGACTTTACTGTAGCTGTCAGGTGACATCTGAGGGAAAATATCTACAATGTAGGGATGGTGGGAGCCTAAAGATTTGAATGTGTCCTTTCTAACCTAAGAGGAACTTTCATTAGAAAATTGGTTTTTGTGTTTTTTGCTATTCTGGCTAAGTGTGCTGGTCACTTTTTCCAGAGGCAAAATGCTATGAGGCTTGACACTTCAGCAGCTTACAGCAGTGGTTCACCTTGTTTAGTTAGCTGGTTAAGAAGCCTCTTGTCTGACAGCTAAAGTGTCCAATATCATGACCTTAAATGGAACTCATGGCAACTAAAAACTTTCACTAGTCAGTGACCTGTGCAGGAAAAAATGAAAAGCAGTATGATCTCACTTTGGCACGCCATCTAAAGATCCTAAAGCTCAGCGAGAGAACTTTTTCAAGATTGTGCACTTGGCTATGATGGCTCAGATTGTACAATTGTCTTAATCACTTCATTGGATGGGTCACAAAAGCATAAAGCCTTAATATGAATCTGTCACATGCTTTGCTTTCAAGTAAGGCTTCTAACTTGTTCAGCCAGAGTTGTTTAAATGCTGTGTTTTCCTTGCCCTGAACTTTTTTCTAAAACATCGTTTTTTAACTACACAAGTCAACTAAAACCAGTATTGAGAATTAAAGCTGCAATATGGAATATGAACATGTTTGTACCAAGGTGCCTAGTTTTGTGTGTCTTTGTAGTGCTTTTTCCTTTTTTGTAATTATGTATGTTCTGTAATAAATGCTTCAGCAGCCAAAGTCTGTCTCATTTTGAATGGTGTAAAAACAAGCATTTTAGCACTTCTTTATTTAAATACTCTGACTCATTGTCTTGTTAAATTGAATTGGGGCCAGGAGAAGGCAGGCTTAAATGCAAACAGATACAAACTGCAGGTTACTAACCCGCATCAGATGTGTTACACATATAGAGATGGGTCAGATGTTGCTGCTGCATTTGTTTGCTACCCATGAGTGTCCATCCACCCTTTTTTCTCCCTCTTAGCTTTATTCCAGCTTGTCTGTGCTTTGTCTGCCTTAGTGAAAACTTGGATTGTAAAATGACTGCTTAGTGATGGAGGCAATCTGTGCAGGATGGCCTGGACAGCTGTCTGCAATATGGGCATTCTTGCATGTGACTTCTAATACCTGCTGCATTACCAGTCCTCCCCTTGCAGCCAGTATACTCTGATTTGAAGAATCAAAACTGAAAATGACTGATTAAAAACACAAACATGCATTTGAAACTACAAAGACTTAAATAGTGTGACTAATTTTCATTTAATTTGCTTACTACAGGTGCTGCATATTGTACACTCTGGAGAGAAATGAATTTAAAAATTTTTTGGATCAAGTACTAATTGACACTGGTTAACCATTCTACCCTAGGTTTAAATTTGGGATAACCTGTATCTGGGCTCTCCCTATTGGCACAACTGAAGCCTCAAACCACTGCATATCCAATATTTACAAATGACACTGGCTTGCGTGGGGTGGGTAGTTGGTTTGTTTGCTATATTGCAGTAAAACATTTTAAAGATGAATATCAGTGGCTGGCAACTCAAAGTGAATAGTAGGCTGGTTAAGATGTTCAAGCTCTGGGTTATTAATGGCACCCTGCCAGTTTCATGGTTCATTTTGGTCAGTTTCAGTCACAGGATTTTAAATCCTAAACTTCATTATTTCAACTTTTTTAATCTGAAACTTGAGTGTTTGTAAGAGTTCTGACTAGAGGTGAAAGTAAGCGGTATAGCACTCCAGCAAGAGCTGGTGTGTCATACCAGACCCGCTTCCTCAATAGCCCCAGGCCCTCTAAATTCCAGTCAGAGCCCCACTGCCGGAACTCTGGGGTACTGGTAGCCAGGACCCCTGGGCTGTGGCAGTGATTTAAAGGGCCCAGGGCTCAGAGCCCCTGGTCCTTTAAATTGCTGCTGGAACCTGTACCACTGCCCCAGGGCTTCAGCAGCAGGGATCAGGCAGAGATGTAAAGGGCTCAGGACTGTGGCAGCTGCTACTGCCCGGGCCCTTTAAATCCCCACCAGAGCCCTGCAGTGGGAGCCCTGGGCTAGCAGCAGCAGGGCTTCGGCTGGGACTCCCCAGGGCTACAGCCGCTGGGCTCTGGTGGGAATTTAAAGGGCCAGGCCGATAGCAGCTGCTGCAGCCCTGAGCTCTTTAAATCCCTGCTGGAGTCCCACAGCTGTAGGCCTGGGGAGTAGTGGCGAGTCTTCTGGGAACTTAAAGGGCTCTAAGGCAGCGGGTGGTGCGGGACTGCAGGGTAAGCCCCCTTTAGTGGCCTGCTGCTTTACTTACATGCGGGCTCTTGCCGTACACTGCTACTGGACTGGGACAGCAAACTGCAGCCAGTGGGAGCTGCGGGGAAGCAGCGTGTGCTGAGAGCCTGCAGGTAAATAAAGCGGTGGGTTGCTAAAGCGTACTTATCCTGCGGTCCTATGTCACCTGCTGCCCTAGAACCCTTTCAGTTCCTGGGAGACTCACAGCTGCTCCCCAGGGCTCCGGCAGGGATTTAAAGAGCTCAGCGCTGCGGCAGCTGCTACTGCCCCAACCATTTAAATCCCCACCAGAGCCCCACACCTGTAGCCCTGGGGAGCAGTGGGGAGTCTCGGCCGAAGCCCTGCAGCCGCTACCCCAGGACTCCAGCCATGGGGCTCAGGTGGAGATTTAAAGGGCCAGGGCGGTAGTGGCTGCCATAGCCCCAAGCCCTTTAAGTCTGTGCTGGAGCCCTGGGGAGTGGCAGCAGGTCTCTGCTGGGAATTTAAAG